>OY757910.1:123108048-123228449 GCA_963585895.1 Sepioteuthis lessoniana
TTTTATTATATCGCAATTTATTTACTTTCCATCCCAAACTGCCTTCTAATCAATCTCTGATTGTTTTTATATATCCAGTCAAGTAGCTTGTCTTTCTTTCTTTCTTTCATATCCATTCCTTCTTTTTCCCATCTCTCATTATACACACGCGTAAACTTTATTTGTTTTTGCTTTCCTTCATCTTTAGCTTTCTTGCTTACTGCATTTTTCCTTCACACTTTTTTGCCTCTTGTACTCACCCTTGATTTTCTTCCAATTCCTTTTATATTTTGTAGCTTTCCCGATCAGAAAGTCTAATTGGTTTCAGCTCGGATTGGTCAAAGATCAAATAGTTATAAACCCAAATCCCCGGTAATGAAACCCAACGCCTATGCATACAAACAGGCAAAATAGTACACACAAATCTGTGGAATGGGGAGTATATGTATACAAGCCCCCCACCCCAATTTAACCGGACGAGTCTACTTTATCGACACAGATTATGTGTTAATCTTTACGCAGTGGATTCTTCTTGGGGCTGAGAAAAATAAAAGCAACATAGCTTCTTTATGTAAAGACCTAACAATTCGCTTATCTTTAGGAATGAGATTTTTCCGATGATTTACTTCGAATTTCCGTTATTTTAATTTGATAACTAATTTTTTCTGGGTTATATTAATAATAGTTACCGGCTCATTGGCCTAGTAGTTAGAGTGTTCGCCAATGGTAAGGGAGACCAGGGTTCAATCCCTGGTCGAGTCATACGAAAGACTTTAAAAATTGTAATTGATACCTCTTTGCTTAACACTCAGCAATATAAAGCACGTATCAAGGGTAAAGTGGGGTAATCCAGGGAAAGGAGTAGCGCCCTCCCCTATACCTCGGTTTAGTAGCTATTGAAAAGGGAGCCTTCTGGTCGCCCTCGATTACGGTCGCCAACAACTATATTGATAATAATTGAATTATCGGCTCATTTGCCTAGTGGGTAGAGTGTTTGCCAATAGTCCGGAAGACCTGGGTTCAATCCCAGGTCACGTCATACCAAAGACTTTAAAAATCGTACTTGATACCTCCTTCCTTAACACTCAGCAATATAAGATACGTATCAAGGGTAAAGTGGAACAATCCAGGGAAAGGAGTTGTGCCCCCCTACACCTCTGTGTAGTAGCTATTGAAAAAGGAGCTTTTTGGTCGCCCTCGACGACGGTTGCCAACTTTACTATTAACTCCCAGATATTAAATATTGTCGTCATATTTTTATATTACGGATAAACTAGTTGCATGTATTTACCCAACCCCACCACTACGATGAAGATGCCATACAAAAGTCAATTTTTAAGCAGAGTAAAGCTAATTTCAGTTTTTCTTCTCCTAGACTGGTTGCCGAACTAATGCGAAATATCCCACACTGCTCTACTATCTACCCATAGCCGGAGGAAAAAACCGAAAGATTTATTCCTTTCACAAGGGCATTAGCGTCAAGTAAAATACAAACTGCCTCAATCAGGTTTTGGACTCAGGTCACCTATTTCATTCTCTACGACGATAACCGTTGCGTTAAACTAACCTAGAATGTTCTCTAAATACGATTCTGCGTCTCACTTCCGTTTATGAGTTTTTCAAAAGAAAATTTTGCCCCTAGACGGAATGGTGTGAAGGTTATATTTCAGTTTAATCCTTTCTGAAAGCGAATCTAACGCTAACCTACCGTGAAGAAGCCCATTTCTGTATATTAAGTATATCTTAATGAATTTCTTCTTTTTTTTTTTTTTTTTGTTTATTTATTTTACCATGATAAGAGAATGAGAATGTCCTACTATGCTTTCCAAAGGATACATTAATATACTGGCGGAACGGCACCAGCCCATTGCTGTGATTCTAAGAGTATTTATTCCACACGACTTGAAGATCGACTAACTTTTTGACTCATACGTTTCCGAAATATTTCACCAGAGATTAACTGAACTTGCTTTATGCAGTTAAATGTTGTATCTAATCTATTTAACTAATTCTGAAGAATTTATCTTACGGCTGCTGCTGCTGATGGTCGAAGCCATAACACTATTAGCACTTTTATTCTTGTAATCATTTGACCGGGAGACGAGTGAGAAAAGGTCGTAGCTCTTACGAAAACTTATTAGCGTGTAAATGTGATGCCCCTTTTCATATCTCTAGTCGTTCAAGGTAAAGAGACACACGTAAACTTGATTATATTCCGACCGGACGACACTCTTTAAAAGCCAAAAAAATACCAAATATCATTCAATAGTTAATTAACCCTTTCTAGATCAAATTTATTTCTAAATTTTATCAGTTTTAAAGTTACTCAAATTTAAGTGGAAGACAAATAGATTTATACAACGTGTACTCTCCTGCGGGCATTTAGTGTAATAAGATTTGGTTGTAAACCAATGCAATTGGTTTGACGGCCAGATCTGGCTGTTTTGTTTGGAAAGAGCTGAACTTTATTTAACTTTCACATTTATTCAAGAATCAGGTAACGAAATACTATCCTAGTTCGTAGTTATTTGAATATTTTATAACCTGGGGTTTACTTTTTAATTCGTTTTATTGATTTTCAGGCTTTGTACAGATGATTTATCTAATGACGTTAACGTTATTATATTAATTATCTATTGAAAATAACGTTGTGAATGGCTGCCGTTAATATCAATATGTTGCGATGGTACACATTTCTTTTTTTTACTTCCAATACAATTTGTTTACGAGAAACTATAAGAATGACTGTCGTAATATTGGATAGTACTTGTATGCTAATTTCATATGAAGAAATGGAATAAATATATCGTCATTTGACCAGGAGGATTAGATACAAGAGAATGACTAAAAGGAATTCAGGTTGGACTTATTCCTCTGTTCTTGTGGCGCCCCTGAACAATTGTGCCTTGAAACCGTTCAGCGGGAAGATCGCTTTCTTTGGAGTACCCCACAGTTAACACCACACAATAAATAAAGAACATGGTTGGTTTGTTGGTTGGGTTTTATAGTATATCAATCTTTCTAGGTTATTTAACACCAAATTCTGTCTATATGTATATACATTCAACCAAAGATTTCTAAACGAATATTTTGTAGGTAAAATTTTCTATAAACAGGATTTCATTTGTTAGCACAAGATTAACCAGTTCTAATTCGTCATATTTTTTGGTACAACCCAAAGAACATTGCTGAGGACCGTGACGTAAATGTTATCGGCTTAGAAAATGGACACAGTAACCAAAGTTCAAATCGTGGACGAGGCTTTGGAGAAAAAACTGAATCCATCCCTTCTCCCGAACTATATGTTACTAGTGGAGCAGACTGGTATCTAGCTTTCGTAGAGTAACTGATCTAAGAGAAGAAAAACTCTGAATTCAAACCAGCTGTTCTCCGCTTTAAAAATTGATTTTATATGGTATATACAAAATCAATTTTTAAAGCAGAGAACAGCTGAAAAGAACAAGTATTAGGTTTTTCTTATAAAACTTTTGCCTAATACAGGGTGAAACAGAAATACCTCCCTTATTTTAAATTTTCATTTGCATACTTCTGGTGAACATAAGCAAGTGGTAATGGTAGCTCCGTCAAGCTTAATATCATACGATTAGTTACAACAATGGGTTAGATTAGTGTCCACCGAGGGTTTGCTGTTGAAAGGTGTTTTTTTTTAAGATTGATGAATCTGTATTTAATGCACAAAGAGATTTTCGTGCTTATTTCATGTTATGTCGGTATCATGCTGTTCCGGATAAAAAATCAATAGTGCTATGGATTGAAAATTGTTCCCGGCACAGCATCATTCTGGCGTAATATGTGGTACATTCAATAAGTTTTCAGACATTTTTTGAAAATTCAGTAAGTTATTGCTATACATCTTATGAGATGACAGACCAATTTTGATGATGTCAGGTTCAAATGAACAGCTATAGCAGCAATTGGAATACACCCTACTAAAGCCTGATTGTCACAGCTGGTGAAGTTCAAAAATGCAATCTGGACGTGAAGACACCTTAGAAGAACGATATGCAATAAAATTCTGTTTTATACTTGGAAAAATGCCACAGAAACGTATGGCATGTTTCAGACTGCTTTTGGAGCATCTTGCATGAATCGAGCATCAGCTTTTGAGTGGTGGCATATGAGATTCAAGGAAGCCAGGGAGTCTGTGAGGAATGATGAGGGGTGTGGGAGGAAGTCAATAAACCAGAGTTGATTAGCCAAAGGGTTACGATGTTGAGGTTTTAAGGGAGTTCAGGAAGAGATTCAGTCGGAAGAGGCCAGCACTCTTAAAATCGGGTCAGTGGTATTTCCACCAGGATAATGCATCAGTCCACAACTCCATCCTTGTCACAGACTATTTGACCAAGATGAGAATCAAGACAGTTCCACACCCTCCCTATAGTTCAGACGTTGCTCTCTGTGACTTTTAGTTATTCCCGAAGCTCACAGGCTGTCGTTATGAGACAATTGAGCAGATGAAAGAAGCTGTGACGAAGGTCAATGACATGCTCACACAAGAGGACTTCCATGAGGCCTTCCAGAAGTTGTTGGAACGGTAGAACAAGTGCATTGCAGCCGGAGGAGGTTACTTGGAAGGGGACTAGAGTTTTATATGTGTACTATCAATAAAATTTCCCATACGAAAAAAAGTCTGGAAAAGTAAGAAATGAACACAAAAACCTTTCTGTGTAGCAATTACAGATTCATCAGCCTTAAAATTATGTTCACCAGTCAAAGCCATGATCATAACTGATCATATTCGAAAAAATGGTAAGACATTTGGTAAATAGAGCTACTTTTACTACTAACTTAGTTTCATTTGTACCACATAGTTAACAGTTTAAAATGTGCGAGGTGTTTTGGTCGAACCTTGTATTAAATAGTTTTGGGCACTGACTGTAGTGAATCAACAAGTTTGTCTTGTAAACTAATTTACTAATATAAGCATTTTGATCTGCACTTCTAATAAGTCATGATGTTTGCATTGTCGAGTCATTTGAAAAGAATCATTAATATTCCAAATTCCTTTTTTTCTTCTCATAATTTGTTATCTCTTTATGTCAATGATATTGAAATCCCAAAGAGAAACGAACGAAAAAATATATGAGGAAATTAGGTATCGGGGATTATTTTCAGAATGAGGATGTTACATAATACTCCTCCTGAAGATCGTTGGAGAGCAAGGAAATCTAATGAGGTGCTTTATAACTGCTTTTCTGTCGGCTGCATAAGTAAAGTAAGATTTCAATACTGCTTTTTTTTCTTCAACAAAGATGTTTCAGTTATGTTTTCTTGTAATATATCAACATTCATGGGTTTTTTAATACCAAAGCCATCCTTATAGATTAATATTAGATTTACTATTTAACTACGAATTGTGATTATATGGAGATTCATTCATTTCCAAAAGTCCGAAAGTAAATGTAATGGAAGGTCCAACTCACTCACTACAATGTCTCAATTCAACATGTAAGCCACTGCGCCACCAGTCGATTATTATTAACAACTCGAAACCGTATAATTATTCGTATTAGATAGTAATACTTGAAACCATACATCTGTATGCAAATTATTTGTATTTTATCGGAATACTTGATATATAACCGTGAGCAACGAAAAAACTCTCAAAAAATAAATAAAAAATATCAGTATAAACGTTCAGAACACATAGTTCCCTAATTTCTAGGCATAGACTAAACCCACACGGATTGACTTGCCTTCAACATCAATGAACTTTTTTTCATGTACCTGATGAAGCCTGTATGATAGAACGATCGAAATATTGTGACTGGAATATCTGAGACAAAACAAGAGATTCGATGGCCAGAAAAAAAAATCTGAAATTGATTTTTTTTTTCTACTCATTGTAATGACCAGGACAACTGGCGGCAAATTTTAGCGGTAGAACGAATATATTTTATTCGATTGATTTATTTATAAAAACAGTGAATAATAATCTAATTCCGTCTGCTTTCAGTTTCAGGTATTCATTCCGGTCTAAATAAGAAATAGAAGACATTGACTTTTGTCTGGATGTAAATATCATTATAAAACCTTTAAATATCAGGAACAAAGAGTTTAGAAATTGCAATATTCATACCTTACTAATGTATCATAGATATTCTGATGAACACGTTTTGAATTGCATCTTCACGTAATAATGTTGTTCAAAATGGCATTGTATGCAGAACATGACACTCACAATATACTCTCATTTACTCGAACAAAAGTTGGTAAAGTTAAATAAGCCAGAATGTCATATTGGTTTGTATTGTTGTCTCTGTATTGTCACATAAGAAGAGGTAGACAGGGTGGAGTGAGAAGCTACAAGATGAAATTCATTGAAAATTCAGATCAGTGGTGAAATAATTCGATAGTAATAATAAAACAATCTAGCTTTGCTAACATCGATGAAGAATAAATATAGGTGTGCAAAAAATACGTAGCATGACTAATTTAATTGATAAATGAATTACAACCCTTCACAGGTCATTTGTTTTATTAACATTATTTTATAATATTAACATAAGCTGAAAACCTGCTCTGCAGGTTGGATTTTAAATTATGTAAACAGACTTGCTGCAATTTAACGTTTGATTTTTTAAGAAACTGGAACTACCAGATTCGCCATTGTGTAAGAAAAACAGAATTAACGGTTCCACTATTGTTATTTGTCATTAAAAAGGCGGTAAGACTCTCTCACACACACACGCGCGCGCCAACATTTTACAGGGGTAAATGGTTTCACACTAAATAAAAACAAGAACCAGAAGATATCCCCAGAATATATGACGGATGCAGACGGCGCAGATTATCTAGCACTTCACCCAAATACAACATTGCAAGCCGTACCTCAGCTGCATAGCCTGGTATAGACTGCAAGGGATACTGGTCTCTCTGTGAATGCATATAAAACAGAGTTCATGTATTTTAAACAAAATAGAGACATTTTCATATATTATGGCAAGCCTCTGAAATTAGTACAACAGTTGACAAACTTTGGTAGCAATATCTCATCTACAGATAGCGATGTCAATGTACGCATTAGAAAGACGTGGGCTACTATTTACAGCCTATCAATCATACTGAAATCTGATCTCTCAGATAAAATAAAACAAGAATCTTTCCAAGATTTAGCCGTGTCAAAACTACTGTATGGCTGCCCTGCGACACGGGAAGTTTAACGAAAATTTTGAGGAAAAAGCTAGACAGGAACTCTACATGAATGTTGCATGCTATTCTGAACAAATCCCGGAAGCAGCACCCCACAAAACACCAGCTATACGGCCACTTTTCTCTCATTTCACAAACCATCCAAGTAAGACGAATAACACTTGGAAAAGCCGGGACAAACTCATATGATGTTCTCTCATAGACTTCAATACATCAATTTTGGCTGACAAGGAAAAAGTTATATTCATCCGTTTTGTATGGACATACTTGTATGATACTGCATAGATCTGCAAAGAGCGATAACTGATAGGGACGGATAGCCAGAGAGAGTCAAAGGAATCCGTACGGTCAACATAATTTGATGATGATGTAGTTAATAATAGGATAGAGAGGACGAAACTTCCTTCCACCATTTTAGGTTTTGTGCCACACATATGTGTTTAATTAACATTTGACTGTAGTTTTCTGTTGAATATTATAATGTTACTTCGTCGGGCATTTGGAAGAGACCATAGATTTATCTGCCCCACGTTTTATTGCTGTCATAAACACAACAATAACACTGATTTCCATCATTTTGAGCGTCTATAATTTAATAAACATTGATCAATTTTTAAGGATCATACCCACTCCTTTTGGCTAGATTTAGCTTTTAATATTTTTTTTTTATCATACAATGTGTGAAAGCACGTCCGATACCTTGTCCTCATCAGCTGCCAACCAGGTTAATAAGACAGTTTCGGTAGCTCAAGGCCGTACTGCCACTCCTGGCACAACCAAGCAGCTTTTGCCACCGGACAGGGTATTTAAAAGATATATATCTATATATACGCCAGATCAACTAAAAGCAGACATTACATTGGACGTTCGTTCTTCTTCATTTTAGTGCAGTTTGTGATTTAAAAACGCGTTTACTTTCGGCCGTTGATGTCATAGCAACTGTTTCTTTATTTTGCGTGATCACACGGGAATGGTGGTTCCGCGTGCATTTTATTCATGTTGAAATCCCTTGTATATCCATCATCTATTCGGTTCGTTTTCCTTCAGTTTTATCTTTTTTTATACGTTACTGCACAAAAGCACTCGAGACAAACGTCATATATAATTCTGCTGTGATTTCTATCATTTTGAGTGTCTATAATTTTATAAACATTGATCAAATTTTAAGGATCATACCCACTACTTACTTTGGCTAGACTTTGCTCTTAATAAATGTAAAAAAAAAAAACAACACGATTTCTTAAAGTTTTCTGGTGACCGAAAAATTTGCTAAGAAAAAAGAAACCGGGAGAAGAATAGAGTTACATCTTTTTCTGGCTTGAAAATTTTCAGTTACATATCTACTTTATACAGTTAAAAAATATAAAGATTCGGTTTAGCTTACGTAAGAGAAACAAAGTCATTTACCACTGCACTTACATTATAAATGAAAAACCCTCTCTAAAAGCTTTTAAAAAATTGAGCAAGCCACTTAGATACCCAAGCAAATTTGGTGTTCATAGCTCTAACCGTCATTGAGTTATGCACTGCTAGCAAACAGACTAAATATTTGGTGAATTATATGATTTATATATTTTATTTTAACAGTATATCAAACCGTCTGGAGTTACTTTATGCCTAGAGGTTAGGGAATTGCATACATTGATCGGTTATATTTACATTTCTTGAATAGTTCCTTGATTTTTTGCACACAGTGATATTATATCAAGTATTCCTGTCTAATACAAATAATTTGCAAACGGATCTATTTGACACATTGATGGAACCCTAACAGGTACGTGGCCCAGTCAACTGGTGGAGTAGTATAATACACAGACTGTATCTATGCAGAGTGGTGAGGCTCCCCCAACGAGTGTCCTGTATATGACACTAAACAATCTGATGGTGAGGCTCCAGTAATACTGGAGCTTTGGGAAATGCGGAGTACCCCTTCAATGCCATCGCTCCGAGGTTGACTCAGACCCGGAGTGCTAGTAACTGATACGGTTTTATCTATGGATTAAATAGAACTAAACTGTGTAATTACGCTAAACTGAATTGTTTGAAATTAACTGTTTTTACATTTAACAGTGTATTTAAACTGCGTACTTATGCTAAACTGAATTGTTCAAAATAGAACTGTTTTGATATTGAACTGTAAGTATACAAAAAAATAAATACTAAATTGAATTGCTTGAAACGTTTATCAAAAAGACTTAATTGGGCGTTAAATGACCCGAAATGGTTGAGATGCCGTAAAATAAAACAACCAAACCACAGGTTCCACCACTCCAGGTCAAAATTGAAAACTCACCATCATTTTAGTTTTATACTGAAGACAGCCCTTTTTTTTAGGGGTCTACTCCCCAGCAAACGATGCAATCAGCCTATTCTACCCCTCACCGATAAGGGGTCATTTGGTAAACACTATCATTGCTGTTGTTGTCAGTAAATTTTCCGTTCAGATATTGTGAAGCTAAGAAAAATATCAACAACAAAAAAGTACATGGAATTTTTTTCTCATGAATATTTTATTAAAAGAAACTTCCATTCGATTTATTTTTCGTGATGATATCCTCCCAAATTGAAGTTGGTTTTGCCGCTACTTTTATGATAAAAACATTTATAACGTGTATTGAACAAATATGTAAGTAATAATATGCAATCTAACTGTATTTATTCTTGTTTTTTGGTTAACAAATAGAATTTTTCATACAACAGCGACAATAGAAAGTTTTCGGTCCAAAAAGGTAGTAAAAAATAATACTAAAAATCAAATTGTTCAATAAAATATACATAAAATTTATAATTCTGCAAGGAATTTTCTTTGTATATTTCTTTTATATTGAAGGAAAATAGTTGTTTATGAAATAGAGCTTTGTTTGGCACAAGACCAGAAATATGTGGCACTCAGTCAGAACTGAAATCACTAAGAATAGTGTTCTCGCTTAGATCGCTAACCTTAACGCTCTTGCCCTGTCGGCTGGGGCTGTAAAATACACCGACTGCACCTTTGCAGAGGGGTAAGACCCCCCCCCCTCAAATGAGAGTCGTGGATATGACACTAAACAATCTGATGGTGAGGTTCCAATGATGTTGGGGCTTTAGGGGGATGCGGAGCACCCCTTCATTGCCATTGCTCCCAGGTCTACTGTGGCCCGTAATGGTAGTACCTGATAGGGCCCTATCAATGGGTTAAATAGAACTAACGGCATACTTATCCTAAACTGAATTGTTTGAAATAGAAAGGTTTTTGACAATTAAACTCCACTTATAGTTAAATTGCGTGCTTGTGCTAAACTGAATTGTTTGAAATGGAACTGTTTTTGACATTGAAAATGTACTTACCGTAAACTAATTTGTTTAATATAGAACTGTTTTGACATTAACTGTGTGCAAACAAAACCTGTACTTATACTAAACTGAATCATCTGATTGACTAAAAAATAAACTGTGTACTTACATTTGAATTGCGTGCTTATGCTAAACTGAATTGTTTGAAATTGAACTGTTTTTGACATTGAAACTGTACTTACACTAAACTAAATTGTTTAATATAGAACTGTTTTGATATTTAACTGTGTGTAAACAAAATATGTACTTATACTAAACTGAATTAGCTGAATTAGAATAGCTTGACTAAAGTGAATAGCTTGAAATAGAAATGTTTTTACAATTAAACTGTACTTACATTTAAATCAGGGACTTATCCGAAACTGAATTGTTTTGAAATAGAACTATTTTCATAAAAATACATTTGGCATTAAATAATCTACAAAGGTTGATATGCCATAAAAACCAAACAACCAACCATAGGAGTCGCCTATATTAAAGTAGCAGCGAGTATGACTGGATTTTAAGATGAATTATTCCAGCTATGTTATTCATATAAATATAATGGGAAAATAATAAAATATTCATATATATAATCTTATAAACATTAATATCACTAAATACGTAGACAACTGACTTTGTTTTTTTTTAAGGAAAAACAAATTAGTTGTACAGTTTGGGGACGAGATATGTTTTCTTTTTTTTTCGAGGAATAATTTTGTAAATATGTTCCAATATTTTTCCCTTGTTTTTTAATGATAGACATCTTAATACATCAAGGTAGAATTTCAAACAAATTTGTAAACTCATTAGACAAACATAAATTCAAAAGATTAGTAATCAATAATTATCAAATACTAAATCTTTTCTTCACAAATTATTCAAAGAAAGAGACTTGACAAAATTTTGAATTTTTTTTTTACCATAAATAGCAAAAGTTAAAAGCAATTTTAATGTTAATTAGCAAAATTCTCTAGCAGAATGAATCGCTAGAGCTGTAGGTTCGATCCTTTCACGTGGCCCAACTAATTTGAATCTTCCAATTCAAACCTTGATAAGTATAAATAGTATAAACACGTGTAACTATTATATCCACCCTGTATTAAATACGACGAAGAGACCGATAGATTTTAATCGTCTACAGATATTATGACAAGAGGTTAGAGAATAACGTTCATTGTATGTTTATATTTTCACGTTTTTGTTGTTGTTTCTAAAGACTTTCTTGTTCAGTTATGTAATATCAAGTATTCCGGTCTTATACAAATACTTTGCATACATTTGTATGGTTTCAAGTATTACAATCTAATATTAATAATTATATAGTTTCAAGTAGTTACTTCTATTTAATAATAGTTATTTATTAAAACAAGTTTATTTGATTGAGCCCTAATTGGTACTACCACTTCAGATCAGAGTGGACCTTGGTAGTAATGACAATCAAAGAGTACTCCAACCTCTTCACACCTTTAGAACTGGAGCCACATGATTAATTTAGCTCAGACACCCTCTTTTGGAGTGAGGTCTTACTCCTCTGTAAGTGATACACTTAGAGTATTCTATGCCCAGACGACAGGGTGGTAAATCTATTAAATTTACTGTTTTTTGTTTTTCATTTTTTCCCAAAAAATCTATTCACGCAGTCATGTATAGATTTGCCATTCTCTTTATTTATAGCGGAAATCTTTGTACAATAGGGTTGAATTTCGGCCTAAACATTGTATCTTGACTTAGTTTCAGACGACGCTTATTTCTGTTGACAGGGGGACGCTTTGTACGTTTAAGGTACGCTTAGCGATCAGCCTGTTCAGTACTTAGATGAGGGACAAATCAGGAACAAAATACACTATAATATTGATATCAAACTCAGAAAAACTTATTGAATTCTAAAATATTGGCCCTTAAGACTCGTGACGAAAGATGCAATTATGCAAGGGTAATAATCATAAATTTCTGACATTTTTTCAATAAAGTACTACCACGAAGTGAAAAAAAAATACCGGCTCATTGGCCTAGCAGGTAGAGTGTTCACCAATGGTCCGGAAGACCTGAGTTCAATCCCAGGTCGTGTCATACCAAAAAAAATTTAAATGGTACTTGATACCTCCTTGCTTAACACTCAGTAATATAAGGCACGTATCAAGGGTAAAGTGGAGCAATCCAGGGAAAGAGTAGCGCCCTTCCCTACACCTTGGTGTAGTAGCTATTGAAAAGGGAGCCTTTTGGTTGCCCTCGACTAAAGGGAGACAACTTTACTTACAACCATGACATCGTTTCAGAAGGAATGCCTAAATGAAGTAGAAACGAAAATCAGCTTGAGTTTTCCTAATCTCTAATATTTTTCTTCTTCATTGGCACTTGATCATCGGTGGAAAATAATGATATTGCTTTTATTGACCTTCCTATAACATCTGTCTTTAGGTGTAGTTTAAAATTAGCCAAACATTGAAAAACATGCAAGATTTGTAATTTTTTTGATCGACTGTAAATATTTTGAACACTTGGTAAATAACTTAGTGTAAAAAATAACCCTCTTATCCAAACAAAAAAGGAAAAAAAACCCCACTTATCATGATTAAAGCTGACAGTGCCGACGGACCAGTGGTGTGATGTATGACCAGTTAAAAGCGATCAACCGCTTTTGAGTCGGAGCCAAACGATGCATCTAGTTTCTCATAGAGGCACTCGGACGTTCTTCTATTTGGAAAAAGCTCGTTGTGTTGCTTTGTCTATC
Organism: Sepioteuthis lessoniana; assembly: GCA_963585895.1. NCBI lineage: Eukaryota > Metazoa > Mollusca > Cephalopoda > Myopsida > Loliginidae > Sepioteuthis > Sepioteuthis lessoniana. The sequence goes on from OY757910.1 coordinate 123,121,247, forward strand.
AATGTTCGCTAAAAAAAAAAAAGAAAGTCTTAGTCCAGTGTAGGGAATTTTGGTAAAATTAAAACTTTCGAATCTTTTTTTTTTAATGGTCAGTGCTTGTAATAAGAGAGAGAAAGGGGGGAAAACATCAAAACCGCCTAGATTATGTTAAATCGTTAAGGCATTTATCTACATTCTCCACTGACAGTGTTAGTGTATCTCACGATGTTGGATTAAGATGGGGTGCCACGCAGGAAGCATACCTCTCAATGTTTGAATAAAAAATTTGCTCGTATTCCGTCGTCATTCCTCTTTAGGAACACCCGGACATTGGGAAATTAATCCACCCCTTTCAGGCAAAGGGGAAGTTAGTATTTCTTTGTCTCCCAACGAATCTAAAATTTGACACAAAGTCAACTGGCGAAGAAAGAGAACAAATGGTTTCATTTCTTTCCCGGGAGATTAACGTAAAATGAAACAGCCTTGTTGGGATTATATACACAATTGACCGCCATGAACTTTATGAAAAAAGACTAATTTTGGTTGGTTGGTTGGTTGGTTGGTTGTTTTGTTTTTATGGCATATCAACCTTTGTAGGATATTTAATGCCAAATCCATTTAATACAAATAAATTAAATTTAAATTTCTGAGACGAAGCTTCATTAGTTTTATCATTAAGGGTTTTCGGTTTTCTTCATCTTTATTGTTAATAATAAAATTAATCACTTCTATTTCAAACAATTCAGTTTAGCATGAGTACACAGTTTTAATTATCAAAAACATTTCTATTTCAAACTATTCACTTTAGTCAAACAGTTCTAATTCGGCTAATTCAGTTTAGAATGTGTACAGATTTTGTTTATACACAGTTAAAACAGTTCGATGTTAAACAATTCAGTTTAGTGTAAGTACAGTTTCAATGTCAAAAAAAAGTTTCATTTCAATCAATTTAGTTTAGTATAAGTAGGCAGTTTAAATGAAAGTACACAGTTTAATTGTCAAAAACAGTTCTATTTCAAGCTATTCAGTTTAGTCAAACAGTTCTAATTTAAACAATTCAATTTAGCATAGGTATGCAATTTAGTTCTATTTAATCCATTGATAGGGCCCTATCAGGTGCTACCACTCCGAGCCGGAGTGGACCTGGGAACAATCGCAATGAATGCGTGTTCCGCTTCCTCCAAAACCCCAGCATCACTAGAACCTTACCATCAGATTGTTTAGTGTTATATTCAGGATACTCGTTGATAGGCGAGTGTTATCCCTCTGCAGAAGTGCAGTCGGTGTATTCTACAGCCCCAGTCGACTGGGAAATATACAGAGTTAATGTCAAAACAATTTTATTTCAGGAAATTCAGTTTAGTATGAGTATACAGCTTAAAAGGTAAAAACAGTTCTATTTTAAACAATTCAGTTTAGCATAAATATGCTGTTTAAATGCCAAAAGAAGTAAACTCAAACCACGGTTTAGTTTTATTAAGCCCAAGGATAAGAGCCTTATCAGGTTCTACCCCTCCGGGCCCAAGTGGACCTGGGAGGAATAACAATGAAGGGGTATTCTGCATTCCCCAAAACTCCGGCATTACTGCAACTTTACCATTAGATTATTTAGTATCATATCCAGGACACTTGTTGGAGTGGTCAGAGAAGCAGAGAAGTCGGTGTATTCTACACCCCCATCCGACTGGGCAAGACTAATTTTGCGTATTTGAATAGATAAATTCACCTAATGTGTACATGAAAACCCTTGGTAAATTTTAGATATTTTTTTCTTCAAACATTATAAACCTTTTGGAGTCAGCTTTGAAAATTTTGTGCCAACCTGATACCGTTTTTGATCTCTAGAAAAGTGATTTACGAATATTTCCACTCCACAGCTTAGTAGATGTTCAATACAATCAGTATTAATGTTGGTTGAAACTAATTTTCAGAAACCTTTAAAATGTCAAGAACCAAACAGACTAGTATTGAAAAAAAGAGCCCAAGGGGAAATTCTTTCTATAAAAGGGTATTCCTAGCATCATGTGGTTAGAATATTATTTTTAAAAATGGGGTGCATTATTACCGGCAACGACATGCAGAAATCGACGCAAATGTTGACAGAAAAAGGTCACGAAGGCTCAAATTAATATCTATTGTGGAGGATTGACACTTGATTGTATTTAGCAAAAGGAACAGACAAAATTCAGATCCAGAAAATAATGCTGAATTTAAATCTACACAACACCAAATATCTGTTATGACTGTAAAGGGAAGACTTCTTTCTGTTAAGATTAAAAGATAAATGTCAGTTAAGAACCCTCAATTAAAAAATAAAAAATATTCGAAAAAACTACAATGGAAAAACAGTAAACGGACTTGATTTGAAAAAGTTACATTGAACTGATGAGTAAAAATTAGATCTATTTGGAAATAAATGAAGAGTGTTTGTCTGACAAACTCATTCCAAAAAAACGAGTGAAAATTGTATTGTGCCAAGTGTTAAGTATGGAGAAGTTGCAGTAATGGTTTGTGGATGTTTACGAGGCGAGATCGCGTGACAATTTGTACAAATTAAAGGAAAAGTATCACTCAATAGAGCTAAGATATGCTATTCCTTCTGGCTGCCACTTTATTGGATAAAATTGTGTTTTTCAACAGGATAATGATAAAAAAAAAACACAGCTCAAAACTGGATGCAAATGATATAAAATGGAAGGAAATGAGGAAATTAAGACTTGAGCACCCTAAGTCTCCAGATCTTTCACCAAATGAACTGGTCTGGGATGAAATGAATCGTAAAGTTCGAAGTGAAATGCCTTGGAATAAGTAAGACTTGCTTACACATTTGTACACTGTGTGGGAATCACTTCCACCAAAATTCTTTTACAAGTTACTAGAAAAGATGCTAAGAATTTATTCTGCAACAATAAATGCTTGTTGTGAATTCTTTGATGAAAAGAAAATATAAATTTGATTTAATTGAAATTATTATTATTTTAGATTCATTATGATTTAAATCATTGCATAATTGCGGGTGAACATAAAAAATATTTCTTTAAACATAAAACGTATATCGCACGAAAGTATTCGCCGGATTTTCTGCTCATGGTCATTCAATTCACGATGTAATTCCTCGACTTAAAACAGACAAAAAGACAATGTACACGTGTATGTATATTCAAATTTTGACAACGATACAGTTAACTGGGCAATATGATTGGTTTACACACATTCACACAGATACATTCTGTCAATAGCATAATCTCGCACGATACTCGATAAACTGAAATATTTTAAAATTGTATCGTGCCAATCTTTTAAAAAGAACCTGCCTCTTTCGAAAATCAGTTTTGGATTTCAGTATGATCGAATAGCAATTGTTGAAAATGCAGAGCTATCTCAAATTTGAAGCAGCCAATATATTAATAAAAATCTCTGACTAGTCAATTCTATAAAAGGAATATTTCCTAAAGTTTATCTTGAACAAAATGGTTTGTGCCAAAAAAGAAAAGGCAAATGTTTTTGTTTTGCGTTTTTTTTTTTGTTTTGTTTTTTTACAGAAGCCATTATATGGAGCTGCCATCTTTTAAACAGAGTAGCAATAATTTACAGTAAGCACATTGCTCCAGAGCAACCATCTTCTTGTTTAGAACATGGATTCGTTTAAGACTAACAATACAGTCAACACCATATATGATAATTGAGAAAAGCTGCTCAGCATAACAATGTTTATCGTGTGTGTTTACGCATGACTCTTCTCACTAAGTCAGGAATTATTATATATTGTTATTTACTGAACTATTCTTCGTTTAATTCATAGTTCACAAATTATTACGAATTAATTTTCATTTATATCTGCATTTGGGTATGTATAAAAGAGAAAAGCCTCAAGATCATTTTAGCAACTCGACAGAATACAAAAAAAAATATGTATATTTTTCAAATTGAGAATCCATTTCTATATTTTTACTGATTTCAAAGTAGTTATTTCCTTAGTTTTGCTTAGTTGTGGTACAAAGCTAAAACTATGGAACTCCCAGTGAGACTCAAACTCACTTATAATGGTCATCTCATCCAACCATTACAAAACGTGAGGTGACCACTGATTTTAAACTCGACGAGCCGATTTCAAATGCAAGACGAGGTGGTTTGCATCTCATTTCGTGGTAATACCCCTGAGAAAATAATGAATCCATCTCTTCACTCCCGAGTTTAGGCTCTCTTTAGCCTTTAAAGGGAAACCAATTTAGGAAAAGAAAAATTAGGAAGACAAACCTAGGAGCAGGTGTCTCTTAGGCAAGACGTTCTGATCACTCCTGCAACGGTATTAATGCCAAGCTGTATAGCACCTTGCTTTTATTAGGAGGTGTCCGTGGTGTAATGGCTATCGTCGTAGGCAATGGACACGACAACACGAGTTCAAATCCTGGACGAGACTGATTACATTTCACATAGCACTAATACCCTTGTGAAAGGTATGAATCCAATTATTCTCCCTCCAGCTATGTAGGGCAGACTAGGTTTTTCAGCCTTGGTAAGGCAACTGGTCTAGAAGGAAAACTCTGAATTCAAACCTGTTAAACTCCGCTTAAAAACTGACCCTGCTCGAGTGGAGGGATTGGTAAATATGATAGCACCTTGCTTTTCTCAAGGACAAAGTCGGTGTTGTGAAGGGAGACCAACAGCATGAACAACTTTCGATCTTCCAAACAACCTTGGCCAGACTTTTGGCAAAATCAGGGCAGGGATTCAGTCTAGCAAGCCTAGCCACTGTCATTAAAAAATCGAATTTGAAACAAATCTGAAAACACATCTAGCGTATACCTCTGTGTGGTGTAGTGTAATTATTGACAACTGCTAAGTCGGTGAGAGCTAATCACTGGATTGGAAGCACAAAAACACAACTTGTTTTAGCGCCAAACATTTCGTTGTTTTATCCTTTCTGTTTAGTTCCTGAGGCCGTGAAAGCCACAAGAAAAGGACAACGAACTCCACGTAATTAGCTTCTTAGTTTGTTTTGTTGTTTTTTTTTTTTTTAGTTTTTTTTTTTTTTTTCTATGAACTGTTTATTCTCGCGTCTTTGCTTCTGTTCACTGCAATCGTTTGTCTCCTCGCATACCAACCCGCAAAAGAGAAAAAGAAACCTAATCACGAAATCCTTCCTACGTGTATATTGAGGGTCATAGAAAATCCCAAATCCATTACCGCTGTTAGTGGGTGACATTTGAAATGGTGACCTTTCAAGACCGGTCCCGGAGCGCTAGATCATGTGTGTCATTCCGCAACTAACTCACTGTTAACTCACCTCTCCTTTGGCTGATATCTTTTTTTTCATAACTTATCTATATGTATCTCGGTACTATTCACCTACAACGCTACAATGGCCACTTGTTTTTTTATTTTTTTATTAGATTTTGCTTGTTAAGAAATGTATATATCTGGCCGTTTAGAATTAGCTGGTTCTAATGGAAAAGGTTAAGATATTGTACAGTTTCACTTGTTGCTTCTATAACGCAATAATTTTTTAATAAAACACCAATCCGTATCAGTACTACTGTATGGATGCACCACTTGGATTCTGACGAAACACATTGAGAGAAATCTAGATGGAAACTATACAAGGATGTTTCGTGATGTTTTAAACCAATCCTGGAAGCGATTGTACGGCAAGTTACATACTATTTCGCAAACCATCCAAGTTAGAGGAGCAAGACAGACTGAACACTGCTGGTAAAATAAGGACGAACGCATGAGCGACGTTCTCCTATTGAATACTACAAATGGACATACCAGTGTTGGCCTACCAACAAAAACTTGCATTCATTAGTTGTGTTTGGACACCAGAAGCCGTCCAGACGACTTACAAAGATCGATGGTTAGAGAATTCCATAGGAATATATTTTGTCGATACATCGGGATGATGATGATGATGAATGGTGATAAGAAACTTTTGCAAATACAAGATTATATAACATTGCTTTGGGATTTTAAGCTGTCTCAAAGGATGTGACCATTCGGAACACAGTGATGATTGATTGCATTGCTAAACACTTAGAAACGGCATTTGTTTTTCTAAAACAAAGATTGATTGACCAACCAAGTGTCAGTCAGTTGGCAGGTCATCGTGTAATTGAGAAAAGATATTGAAAAATATATTTCTTTCTAGGTGTTACCTACTCACATATTTACTGTAAATTGCTGAACAAATGCAATTAAGAAAAAAAAAAGAACTACGTAAGACTTCCACGTCCGCGAAATTACCCAATGCACTTTCAAACTACAAGTGGTGCAATCGAGATGACGTTCATGTTTAAAACGTTTGTTAAACTAAGCCAAAACTACAGTACATTTTTAAAGAAATGAAATATATCTAATAAAGATACACACACACACACACACACACACATATATATATATATATATTTGTCTTTATTATCTATCGATAGATAGATAGATAGATAGATAGGAGGTGCCCGTGGTGTAATGGTTATCGTCATAGGAAATGGACACGACAACACGAGTTCAAATCCTGGACGAGACCGATTGCATTTCACATAGCACTAATACCCTTGCGAAAGGTATGAATCTAATTATTCTCCCTCCAGCTATGGGTAAATAGTAGGGCAGACTGTATTTTTCAGCCTTGGTGAGGAAACTAGTCTAGAAGGAAAACTCTGAATTCAAACCTGTTAAACTTCTCTTAAAAATTGACCTTGTGTCATATCCTGCTCGAGCGGAGGGCTTGGTAAATAAGGATAGATAGATAGATTATATAATATATATATTTATTTATCACCAATATATATATATATATATATATATATATATATATATAAAGTAAGGCAATAAGTTTAAAATAAGAAAAAGTCTAAATTCGGTAAATATATTCACTAATAATCTATATGAATCCAATCCTAAATAGTATTTCCCAATTATGAGATAGGCCCTAAAACGTCGGATAACTGTACCAAGCCGTAACATTACTGATACAAATTTGTTACAATGTTACTTTTCAATTTACACTTTTGATTCAAATATAAATTTGTTCGTTTGCATTGTACAAAAATAAAGAGTATTTTTTTTTAAATATTAGGAAAAAAACATTTGTGACCTTCTATGTCGTAGTAATGTTTCTTTTATAACAATAATATGTCTTCACTGAATTCATTTTTGCTTGGTATCTCATACATTCTACATTGATAAATCGGTATTCAGTTTTCGTTTACTTTTTCTACCGAAATTTCACACTTACTCGACACAACAGTCGTTTCGAAACTAAGTCCTCCAAATAATTGCCGGGGGCCCACAAACAAAATTAAATTAATTGCATGAATCTAAAATTAAGATAACTGAGCTCGTCTATGAAGCCAGTGTTTTTTTTTTTTGTTTTATTTTGTTTTGTTTTGTTTTTGTTTTGTTTTGGGTTTGTTTTTTTGTTTTTTGTTTTTGTTTTTGTTTTTTTCATAGTATGAAAAACTTTTTAAATGACGTCGAGAGTCCTGAAGAATGAGATGCACTAACTTATCTGAGATTTTGTGATACAAACAGATAACCTAATCCCAACCAGAAGACTAGACCTAATGATGATAAACAAAAAAATGTTGAACCTTCCGTATAGTGGACTCCGTAGACCACAGAGTAAAAAGCAAAACAAAAAGAAAGATATATATAAAGACCTTGCTAAAGAACTAAAAAAAAAAAATATGGAACATTTAGGTGACGGTGATAGAAATTCAAATTGGTTCACTCACACATTTCTCTCTATCAATCTATCTCTATCAGTCTGCCTCTTTCTCTCTCTCTGTCTCTCTCTCTCTCTCTCTCTTTTCTTCAACTGAAGCAGCCGATAAACATCTAATTAATAGCGTTATCGCTCTTTCTTTCCTTCTTTCTTTCTTCATTGTGTTTACTTCATTCCTCACAATCAAAACGGAATGGTCCATTTGTTTATCAACTGTGGTCACAAGAAGTCACATTGCTGTATACCCATAGTACAACTACATGTATACATATACAAATAGACACTTATATGCGGAAACATCATTAACCGGTAATGAACAACATCAATAACGAATGAATACACTTCTTTACAAAAATATAAATCTGTCACATTTTATTGTCGAAAGGGTGATGTTCTGTTGTGTGTGAGTGATGAGTGGAAAGAGGACAGACTGCTATATTCACCCAGGTTCTTCTCTTGACCATAGCAGCACTTCTTTCGCATCTTGCCTGGGGTTGCTCAACCATTGTTCACTGAAAGCCCAACCCTCTGCAAGATTGTTCTCACTTTGGCATTCCTGTCTCAACTGACTGACGGCCGCGGGCACCCTGTCTATATTCTTTCTTACGCCCACCTGCTTCCGCTCACCTTCGGCTTATTTACACAGGTGTATCTCTTAATTGACGGCTCGGTCGAGGGTCAATATCTAACAACATTCAAACGCATATTTTCATGTCTTATTGTAGATTTTCAATTTCATCATTAATTACAAAACATTGAATGCTGAGTTGGTCTTTTTCTCTTGCAAACCCTTATGTGGCTTCAAAAAACTCATGATAATAATCATGTGTAAACTCCAAGTGACTATTTCAATACAAATAACTTGCACGCAGTTATATGGTTTCAAGTATACAGCTCTAATACAAAGATTTGCACATACGAGGTGCATACGATAAGTTTCCAGATGTTTTTCAAATGGGCACTTTTATTGATAGTACACTCATGAAACTCTAGTCCTCTTCTAAGTAATCTCCTCCGGCTGCAATGCACTTGTTCTACCGTTCCAACAACTTCTGGAAGGACTCATGGAAGTCCTCTTCTGTGAGTGTGTCAATGACCTTCGTCACATCCTCTTTCATCTCCTCACTTGTCTCATAACGACACCCTCCGAGCTTAGGGAATAACTAAAAGTCACAGAGAGCAACGTCTGGACTATAGGGACAATGAGGAACTGTGTTGATGACCATCTTGGTCAAGTAGTCTGTGACAAGGATGGAGTTGTGGAGTGGTGCATTATCCTGGTGGAAATACCACTGACCCGATTTCAAGAGTGCTGGCCTCTTCCCAAAAAATCTCTTCCTGAACTTCCTTAAAACCTCAACATAATAACCCTAACCCTACCCCTTTGGCTAATCAACTCTGGTGTATTGACTTCCTTCCTCCTCCCACACCTCCCATCATCCCTCACAGACTCCCTAGCTTCCTTGAGTCTCTTATACCACTCAAAAACTGATGCTCGATTTATGCAAGATGCTCCCAAAGCAGTCTGAAACATTTCATACGTTTCTGTGGCATATTGTCCAAGTTTAAAACACAATTTTATTGCATATCGTCCTTCTAATGTGTCAGATTGCATTTTTCAAATTTACCAGCTGTGACAATCAGGCTTTAGTAGGTTGTATTCAAATTCCTGCTGTAGCTGTTGATTTGAACGTGAAATCATAAAAATTGGTCAATCATCTCATAAGATGTATAGCAATAACATACTAAATTTTCAAGAGTTGACGACAATTTTAAATGCCCATATGAAAACAGTCTGGAAACTTATCCTATGCACCTCATAGTGGTATGGTTTCAAGTATTTCAGTCAATTATATAGTTTCAAGTTACTGGTAATGATAAACTTTAAGTGAGAAACTGAATCTTTTCTAACAGCAGCAGAAAAGAACACCATTAGGATTAATTTTTAAAGTAAAAATCGATAAGATACAACAGAAAAGGAAGTCTTGGTTATGTAGTGACAGAAAGGAAACAATTAATAAAGGAATACAGTAAATAAGCTCAAAAAGAATATAAGAATAGAGATTACTGGTTAGGGAAAGTGATATATTGGGAATTGTGCAAGAAACTGAAATATTGTCCATACTACCAAATGGTATGAGTACAAAACAGAATCTGTCCTGAAGAATGAGATGCATAAACTTTTCTGAGATGTTGAGATACAAACAGATCACCTAATCCCCAACCAGAAGACTTGACCAAGTGATAATAAACATAGTAGTGTAATTTGTCGTCTTGACGGACCACAGAGTGAATATCAAAAAATACAAAAAGAAAGATAAATATCTAAATTTTGCTAGAGAAGTAAAAAAAATGGAACATGAAGGTTACGGTTATATAAATTTTAATTGGTTCCCTTTAAATAATCCGAAAGGGATTCGTAAAGAGACTGGTAAACTCAGAAATAAAAGGACGACTGGAGACCATCTACTTTTGATTTGGTTGGTGGTTTTTATGGCATATCAACCTTTGAAGGTTATTTAACGCCAAATCCATTTTTATGTAAATAATCAGTTCTATTTCAAACAATTCAGTTTAGCATGAGTACACATTTTAATTGTCAAAAACATTTCTATTTCAAACTATTCAAGCAGTTATATATAGCAATTCAGTTTAGTATAAGTACAGTTTAAACGTCAAAAAAAGGTCAATTTCAAATAATTCAGTTAAGCATAAGCACGCTGTTTAAATGTAAGTACAGTTTAATTATAAAAAAACATTTCTTTTTCGAGCTATTCAGTTTAGTCAAGCAGTTCTAATTCAGCTAATTCAGTTTAGTATAGTCCAAATTTTGTTTACACACAGTTACATGTCAAAACAGTTCAATATTAAAGAATTCATTTTAGTGTAAATACAGTTTTAATGTCAAAACAGTTCTATTTCAAATAATTCAGTTTAGTATAAGCACGCAGTTTAAATGTAAGTACGGTTTAATTTTCAAAGACATTTCTATTTCAAGCTATTCAGTTTAATCAAATAATTCAGTTTAGCATAAGTATGCTGTTAGTTCTATTTAATCCATAGATAGGGCCCTATCAGGTGCTACCGCTCCGGGCCAGAGTGGAACTGGGAGCAATGGCAATGAAGGGGTGTTCTGTATTCCCAAATGCCCCAGCATTACTGGGCCCTCAACATCAGATTGTTTAGTGTCATATACAGGACACTCGTTGGGAGGTCTTACCCCTCTGCAGAAGAAGGAGACCATCAAGACTACAGTATTATGATCAGCCAGAATTCTGAGAAGAGTCCTGGGAACGTGAGGAGACTTGCCTGCACTCAAACTCCAGTGAACAGACCATCAGCCAATGTTGGTGTGAAAAATTTCATCAGAAGAATCATTTATAAATAATTATAACATCAAGAAAATCTTCTTCATACGAATAATTTTCACACATTAGTTTCAAATATCCCTATCGAATACTGATAATTTTGAAACAGATGTATTTGTCTCCTATGTGAGACTTTTGGCACAATCAGGGTGGGAATTCAGTCTTGCAAGCCTGACCGGTGTCATTAAAAAATCGAATTTGAAACAAATCTGAAAACACATCTAGCGTATACCTCTGTGTGATGTAGTGTAATTACTGACGCCTGCTTAGTCGGTGAGAGCTAATCATTGGATTGGAAGCAAAAAACACAACTTGTGAGACCCTAACTCTGAGTCTGAGTGGATCTGGGAGTAATGACTATGAAATTATGATCCCATTCTTTGCTGGACTACACAACTGGAACCTCACCACCGGATTCAGTTTAATGCCTTACCCATTCGTTAAAACACACATTTTGCATTCCTTTTCTATATTTCTATTGACTATGTTTATATATACGTAGCTTAACATAATAATGGATAACAGCATTTATTTCGCTCAACAATCATTGATTAAATATGTCATTCAAAGTGATGTACCTTATAAAAGTTTTAATACTGATCATGTAGATCGAATATAATACAATGAAAACCTCTGATCAAAATGCAGCAAATAATCACGTACCATTGTAGGAACATATTGTTCCACCCTCAGCTATATATGTTATATATGTTATATAATGGTTTGGATAGACGTTTTATATATGTTATATAATCGATTAGATAGACATCTTATATATGTTATGTAATGGGTTAGATAGACGTCTTATATATGTTATATAATGGGTCAGATAGATGTGTTATATAAGTTATATAATGGGTTAGATAGTTAATTAGACAGGATAACAGAGTTTTTGCTTCGGAGATAAAAATGTGTTTTAGAATAAATTGATTCATCTGATTCTGATTCTGTGCTTGGAATTGTTCTTGCTCGTAAGAATTTCGAAATTCTCCAAATATTTTTCTCTGTCCATATTTCATCGTATACCTTACGAATAGTTCCAAGATTATTACCAAATTTTCTATAGGACCCTGGAGTATTGTTCAAGCATATTTTTTAAAATTCATAAACGCTTATGGTTTGATTTACAATGCCAATATACATATCCTATGGTACGTAGAAAATTTAGAATTGCTTTAAGTTGAGCATACAGTATACGTTCTAAAAATGACCTTTTTCGGTTACGTCTCATCAGAGAACTCCGTGAAAAAAGAAAAAAAAAAGGTTCTTTTTTTTAAAAAAAAACTCATAATGTATGTTCTACTAAAGGCTATTCTAAAATGTCAATATAATGCTGACATAGACTCTCTCTCTAGTATCTGTTAAGTTAGCTAAACTGAATCTTATCTTTTTGTTTGACCATATAAAGTAGACATTAGGTGAAAAAGTCATGATCAAAGATATTACGCTTTATTTCATGTTCTTTTTACTTTTCTTTTCTTTTTTTTTCAATCAATGAAAATGAAACAATAAAAACTTTTGTTAAATTTTGTAATGGCTCTCAGAGTGCCATACATGTTTATATATCCATGACATCTATTAATTTGTAAGTTCTCACAAATTATAATTTGGTTTTAAGCTAGTGTTTATTGTTATTAAAATGGGACAGATAAACTTGTAGCCAATCTTTGAAAACGAATATCCTGCATTGCACGAAGGGCGGATTTTCAGCTAGTGTTTATAATCTTAAATTAGTTAAACGAGGTAATTTATCTTTTTCTTCTAGCTTGTGGCCACCAATTTCAAAAATGGCTTTCAAATAAAAATCAGAATATTTGAAAGATTTTACAGAGACAAATTAATTATGTTGACACCAAATGTGAGAGAAACGTTCTTTATGTGCAAAAAGCCCTAATCAAAGAGGAAAATGTTTAAATAAATAACGAATTGAAACATTCATTCCAACAAATTAAACTTTTTTCTTAATTAATTTAATCTTTCCATTAATCATTTCAGTAGAAATTAAGCCTTTTAAAAACATTTGCAAATGAAGCCAGTGACAAAACAAGATTAATATAATTTTCTTTTTCACTAAAAGTTTAGTCAACATCTTAATGTGAAAAAGAGTTTTTTTTTTTAAGAAAAGATTTTTAAAATTCTAACACACACTCACACACTCATAAGTAGTAATCACAAGTAAAACGATTGATTAATATTCATTAGTTACTTAATGTAAAAGATATGTCTTGTAGTGCTGAAAAGAAAGTGAAAAAGATTTTATTCACTTTGCAGCGACTCAAATGGAAATAATGCATAACTTTTTGTATTCAGAAATCACTTAATATCTTATATAGTTCTTTCAAGCACAATTTATAGATCGAATGCTAAGGATCTTTAAGAACTCAATACGAAGTTTTAAAAAATAAAGAATAAAACCAAAATAAAACAAAATCTGGAGCCTTTGGTACTTATTTTGGCAAACAAACTTCCTTACATCGTTGTCCAAGTGCTGCCAGTTTAAACGCACGACAACTCAAATTTTTACTCCCTCTTATAATATTCACAGCGAAGTTGAGTTCGTCCTTGAACTGTAAACAAAGAGTTTTGATCCTGAATTTTAAACAAACCCAAAGACACAGCTGAAAAAGTTATATAATAAAATGAGGGAATAAATAAAGCCAAACTATATTTTTTAACGAAATGTTTTAGGCGAGACTCAGGATTGTGCAAACGCAACATCATCCAAAACTACCAGATCTAGCTTCATATTAGTAAACAAAAAATTATATCAAGGGTAAACTTTGAGGATGGAGACGGATTTTAAAAAATAAAACATAGTGTTTGGCAGGTGCTTTGACTTATGAAAAACTTACGGCTGAAGTAAGTGCTGAATGCGAATGGCAGACTTCTAAAGAAAATACTTCATTGTTTATCACAGCTTGAATCTCCATACATTTTGATAACTACATATATAGAGAGAGAGACAGACATAGATATATAGATAGATAGATATACGAGGATCATTAAATAAGTTTCCAGACTTTTTTCGTCTGGGCACTTTTATTGACAGTACACACATGAAACTCTAGTCCCCTTCCTGGTAATCTCCTCCGGTTGCAATGCACTTGTTGTAGCGTTCCAACAACTCCTGGAAGGCCCCATGGAAGTCCTCTTGGGTGAGTGTGTCAATGACCTTCGTCACAGCCTCTTTCATCTCATCAATTATCTCATTACGACAGCCTGTGAGCTTAGGGAATAACCGAAAGTCACAGAGAACAAGGTCTGGACTATAGGGACAATGAGGAACTGTCTTGATGACCATCTTGGTCAAATAGTCTGTGACAAGGATGGAGTTGTGGACTGGTGCATTGTCCTGGTGGAAATACCACTGACCCGATTTCAAGAGTGCTGGCCTCTTCCCAAGGAATCTCTTCCTGAACTCCCTTAAAACCTCAACATAGTAAACCTTACCCTACCCCTTTGGCCAATCAACTCTGGTCTATTGACTTCCTTACTCCTCCCACACCTCCCATCATCTCTCACAGACTCCCTGCCTTCCTTGAGTCTCTTATGCCACTCAAAAACAGATGCTCGATTTATACAAGATGCTCCAAAAGCAGTCTGAAGCATTCCATACGTTTCTGTGGCATTTTTTCCAAGTTTAAAACACAATTTCATTGCATATCGTTTTTCCCCACGTCCAGATTGCATTTTTTCAAATTTACCAGCTGTGACAATCAGGCTTTAGTTGGTTGTATTCCAATTCCTGCTGAATTTTCGTATATATTTAATGATTCGGTATTATTAGTAGTTTAAGGCAACCTCTGAATCATATCCCCTAGAGCTAATAGAAGACTACTCAAAATGTACATAGGTTTTATGAGAAACACATAGAGAGAAAGAGAGTGAAAGTGAAATAGAGAGAGAGACACATGTAGATGGCCTGGTTAGAACTTGATATCGAGACTGAGTTTGTCATTCTTGTCTAACTCCCCGTCTGTCTTTCTGTCATGTATTTTTAACGCACCATGACCCAATAGACACTTGTCAATTGATCTGGTTTTATATCTACTGACAGATGCAGGTCTGATTTTGCTTGGGAATAATTTTGAAAAAAGTTTGCTTCTTTTTTTTCAGTTTTCTCAATATTTTTTAGATATTCCTTGATATTTAATACAAGGGAGACTGCACAGTTTACCTCGTTTTAATCGATTCGGGAATAATTTCCAAAAACTACTTTATGATTACTTAGATATACAGAAATCTTAACTTTTTAGTTTGGTTTGGTTTTGTTTACTGGCATATCAACTTTTGTGGGTTATTTAATGCCAAATCACCACGATGTCACACCGCTAGTATAAATTTCCCTGACTCTATCTCACTATTTGTCTCTATCATTCATCGCTTCCAGTAGATCTTCTAGACCACATCCTGTGTCCATACAAAGCTGTTGTAGATAAGTTTATCCAGCCCAATATGGTTTTATATAATTGCGCGATGATTTTTTTTATATTATCATTTTTCCTTGGTTATATCTTATCATTCGGTTTAGTTAGTCTTAGAACTATTCGGCTTAGTGCACGTACAGGTACACACATTGAGCGCAGGTGTTCACGCTCGCGCATGGAGGATGTGACAATCACAGATGTCATGATAAAAACCCCAGATAGGGAATGAGACTGGGGTGTGTATGACGTCATGCCCGGAAGCGATGGGATGGGATTCTTGGTGATTTTGAAAAAAAGCAGTTAGTTGAGATCCGAAGCTGGGCGAGGCCAGTTGAGATTCGAAGCTGGACGAGGCGAGTCCAGTTTGTGGCTACGGGATGAAACGCGCGTTTGTTGGGTCAGATGGAACGGCCAGCATAGTAAAAATTGTGTCTCTCTCTCCTCGTGTCGAAAGACTAAACTTAAGAAGTTAATAAACGTTTCGTACCTGAACAAAGAAAGTCGTCAGTGTTTTCGGGATTCCCTATGCATATAAACGTTTTACATATCCGAACATTTCACATATTCGTATTTAGACTATGCTACAATGGGCCAAAATGAAGTATCTCAAGTCAAGTGACCATTTCAGTTGCCGGGTCGTGGCTGCTCAGCCACCAGTATTCTGTATTCAAGCATTACGGCAAGCCACCCACAGCCAACAAGTAGTCCTATAAGTGGTGGGGGATCTTACACTTCTGCCGGGGTAGATTCCGCATATTCTTCAGCCTTAGCTAACACGGGGGTGCACATTTTTTAAGACGATTTACTTAATATATTATTGAGTTGTTAATAGCTTAACTGCGAAAATAAAAAGAAAGGAAGCCATAACGATTTACTTCGCGATTTGAAAGAACAAATCTGGTTAAATGTTCAAATTTAGTTAAACGTTGAAAAAAGTTTTAGTTCACATTTGGATAATTAAGGTAACGTAATTTTACAACGAAATAGATTTATTCGTATATATTTAAATCTACAATGTTTGAAAATAATTGATTTTTTCATCTTTTCCATTTAAAAAATTATCACTTCAGTAGTGAATCGACTGAGGCGGACTTAAAATAAGTAGATTGATTGTTTTTTAACGGCATTTCATCCTGTCTAGGGATTTCCGTCAATTGTATTTTCATATTCAATTGTTTGTTTCTTGAGAGTCTTTTTTTTTTCATCTTTCCCAGATTTATGTAATATTAAACATTCCTATTTTAAACGGAGAAATTTGTCCGATAGAGGCAACCTTAACAGGTACTACCACTTTGGATCACTGTAAATGTGGGTGTAATGGCTATGAAAGGATATTCAAAAGATCTCTAAAACTAGAGCCTTACAACTAGATGCAGTTTAATAACACATACAGTACAACCCTAGATGAGTGGTTCTTACCTATCTGCTGGAGAATTCGTTCGTAATGGTCGTCTGCGGTGAGTAAATACTCGTTTGTGTAAAAGAGAAATGCTACGACTTGAGGCGAGATTATATGGACATTGGGGCATTCCATTGTTTCAATTGGCAAAGTCCATTCTCTGGGCGGTGATTGGTTACTGGTCCAGTAAATGGGTATATTAGAGTGTGTATACACTGGCTTGCTTAATATGTTAAAGGTTCGGTATTGGATTATCGCCCATTTTACTTTTTATCTGCCAGCTGGGGCTGTTGAACAAGTAAGTGTTGGTCTAGTTGTTTATTCTGCACTTTAGAGTAGTGACCATAGTCAGAGAATTTCAAGCCTTATTAGAAGAGTGGACATTAAATGGGTGTTCAGTTTGCAATAGATGTATTATGCTTAAACAAGCTCCGATTTTTTTGGTGGGGGATCTATTTTTGTCAGCTTTTAGGACATACAATATTCAATTTATACGGTAAGTTTAATAAATATTAAGTCCTTACTTTATTTTCATTTCAACAGAAATGTTTGTTCTTTGGAACCTAGCTGTATGTGATACAAGGTCACTTATTTTCAGTAACCTACGACGGTTTTGTAATCAGTGTTTTCCTTCCACTAGACTGGTTGGCTTATCGAAGTTAGCAAGTTCAACCTGACCTACTATTTACCCATAATTGGAACTGCACCTCTGCAGAAGGATAAGACCGCCCACTAAGTAGCCACCTGTCCGTGACCCGGATACCAAAGTGATCATGTGACATGTAACACTTCACTTTGGCACTTACCAGCCTAAACAGACCGTTACAATGGCCCGACGCAACAAATCGGTTGGTTTTGTTAAGCTCTAGCACCCATATGATTAGGTCTCGACCATATTCTTCAAATTAGTCTTGTGGCGAGCAAATGCCCAACCTTTTTATCTTACGGCACAAACTATTGCATACTCAAAACCTGATATTTGCAGGCACTAGAAACCCCCCTTCTTTCACGAATACAGTAGTAGATGTATCCCCGTTTCAATCAAGGCAAATGAGTATCCCTCTTGGTAAATTCCCAACATAAGTTGGACCCTGTGTTTGGTATTGAAGCACAGGACCATTGAAAAAACACAAGGCAAATATAGACACAAACTAATGAAACCTCTCTGAATCCTATTCAAGAAATTAAATAACAGAATTCCATAAATCCTTTGCAAATGAATCTCAGGAGTGAACTCCTTTAGCCAAATCGTCTTTTTCTTGATTAAAAAAAAAACAGAAACAGCAATTTATTTGCAGAGTTGGAAAACCAAAAATGTCCAGAAAATTTAATCTACAACATAAAATCCAAAACTTACCCGCATGAAAAGCTTGACACCTCAGTGGGAGTTATCAGAAACAGATAGTTATTCCTAGATTCGCCAGAGGAAATAAAAATAGTCTTAGGAAAGCAATTGTTATGCGCTACAAAAGACTTATCATTAGAAGTACTGCTAAAGAAATACAAAGACACACATACATTTTGACATTTAACCAACCCTTTATTTCTAAGGAAATGAAAATTGGATACTGTTCTGAAAAAGCATGCAAATACTTAAAATATAAACACCACAGGAGGAGCGGTAGGGGGCGTTGGACATGTGGAAGTTGGGGTCAAAAGACTCAGACCAAATGAAAGAAGAATGTTCTTATGAACCTCAGACTGCAAAGAGAATCATCATGCATTTTCAAGAACTTGCGGTATATACAAAAGAGAATAAGAAATAATGGAAGTAAAATATAGAAGGAATATAACATTTCTAGAAACAAGAAAAATGGTGAAATCCTATATGAAAGATAACACATACGCCAATGTAACACAGAAGTCAATTCTGATCAGTAGCACCACCACCAACACCACCAGCACCACCAACAACAACAACATCAAACTTAATAAATACAGAGCCCCTCCCCCCACTTAAAAACTACTAAAACTAGGACCAAACGATTAGCCACAATTCCAAGAACTGAAAGAAACAACAAAGCTGAAGTCTGTTAAACAGAAACTAAAACACGAACAAAGTAAGAAGGAACCACAACAAACACTCACACAACTGCTCAAAATATCGGCACAAATTATCAAATTTCCAACTGAAACCAGTACCTTAAAAAGAGGAATAAACAAGTTACCCATCCGTCCACCAATTCTCAAAATAGATATATCTCGAAAAACAAATATCTTAAATTGAAAACCTACCACGTAAGGAAACAAGGAAAAACCAAAACACATTCTTACTACTCCAGCTAAATTCGAACCTTCTCACCGATCCAAAATTAATCTTACCCAACCAAACACTGAAAATAAACGACTAAAAATATCAAACTTCTTATCTCAATCCACGGACACCCCAATATCCAAAATAAAAGCACCAAAATTATTGAATAATACTATACAAATATATAAAATATTGCAACGCACAGAGATCAATCAAATCTCTAAAAAGATCCTATGGTTTAACGAGTTTAGAAATTGAAAATAATTTCAAACTTCTCTCTAGGAGATATTTGAAAAACTTCTGGAAGGCCCCATGGAGGTCCTCTTGCGTGAGCGTGTCAATGACCTTCGTCACAGCCTCTTTCATCTCCACACTTGTCTCATAACGACAGCCTCTGAGCTTAAGTAATAACTAAAAGTCACAGAGAGCAACGTCTGGACTATAAGGACAATGAGGAACTGTCTTGATGTCCATCTTGGTCAAATAGCCTATGACAAGGATGGAGTTGTGGACTGGTGTATTGTCCTGGTGGAAATGCCACTGGCCCGATTTCAAGAGTGCTGGCCTCTTCCCAAGGAATCTCTTCCTGAACTCCCTTAAAACCTAAACATAGTAACCCTAAACATAGTAACCCTACCCCTTTGGCTAATCAACTCTGGTGTATTGACTTCCTTACTCCTCCCACACCTCTCATCATCCCTCACTGATTCCATGCCTTCCTTGAATTTCTTATACCACTCAAAAACTGATTCTTGATTAATGCAAGATGCTCCAAAAGCAGTCTGAAGCATTCCATACATTTCTGTGGCATTTTTCCAAATTTAAAACAGAATTTTATTGCATATCGTTCTTCTAAAGTGTCAGATTTCATTTTGGAAATTCACCAGCTGTGACAATCAGGCTTTAGTAGGGTGTATTCCAATTCCTGCTGTAGCTGTTGATTTGAACGTGAAATCATAAAAATTGGTCAGTCATCTCATAAGATGTATTGCAATAATATACTGAATTTTCAAGAGTCTATGACAATTTTAAATGCCAATACGAAAAAAGTCAGGAAACTTATCCTATGCCCCTCGTGTATATATATATATATATATATATATATATATATATACAAGAGTTGACATTAAATTACCCGTAAGTATTTACATGCGATTAAATACCTTAGTTGTGGGTGACCCGAAGGCTCCCTTTTCGATTAGCTACTACACCGAGGTGTAGGGGAGGGCGCTACTCCTTTCCCAGGATTGTTCCCCTTTACCCTTGATCCGTACCTTATAATGCTGAGTGTTAAGCAAGATAGCATCAAGTACCATTTTTAAAGTCTTTGGTATGACTCGACCTGGGATTGAACCCAGATCTCCCGGGTCATTGGCGAACACTCCAACCATTATGCCAATGTCCAGTTTTGCAAATAAAAATAGGGAAATAAATAGATGGATTTATTTTCGGTGCACCCTTCGTATATATCTAGCTATTCTAGCTCGGCTAACCGATCATCTCACTTTCTCATTTGGTAAATTAAACAAGCAACATCAAGTTTCTCAAGTGAAATTTCTTACCGTTAACATTTTCTTATATCATTTTCATGATTACATAATATAATTTGAATACAATTGGTTCCGTTGAAACGTGTAATGTAAGAAAATTGATTTTATTTAAGTGGCTCGATTCATGTTTACGATATCAGCTTGTATTAAGTTCCGTTTCCGTTTTTTATTTATATATTTATTTATTTTGTTTGCTATTTATTTCTCTATTTCTGATGCTGAAATCCAAACGTCATTAAATGCATTATTCAAGGCAGACATTTTTTTTTTTTTTTACATTGCGCAGGTCTAATGGGTGTAGAGCAAGGGATTTATGTCAGGTGTCAGTCACGTGACAAACACACGCGTAGTTAAGAAAAGGAGAAAGAGAATTAATTCCACTTTCCGTCCGGACGAATTAGTATTATTCAAAAATGCAATCCTTAAGAGAAAGAAAGAGAGGAGGAGGAGAGAGAAAGAGAGAGAGAGAGGGGGGGAGGAAGGCGGGAATAGCAAATGATCAGTAAAAGGCGAGATCAATCGCCATTGTTCGTAAAGAATAACTCAAAATTATCAGTATCGATCTTTGCTTTATCAAGTCATTTCTCGATATCATATTCTTCATTTTTCCATATCATTTAATCTTTTTAGTAGGCGTTATATAATTTCTATTGATGTATTATAGAAAGAAAGAATAAGAGACTTAATTGTAGACATATGTGCATTTGAGGAAGTTGCTCAGAGCTATATTATACTAGTTATAATAATCATTTTCTTCAATACTTTCTAACCCAGTAGCTGTTCCATGACCTCGCATTTCCAATATATACAGGGTGACCCCGAAAAAAAAAGAACCCATAAACTTTTTTATTACTTCTACAAAAATAAAGCAAAATAATTCTAATTTCTTTTCCTTGGTAGACCAGGACATGTTGGTGAATACTATGGTCCCATTTTTTCATGCACAGAATCTTCTTCATATCCTGAAAAAATAGAAAAGGCTAGAATTAAATTTATGAATTTCAGTCAAAAATATATGGGTTCTGTTTTTTTGTGGGGGTCACCCTATATATATGTGTGTGTGTGTGTGTGTGTGTGTGTGTGTGTGTTTACAAGAGAACAAGCAAAATCTTTTAACTTTTAAGCATTTTTGGTTTTAATACCGTATTATTCAAAAATTTATTCTTGCTTTCATTTTTACTACTTTTGTTAGACATTCCAAAAATCAGTGGGATTTAGGAAATTTAATGTAAATAGCAGAGAAGATAGGATGAAATAAATTGCGGTAATATAGTTATGTTACATGACCTTCTCCATGCTTGAAGCAATGGATAATATTTAAAACACGTGGATAGCATTATTTTCAAGTCATTTTAGATATTTCTTACATGTTTATTTGCTGCTTTGACTATGAAAATGACCTCTGTAATTCGAATGTCAGTATATATATATATATATATATATATACGAGGATCATTAAATAAGTTTGCAGACTTTTTTTGCATGAGCACTTTTATTGATATTACAGACATGAAACCCTAGCCCGCTACCCAGTAAACTCCTCCCGCTGCAATGCACTTGTTGTACCGTTACAACAACTTCTGGAAGGTTTCATAGAAGTCCTCACTTTTCTCATAACGACAGCCTCCGAGCTTAGGGAATAACCAAAAGTCATAGGGAGCAATTTTTGGACTATAGAGAGGGTGACGAACTGTCTTGATGCCCATCTTGGTCAAACAGTCTGTGACAAGGATAGAGTAGTGGACTGGTGTATTGTTCTTGTGGAAATGCCACTGACCCAATTTGAAGAGTGCTGGCCACTTCCAAAGGAATCTCTTCCTGAACTCCCTTAAAACCTCAACATAGTAACCCTAAACCTAACCCTTTGGCCAATCAACTCTGGTATATTGACTTCCTTACTCACCCCACACCTCTCATCGTCCCTCACCGACTCCCTGCCTTCATTGAATCTCTTGTGCCACTCAAAAACTGATGCTCGATTCATGCAAGACACTCCAAAAGCAGTCTGAAGCATTCCATACGTTTCTCTGGCAATTTTTCACAAGTCTAAAACAGAATTTTATTGCATATCGTTCTTTTAAAGTGTCAGATTGCATTTTTGAACTTCACCAGCTGTGACAATCAGGGTTTAGTAGGGTGTATTCCAATTCCTGCTGTAGCTGTTGATTTGAACCGGAAATCATAAAACTTGGTCAGTCATCTCATAGGATGTATAGCAATAACATACTGAATTTTCAAGAGTACGACAAATTTAAATGCCAGTACAAAAAAAGTCTGGAAACTTATTAAATACACCACATATATTGGATTAAGTTAAAAATAATCGGTTTATTTTAAAGCAAGATGTAACTACGCATTTGAAATTCTATTTTAAACGCAATCGGAAATTGCCTGATTAAAAAGTGCCTTTTTTTTCAGTCATTCTTATTTCAGCAGTGAAAGAGTGTGCATCATAACTATATCTATGACCTTGCGTCCCTATAATGAGGGATCTAATAGTGAATATTAGACATGTAATGTTGCGGGAGTTTAAGAAGTAAAATACGTCAGAAATAACGAAGAAAATCTCTTGTGTTAATGCCCAAGATATTATGACTGATTGCTAAGTTCGAAACTGCTTTTCAAAGTTTCGTTCTAGTGACATGTCATTGAAAGTTAAAGCCAGATTAGAACGCTTATTATACCTCGATCAAGATGCTCTAAGAGAGTTGTTGGAATGCAATCTGAACAAAAGTCTACAAGAATTAGCACTTGACCTCAACACATCTCATTTCATATTTGGGCTGCTTTTACAAAAATAGGAAAAGTATGCAAGCAGGGCTTTATTTGTCTCTGCCTTCAACTAGACAGAACTTGACATCAGGCTAATGACCAGATGGTCGATTAGAGAGGGGATTTAGAGTAGAGGATGGTTGGGCACGAGCCCAGCTTGACTATGCTGGTCATCTGCCCACTTACTGAACTTTAGGCCTGATGAGCCTAGCTGGACATGGACCCAAATCTGGGTACGAGCACGTATGCCTGAATATAGCTTAAACTGGACAGCAAGGTCCAGTGCTATAAAAAGGTGTCATTTGTCTCTTTTTTATTTTCTATTAGCCTAAAGTTTCTTTCAAATTCTTTGAGGTCTTTTTTAAGTTCTATGTTGCTTTTTGGAGCGGGGAAAAATTTAAGACCTAGTTTGAGTAAGTTTATTTGGTCTTTATTTAAATTGTCTGTAGATAAGCTTAATATTTTCAGTTTAATGTTACTCTCGTTTTTCGTATTGGTTTTTTCCTCCCGTTTGTTTTGTCTAAAAATGGTTTTTGTTTGTATTTCTTTAAAAAAGAGTAATTTTTGTTTGTATTTTCTAAATAAAGATGTTTTGTGTTGTCGTTTATAGAGAGGCATTTATTGTATATAAATAGGTTTGTTTTGTTTTTTCTAGATTCGTATGTGTAGTAGTCTGGCCATTTTTGTTGTGTGTAGGAGTCGTGTGCGTAATAGTTTTCGTGGACCCTACTCATTTAAAAATATTTTTATTCCTTTTTTGCACCTACAACAAAAATGTTATATATATACACACACACACACACACACATACATATACATATATATATATATTTATATATATATATATATATATATATATGCACACACACACATATATATGTGTATATATATATATAGAGAGAGAGAGAGAGAGACAGAGAGAGGGCGGTGAATCTAACAAAATGATAAAAATAAGTGGAAAAGTGAATAAATCAAACACTTGTAATATTTCATTAGTTTGTCTGTAAATAAAGAAGGAAATATTCGCTAAAATCTTTGCAAGTGTTTGATTTATCCCCTTTTTTATATATCGGTATCATATATATATATATATATATATATATATATATATATATTAGAAGAGCGCAAACGTTCCCAGCAAACTTTTTTAACTACTAGACTAAATACTCAGCTAAATTTTAGCTTTAAACTATTGCGTGCACACACACACACACACACACACACACACACACACACACACACACACACACACACACGTGTAGACAGAGAGAGAAAGAAAGAGAATATATATATTTGTATTTGAATGCATATTAGTGCTTTTCTTTCGGACATTTTTATAATATATCTACCTAAATCAATAAATCTGTTACCTTATAATCCAAAAAAGGTACTTATACAACAAATATATATAATTCAATATAATCTTGTTTATCAAAGTACATTAGTCAAGATTTTTCCATTTCCTATTGACAGCTTATTATACAAGGAATATTCCAGATCAAAATACAGCCAATAGCATTGTCATTTTAAGGACTTACTAATCCTTGGGGCAAAATGCATGTGCCTAATCCAGTGAAAGAAAAAGTTTATGTTCTATCCAATTACAAATTTGACGCTTATCGCAAGTTATGGCCAACCTTCTTTGATTAAAGCTAAAAAAAAATTCGAAATTTTGTGATAAACAGTTCAGAATAGTATCCTTTTCAGTGTACAGTTACATTCAATTGTGCAGCGTAAAGGATTCCAAAAATGATTGGAAGGGTTTATGAAACATTTAGAATCCTGAGTAATTGCTAATATTACCACAAAATTCGATTTTTTTTTTTTTTTTACAATTTTGGTCTATCGTTTGTAACGCACTCAGGATGCATTGGAAAATATAAGTCTTGCAAATTAGTTTTTCCACTTGGAGTTTTTCCACTTGGAGAGAATGGTTAACAAAAATGTGCCATGTATCTTAATATCTTCTTCACATAACTTCTTGAATTTTCTGATCGTTTAAATACATTTCTGTTATTCTTTGTAAAAAAAATTGGACGTTTTCCAAGAAATATTATGGTAGATTTTATACTTTCCAAGAAAAATATTCTTCGAGTAACTTACGACTGCCTATTCTGATTTCAATCATATATTAACCATTTTACCATTCTAGCTACCATTCCATTCGGGATTGTAACGTTTTTGGAAGTTTACCTTAGATGCTTAGTTTTGGAAACATCCTAACATAAATTCTTTCTTGGGATTCTTTTGTGTATCGATAGGAAGGTTTTGGTGTAAGTTTAATTTTATAGTGTATCAATTGGTAGCCTTTGTGGCATTCTGGGATAGGCATCACTCTAGTCTAATTAATGAGTTTTTATATACCTCTAACGTACGAGAATTTGTGTAGTCTACGAATATAAATACAGCCTGGAGATAAATTTGGATAAAAAAAAACAGATATTCAACCTCTCACAGCATTCAATACTCCTTCAGCAATACTTAGAAAATGCTATCTGCTGAAAAGGGGTTATCATCACTCGTATTTAAAACTAGGGGTAGGAGTAGCCACGAAAGTAGTCCGTAACGGTTATCGCCGTAAGAAATGGAATCGGCCTCTCAAGTTCAAATCCTAGACGGAGTTGATGTCTCTCTCTCGCTCTCTCTCTCTCCACCCCTAAATAGTCGGGCAGACTGAGTTCTTTAGCCTTGGTAAGTTTAGAAATAAAATTTGAAATTAAAACTAGCAGTACTCGGCTTAAAATTTACCTGGTGTCGCATCCGCCTAGTGGTGGAGGAAGAGGGTAAATAGATACACCGATATTGTTTCTGCTTAATTCTCGAAATTTTTACGGTATATTTTTATGTGAAAGACCCAAACCTTCTTCACCTTCAATTTCCGTACAAAACATATCATCATATATATATATATACGCTAATATATTTCGACTTTCATGGTTCTTTCCTTCTCGTGAAATGTTCCAGTGTCAATAGAAGTAAAACTTTTCCAGACTATTCCAGCCTTTGTGATTTACTGTTGGTAAGATTATTTTTCAGTCCTGTGAGTATTTAGCTTTTCCCTACACGATTTGTAGCAAAAATATTGATTTTATTTTTGCCTAACCAAAAAATGGCCCGGTAAAAATTACTTGATTTTTCCAAGTACTCACAGCCGTTTTTCAGTCAAACTCGTCGACCATTCTTCGTCGTTTATCCCATGTGGCTCTTTAAATCATTCTTGTGCAGTTTATTAAAATAGTTCTTTTAGATATTTTTGCAACTATTTTCAGTTTGTCGTTTACTTGCTGCTAATTCTTTTTTCTTGACTTTTCAATGCTCATTCAAATACTTGACGTGGAGTACAGTGTTGAAAAAAAATTCAGATTATCTTTGATTTCTTCTACTTCTTTAAAAGTGATCCTGTTATACCGACATTAATATTTAAAGTCTTAATATTTTTGCATGAAGCAATTACAATGTTGCTTGATTATTTATTCAGAGTCCTTAGCTTTCAATATAATGATCATCTTTTCAGAAAGTAGTTGATTCAGCGAATGGGGAATTTGGTAAAGGATTTACAGGAGAAATTTTCAGTTGAATATTCAAGAACTCACTTTTGAATTTATTATTATAATAATGACATTGATATTTAAATGCAGCTGATGGTAGCCATTAGATTCAATGTTTAGTCATGTCCGATATCGGAAATTTTTGTTATAATCAATTTGTTATACGAGGTGCATACGATAAGTTTCCAGACTTTTTTCGTATGGGCACTTTTATTGATAGTACACACATGAAACTCTAGTCCCCTTCCAAGTAATCTCTTCCGGCTGCAATGCACTTGTTGTACTGCTCCAACAACTTCTGGAAGGCCGGATGGAAGTCCTCTGGTGGGAGCGTGTCAACGACCTTCGTCACATCCTCTTTCATCTCCTCAATTATCTCATAACGACAGCCTGTGAGCTTAGGGAATAAGCAAAAGTCACAGGGAGCAATGTCTGGACTATAGAGACAATGAGGAACTGTCGTGATGCCCATCTTGGTTAAATAGTCTGTGACAAGGATGGAGTTATAGACTGGTGCATTGTCCTCAACTTAGTAACCCTAACCCTAACCCTTTGGCCAATCAACTCTGGTATATTGACTTCCTTACTCCTCCCACACCTCTCGTCATCCCTCAAAAGCTGATGTTCTATTAATGCAAGATGCCCCAAAAGCAGTTCGAAGCATTCCATACGTTTCTGTGACATCATTTTCCAAGTTTAAAACAGAATTTTATTGCACATCGTCCTTCTAAAATGTCAGATTGCATTTTTGAAATTTACCAACTGTGAAAATCAAGCTTTAGTAGGGTGTATTCCAATTGCTGCTGTAGCTATTCATTTGAACCTGAAATCATAAAACATGGTCAGTCTTCTCATAAGATGTATAGTAATAACATACTAAATTTTCAAGAGTCTACGCCAATTTTAAATACCCATACGAAAACAGTCTGGAAACTTATCATATGTATCTCGTATATTCACCTTTCACCGAGCCGTCAATCAAGAGATTCACCTGTGTAAATAAGCGGAAGAAAAAGCAGAAGCAAGTGGACGTATGACAGAATCTAGTCAGGTAACGGCAGCAGTTGAGTTAGTTGGACACAGGAAAGCCAGAGTGAGGGCCAGTTTGCAGAATTAGGGCTGTGGCCCTCAGCGACCCCTGGTTAAGCAACTCCAGCCAAGATGCGGAAGAAGGGCTAAATGGGTTCTCGGAGATAACACAGTGTGCTATGGTCATGAGAAAAGTTCGGTCAATATAGCAGTCTGTCCCTGTCTCCACTCATATCTCACACAACACAGAAACATCGAGAATAAAGTGTAAGAGATACATATTTTTACAAAGAAGTGTGTTCGTTCGTGCATTGAATTTCGTTATTATCTTTGCTTATATTTATATTTGTATATGTATCGTGTAGTCCGGGAGACCTGTGTTCAATCCCAGGTGGCATCTTACCAAAACCTTTAAAAATGGTACTTGATACGTCCTTGCTTAACACTCAGCAATATAAGGTATGTATCAAGGGTAAAGTGGAGCAGTCTAGGGAAAGGAGTAGCGTCCTACCCTACACCTCGGTGTAGTAGCTATTGAAATGGGAGCCTTCGGGTTATCCTCGACTAAGGTCGCCAACTAAACTGACTTATCTTACTATCATTTTTTCTTTATATGTTGTGAAATATAGAATGCTCTATATTCTAGAATTTAAAATCTATATAAATAAACATAGTGCAAAGTTTATAAAAATAGATATAAAATTTAAAGACCCGGCTCATTGGCCTAGTGAGTAGAGTGTTCGCTAATGGTCCGGAAGACCAGGTTTCAATCTCAGGTCGCGTCATACCAAAGACTTTTAAAAAAGTACTTTATACCTCCTTGCTTAACACTCAGTAATATAAGGTACGTATCAAGGATAAGGTAGAGCAATCCAGGGAAAGGCGTAGCGCCCTCCCCTACACTTCGGTGTTGTAGCTATTGAAAAGGGAGCCTTCTGGTCACCCTTGATTATGGTCGACAACTTTACTTTTTACTTTACTTTATTGTAAAATAGAGAGTATACGATTTTAGAAAATTTATATACTGAATGGTGACAATTTGACAAACCGTTTCGATATTTGTTGTGGTATCAACCGTATTTTCGGTACATAAAGGACTCTTCCAATAAAGATACAACATTTGACTGTAATCCTCTCTGGGGGTTTAGTAGCAAAAGCTAAACAGGGGACATTGCATTACTTATTTTCTGTAATATATAACCTTTATTCTTCTCTCTAAATCAGTCTTATTTATTTCATGCCCCTTTCCGACCATAACAATATCAATAATAGTTTAGGAGAAATGCACTTGCCTTGAAACTGTGTGTCCAATTTTCACAAATCAAAATTGTGAACAATGTTTTAAACGTTAAACTTTAAACCTTATATATATATATATATATATTCTTTTTAGCTAGGTTTTGATGTTTTGCACATCATAGGCCTCAATGTGCTTTCATTCCATCTTGATTTCGACATTTCCTTTCACATTGGTCCAAATCACTTGATAATTTTATCTCTTCTGCGTGGTCATCTCTGGTCACTCGGTTACCACTCAACAAATACACCGGTCCACATGTTTGTAAACCCTGCGACGTGTTCGTCCCTGCAGAACTTCTCTTTCCGTGTTCCACCCCCACCCACATATATTAAAATGCCAACAGTCATTACTAATAGTAACTCTTACACTATGGACCGTTACCTAAAGCGGTAGACAATTTTTTTAAACTAACCTCAGTCTTAAAAAAAAAGATTTACAGATTTTATTGGTAGAGTTGTTTTATATTTTTAGTATCGAACTCATTTTTCGCTCGCTTCTCGTTAACTACTCATCATCACCATCATCATGTCGTGCCGCCAGCATGGATATCTCTGACCCTCTCTCGCCACTTCTCCCTATCCTTCATCGCCTCTGGCAGGTCTTCAGAGCTACATCCCGTATCTTCACAGAGCTGCTGTATGTAGGTTCGAGCTGGTCGTCCTGCTTTTGCTCAGCCATATGTGGGGGTCCATAGGAGTACATCAGTTATGAGCTCGTCCCTGCTTCTCCATCAGTGTCCTGCATATCTGGTTCGTCTAACTTGTATAGTTTTCGTGATTGGAGGCAGGTGGCCGTATAGCTGGTGCCTTGTGGAGTATTGCCGCCAGGACTTGTTCAATATTGCTCGCAACATTCTTGTGTAATTGCCGTCTAGCTTCCACTCCAGCCGTTTAGTTAGCGTCCAAGTAGTGCATCCATACAGCAGTATCGATACGACCGCTGCCTGGAAGAAACTGCGTTTCATTTTATCGGTCAGGTCTGACTTCTGCATGATCGATAGCTTATCGATAGCTGTCCATGCCTTCGTTAGCCGCGTGTCGATGTCTTGTTCGGTTGATGAGACACTGCTTCCTAGGTAGATGAACTTGTCTACCAGTTTCAGAGAGCTTCTGTCCACACTAAATGTTAACTACTAATACAATATATTTTACGCATATAAGATTCAAAGTTAGCAATTCAATAATTCATAAAAACAAGAATTAGAGAAAAAAGAAAAAAAAAAAGAAAAAACTGAAAAAGAACACAGAAAACAAAAGAAAAAAGAAAAAAAGAAAAACACACCTAAGAAACTTGAGCTTTCGAAAGGTTCCTTCTATTCGGTCAAAGCGATCTACTATATGAATTATACAATGCTTGAATTTGAAGAAGAGAGATTGCACAAGAAAGTGTTTCGTTATTCACTTTCTAAAGTGTTCTGTCCAAAATTTATTCATTTTCAGGCCCATCAAATTGAAATACATCGGGCCATGCCTCGGGTGGACAAAAGATAATTCAAATCAGTGGAACAATGGAGTGGTGTACTT
Organism: Sepioteuthis lessoniana; assembly: GCA_963585895.1. Lineage (NCBI taxonomy): Eukaryota > Metazoa > Mollusca > Cephalopoda > Myopsida > Loliginidae > Sepioteuthis > Sepioteuthis lessoniana. The sequence continues at coordinate 123,152,119 of OY757910.1, forward strand.
ACGACAAGGCTTTACTCCACAATATATACATACAGGTTGTTATATTAAAAAAAAGCCGTGACAGAGAACTCATCAGCGTTGAATATTGTGTCCAAAAGGTTAAAATCTGGGAAAATACGTACACCAGTTCGGTTAAAATATGAGAAGTACTCGAAGCGGTGTATATGAAATGAAAATAGCACGTGAAGAACGCAACAATGAAGAAGATGGGAAAGAAAAACTGCACAAAGGATTTAAAAGTTAGAAGAAATCGTGTGTGAAAGGTTGTGGACCTGAAGAGGACATATGAATAGAGAAAGCGAATCCATCGTCATTTTTTATTTACTTTTGCAATACTAGACGCTTTTTATCGATTACTGCCCACACTTAGTCTGATTAGGAACAGTACTTGTTCGAATCATTAATTTCTCTGGAAATGACATATAATGGGAGACTTCTTTTCAATCTCACTTTATATATAGCATCATCTTTGGATTAAGACTAATTTTTGGTATTGTTCATGGTGACTCATTTTATTATATAGTGACCCTCGACCGAGACGTCAATCAAGAGATGCGCCTGTGTAAATAAGCGGAAGAACAGCGGAAGCAGGTGGACGTTAGACAATAATATAACCAGGTGCCCAGACGGTTCGAGAGAGTTGGAGATAGGATGCCAAAGTGAGAACCAGCTGCAGACAGAGGGATTTGGGCCCTTAGTGACCCCCAGTTGAGCAACCCAAGCCAAGATGCGAAAGAAGTGCTGCTATGGTCGAGAGGAGAACTTGGGTCAATATAGAAGTCCGTCCTTGTCTCCACTCATTTCTCACACACAACAAACATCACCCTTTCGAAACTAAAGTGTGAGAGATTTATATAAAGAAGTGTATTCGTTCGTTATTAAAGTCGTCATTACCGGTTAATGATATTTGACTTGGTTTATTTCACTCCACGTTGTTGTAGAGGATCGACATTTCATTATCTGTCACACGAGCCCTGGGTCTAATGAGTAGAGTGTTCGCCAATGGTCTGGGAGACCGGAGTTCAATCCCAGGTCGAGTCATACTCAAAAACTGGTACCCATAGTTGATTTCTCACTAATATCTTCCCTCACTGTCCTAATGATGGTTCATTAGAACCGGAACACTATAGTGTCGATTTTCTTTCTCAATAAATCTCTCCTTTTACTTGGATTACCTTGTTATCAATTTTTCTCTATATTGTCGGATTATAATCCATTATTTACTTCCATTTCAAAACATATATAGCCATAAAAAGCCCACACAAATTTTTTAAAAAAACTAGATTTTTTTCTCCGAATCTAATTGCAGAAGCAAAAATGTAATTTATTTACTGAATTTTCCATTCTGCCAAAACAATACATTGAAAAGTTATAATGGCTATTTTACTTCAAACTAAATAACCACAAACACAGAATCATGGCATACAATAAACTTATACTTATAGAAAACACTTCCGCTGACACAATCACGATTCCAACAGAAATGCAAAATTCACCATCATAGAAAGAATCGAAAAAATACATTGAATACTATCACGGTGATCAAAGAAACATACAAAGATTAACATCCCTAAACACTGACCTCTAATGGCTTTAGCATCAAGCAAAGTGATCCTCAAAACACGGTTTTGAAAAAGGAGAAAATTTGGGTGATATCTAAATAAGCACCTAAACAAACTAATGCCTGACCAAACCGTTAGGGCTTATTTTAAGCACAGCCATGCTTAACATATATCTTACAAATGAAAATCTTTGTACCAGGTGTCTACAATAGCAGAGATGATATCAAAGATAATTAAAGAAAATATTTTTAAGTGCACTTGTTGAAGAGGTATTGGTTTGGTTTCTTTGTTTTAATGGCATATCAACCTTTGTAGATTATCTAATGCTAAAGCTATTCTCCTAGAAGGACAGTAGTGGTACTATTTAACCCATAGCTGGAAGTATGAGGGGGTTCATACCATTCCCAAGGGTATTTGCCCGAAAGTAAACGTAATAGCGCGACTAGAGTACGAACTCGCTTTCTACGATTCCGCAGTCCATCTCTTTAACCATTACACTACGAAGAGGGTGGAATCCGGTGAGAAGTTGTCACCCTAGTTCATCGGCAGAGGGTTAAACAAATCAGGACATGTTCCTGTTCATGCTCGAAGTGGAGTGAGTAGCAAGAAAGTTTTCGCCCAGATATGAAACAAGTCAGTACGGCTCAGGAACTAAATATTGCCATCTTAGTTGTTATAAAAAAGTGCTTAATGAATTTCTTTAACCAAAATGATTGATGTTTTTATCTAAATAATTGATTTTAACCTTTTATTAAAAAAATCTTGAGGGAGTCCCTCTAACACTGTGGTCAAAGTGCTGGAGTTTGATATTATAGTGAGAGAGTTCGAACTCTAGTCGCTCTATAGCATTCATTTTTAGACTAATAACATAAGGAAAAGTATGAACCCCTTTATCACCCCCGAGTTAGGGGCTAAATAGTACCATACTGTTCTTCTACAAGGATGGCTTTGGTATTAAATACCCACAAAAGTTGACAAGCCATTCAACAAAACAACAATAAAATCGATCTCTTCAGCTATCTATGAATAATAGTGGGCGAAAAATGAGCCTGGGACATATTTGTAGTTTTATTAAAGAAAAGTTCACATAAGTAAGAAAAATACAAAATAAGATATTTGATATGTAGATATATTAAGTCCTTTTATAATATAGGATGGCTTCACCGTGGGATTTTTTTTAGCAAAGCAATTCTGTTTTAAATGCTATCAATCAATTTCTTTATTGTTCAATAGGAATATTTTTTCATTCATTCTTATTTGCTTCGAACTACGTATCTTTATTAGAAAACATCTTATCTGGTAGTCTTTGTTTTATTATCATATTTACCAACCCCTCCGTTCGGGCAGGATATGACACAGGGTCAATTTTAAAGCGGAGTTTAACAGGTTTGAATTCAGGGTTTTCCTTCTCCATGGCTAGTTGCCTCATCAAAGCTGAAGAACGCACTCTGTCCTACTATTTACCCATAGCTGGATGGAGAATAATTAGATTCATACTTTTCCCAAGGGTATTAGTGCTATGTGAAATGCAATCAGTCTCGTCCAGGATTTGAACTCGTGTCACCGTGTCCATTTCCTTCGACGATTTTAATATACACCGGATATATTCAATTGGATTTAAGTCAGGACTATATTCAGACTAGAAATTTCTCTCGCAATGAGTTTTCAGGAAACCATTTTTTGTCACTTTAACAGTATGAGGAAATATGTTATCATGCTGAAAAATGACTAACCAAAAAGAATAACTTAATTGAAGTGATTTCTCAACAATATTAATATATTCTTTCGCACTAATTTACTTGTCTCATCGAATTTGTTCACTAACTCCAAAAGAAGAGAAATTTTCCCTTACCATTATTCCACTATTTCTATGTTTAACTGTTGTTTTTAGACATTCCGACAGTAACCTTTAAACCAATCTTCTAAAACAACGTTCTGAAGCATAAAGGCAAAATCTTGACTCATCTGATTATATTATACTCTCAAACCATTTAGTAGGAAAATTACAATATACTGCAGCAAAATGCAACCAGACCATTAAATTTTTGATTTCCTTTATAAAAAAAAAGGCGTCTTTGCGCATATGATTGACATAATACCATTTTCTTTTAGCCTTCTTATGATGGTTCTTCGATAGAGTCTTCCAATCACTAAATTTACCTCTTTAACCGAGTTTGTTAGTGGTGGGGCTATGTCTCTGAGAGCAGCAAATTTTATTTGCTTTTTATCTTTTTGTGGTAGCTTCAGGACGACCAGAACCCATTTTTCTTGTAGCAAATCAAGTTTGTTTTTTTTTGGGGGGGAAAGTAAGCCAATTCCCTTCACAGTGGACAATGATGTCTGTACATTTTCGATACTCAAGATATAAAAATTCTTGTTTACATTGTATCCATTCTATAATTCCTGTTTTTTTTTCCCAACTTTTCATTATGTTGAAGACATTTCTTCTTTGGTGAAATTTTTTATTTCATCATCCTCATTATCATTAAGACGTACTAACAGCACGGATTCTTTTGAATCTTTCTTCCTATCCATCCCAAACGGCCATTGCTCATGGTAAATCTTCTAGACGGCATCCTGTATCCACACAGAGATAATGAATATAAGTTTTTGCTGGTCGGTCTACATTCGTTTGTTGATGAGTAAGAGTTCATTGGAGAACATTGCTTATTAGTTCGTCCTTATTATATCAACAGTGCCCTTCAAGTCTTGTTCGTCTTTTTAGATGTTTTGTGACATGGAAGGAAAGTCATCGTAAAACTGCCGTTTTGAGAGATGCTGCTTCGAAAATTAATCAAAAAAAGTAATCAGTATCATAGTGTAATTCCAACCCTACCCCAAACCCTAATCTAGCTTTTTCTACTAGTGTTTCGTTAGAATCCATGGGTGTAACTATACAGTAGTCCTGACACACCAACATCTCGAAAGAATACCCGTTTTATTTTATCTGAGAGACAAATTTTCAATTCAACCCTTATTACTTCATTCGGTTCTGAAAACAGAAAAAAAAATTAATTAAAAATTTCAAATTTTACTTTTGAAAGTGACATTTTTTAAAAATAGCAAAAAACAACACAAGTTCATTTTTCTCCACCAGATCTGGAATGTGCACATTGTTCAATAAAACATTAAAACAATTAATCATTTATGTCCAGAAATTACAATCTAATAAAAGAAAATGACATTACACTAAAAAAAGCAAGAATTATATGATATCCTGCAGAAACTATAACAGACGCAGACGAGGCAGATGATCAAGTGCTTCTTGTAAATACACTTGCCCAAGCCGAATCCCTATTGTATAGCCTAGAGCAAACTACAGGCGGTATTGGTCACCACGTTAACTTAAATAAAACTGAGTTCATTTGATTTAAACGAGAAGGAGTCACCGCCACTCTAAATGACTAGGCTCTAAAATTGGTAGACAAGTTCACACACCTGGACAGTAATATCTTATCTACTGAAAGTAATGTTAACCTATGGCTAGCGAAAGCGTGAACAGCTATCGACAGGTTATTCGTCGTATGGAAGTCGAATATATCTGATGAAATAAAATGGAATTTTCCCAAGCTGTGGCTGTGTCAGTACTAATGTATGTATGCACTACATGCACACTGACAAAATGCATGGAGAAAAGCTTGATGGTAACTAGGCCAGAATGCTAACTGCTGTTTTGAACAAATCCTGTAATCAGCACCCTATCAAACAGCATTTGTACAGCCATCCAGTACCCTACAAAACAGCAGTACCGTACGAAACACCAGTACCCCACAAAATATCAACACGCCACAAAACAGGAGCTGTGCGCCCATTTATTTTCCATGTAAAAAAACATCCAAGACGCGCAAAACATGCGGAACCCTGCTCAAGAACCAACTCATAAGTGACGTTCTTTTATGGACGCACCAGTGTTGGCCGATCAGCAAGAACTTAATCATATCAGCCGTGTAAAAAATGGGCGAAAAGCGATGGATGATAGGGACGGATCGAGACAGAGAGGCAGGAATATCCGGGCTGTCAGCGCGACTTGATGATGACGATGATAATAAGAAACAATAATGAATAATTCCTTTCACATAGATGTATGTTTAAGTGTATCTTATGAACATGTCTACGCATTCACATTTTTAATTTTTACTCTATTTTTTATTATTTACTGGTAATAAAAATTTGATTAGATATTTTATAATTCATTTTCGAATGTCCTTAACACATTATCTTTTTAAATAAAGTTTAATCTTAACATTCAAGCATCCACTTTTGTGACATATTCAATATTCAGCCTTTATTATTACACATAAACTTTGTTCATTTTACCTCCAAAGTTTTGCATGATCGTTAAAAAGAGAAACATTTGCATGGTAAAAAAGTTGGTATAATATTGATTCCGATTTCTAATTTCCTGTGCCAAAATTTTGCATAATACTACACGAAAAAGTACAGAAATTATCGAAAAAAATGTTTAATCTATCTTACCAATGAGGAAAAAATCAAAGCATCCATTTTCTTCTTATTGTGAAAATGCTTACTGACGAATAACAAAAATGTAATTTGATTTTTTAAAATCCAACGCGACATAAGAAAAGCCAACGGAGAACAGTCTTCCAAAAACATATCATCATCTCATTATCTTATCGTACGATCAGCACGGATATCCCTGACCCTTTCTCCTCCACTCCTCCCAATCGTTCATCGATTCTGGTAGGTCCTCAGGGCTACATCCCGTATCCTCACAGAGCTGCTGTATGTAAGTTCGAGCTGGTCGCCCAGCTTTTGCTCGGCCATTATATATATATATATTATTATATATTAGAGGGATCCATAGGAGAACATCCCTTATGAGGTCGCCCCTGCTTCTGCAGCAGTGTCCTGCATGTCTACTTCGTCTCACTTTGATAGTTTTCGTGATGGGAGTTAGGTGGCCGTACAGCTGCTACTTTGTAGGGTGTTGCCTCCAGGACTTGTTCAATATTACTCGCAGCATTCTTGTGTAGTTTCCGTCTAGCTTTTTCTCCATCCATTTAGTAAGCGTCCATGTAGTGCATCTATATAGCAGTATCGACACGATCGCTGCTTGGAAGAAACTGGGTTTCATTTTATCGGTCAGGTATGACTTCCATATGACTGATAGCCTATTGATACCTGTCCAGGCCTTTGTTAGTCACGTGTCGATGTCTTGTTCGGTTGATGAGACACTGCTTCCTAGGTAGGTGAACTTGTTAACTAGTTTCAGAGAGCTACCGCTTAGTATGAAAATGTCAAACAGGTGACATTTCTAAAAACATATCATCTGTATAAATTACCGAAAAACGCTTAGAAACCTGGTGGGGTTGTGTGTGTTAACCAGTTAAAATTAGGCTGGAAAACTCACAAGGAGAATAATAATAATAATAATACAGTCACATTGTGATATATATATATATATATATATAATGTAAAAAAATTTCGTTGTAGGTCCAAAGAAAGAAAAATAAATAAATATTTCACAATAAATTGGTTCACAAAAAGATACATATCATTTAGGAATCATTTATTTCGTTCTTACATATATACATGTTGCCAGCTTGATGCTTTCGTTAGAGTGTTATATAATTACGGAATGATTTTTTTTATTAATCATTTTCGTTAATTATATTTTATCATTCGGTTTAGTTGGACTTTGAACTATTCGGCTTAGTGCTGGTGCAGGTGCACACTTTAAGTACAGTTCACGCTCACGCGCAGAGGATATAACAATCACAAATTTCATAATAAAAAACTCCAGATAGGAAATGGGACTGAGGTGTGAATGACGTCATGCCCGGAAGCGATGGGCTGGGGAATTTAGTGATTCTCGAAAAAGACATGAGTTGAGATTTTGACTCTGGGTTGGGCAGTCAAGCTGGGGGCTACGGGATGCGCAGCGCGTTTGTTGGGTCAGAGAGTTGAGATTTGACTCTGGGCCGGGCAGTCCAGCTGGGGGGGGGGTGACTGTGGGCGATGTAAGAACAGTCAGCATAGTAAAAATTGTGTCTCTCTCTCCTCGTGTAGAAAGAATAAAAGTCAAGAAGTTAATAAACGTTTCGTACCTGAACAACGAGAGTCGTCAGTGTTTCGGATTTCTCTGCATCTGAATATTTTTCATATTCGTATTTTGGCGATGCTACAAGAGAACATTTGTGGCACAAGGCAGGAACACACACGAGTAGGTTTCATTAGGCGCCTCATTTACTTGGCCTTGTGCAATGTATGTTCTCTGCTGAAAGCAACAAGCTGGAAACATACACGTATTTTAGAACGAAATAAATAATTCTTAAAAAAATAAAAATCTCTTTGTGGACTTTTTCATTTTGAAATATATAAGGGTCCTCATGTGATAGGAATTCATTCCGTTATTTAATTCCAAATCTATTAAAAATATATCATATTCGTTTCATTATTTAATAGATTAGAAATAAAAGTGAACCAACAAACACGAACGAAAGAAAGCGAAATCTAAGTCTAGCTAGCGTGTAAAGAAAATGAATTGAATGCTCCGAATAGAACTGTCACTTCATATATAAAGACTTGACGCTTCATAATGCCATTTTGGCTGGTGAGAAAACATTATTATTTCGTCCCCAAAATAATAACTATTTATCTAAGAACAAGATATGTGGTCAAGATGTCTGAGCAAAGAATCGAAGTCATTGCGGAAATAGAAATGTCACATAATAGAGCCTTCATGTCACCAAGATGTCTGCCAATAGAGATGACATGTTCATGAGGATAATACAAGTTATTTATATGTACTCATATAAGAACAGAAGTTCTGCATTTATAAATGCATGGTATCAAGAAATATATCCAAAAATTTAGGCAAAGCAGCAATTGGTCAATGTCTAGTCGGCTGGGGCTGTAAAATACACCAACTACATCTCTGCAGAGGGATAAGACTCCCCCAACGAGTGTCCTGAATATGACAATCTGATGGTGAGGTTCCAGTTATGCTGGAGCTTTTGAGAATGAGGAGTACCCCTTTATTGCCATCGCTCTCATATCCACTCTGGTCTGGAGTGGTAGCACCTGATAGGTCCTATCTATGGATCAAAGCGAACTAAACTGTGCGCTTGTGCTAAACTGAATTGTTTATGATGGGATTGTTTTGACGTTTAAATTTACTTATGGTAAACTGAATAGTTTGAAATAGAACTGTTTATATGTATGAAATGGATTTGGCATTAATAACCTACAATGGATGATGTGTCATAAAACAAAACAAAATAAAAAATAATAATTTTCCATATATATATATATATACATACATTCAAATGCCTTGGATTTTTTAAGAAAACAGTCTCACACTAAAAAAAAAAGGCAAAAAGCAAATGATATCCCGCGGAAATGATAATAGATGTAGACACCACAGATGATCAAGTGTTTCCTGAAAATCCCCCTGGGCCAGTCGAATCTTTATTGCATAACCTGTAACAGTCAATAAGAGGCATTGGTCCATTCGGGAACTCAAAGTCCATGTGCCTAAATCAAGATGGCGCTATCGCTTCATTAAATAGAAAACCTCAGATATTAGTTGACCAGTTCATATACCTCGACAACAATATCACATCGACTGAAAACAATTTGAACATATACATAGGAAAAAACATGGATTACTATTAATAGGGAGTGACACCTTACAAAACAGTAGCTGTACAGCCACCTCATCCCAAAATCCATCCAATACGAACAAAATATTTCAGATGAAGTAAGAATGAACTCATAAGCGATATTCTCGAATGGACTCTAACTCAAGGACACACCAGTGTCGGCCGATCAGCCAAAACTTACGTTAACTAGCTTTGTCTGAACACCAGATACAATCTAGAGGACTTTCCAATAGTGATGACTGGTAGATTTGTTTGTTGGGTTTTATGGCATATCAACCTTTCTAGGTTATTTAACGCCAAATCCATTTTTATGTAAATAATCTGTTCTATTGAAAACAATTCAGTTTAGCATAAGTACACATTTTAATTGTCAAAAACATTTTTTTTCAAACTATTAAAGCAGTAATATGTAATAATTCAGTTAAGTGTAAATACAGTTTTAATGTCGAAAAACAGTTGTATTTCAAATAATTCAGCTAAGCATAAGCACGCAGTTTAAATGTAAGTACGGTTTAATTGTCAAAAACATTTCTATTTCAAGCTATTCACTTTACTCAAACAATTCAGTTTAGCATAAGAATGTTGTTAGTTCTATTTAACCCATAGATAGGACCCTATCAGGTGCTACCACTCCGGGCCAGAGTGGTCCTGGGAGCGATGGCAATGAAGGGGTACTCCGCATTCCCCAAAGCTCCTGCATTGCTGGAACCTCACCATCAGATTGTTATATCCAGGACACTCGTTGGGGGGTGTCTTACCCCTCTGCAGAGAAGCAGTCGGTGTATTTTACAGTCCCAGCTGACTAGGCAAGACTAGTAGGGGAAGATTTCAAGTCAATAGAATCTGTGCTTTTAGCATACCTTCATGATGATGATGATGATGAAATTCTTGTTTGAAGTATTAAAACTACATGCCAAGGCCTGCTTCTTTTCACCTTATATATCCCGTGATGCCTCACTCTCAATTTGTTCGTACACCTATTTTTCCTTTGTTTTTTTGTGTGTGCCGTCATTTTATAAAGTTTGAAACCCACAAGACGAGGCCACTCATTTCTGCTTACCTATAAATCCCAACATTCTTAATCTTTCCGCGTTCCATGTTTTTCTTCATTAGTTAGAGGCCTGGGTTTTTTTTTTCCTTTTCATTGCTTCGTCTGGATTTCTTCAATTATTTTTTGTTTCTTTCTCTCTCTTTACTTCAATCACTTTTATTAAATTTCTTCTGTTAGATTCGATATTTTCTTCTTTATGAATGATGAGTTTCTAATCAAAAGTGACTCGTGATGGTTTATACAGTCAGATTCCATCTCTGAAACTAAGTTCACACCGAAAGCCTATTGCGTGTCTTTAATATGGGTGTGTGCGTGTGTGTGTGTGTGTGTGTGTGTGCATTGTTATTTTTTAATTTTCTTTTTGTTTCTTATTTTTTTTTGGGGGGGGAGTGGAGTTTGTTTTGGGCTTTTTTTTTCTTTTTCTTTTTCTTTTATATTCTATCGCTGTCTTCTCAGATCGTTACTCATACAATTTCAGACAGTTTATTGAATATTTTATAAGAATCTTAACGAATCCATTTGATTTTAAACTTAATTCTTCAGGTTCTTCCGTTTATCTTTTCCTTTAAATTATACTATTAACTTTTTTTTTCTTTTTTCACCCATGACTGTCACTTCCACTAAGAATTCTTAACAGTGAAAAGTTTGCGATACATCCGTGAAAAATGCCGGCATTTGTTGGGAGGGAAACTTCTTTTTAGAAGAGGGTTGTTGTTTTTTAGGATTGTTTTTACTCTGAATTTGTTTAATGTTAGAAGAAAAATGTGAAATGGTTATTTCATAGCTTCAAATCCTTTCCTTCTTGGTCAGACCAAGAACTTACCATCTCTCTCCCTCTCTCTCTCTCTCACACACACACACACAATTTCTCTCTCTATATATATATATATATATACATATATATATTACTTAACGTATCAATGTTTACAAGCATCTGTTTTGTTACTTAAACCACTCCGCATACATTATATGTATGTATGTATGTATGTATGTATGTATGTATGCGGGGAGGGTTAACTAACAAAAATCATTTTACTTTCTGATGATGGTCATTAAGACCAGAAATAAATTTATTATGACACTAAAGAAATCAAGGTTTTCTTTATATATATATATATATATATATATATATATATATATGACGTGTTAAACCATTGGCAGTCAATTCAAAACAATAACTAAACAGCAATAAATACTAAAATCCCCGTTGATTTACCCTCAAATTTATCTTTTACTACTCAGTGCCAGGAAAGATAATTTTATGATTAAAACTTTTAGTATTGTTATAATCACTCTATCAACGACAAATGAGCTTTCTTAGTATTTACAGCAGTTCAGTTTTAGTTATGATATCACTGATAGAGATTTTACCTCTTTATTACTCACACACACACACACACACACATATATATATATATATATATATATATATATATATATGTTAAACCAACATAGTATTTATTGTCAGTTTTAGAATCAGGCTATATTTAACGAGTCCTCAATGAATTCGAAGTTCGTTGCAGTCGCCACAAGTGAGAGATAACAGCAATGTATCTGAATCTTTCCAGTAACCTCTAAAAATGAATTCTAAAATGTATTTCTACATTTTTTTAAGTAGAGGAACTGCACTCTGTGGTCGCTGGTTCGATCTCCGATGATGGAGATCACAATATACACTGCTGATGAGACTTAATAAAGTCGAAACAGCTGTCCAGTGTTCTCGTGTGTCCTGCGTAGGTGTTCACCGGATTTTCTGGTCATGGGAATTCAATTCACAATTTTAAAAATATTTGTTTAGTTCTATTGTTTTTTACTTCTCTTCAAGACAATCGAATGTTTCTTTCTTTTCCCCATGATAAACAAGATCTATATACTACGATATAGCAGTTCAGACATCCCCTATATAAAGTATTTTTCGTTTTGTTTTGCTTTTTGTTTGGTTTTTATTTATTATTATTTTATGTTTATTTTGGAAGAAGTATACTTTTGGAAATTATTATTTTCTTCTTGAAATTACTGTGGAATTTTAATGTGCTCAGAAACTACACTCTGATCCTCTCTGAATACTTTGGAGATATACTTCAATGCTAAGCAGTATCAACCGATACTACACTCTAATCTGGGGCAAAACTGCCCGTTCAGACGTCGAATATTTGTCGCTGCCTCCCACCAGACACGACTTGACACAAGGTCAAAAGCCCGAAGGCCGATTAAAGTGGGGATAAAGGGGAGGTCGGGAACGAGCCGAGACTCGAACACTGCTTGTCTGTGCTGCTCATCGGCTCACTTAGTGCAATGTGAGCCTGATGAGGCAAGCAGTTTCACGAACCCAAATGTGGGTCCGGGCACGTATGCCAGTTTGCGGCTTAAACTAGACGCATGGTCTAGTGCCGTACAAGGGGGACAAAGGAGACAAAAATGCAGCTCGCCCACCCGAAGGTAGCCTAGTCGAAACTAGGTGCCTAATTAAAGGCCCCAAGTCTGCCATTGTTCCTTTTCCAGGGCCACGCTCCAGACCGAAGTCCAGAACAGGCCCCGGGGCGTTCGCCAAAAGCGCGCCCTGCCCGTTCAGACGTCGTTTGTGTCATGAACTCGTCAACATTATTACTGATATTTAAATAGCAAAACTTGGGTGCTTCACACGGTGCAATGGTTAGCAAGCTAAAGTTCGAGACCATTACAAGTCGAGTCTTGATAGTTACCCCGTACGTCCTGCCTTGTGCCATAGCTATAAAAAGCTTAACTACTTGGTAAGATAAGGTAAGAATCAAGGGTTAAGTAACGTACAAAGAAAAATGTATGTAGTCGAGTCATACTAAAAACTCAAAAAATGGTGCTTGATACTATCTTGCTTAACACTCAGCATTATAAGGTAAGAATCAAGGGTTAAGTGGAGCAATCCAAGGAAAGGACTACCACCCTCCCCGACACTTTGGTGTAGTAGCTATCGAAAAAGGAGCCTTCCGGTCACCCTCGACTACGGTCGCCAACTTTACTTTTTACTTTTACAGCTGGTTTGAAGTTAGAATTTTCTTTCTCCTACAGGTTGCCTAACCAAGGCTAAAAAACCTAGTCTTATTATTTTTCTATAGTTTAGTGTGGGAAGAACACTTGAATTCATGCCTAAGCTTCATCTTGCATTTGAACTCAGGCCGCCAAATTCATTTTCTCCAACGATAACCGTTACGCTAAGCACGTTACAATGAAAAATGAACCTATGAAGAGAGTGTTGTGCCAGACTGCCGAGTAAATGTCATATAAATCAACTTTTTCAATCCTAGCATTTTATGTATTCTCGAACGCCAACCACTCACATATATGTAAGAAATATTTTTTTAAAAATCAGCCACAAAACACATTTACTTAAAAAAAACAGTTTTCTTTTCTTCCATCAAACTTGTTCAAACTTAGGATTAAATTACCGGGAAGAAATGATAAATACTAACCATCGGCAACCATGAATTTCATATCAAGCCAAGCATACCGGTTTTCTTTTTTTTTTTTATATTGTTTATTTATTTATTTATTTCTCTTTGTCAACGAAAATAAAGAAGTAATGATTGGACTTGTGTACAGTGCTAATAAAATGAGAGAAATTTCTAAATGAATGCCAATACAAATTTGGTTGAAAGTTGGTTTATCTCTACTTTTTTGTTAAGGAAGAAACTTATTTCACTTTAAATCAGGACTTGCGACTGATGAGTCGTGATACAACAAAACAGTCGGTCTATTGAGGACTATCTATATATGTATATATAGAAGAGGTTTATGGTTCTCACAAGCTCACTTGGTAAGTTAATGGTGGACCAAGTTTTGCAGAATTATCAAATAGTGCTCAATATCAATGTCAGAACTTATATGTATATATATATATAATATTAAGAAAAAAATTTTAAATTCAATTCTTTGGTGTCATCATGAATTTATTTCAGGTTTATGATGACCCCCTTCAAATATTGAAAGAAGATATTATTACTCTTATTGTCGATTCATACCAACGACTCAAAAAATGGTACTTGATGCCTCCCTGCTTAACACTCAGCATTATAAGGTTTGTCTGGTTTGGTTTGTTGGTTTTATGGCATATCAACCTTTGTAGGTTATTTAACGCCAAATCCATTTTTATGTAAATAATCTGTTCTATTGAAAACAGTTAAGTTTAGCATAAGTACACAGTTTAATTGTCAAAAACATTTCCATTTCAAACCATTCAAGCAGTTATATGTAATAATTCAGTTAAATGTAAATACAGTTTTAATGTCGAAAAACAGTTCTATTTCAAATAATTCAGTTAAGTACGGTTTAATTGTCAAAAACATTTCTATTTCAAGCTATCCAGATTACTCAATTCAGTTTAGCATAAATATGCTGTTAGTTCTATTTAACCCATAGATAAGGCCCTATCAGGTGCTACCACTCCAGGCCAGAGTGGACCTGTGAGCGATGGCAATGAAGGGGTACTCCGCATTCTCCAAAGCTACAGCACTGCTGGAACCTCACCATCAGATTGTTTAGTGTCATATACAGGACACTTTTTGGGGGGGTCTTACCCCTATGCAGAGAAGCAGTCGGTTTATTCTACAGCCCCAGCCGACTGGGCAATTGGATCAAGGGTAAAGTGGAGCAATCTAGGGAATGGAGTAGCACCCTTCCCTACACCACGGTGTAGTAGTTATTGAAAAGGGAGACTTCGGGTCGACTATATGGACTATATATATATATATATATATATAATTCATTTCTGAATACATCTATTTATTTATTTATTTATTTATTTCTGAATATATATATATATATATATTTCTGAATATGTATATATATATATATATATGTATGTATTTCCGAAAATATATATATATATATATATATATATATATATATATATATATATTGTGTCTTCTACAGACAAACTGTTTCGTTGCATCACAACTCTTTACTGTGGCTAAACATGCAGGACGCTTGAAGCTGGAATCGAAATCCGCCCAACTTTACGTTAGACTTAGCTATATATATATATATATATATATATATATATATATATATATATATATATATGTTAAGTAAATTTTGTGACCTTAGTCGAGGGTGACCCGAAAGCTCATTTTTCAATAGCTACTACCCCGCTGTGTAGGGAAAGGCGCTGGATTGCTCTACTTTACCCTTGATCCAAACCTTATAATGCTGAGTGTTAAGTGAGGAGGCAACAAGTACCATTTTTTGACTATCTGCCCTTTTAAATCTTCTTGACAACATCTAGTGTTCACAGAGAGATGTTGAATTCAAGTTTTTGCTGGTCAGCCAACACTTGAGCATTCATGTTTAGGATTTTCAAGGAGAACGTCGCTTTTGTGTTCGTCCCTGCTTCTCCAGCTGTGCTAAACTTGTCTTCGTCTTTCTTGCATGGTCAGTGTTATCAGAGATAAATGTCCGTACATCTGCTGTTTTGTAGTCTGCTGCTTTCAGAATTTTTCAAAACAGACCGCAATATCCTTTGGTAGTTCCCATCTAGCTTTTTCTAGGAGCGTTTTATTAGAGTCCTATGTGTGCAACCATCCAGTAGTACTGACACGGCTAAAGCTTGAAAGAAGTTCGTTTAATTTCGTTAGTGATCGGATTTTCATATGGTCGATAAGTTGTTAAAGCATTGAATACTTATTGACAGGTTATGCAGTTGTACCTCTTCTTACTGATTGATAATTCTGTCACATAAGAACCGTGATCGTATTTTTATGATTACTGAGCGCATCTGAAACTTCACACCTCAATGTACATCTCTCCTTGTTTGATCTATCTCGATTTTATTATTATTATTATTATTATTTGAGATCTTAATATTTCTCTCAGAAGACAGAATCAAAAACAACAACGGATAAGAATTCATTCTTCGAATTGCCCAGAGACACTGTTTATTAATCATTCTGATAAAAACCGTTGCAAAACTCCAAGGGTGGCATTGATTTGAATAACCGATTTGATAAATGCGAAATTCTATTCCACAGAATCACTGGGTTTTTTTATATATACATTCATACGTACATATATATATATATGCTTGTGTATGTGTTGGTTATTTAATGCCAAATCCTGTAATATATATATATATATATATATATATATATATATATATATATATATATATACTGATCCTAGCTCAGTTTTAGCACAAGTTCAAAAGTATGACGCACCCAGTGAGAATCAAACTCACTTGTAATTTTCTACCTGCTCACCTCGCTGAAGATTACACATTCAAGGCATCCCAAACTTTCAATAGAAAAGAAACATACACACACACACACACACACACACACACACATATATATATATATATATATATACACACTCATACAGAGTCCTACTTCTGTCCCATTGAAGTTCCGTGATTGTTCGTATGCTAATCCTGGAAAAGGCGTGAATCCGATGATTCTCCCTTTAGCTATGGGTAGATAGTTAGACAGACTGAGATCTTTAATCTTGGTATGGCCACCATTCTAAATGAAGAAAAACTTAGAATTTAAACCTGTTAAACGCCGCTTAAAAATTGATTTTGTGTCATGCCAGTGCGGAAGCATTGGTAAATACTCACACACACACACACACACACACACATATATATATATATATATATATATATATATATACATATATATGCGCGTGTGTGTTTGTGTATGTTTTCATATGAGCGTTTGTATACATGCGTCTATATACGTGTAAGTATATATATATATGTGTGTGTGTGTGTGTGTGTGTGTGTGTGTGTGTGTGTGTGTGTGTGTGTGTGTGTGTGTGTGTGTGTGTGTGAATATATAAGTTTTAGCCTCTTTGAAAGTAAGACCTCCGCAAACAAGTGTCTAATAGATGACATGAAACTATTTCATGGTGAAGCTCCAGGCATGAGGGCTTTGGGAAATATGGAGTACCCTTTCATTACCATTACTCCCATGTCCGCTGACTTGGAGTAGTAGTACCTGTTAGGGTCTAATCTATGGGTTAAAAGGAACTGTTTAATCATTTGGTATACTGGACAATTTTAACTCGGTGAAAACAAATGATTGATATTGATCATTAGTTTTAGACAGAAATATATGGTACCAATTAACTATGTGCAAACAATAAATAGCTATACTTGAGACCATTTAACTGAGTTCAAACAAATGATCTATGCCTCATTTATAAATGTAACTTTAAAATATTCATTTACGAACCAAATAAATACAATATATATATATATATATATAAACTGATTTGGCATTAAATAATCTACAAGGATTGATATGCCATGAAAGCAAAGCCCCAAAAAGTATATATATATATATATACATATATATATACGTTTATGTGGACATGTATATGCTTATATATATGTATATCCATATGTATATGTATATTATTTGTTTTATTTGCATGTCAGTTTTCTACAAGAAATGTCATGACCGAGTTGTTTATATATATATATATATATATATATATATATATATATATATATATATATATATATATATATATATATACGCAAACAAACTAACAAATGAAGTAACACAGGTAGTTGTTAGTAATATATTTCTGTCTGACTCAGTCCATAAACGCATATATATATATATATATATATAATGTACTTATACATATATAATGTACTTTGTGTATGTATTTGTGTGGTACTACACTCTGGACTTGCTGAGAGAAAGGAGAAGCAGATAATAAATACTAGAAGGCAAAGCCATAGAAATTTTTCTGTTAATCGTTTTAATATCTTTAAATTCCCAAAACTCAAATCGATTTCAAAAGAAAATAACTAACTAAATAAATGAATAAATAAATAAATATGTCTCTGATTTAAATAAACAATTAGTTTTATTTATTTATTTATTTATTGAAACTAGTGCTTTTCTTTTAAGATCATTTTTCCCGTGAAATCGGTCGAATCAAAATACATAACAATTGTTTTAAACTTATTTTCTTCCCAACACAATAAAAATGGTCAAGTTTCAATTTCCCCAGAGATATTAATGCACACACACACACACACACGGAGATAAAAAAGCATTAATGTTTACGTATATTATTTACGTTTTCATCAAATCTCCGTAAGAGTTATTGATATTTTCAGCGAGGGTAACAAATAAGTTCTCAGCCTAACCGAGATAGGAATAACATTTTTTTTATTCGATGTTTTATGAAAGATTTTTTTTTTTTAAATTGTGAAAGGAATTGCCAAATTTGTACAAATGCTTAGCTTGATTGGGTCGATACGTTTCCAGTGTCCTTTGCAGGCTTAGTACTGCACAAAGCAAAGCGAAAAAAATAGGTTAATAAGATGATGATGATCTATTTTTTTCAGAAAGGTGTAACCTATGTTTTATAAAATAATCTTGGTTTTCTGCCTAGGTTCGAACCTTGACCACTGAAATAATTAATAATATGCAGCTACTGTCATATTGATTGAGTCTGTTAGTTCGAATACTTGCAAAAAATTCGCTAACCCCTCAAGAATCGGATACGCTATACAAATTTCTTTCAACACTGCGATTCTTTTATTATTTACTCAACTACCCTCATGGACAGGACTAAGAACAAGGCCTTTTTTTTAAAGTGGGAGAACTCACGGGTATGTTAGAGAAAGGCTAGAATTACCCAGCTCTTTCTATATTTAGTACGCTAAAGTCATCAGGACCATATGTATAGGCACTGGCTGAAGGACCGGATCTCCTGGAACTGAACGAAGAAATCATACCCGTGGTCTCGAATGAATAAGATATTGTCGGGTAGATTTCAGTCTATGTCTATTTCTGCCTTGTTGGTGGGACTTTAGTTGTGTCTCCTGCAGAAGGGTAAAACCTCCGATAAAGAGGTGCCCTTGGTATAACCCTAAACTCAGTTTGAGGTTAAGGCTCAAGTTTTCGCGATTTTGAAAGTGTGGAATACCAAATCCACTCTGATCTGGATATATGTTAAATGGATCTGTTTTAAAAAAATATTCATATTCAATTTGACTGTTAACAAAAACCCAAAGATACAACTATACAAAAAATGTAAATATGAACATACAATATATGCGATCCCTTAACCACTAGGATTAAAATAACCCTAGACGGGTTGATATGCCGTTAAAATCAATGATTCAATGAATCAATCTTTGTTTATTTGTTGGTAAGTATTTATCTTTATGACGCCTATAACTGGCGGTGGGGAGAGGCTTCCTGCTTGGCTGAATTTTGCCATAACCCTAAGTTAGATCCACTATTCGATAACCTTAAATGTCACAAGATATGTCGAAAAAGCTAGACAATCTTTGGTCCTCAACAATCAAAGACACAAATGCTACAAACAAGCCCCACTTCTGCTGTTTAATATCAAAAGATTGCAATCTACCCCCAAGTATTTATTTACTCTCCTACTTGGGTGCATTGGCCCAGCGGTTAGAGTGTTCGCCAATGGCCCGGGAGACCTGGGTTCAATCCCAGGTCGAGTCATACCAAAGACTTTAAAAATGGAACTTGATACCACCTTGCTTAACACTCAGCATTATAAGGTACGGTTCAAGGGTAAAGTGGAGCAATCCTGGGAATGGAGTAGCGCCCTCCCCTACACCTTGGTGTAGTAGCTATCGAAAAGGGAGCCTTCGGGTCACCCTCGACTATGGTCGCTAACTTTACTTTTCTTTTATCCCTATCTGAACTTAGGAATATTTCAAAAACTGTTTTGTTTCAAGCGATATTGTTAATTCATTTTAACTTTTCTTTGTAATTTTTTATTTTATTTAATCGGTATAACTTTCCAGATAAATGGACCTCAAAATTTTTCATATTGCCACCCTTTTCCATCCATACTACATCAAGAGCATCACCCCGCCTAAGAGACACACCTATAACAAGAATATATTACTAGGTTCTTCAGCCTTGGTGAGGCAACTTGTCAAGGAGAAGGAAAACTCTGAATTGAAACCTGTTAAACTCCGCTTAAAAAATTGACCTTGTGTCATATCCTGCAACGGGCGAAGTGGTGGGAAAACATGTATAACAAGAATATATTTCTTTCTTGGTAAAACGTCTACTCCAGATTTATGACAAGCAAGTCCGTATTTATATCTATCAAGAGCAGAGCTTCCCAAGTGTTTTGCTTGATGCGCCCCTAATAACCATTTTTAATTTCCATTCACTCTCCACAAAAATTAATCGAATATTGCTGACATTTTTCTTAGATGCCACGATGAAGTAATTTACTAAGCGCTTTGTTCTGATGTGGCACAAGGCCGTATGAATGGGGCACCCAATGAGAAAATGCCATGATGAAAGGTGTTCTTTTTGTTATTGTTTTCAATTTCCGGATAAAAATTTTCTAAAGAAGCAGAAAATTTATTATAAATGCATTATTTAATCATATAATCACTCCCACACCAACAAAAACCTGACGATTCTGAAATTGATTAAACAAAAGATCTGGATCTCTTTGGTCAGAACAGGATATTCTTTTATGATAATATAATCTAATTTAATTTTAATATTATACATTAATAATCTGTTAATCTAGATAAAAACCAAATGTTTGGTTTCTTTGTTTAAAGACATATCAGCCTTCATGGGTTATTTAATGCCAAAGCCATCCTTGTATAACAGTAGTAGAACCATTTCACGCAAAGTGCGTAGATAAGAGGTTCAATATCTTTTCAAAGTCCGGCGGTGAATATAGTAGCTCGATTGGAATTCGAACTCGCATACTTTGGGACTACAATCCTGCACTTTAGCCATTACATAACAGGAAAACCCCATAATAATTAAAATTTCAGCCTCTAATTTTACTTTGTCATTTTTATTTTATCTTTTGAAAATCTTTTTTTTATTCTTATCGTTGAATATTCTTTCTTTTTTTCTTTTCTAAAAACATCTTATGACTTAAAATTTAAAAAGATACCTTTGAATTCAGTATTTTTTACAAGATGATTGGTTTTAAATATCAATATTTCTACATGTTTTCTTTTCTAAGAATTAGATTACATGGGTCATGAATGACGCTGATAAGTGGTGCCTTCAATAAGTTTCGTACATCTTGCAGGGTTAGGGTTAGAATGCCAGATTTCGATGTGATGGTCATTCTGTGTCATTCGCATACGGCACACTCATAAATGTACGAGTTATTTAAATGAACAAATTATCTGGCCCCGACCGAAAGATACGAATCTTACGAGGATCATTAAATAAGTTTCCAAACTTTTTTTGTATGGGCACTTTTATTGATAGTACACACATGAAACTCTAGTCCCCTTCCAAGTAATCTCCTCCGGTTGCAATGCACTTGTTGTACCGTTCCAACAACTTCTGGAAGGACCTCTGGAAGTCCTCTTGTGTGAGCGTGTCAACGACCTTCGTCACAGCCTCTTTCATCTCCTCAATTGTCTCATAACGACAGCCTCTGAGCTTAGGGAATAACCAAAAGTCACAGGAAGCAAGGTCTCGACTATAGAGAGGCTGAAGAACTGTCTTGATGCCCATCTTGGTCAAATAGTCTGTGACAAGGATGGAGTTGGGGACTGGTGTATTGTCCTGGTGGAAATGCCACTGAGCCGATTTGAAGAGTGCTGGCCTCTTCCCAAGGAATATCTTCCTGAACTCCTTTAAAACTTCAACATAGTAACCCTAACCTTAACCGTTTGGCCAATCAACTCTGGTGTATTGACTTCCTTACTCCTCCCACACCTCTCATCATCCCTCACAGACTCCCTGCCTTCCTTGAATGTCTTATGCCACTCAAAAATTGATGCTCGATTCATGCAAGTTGCTCCAAAAGCAGTCTGAAGCATTCCATACGTTTCTGTGGCATTATTTTCCAAGTTTAAGACAGAATTTTATTGCATATCGTTCTTCTAAAGTGTCCTTATGTCCAGATTGCAATTTTGAAATTCACCAGCTGTGACAATCAGGCTTTAGTCGGGTGTATTCCAATTGCTGCTGTAGCTGTTCATTTTAATTTGAAATCGTAAAAATTGGTCAGTCATCTCTTAAGATGTATAGCAATATCATACTGAATTTTCAAGAGTCTACGACAATTTTAAATACCTGTGTGAAAAAGTCTGGAAACTTATTGAATGCCCCACGTATACATATATATATATATATATATATATATATATATATATATATATAAGATAGGAAGATCCACGAAGAGATTTGTATTTTTTTAATTTATTTATTTCGTTGTTACATACGTGTTATATATATGTATGTTTCCAGCTTGTTGCTTTCTATAGAGAACATGTGTGGCACAAAGCCTTTTAAATGGGGTACTCAGTGAGACTTGAACTCACTAAACAAGAGTGAGTTCAAGTCTCATTAAGTACCCCATTAACAAAGCATTGTGCCATATAAGTTTTCTAACGAAAGCAACAATCTGGAAACATATATATATATATATATATATATATATAACAGGTATGTGTTATTTATATTAAATGAATAAATTCAAAAAATACAAATCTCTTCGTGGACCTTCCTATTCTAAAACATATCCTTATTCTTTCTTTGGACCTACAACAAACATCTTTAAACATATATATATATATATATATATATATATATATATATTAATAAATTTTCATCATCATCGTCATCATCATGTCGTGCTGGTAGCACGGATATCTCTGACCCTCTCTCGCCACTCCTCCCTATCGTTCATCGCCCTAGGTAGGTCTTCAGGACAACATCCCGTATCCTCACATAGCTGCTGAATGTATGTTCGTGCTGGTCGTCGTGCTTTTGCACGGCCATGTGTGGGGGTCCATAAGAGTACATCTCTTATGAATTCGTCCCTACTTCTGCCTGTCATTCCTAAATACTCTATTCTTTATCAATAAAGTTGCATATCTCTGCAACAATATCTCCATTAGATTCATCATAAAAATAAACATGACATACACTTATTACAATCAAACTATCCAACTGGTTATTAATGGGCTGTGTTAAGAATTTTTAGAAATGTTGATGTGTATACTTGATGCATTTCTTCGCCTTGTCGTTTCTATCATCACACCGTTGTTATCTTGATTGCAATATTTCTCAAATATATAAAATCGGAAACACTTGATAGCTAATGGAAAAATGTCTTTTATTTCCTATTTATATTGTTTTAAATCTGTTTTCCTCGGGATCTTCAAAGGAATACATTGTTATTATCATCATCATATCGCGCTGGTAGCACGGATATCCCTGACCCTCTCTCGCCACTTTTCCCCATCGTTCGTCCCCCCAGGCAGGTCTTCAGGACAACATCCTGTATTCTCACATAGTTGCTGAATGTATGTTTGTGCTGGTCGTCCTGCTTTTGCACGGCCATGTGTGGGGGTCCATAAGAGTACATCTCTTATGAGTTCGTCCCTGCTTCTCCAGCAGTGTCCTGCATGTCTGGCTCGTCTAACTTGAATAGTTTTCGTGATAGGTGGTAGGTGGCCGTACAGTTGGTGTCTTGTGGGGTGTTGCCGCCAGGACTTGTTTAAGATTGCACGTAGCATTCTTGTGTAATTGCCGTCTAGCTTCTTCTCCAGCCGTTTTGTTAGCGTCCATGTAGTGCAGCCATATAGCAGTATCGATGTGACCGCTGCCTGGAAGAAACTCCGTTTCATTTTATCGGTTAGGTCTGATTTCCAAATAATCGATAACCTATTGATAGCTGTCCATGCTTTCGCTAACCTCGTTTCGATGTCCTTTTCGGTTGATTCGACGCTGCTTCCTAGGTAAGTGAATTTGTTATTATGGTTTGTTTAAAAATAAGAATAAATATTTTTTTTTACTTGTATATTACAAAATACAAGCCAATTTCGAGCAGTATACTCCTGTAAAGCCTTCTTTCCTTAAAATTCTTGAATTTTGTGTGCAGCTTCAGTAGTACTGAGACCAGGTTTATAAAAAGTCTTCAAAATTGCCTAAATCTCAATTACTGTATCTAGCATTTTAACATCGGAAACAAAATTTGTAGGTACATAATAATAATAATGATAATCAGGAAATGCCCAAACGAATACAAATAGCAGGAAAAGATCATTCACTTAATGTACATGGACAACATGAAACTGTTTGCCAAAAAACGAAAAAGAATTGGAAACCTTATACAGGCAGTAAAAATATAGTCAGGACATAGTGATAGAATTTAGCATAAAAATGTGCAATGCTAGTAATGAAAAGCGAGAAACAACACATGACGGAAGGAATGGAACTGCCAAATCAAGAAAAAATCAGAACGCTCGGAGAAAAGGAAACCTACAAATAGTTGGGAACACTGGAAGCATTAAACAAATTGAGAAGAAAGAAAAAATTTAAAAAAGGAATATCTCAGGAGAACAAGAAAACTACTCTAAACCAAACTAAAGAGCAGGGGCCTTGTGAAAATGATAAATACCTAGGCTGTCCTCCTCGTAAGATACTCGGGACTATTCTTGAAGTGGACCAGGGAACATAAACAAATGGAACAGACAACAAGAAAACTAATGACGGTGCATAAGGCTTTAAATACCAGAGACGGCGTTGACTGATTAAATGTGCAAAAAAAAAAGAAGGAAAAAGGGGACATACCAGCATTGAAGATAGTGTTAACGCATAGTTACAACGACTCGAAGAAGACATAAAAAAGGCACGGAGGAAGACTGATTATAGCCACCAGAAACAATACTAACGACACGAGGATCAATAGAAAAAAATAAACGGAAAAAATGGGAAGAAAAACATGGACGTTTTGAGCGACTAACAACTGACATCTCATACGAGAAAGCGTGAACGTGGCTTAAAAAAGAAAAAATTAAGAGAGAAACTGAATCTCTTCTAATAGCAGAACAAAACAACGCCATAAGGACCAATACTGTCAAAACAAGAATAGACAAGTCGTAACAAAACACCAGATGTAGATTATACGGTGATAAAAACGAAATGATAAATCCCATAAGCGAATACAGTAAATTAGCACAAAAAAAGAATCAGACTAGACATGACGGGCTCGGAAAGGTGATCCACTGGGAATTGTGCAAGAAATTGAAATTTGACCATACAAACAAATGTTATATGCACAACCCCAAATCTGTCTTGCCCAGTCGGCTGGGGTTGTAGAATACACTGACTGGACCTCTGCAGAGGCTAAAATCCCTCAAAGAGTGTCCTGCATATAACACTAAACAATCTGATATTGAGGTTCCAGTTATGTTGGAGCTTTGGGAAATGCAGAGCACCCCAACATTGCCATCGCTCCCAGGTCCACATTAGCCCGGAATGTTAGCACCTGAAAGGGTCCTATCTATGGGTTACGTAGAAGTAAACTGCTTACTTATGGTTAACTTAATTGTTTGAATTAAAACTGTTTGACTAAACTGAATAGCTTGAAATAGAAATGTTTTTGACAATTAAACTGTGTACTTATGCCAGACTGAATTGTTTGAAGTGAAACCGTTTTTGACATTAAAACTGTACTTACGCTAAACTGGATTGTTTAATACTGAACTGTTTTAATATTTAACTGTGTAAACAAAATCTATACTTATACTAAACTGAATTGGTTGAATTAGAACTGTTTAACTAAACTGAACAGTTTAAAGTAGAAAGGTTTTGTACAATTAAACTGTGTACTCATGCTAAACTGAATTGTTTGAAATAGAAATGATTATTCGTATAAAAATTGATTTGGTATTAAATAACCAACAGATTTTGATATTCCATAAACCCAACCAGCCAACCAAATCTGTCCTGTAGAATTAGACGCACAAACTCCTCTGAAATTTGGGGATACAAACTGATCACCGAAACTGTGCAAGACAATAAGACCAAGTAATAATCAACAAGAAAAAGAGAACTTGCCGAATTGTGGACTTTACTGTCCCAACTGACCACAGAGTAAAATTAAAAGAAAATGAAAGGAAAAATAAGTACCTTGACTTAACCAGAGAATTGAAAAAACTATAGAAAATGAAAGTAGCGGTGATACCAATTGTAAATGGTGCTCTTGGTACATTCACCAAAGGATTGATACAGGGACTGAAGGACTATATATTAATTATGTATAAATTTATCATAGCTATTTCTTTATTTAAGATATGAAATTACTCTATTTTTTAAAAAGATGTCATCATCATCATCATCATCATCATCATCATGTCGTGCCGCGGGCATGGATATCCCTGACCCTCGCTCACCACTTCTCCATACCGTTCATCGCATCTGGCAGGTCTTCAGGGCTACATCCCGTATCCTCACAGAGCTGCTGTATGAATGTTCAAGCTGCTTTTGCCCGGTCATATGTGGGAGTCCATAGGAGTACATCACTTATGATCTCGTTCCCGCTTCCCCAGCAGTGTCCTGCATGTCTGGTTCGTCTAACTTGGGTAGTTTTCGTGATTGGAGGCAGGTGGCCGTATAGTAAGGGCCTTGTGGGGTGTTGCTGCTTGGAATTGTTCAATATTGCTCGCAACATTCTTCTGTAATTGCCGTCTAGCTTCCTCTCCAGCCGTTTAGTTAGCGTCCAAGTAGTGCATCCATACAGCAGTATCGATACGACCGCTGCCTGGAAGAAACAGCGTTTCATTTTATCGGTTAGGTCTGATTTCCATATGATCGATAGCCGCGTGTCAATGTCCTTTTCGGTTGATGAGACGCTGCTTCCTGTTATATTGTCATCTGCTGATTCATGCAGAAATATACATATATATATATACTGGATACATACCGACGCAATGATAACGACAGACGCTCGCGATGATAAAAACGCAGGAAGACTTCTTTATAAAAATATATACCTCTCACTTTATTGTAAGAGTTCGAAAGGGTTGTTCAAGGTTTACGTGTGAGAGGGAACTGGAGACCGAACATAACTGAAATATTTTGACCCCAAAGTTATGGCCGTCAGCGTTTTGTCTTTCTCGTTCTCCAGTGCTGCTCAACCGGAGCCCAGGAGTCCACTCTGTTGGGTGCTGGCTTTCCTTACTACATCTTAACAGCAACTTCTCTGGTCCCCAAACTCCATCGGGGTTCCCAAGGGCCCCCTCGGCCGGGTGTGGCTTTCCCTACCACAGCTCGTCTATATCCGTCTCCAACTCTACTGGAACTCGAACTCAACTGTCTCCTTCAGTTCAATTCGTCGGCCTTATATTACCTTCAAACTCCCACGTGGTGATATAGACACGCCTCCACGCCTCCGCAATTTCTTCCGATATCTGGCGATCGGGATGTGTCACTTCCGCTATCTTTGGAATGGCCTGTGCGATCGTCATCGTGCGGAAATAACTGTCATGCAGTTCAGAGGTCACTCTCTTCCGGTGCATCAGTCTATGAGAATATTCATCATCATCATCATCATGTCGCGCCGCCTGCGCGGATATCCCTGACCGTCTCTCGCCATTTCTCCCTATCATTCATCGCCTCCGGCAGGTCTTCAGGATTACAACCCGTGTCCTCACATAGCTGCTGTATGTAAGTTCGTGCTGGTCGTCCTCGTCCCATTTCATCAGCCAATTTCCGCCCACGCGATTTCCTCTCATAACTGCCATTAGAATGTGTCACTTCCTTCCAGTGCATCACCTTGAATGGCATTTTTGGCCGGGTCAAAAGGTCAAAACATAACATTCCTAGGTAGGTGAATTTGTCTACCAGTTTCCAACTGTGGAGATGTCGCCTGTTTGATTATAGTGTTATATTTTGACCTTCGACCCGGCCCAAAAATACTATTCCAAGGTAATACACCGGAAGGAAGTGACACATTCCAACGGCCAGTAATCGAAAGAGATCTGTCTTTGTTGTTGTGTTGTTGTGATGCTGCATGAACGTGTAAATGACTATACAACGATAGCACATATATTCAGTTTTCTGTGCATTAACATGGAGGCCAATGCCTGCGATGACTCGTTCCAAACTATGCAGTAGTGTTTCAGCTTGGTTGGGTGTATTTGTCAGAATCGCTATGTCATCGGCGTAGTCGGCGTCGGTAAAATGTAACTTAAACATGATATAGTTAATTTTCATTGATAATGTTATTTAACTCATTTATAAATTTGGGGCAGATGACCGAGTTTTATTTATTTATTTATTTATATCTTAATATTACATAAAAAAGAGGTATTAAAACTTGGGAAATAATTACATGCCTTTTCTTTGATTCTTTTAAATTTGCTATCTATTTATTTGGCAAGTTACGGTATATGTCTTTACAGTACAATATATGAAATTGAATGCTGCTAAATGCATTCATTTATATATTTTTATTTTATTTTATTATATTTGTTTATCTAATTTTTTCATAGATTAGCGATGACTAAAACTAATTTAACAATATTTTTAAGTATAATTTTTAGATTATTTAAGTATAATCTAAATTTGTTTTCTTTTGTTTCTTATCGACTTCTATTTTTAAGTTACTTTATTTTAATTGTTGGAAAAGCTATATTTAAATCAACTATATAAATATATATATACGTGGTTTGGAGCACAAGGCCCCATAAGATATTAAGGAGGAGGGAAGCGTTTACCATACTATTCTAAGGGGCCCTAGCTTGCCATAATCGGCGCCCCATTCATACAATACAATAGTTCACTGTACTCATACGACACGCCAGATTAACCAAAATACCACCTCTCTCTGTGAAGACCAACTTAAAACCCTAAGATGAGATGATTTGTAATCTATAAACTATGAATAAGAATTGAAAAGAGAGGATGGGAGAAAAACCAATATTAAGTTGGTTAAAATGTACGTGGTGCTGGGGACACGGATTGGAATAAATGATATGAATTAGCAAAAGAAGAGACTGTTGAATCACGAAATACACTTGCAGTCAATAGCTTGGCTAAGACAAGAGCAAGTGACTCCTCCATGAAGAGGAGAACTATTTATGGCACATTGGGAGATTCCATCGTGCACACATGGGCCGGTCCATTTCTTAGATTGTGATTGGCTGGATCATCTCATTGGATATGCTTGTTCATAAATACCAGCCCTCAGTCCAGCTCAAGCTGTATGTCTTGTGAATAAGCTGGACCTCTGGTAAGTGTTGCTGTTATTATCACTATTATTGCTGTTGTGTGTTATTGCCTTCTATAGTTCTTTTGTTTATTCTACAGAGACGACGGTCCTCAGAGGGGGACTGGGATAAGGAATTAGGATAAGAAAAATGGGAGTTGGGGAATCTTGGCTATTAAGGACTAGATAGTGGGGGCCAATGACACACCATATACTGCTAACTATGGAAAAAATGGAAACAAAATTGACTTACCGGAAGTCGGGTCCAGAAGGACTCAGACCGTCGCTGCATTGGCAGGAAGAGGAGAGAAAGATACCTCCAATGCTTCTTCCTTTTGTGCAAACAAGCTCGCTGCATACACCCGATTTTGGTCGAATGTTATGCGGTCCAAGCTTTTTCTATCGCATCTAATTTTGACTTTAAGGTGATGCCTAATAAAAAGACTCAGATCCTTATTAGAAAAGATTTCACCTTCATACAGTCTCTTCTTTCGTGTTGTAAAAATCACCATTCGGGCTACAGCTCAGATCACGAGAAACACCCTACGTTACTCACCCTTCCACGGAGGATCAACATTGTCTACGACGTAACCAACGTCGAACAGCACTGACCGCTTGGGCTAGATGCGAGCTGCCCACTCCCCGATGTGACTCCAAAACGAGCGAATACACTCGCAGTATTAGAAGGTGTTCTTCCATGCCATTTCCGCAGCGGGTGCAATCAGCCAAGTCTCCCAGACCTGCCTTGAAAGCTCAGTCAGAAAATGACAACGTATTCCGAGCAAACCGCCTGATAAGTGAGAACTCGGAGTTTTTCAAGAAATCCAAACCTAGCGCCCAGTTCGATTAGGACGGAATCTCATACAGCGACCAGACGAGCAGCTCATCGAGCGAATCTGAAGTAGAACTCACCACTAACTCCAGATACAGTTCCTTTCGAGGCCGAGAAAGGTCACTGTATCAAGAAAGCCTGCAAAGGGCCTTACGGGTCTCGATGAGATGTAGTGTTTTACCCCTTGGCCTACTACGACCTTCAGCCTTGGGATCGGACTTCAGGTTGATTTATGGGCCTGTATGCAATCTTATAGTTCCTCCCAAACAGGCTTGCCGCCTTGCTTTAACAATGTGATCACTTCTTTGGTGACGCTGCCAAGAATGGCTCTCCGGGCAAACCAATGGTTGAATACATCCATCAGAATAGGCACAAACATGTACGGTATCCCAAGGCACCTCTCGTAGGGCAAACTGTCTAGTCCTGGCAATTTGTTGAAGCCGGGCTGTTTCACCGTATCACGTACTTCGCACTGTATAATCACCTCCACGAATCCTAACGTTTATTTCTAGGTTTTCTGGGGGTTTTTTTCATATTAGCATAATAATAGTGTTATGGGGACTTATCCTACCATACCTCAAAGATAGACTCGTCCAACCTAAACATATTCTCCGAGCTAGCTCGCTCGGGGAATACAACTTCTCGTTTCTTACGAGACATTTGACAGACAGACAGACTGCAAGCCGAGCACGGATAGTACTTCCTTTGTATGACTTCCTTTTTCTGCTAATACAATAACGTTACCTACCACCCGTTGTTTGAGTTGTTCTTCCACCGGTCTTATCTGAAGACCTCAACAAATAGTAATAGTAGTAGTGGTTAGTGAAATAAAGAGATGCTAAATTCCTTCGTTTATTCACTTTTATTTTATTCTATTTTATTGATAGATTATCAATGACGGTATAGAGATTGATTTAACAATATTTTTACCTATAATATTCAACTATAATTTTAACTATAATTTTGCTATATTTTTTTTAACTTAGATTAAAGATATTTTTCTTTTACTTATCATTAAGGTGTTCTTGGAAGTTGAGGGTCCTATCAGCACATTAATACTAAGAGCAGTTGTGGTGATAAAGATGGTGAATAATAATAAAATTATGTGATGCTAAATTTATTTATTATTTATTCATTTATTTATTTATTTTTATTTATTTTAGATTATCGATGACTGAATGGAAATTAATTTAACTATATAGTTCAACTATAATATTCAATTATGATTTTAACTATAAGTATATTTTCTCTTACTCGTCATTGATTATACATACATACATACATACATATATATATATATATATTCTGTTTGTTTTGTTTCTTTTTCAAGCTACATTACTTGAACTGTAGGAGAAGCATCCTGAACTCTAACCTTCATTTCTATCGTTTTTTTCTTTTTCTTACTTACTTGAGAAGCGTACATTTCTTTCTTTTGTTAGTATATTAATCATAATAGTAATGATCGTGTTTAAGGTAATAATAATAATAATAATAATAATAATTTTTTCATAGAAAAATCTTAATTCGCCGAAATATAGGAAAATATTCCCTTTTAGAAAATATTTTTAAAGACTAAATTTTCTTCGATATCATAGAAGAAAGTTGAATACTTTTTTCCCCTTTGAATTATAAGTATAAGTATCGTTATTTGAAGAGGTGAAAAATAATGAAAAAGAGGATTTAGTATTTAGTAATGGTAATAACAGAAGTTTTTTTTTCAGGGTGACGTGACTGAAACTTTTTTTTCAAGCAACTCTTTTCAGAGGATAAGAAAAATAGCAATCAGGAAATTAAGATTTTCAAAGAAAAAGCAAAGCTCCACTACCAACTTTACTTTTGCTGAACAAGTGAAAAATATTTCCTGTTTATAAGTATTTGCAAAGACAACATTTTCTGTTATATTATTAAAGAAAACTGTGTGCTATTTTTTCTATTGAATATCAAGTATCAGTTTAGCATATTTTATTTGGAGGAGGAAGTAGTGAAAAAGAATTTGGGAAATAGCAATAGTAATGGAAATAGCAGTCTTTCCATGTCACGTAACAGGAACTTTTTGGCAAGACCTGCTAACCAGTAATAGATAGGGATAATATAGCTTACTTAAAACACAGAGGAAACATCAGAAACGAATCCCACGAAATTTCTCCGGGATGAAACTCAAGAATATCAACCATAAACCAATGCAGCACTTTGTACCTAAAAAGAGCATAAAAAATTATCTGTTGGGGCATCAAATAAGTTAAACCTTAGTAAATTTAATAGATACTTAAGTTTTTTATATTTCTTAATTTAGACCCGCTTAAGCGTTCTCTTATTTTTAAGAGTACCTGGTCACATCGGTGTCAGGAGCGTAAATTGTAGATAATTTCTGGGATTGCTATAGCTACAATATATGATAAATCGAAACATAATTCGACGTGGGACCCTGACATCTGGCCTGAGTGTCATGATCGACAGGTGCTCCTTTGATATCCAGCATAGGAGATCTGATTGGCATCCTGCAAATGTTGGTTGCTCTATTCTTAGGTATACAATCAACGACGGAAGACACCAACGGAAGAAATGGACTAGGGAAGACAACAAACATGTACTTTACTTTATCTTAAGAGCAAACCTATATAGAGAGGATATAGAAAAAGAATGAAAGAAATTTTGGTAGAATCATACAAGAAATTAGTTAGAATCATACAACAAGCCAAAGACTTGTAGACCAAGCCATAATTATATTAAGGAAATATAGTTTTTTTCTGACCTTGAATAATGGAAATATATTTTAAAATATATAGGGAAGAATATCAACAAGACTACACGAACCGAAACGATAAATATTGAAAAACAAGGATCCCCTAAGCGAATGTAAAGGCAAAATAACTAAAACCGAAACGCCACACCCCAACACCATAGAACACACATTAACAGAAGACCAAATAAATACTGAGTTAATAAAGAAAATCATGACTGAAAAGAATATCCATATTTACCCATATTTACCCAACCCCCTCCGTTCGGGCAGGATATGACACAAGGTCAATTTTAAGCGGAGTTTAACAGGTTTGAATTCAGAGTTTTCCTTCTCCTAGACAAGTTGCTACACCAAGGCTGAAGAACGTAGTCTGCCCTACTAGTTACACATAGCTGTAGGGAGAATAATTGGATTCATACCTTTCCTAAGGGTATAAGTGCTATGTGAAATGCAATCAGCCTCTTCCAGGATTTAAACATGTGTCGTCGTGTCCATTTCCTACGACGATAACCATTACACCACAGGGCACCTCCATAAAAATAATATCACATTAATATTTCTCAGGAACCAAAACTGGAAAAAAGTCAAGGTAGAAACTAAAAAGATAAACAAGTTATAGAAAAATTTTCCCAGCGGGCAATATCACTGAATTAAACTGATCTAAGCAGGGGTGAAATCAGTTTGTGACAAAATCGGTGTGCCCTTAAGGAACCCGAATAGAAAGTCCAAATCTGGATGAGAATTTAGGCTTGCAGGAAAGGTAAAAAAAAATTACGATTGCAAGCAAAGATTCAAAGGAAGTAAAAAAACGGAATATGTTGGGATGAAAAGACAAAAATAAAAACGCAGACAAATTTAATAGGGCAGTTTGAAGAAATTAATCTAAAGATATTGGAAAAATTAGAGAGATTTAAAAGATACCGTGACAGGTTCAAGCTCTACAATCAAAATGGAAAATTCCAAAATAGCAGGAAAAAGCTAGGAGGAAAATACACAAGAATAAAATGACAAATGGATTAAAAAAGACAAAACAATTTTGGAAAAAAATATTTACAAGGATCATTAAATAAGTTTCCAAATGTTTTTCGTATGGGCACTTTTATTGATAGTACACACTTGAAACTCTAGTCCCCTTCCAAGTAATCTCCTCCAGCTGCAATGCACTTGTTGTACCGTTCCAACAACTTCTGGAAAGCCCCATCGAAGTCCTCTTGTATGAGCGTGTCAATGACCTTCGTCACAGCCTCTTTCATCTCCTCAATTGTCTCATAACGACAGCCTCTGAGCTTAGGGAATAACCAAAAGTCACAGGAGGCAAGGTCTGGACTATAGGGACAATGAGGAACTGTCTTGATGCCCATTTTGGTCACATAGTCTGTGACAAGGATGGAGTTGTGGACTGGTGCATTGTCCTGGTGGGAATGCCACTGACCCGATTTGAAGAGTGTTAGCCTCTTCCGACCGGATCTCTTCCTGAACTCCCTTAAAACCTCAACATAATAACCCTAACCCTAACCCTTTGGCCAATCAACTCTGGCGTATTGACTTCCTTACTCCTCCCACACCTCTCATCATCCCTCACATACAATTTTAGATGCCGGTACAAAAAAAAAGTCTGGAAACTTATTAAAGGCACCACTTAGTTGGTGCTTTTGAAATGGTCGTAAAAAAAATGGAAAAGCTGCTGGAGGATGTAGTAATCAGAGGAAGAACTAAGACAATCCTAACTGCAGCACTGTCAAGACAAACTAGAATAATTTCAAGAGTCCCAGAAATATGATGAGACTTGTTATTACCCAGACTCGGATTTGTAAATTGAATTTCTTTAAGTTTAAATTGCCTCAGATGATTAGCAATTTGACTGATTGATTTTAACGGTATGCCAACCTATCTAGGGTTATTTTATGTCTAGATTGTTCATTGTATGTTTATATTTACATTTTCTGTGTTCTAGTTTCTCAAGAGTTTTTTCTTCACACAGCTGTATATTAAGTATTCCAATCTAATACAAATAATTTGCACATAGTTGAATAGTTTCATGTATTCCTATCTTATACAAATAATTTTATGGTTTCACTTGATTATTACTATGTATTTTGAGTCATTTGTTGGCACACAGTTATTAAGTTCCAAGTAACTAATAATTCCTTATAAACAATTATAGCTTCAAGAAGTCTTGTCTAATACAAATAATTTGCTCACAGTCTTATGGTTTCATATATCCCTATCAAATATTAATATTTTCAAGTCGTCATATCAATTTAATAATGATTATTTGTTTGTACACAGTTATATGGTTTCAAGTAACTAATAATAATACTTTGTAAACGATGATAGTTTTAAATGACTATTCTTAAAACAAAAATTTGGGACCAGTCATATGGCATCAAGTAATACTATTAAATTCAAATAATTTTAAACAGATTTATTTTGCTCATAGGTAGGATTTTAACAAGTACTACACTTCCAGGTCAGAGTGGACATGTAAGTAATGGCAAGAAAAGCATACTGCAACCTCGTCAGATCTCGTGAGCTGGAACCTCACCACCAAATACCGTTTACTTTCATATCCAGGATTCTATTTTTTTTTCTTTGGGGGTCTAAACACTCTTCAGGGAATACAGTGAGCGTATTCTATGCCCCGTCGACAGGGCAGGATGAACGATTTATATTTAGAAGGCCCATTAACAAAAAAAGCTATAAAACATTCTTCAAAGTAAATAAATATAAATCTGACGTTTTGAAATATAGACAACTACAGTAAACATATTGTAAGTACGAAACTTGCGACAGGCAACTTTGCTTTTAATATTTGTTTGTACCATTTTATATATAAGAGCAAATAATGTGTATGTAAGAGGAATAAGTTCAGGCAATTTTCTTTGCAAATAAAACTAAACAGATTAATCAATTTTACTTTCTCAGAAGCAAATATGTTGAATTGATCACTAAACAGAAATGTAACAGGGTTTTTTTGTTTGTTTGTTTTTTGGGGTTTTTTTTGCCTTCAGCAAATGTAACACCCTTTTTCCTATAATAAAGTCTTTTACGAAAGCTGAAGTGAAGGTATCTCAAGAATGTCTAAATTATCTTTCTTCTTCTATTAATGCCAACAGCCTATCTTCACTTTTTTTTATTAAAAAACAGACATGAAAAAAAAATGAAAATTTTATCTTTATTAAATTGTATATCCAAGAGCAACACAAACAACACCCGAAATTGTCACTATGAGTTGCAATAAAGACAAAGACACGTAATCAATTGTATTTATTCATTTATTTATTGTTTACTCTGAACATTATTTTATTAGCAAAATCCTAGTTATCTGCAGAAAATAACTCAATTTTTTTGTAACACAGCAAAAATTTCACACCATAGAAGTTTGTATTTAGCGTTACGGTTATCGTCATAATAAAAGTAAGCGCGCCGAGTGTATTTGTTATCATCGAAGGAAATGGAACCGATGACGCGATTTCAAATCCTTGACGAGACTGATTCCGTCTCACTTAAAGCTAATAACCACTGGAAAGGCATGAATCCATCTGTTTTACCCCAGTTATGGAAAATAGTGACGAAGACTGGGTTCTTTAGCTTCGGTTTGGTGCCACTCTAGAAGAATGAAAACTCTAAATTCAAGCCAGTTTTGCTCTGCTTAGAATTTAACCTTGTGTCACCCCCTGTCGGGGTGAAGAGGCATATGAGCGATCATGAATATGGCATCTGCGACGGGTGATCACTGAAAATTCAATTTTCAAGGGTTTTCCTTCTCCAAGATTAGTTGCAGTACCAGAGCTAAAGAGCCCAGTTTCCTCTACGATTTACCCATAGCTGAGAGCAGAAGAGATGGATTCATGCCTTTTTCATGAGTGATTACGCGAAAGGGAAACGCAGCAGCTTCGCCCTGGACTTGAACTTGATTCACCGTGTCTACATCCTAAGCTGATAACTATTAACAGATGATATACGATTGTTATTTTGCGAATCGTTGTAATATAGATAGTGTAACTAGAAAGAGCTTTGCTATTGTACCAAACGGTCGCCTTCGGAATAAAACTACTTATACCGTCTTTGCCTGGTCATATAAGTAACATTTTTATTCATATTATTCATATTCATAGCAGGTTTTTTAGTCATGTTATCATATTTACCACCCACTCCGCTCGGGCAGGATATGACACAAGGTCAATTTTTAAGCAGAGTTTAACAGGTTGGAATTCAGAATTTTCGTTCTCCTAGACTAGTTGCCTCACTAAAACTGAAGAACCCAGTCTGCTCTACTATTTACCCATAGCTGGAGGGAGAATAATTGGATTCATACCTTTCCCAAGGGTATTAGTGCTATGTGAAATGCAATCAGTCTCGTCCAGGATTTGAACTCGTGTCGCCGTGTTCATTTCCTACGACGATAACCATTACACTACGGGCATTTAGTCATGTTATTATATGTTCCTATATTCATTCATCATCATATCGTTTTTATTTATTATCAGCCTTTTATGTAAGCAGAGATAAAAACTTTCAAATTCCTTCTTAGTATCTACGGGGGTGAAGGAAGTCCCAATGACTGAGTGACTAACTTGCTGGACTGCGATATATCACAGTATGCGATCTCGGACTCAAATCGAGTTCCTCTTGGGAAAGGTATGAACTCTGTTATCCCTCTAGCTATGGGTTAAATAGTACCAATACAGTCCTTTTACGAGGGTGGCTTTGACATTTAATAATCCATCAAGGTTGACAGACCATTAAACAAAGAAACAAAAAACTTACCCTTTACGTCACTTCCACGAAACAAGCATAAATTTCTGCTTTAAGAATACGTTTTACTTCAGTTTACGGATCCAAGCGACATGAATTCATGTTGCAGTTTGCAATTTTAGTCCCTGTTTCTCGGATTTATGAAGCGTCCAGGAATTGTTT
Organism: Sepioteuthis lessoniana; assembly: GCA_963585895.1. Taxonomy (NCBI): domain Eukaryota; kingdom Metazoa; phylum Mollusca; class Cephalopoda; order Myopsida; family Loliginidae; genus Sepioteuthis; species Sepioteuthis lessoniana. Next base: position 123,189,824 of record OY757910.1, read on the forward strand.
AAAATATATACAAACATTGCAATAGAAATAATAAGTAAATTTCAGTCTTTGATATAACACGTGCGTGTTGTACAGAAAGCTGAAAACTTCATCAGTAAATTTATTAATCGACTGATCTTAACGGCATGTCAAGCTGTTTAGGGTTATTTTATGCCTAGAGGCCAGAAAATCACGTTTTATAGTACGTTTACATTAATAATTTTCGAATAGCTATTTCTTAAGAGGAATTTTTTCGCGGCCCTATCGATTACGAATAATTTTAAACCGATCAATTTGATCCATTGATGGGTTCTTCTAGCTCAAAGTGAACCTGAGAGTAATGGCTATGAAGTGGTTCACTACATTTACATATCTCCAGAACGAGAGCCCCGCGATCTGATAGAGTTTAGTATCATATAAAAGAACTCCATTTTGGGGGGAGGTTGAGTTAACTCCTTTACAAGGGGTACTATCATCGTTTTCTTTGCCCTGCCAACAGGGCGACTATCGGTAGAATATATAGAGATCAAAACAATAAACTTACGGATAGTAGTTCATATAACTTTATTTTTCATGAAGCTTTTAAAGTCACGACTAAGATTATCTCTCTCTGCTTGAGACAGACAAAATTTACCCCGTCGCTCGTCCTGAAGAAAAGCCCAGATTTCAAACGGCGAAGTAAAATATGGTTGGCTTTTGATCAGAGAGAATTCCCTGAAATATGTTAAGAGGCATTGGAATTTTTCTGCCAAATGTACGTCTCCTTCTGAAAACTAGGTTTTCAGGAACAGACAAGAGGAGCGGTGAATTCAGTTGGAATAGAGAAAGTGCAAAAAAATAGATAGAAATGTGTGGGTGAAGTCGAGATCTCATTCAGAATGAAAGTCTGTAGCCGTGTTAAGAAATAACAAATTTGGCATGTACACTAGACTTAAGAAGTTTATCAAGTGAACATACGAACTAAACATGGGCTTGGCTTTAGTTCAGACTAAGAGAATATTTATCAAGAATTATATATGGCCAGTCGAGATGAACAGACGTCAGAAAAGTTATATATATATATATCATGCGTGTGTACTTGTAATTTTGATCATAGATGGAAAGAGATAAGAATACACCACGCTACTGATATCAATATATATATATAAGCAGACGGTAGAATACGAAATATGAAATGTATCAATAATTCCGTACCCTGATAGAGCTATAAGCTAAATTTTAAACCGCCCTGTCGGCGGGGTTGAGACTGCGATGACTGTATCCCCTGAAGAGGCTTCAGATACCCTTCAAAAACTACATCTGCTGAGGAAGCTCCAGTTTTGAGGAAGGTGGAGTACCCACTTCATAGCCATTACTCCCAGGTTCACTCTGAACAAGATTGATGATACTTAGGGTACTGTCTGTGAGTAAAATAGATCTGTTTAAAGATTATTTGTATTTCGATATGATGACATGATGCCATATCATTATCATCATGTCGTGCCGCTAACACAGATATCCCTGACCCTCTCTCGCCATTTCTCCTAATCGTTCATCGCCTCTGGCATGTCTTCAAGGCTACATCCCGTATCCTCACATAGCTGCTGTACGTATGTTCGAGCTGGTCATCCTGCTTTTGCTCGGCCATATGTGGGGGTCCATATAAGTTTGTGTAAATGATTGGTGTTAAGAATAGTTTCTTGCAGCAATTATTGTTCACTAAAGATTATAATTAATGACTTGAAACCACATAACTGTATGCAAACAAATAACTCATTAAATAGAAGTGATCACTTAAAATCATATCATCATTAGTATTACATAAGAATAAAAATAAAATTGGCGACCTTAGTCGAGGGTGCTACTCCATTCCCTGGATTGCTCCACTTTACCTTTGATCCTTACCTTATAATGCTGAGTGCTAAGCAAGGAGAGTCTTTGTGTATGACTCGACCTGGGATTGAACCCTAGTCTCTCCGATCATTGGCGAACACTCTACCCATGAGGTCAATGGCCTGGTTAGATAAGAATACTTGAAACCATACAACTGTGTATGTATATTTCTTTTTGATGGGAATACTTGATATCATATAATAGTATTTAAATAGCTCTTAAGAAACAATTACACAAAAAAATGTACAATAAGCACTAATTTTCTATCCTCTAGGTATAAAATAACCGTAGGCGGGTTGACATGCCGTCATAGTCATCAAATTTTCAACTTGAAATTTCAAAGTATAATGTTCGACATATGTGAAATATGGTAAAGTGTTCTGTTTGGTACATTAACAGTCAAATAGATTAGAATAAATATTTGTTGTATAGAATAATTGACAATCAACAGACTTCGTAGATGCACAAGTTTATGGATGTAGTTTGTGTGTGTGTATATATATATATATATATATATATATATATATATATATGTGTGTGTGTGTATGGATGCTAGATTTTAAGCAACTACTTTTGTAAACCTGAAATAATAAATTTATAAGTGCAAAATGTTAAAATGCAAAATATGTTTTTGAACATTCATATGCACTTAGATTCAACGTAGATTTTAAAACAAAACAAAAAAATAATAAATTCCACAAAATTCTTCCAACATTTATGAAACACAAGGCGTGAAAGGAAATAAAATGTAAATAAATGGAATTTTTTTTAATATATCAAAGTTTCTCGTGCTTTCTGGTAGCGTCTTCTTATTATACCAGGGTGAGTCAAAAGTTTTGCAATATTCTGGTAACATGAAGCACAATTTGGCAGCGCTGGATGCTTTTACCGAGCTTGTCTGATACTGATAATGCACTATAGTAAATTGATCTTAAAAATAAACTCACTAATGGCTATACAACATTATTAGCTCATCCAAAAAAAGTGGCTGGTCGTACACAAGCCACTACAACCAAGTCACATTCGTAAGCAATTCCTGGCTTTATTTAAACTATTGGACAAGCTTTGGGCTCGTGAGGAGAGACATTATTTTTGTTGAAACAGATGTCCATATTAAAACTAACTCGAAATAACTTACTGGCATCTGTTTCTTGCCTAAATAGATATAAGGGGAATTCTTCTTGGGGCAGGATATATAACTTATTAAAGTCATTAAATATGCTTGGTAGTTTTAATAAAGTAAACCTCTCTCTCCCTCTTTCTCTCTCTCTCTCTCTCTCTCTCTCTCTCTCTCTCTCTCTCTCTCAATATGTGACAAATGTAAATTTCAGGCCCAATTACTTGAAATCGCTCGTTTTAATGCAGTAGAATTATTTTGCTTTGATAGAGTCAACATTATATTCTCAATCTTCGATCCATTTGATGTGCATATATTTCGAATGCCTAATTACCAATCACAAAAGGAAGCGAAAAATAAACAAATTTACATTTTTCTTTGAAGACGCACTTCACAGTAGACAGAATATTATGTGTGTCCAGTAAGTAGGTGCTTTATGTGAGATGTTCGGCATCAAATCTTCTCTCAGCAACAACAAAAAATCAGAATTAGTTCCTGTTACTTTTAAAAAAAAAAATTAAGATAAATAGTACAATACACCCCATACATATATATTATAGATTCTTCATTGCTTTGTATAGTGACAGTTATGCCATTGTCCAATACTGGGGTTATTCCAAACATAAATCTTTCAAATGTGTGAAATATGAAAGTTTTATAAAATTCCCCCAAGTTTATAAGATTGCACTCCAGTCGTGCTATTACGTTCCCTTTCTGGATAAATACGGTTGGGAAAGGTATGAACCCCCTTATCCTCCCAGCTATGGGTTAAATAGTACCACTACTATTCTTCCAGAAGGATGCCTTTGGCATTGAATAACCTACAAAGATTGATATGCCATTAAACAAAGAAGCTAAACCAAATTTATACTTCCCAATAAATCAGCAGTGTTACCTTTGGTTGATATACGGCCATCTTTCTTAACTACCGAAGTTCTGGATGATTTGAACGAACGCTTGACTTGCTTTTCCAGAAAATCTTTTTGATGGTTATCTTCACAGTTTAGACTGTCTACACCATCTGTTTTCAGGGCTACAAAGAAGTTAAAATGTTTTGACTACAAGCTGTTAAAAATAGTTTCATCCTTTGTAAAATAATGCACACACACACACACACATATATATATATATATTCATATATTGTTATGATTAAAATTTAACGAGGGGGTGTCCTTGCGGTGTAATGTTTAAAGCGATGAACGCCGTAATCGTAGTAAGCGAGTTCGTACTCCAGTCGCGCTAAAACGTTCACTTTCGGGCAAATACCCTTGGGAAAGGTATGAACCCCCTTATCCTCCCAGCCATCGGTTAAATAGTACCACTACTGTTCTTCCAGAAGGATGCCTTTAACATTGAATAACCTACAAAGATTGATATGCCATTAAACAAAGAAACCAAACCAAGTTTATACTTCCCAATTAATCAACTGTGTTAGCTTTTGTTGATGTACAGTTAAAAATACAGTCTCATCCTTTGTGAAACGACACACACATACACACACACACACACATACACACATATATATATATATATATATATATTGTTATGATTATAATTTAACGCTAAAAGCCTTTTATCGCGTAAACTCATTAACTTGCTCAATTCACGAAAATGCAAAGGAATATCAAAATTAACAATATGTTTCAGAAAAATTAATTTCGTTTTGTAATTAAATAAATTGATCAATTCTCATTTGAATAATCTCAATTTTTAACAACATTTGTAGAAACAAATAAAAATTCTATGTTTCCTGATTTTTCAAGTTTAGAAATAGTATATACTGGAACAGAAAATGCATTAGTTGTTTGAGATAGAAATTTGAGATCTATATATATACAAATTTCGTTGAACATAATAGACATTTTCTGTCTACATATTTTCTTCTGGACCCGTTCGTATTGCCGTATTGCTTTTATCGTATTCGGCGATACGAACGGATCCAGATAAAATTATGTTCAACAAAATTTGTATTCATGAAGAAATGCTGCCAAAATACACACACACACACACACACACATATATATATATATATATATATATGTTATCATCATCAAGTTGTGCTGATTGCACAGATTATCTGTCTCTATCATCCATCGATCGAATAGGTCATCTAGAATGCATCCAAGGTCTGTACAGACGTGATTCATCTAAGTCCTTGGTAGTCCGCCAACACTGGCTCTGTGGAATAACGACAATAAAAACAAAAGCACTTACCTGTCGGGGTTCCAAGTAGCGTCCAGTCGACAAACAAAAATAAAACAGGCTGTAACTTTATACCGAGCCTGTGCCACAACTATGTTGAAGCTGGTATTTATATACTGACATGTCCATACATTGACAAGCAACCAATCCCAGTCCAGGGAATGGACTTGCCCACGTGGGCACAATGGAACGCTTCAATGTGCCCTAAGTAACTCTCCTTCTTCAGAGTTTTAACAGAAGTTTACTCAACTTGCTATGCAACTGAGTGTTGATTCTGACAGCCTACTAAACTCAATAGGCACGTCCATGAAATATGGGAGTTCAAAGAAAAACATCGCTTATGACTTCGTCTTTACTTCTCAAACATTACCCTACACGTCTCGCTGGTTTTACTTAGATGGTTTGTGAGATGGGACCTAAGTGTCCGTATAGCCGCTGTTTTGTGACATGTTTCCAGAATTTGTTTAAAACTGCACGAGGCATTGTTGTAAAGTTCCCATGTACATTTTTTCAACGCTTTTTGTTAGCGTCCATGTGATGTTGTGTGTGTGTGTGTGTGTGTGTGTGTGTGTGTGTGTGTGTGTGTGTGTGTGTGTGTGTGTGTGTTCCCTGATCATTCAAAGTCTATCTAAGGTTGGGCACCTCGGGTGGTGTAATGGTTAGCAAGGTAGACTAGCAAACCTACACGAGTGAGTTCGATTCTCATTGGGTGCCCCATTCATGCGGCCTTGTACTACATCTAAGCAAAAAGCTTAGTAAATTAAAAGTCCATCTAAGGTTTTTGACATTTTCGTATTTAAAAGTAAAAGAAAAAATCTTCAATATTCTTTCGGCGTCGTCTTTCTCTAAAGCGTATAATGGCATTGTAACGTACATACACAAATAATGATATATATTAACATCCTTCATTTTCGTAATGATACAAACAATGACATACGGACGAGTCTATGCAAAAAAAAGGAAGGAAATAAAAAAAAAAGTGCAAAAAATTTTATATACACTTATATTAGTTTTAAAGAAAAGTCTAAGCCCATTAAGTTCTTGTCTGCTTCTTTTCACACGTTGACTTCTCACGAATCTGGTCTTTCCTTTCCCTATTTTTTTTTTTTCAATTTTCTTTGTTTCTTTTTAACGCCAACATAAAAAAAATGTTTTTCCCCCGGCTATTATACACTTTCTCTTCTTTCATGATTTATAAGTATATTTATTCATTCATCATATAATGCTATATGTTATTTTCTTTTATTTAGTTTTTCATTTATTTTTACGGCTTATATTACCACACTTTGTAATTTCTTTTTTCTTAGGGTTTCCTTATTGTCTTATCATTTTTTCAGCTTTGTTTTTTTCTTGTTCTTTTCGATTTCCCAATTCTATTTGTAGAAGATTTTGTTTCCTTTAGAAGTAATATGGTTATTATCTTGTACCAAAAGGCATTCATAGTTGAGTTTGTAATTGGAATCTATTCAACCATGTAGATATTCATACAAAGAATCAAAATAGAATAATATGAAGAGAACGTGATAGATTTTGTCTGAGTGATTCGAACGATATCAATAAAAACGATCAGACAAAGATATATTGATAGATGTAAAGAAACTGAAATTGGGAGATAAAAAAAAATTATACCAAAAAACGGTTGAAAGTTGTTCGGTAATTAGAAATCTAGTATTACCTTATTTTCCTGCCTTGAAAATCAGTATTTGACCATGTGTATTTTATCGGGCACGATAGTTTTGAGATGATTAAACAGATGTTTGTGGAAATGCATCACTTACGTAAAAAGAAATTTGACGTTAGGAATGTAAAATTGAGAGAAAAATTCAAATAAATGGTCAAGAAAATATTTGCTCTTTAAAAATCTGCAGGGTTCAGGAAATTGGAATTGAGGCGATAGTGGAATTCGGTGAGTAGGAAGGTTTGTAATCAATTCCACCTGTTACAAACTTTTTTTTTAATTCTCAAAGAGAAGTAGGAGTTTTAATTAGTTATTTAAGTTAAGGAAAGAAAACACCTTGAAAAACAAACGAGGCATTTAATTGGGATGCTTTCTTTTTGTTTCATTTTTGTTTTACTTTTTTTTATAATTATTTGTTTATTGCAACGAAATTGAGAGGTTTCGAAAAAGATACTCCAATAGTCTTTTTGACAATTTTCAGTTTTGAGAGCCACATGTGGTTCTCAGTATTTCATGCCACATATTTGAAGGCCGTACGTGGCTCTCAAATGTGTGACAAAATAAAGGATTTTACTTGTGAAAACGTGTGAGTAGAGACCTCTGATTTTCCTTAAATAGTGAAAGGGTTCAGCTATAATTTCATTGTAACCTCAAAAGCAGTTGTTTTAGACAGCCCAATCTACAAAATGTAATGTAGACGCAGGCAGCCTTCCCATCTCCAGTGAACTTTGTGACAGTCTTCTTGCCTTTGGCTATGTGTTGACGGACAAGAAAGAGTCAACAACCAGACCTCATGCGGTAAGAGTAAGAAAAAATCATGCCAGATCTCGGTATTTTAAAAGAAGTCGACCAGTCACTAACCGACAGAGAATAAGGAACGATTTAACTTTTAGATTTAGGAAGTTGTGTATTAAATTCATCTCATACCGGGTAAGATTTAAATGCAAGATACGCTCGCTCTAGGAAACACTAAGGAGTGGATAATCGAATGCGACTAGCGTATGGGGCACTCGTTTCATGAGCTAAATAATTAGGATTCTGATTGCAATGTGACCACTTGATTAATAGTGTTGCAGAAAATTCTTCTCCAGAATCTTAAGATGCGTTTTAATGAATTTAGCTGATGATGAAATAACAAGGTTAATTTGTTTTTGAGAATATCGTAATTATTTCTTTTTTCAGTTGTCTGCATTCGATTAATGTGAAAAATCAGATTTGTATAATTTTCACTGTTGATTGTTAAGAAAACACAGTTGTGCCCCCGCCCCCATATTGCAAAAGGTCGATTTGTGTTGTTGAATTTCGAAGCTTGCTAAAGGGGACAGCCACATATAGTTTGACAGTATTAGAAATATTGTTTTGGGTAAGTGAGAGCGAATCCTGGGTTGAATAGAATTTTTGCTTTCAAAGGAAAAACCCTTGAACAGGACTTGAACAATAGCTGATTTAGTTGGTTTGTTTGTTGGGTTTTATGGCATACCAAACCTTGTAGGTTATTTAACGCCAAATCCATTTCAAGGTAAATTATCAGTTCTATTTCAAACAATTCAGTTTAGGATGAGTACACAGTTTAATTGTCAAAAACGTTTCAGTTTAAATGTAAATACAGTTTAATTGTAAAAAACATTTTTATTTAGAATTATTCAGTTTTGTCAAGCAGTTCTAATTCAGCTAAGTATCAGTACAGATTTTGTTTACACATAGTTACGTGGTGCCTTCAATAAGTTCCCAGACTTATTTTTGTACAGGCATTTAAAATTGTCGTAGACTTTTGAAAATTCACTATGTTATTGCTATACATCTTATGAGATGACTAACCAATTTTTATGATTCAGGTTCAAATGCAATCTGGACTTTAGAAGAACGATATTCAATAAAATTCTGTTTTAAACTCGGAAAAAATGCCATGCAATGAAAGCTGGATCAACTGGTATGATCCAGAGACCAAGAGACAGGGTTCCCAGTGGAAGCATGCGGGTTCTCCCAGACCCAATAAGGCCAGACAGAGCAAATCCACCCACAAACCTTTTTTTGACAGTACTGGCATGATCTACATGTACTGGGTTCCCACAGACAGTCAACAAGGAATACTATGTTGAGTTTTTAAGGGAGTTCAGGAAGAGATTCCGTCGGAAGAGGCCAGCACTCTTCAAATCGGGTCAGTGGCATTTCCACCAGGACAATGCACCAGTCCACAACTCCATCCTTGTCACAGACTATTTGACCAACATGGGCATCAACACAGTTCCTCAGCCTCCCTATAGTCCAGACGTTGCTTCCTGTGACTTTTAGCTATTCCCTAAGCTCAGAAGCTGCCGTTATGAGACAATTGAGGAGATAAAAGGAGGCTGTGACGAAGGTCATGGACACGCTCACACAAGAGAACTTCCATGGGGCCTTCCAGAAGTTGTTGGAACGGTACAACACGTGCATTGCAACCGGAGGAGATTACTTCGAAGGGGACTAGAGTTTCAAGTGTGTACTATCAATAAAAGTGCCCATACGAAAAAAGTCTGGAAACTTATTTAATGATCCTCGTACATATTAGAACAGTTATATGTTAAACAATTCCGTTTAGTGTAAACGCAGTTCAAATATCAAAAAACAGTTCTATTTGAAATAGTTCAGTTTAGCTGTTTAAATGTATGGTTTAATTGTTAAAAACATTTCTATTTCAAGCTCGGGGTTCGAGTTTAAAGTAACATTTATAAAATAACCAGTATATTAACGAAAAACATCAGTCATAACAAGTTTCATTGTGCTACATTTCCGCCTTTGTTGTTGATGCTTAATTTTATGACTTTCACTCTTTTTATTCATATTTCTTATCTATCTATCTATCTATCTATCTATATATATATATATATATATATATATATATATATATATATATATCGAGAGAGAGAGAGAGTGTGTGTGTGGATACTGAAATTCACATTGTTTGTTTCACGCCTTCCAGGATTTTCAGACTACCTTACTAATGCTCCCTCCCTAATACTAAGCCTCTTTCTCATAAATAACATATACCATATACACAATAACACACACAAACACATACAGGTATATAGATATTTATAAACAGGTGTGTCAAAAAAATTTGATTTTTTAAAACAGTACACCAAAGAGACATTTTTACCGTGCATATGATTGAAACGTTGTGCAGTCGTGACCTTCGCCTTTCATATAATAAATACGTCATGCCTCTTTAAGTAGTATTGATGATACACTTACTATATAACGCGCTGAACAATGAAGGATTTTGGGGAGAAATTCTATTTTAAACTTTTAGACTTTTCTAATATCACAAACGGCTTATGGAAGAATTGCTTGAACATTACGAAATATTAATCGAAGTGCCAGCGTTTTCACATCCGGGATATCATCGAGCAAAAAGGAACCCATATCTAAACGACCTTCCACGTCAACTGAAGACGTTCAAATTGAGAAAGTTCGTGTTGCGGAATTCATTGCATGACTCTCTGTAAAGATGCCGAAATAGTAGAATTTTGGAAAAATTCGTGACCCAGGATTTTAAAAAGCTGATGCAGCATATCGTTGCCACGAAATCTGTGCCGCTCCTGCTGACAGATGAACAAAAACAGGACAGTGTTATATTGCAGAGGTAAAGGGATAATATACAGCGTTGGTCACTACGTTTTGTCTCTATATGGACTTCTTTCTTTGGAAGCTGAAATCTAGCCTGAAAGGATGTCGATTTCAGATGTTAGAAAGATTTTTGCTGTTTTTTTTTTAAGACGTTATAAAATGTACCTATTATCTCCCGAAAACGACTTGGCAAATGCATTTCTAAACAGGAAAAAATGGGAACCTTTCATAAACAAAGGAGAGAATCATAGTGTTGGAGTCATGACTTGATTTTTTCGTTAAATCAATAAATTCGTGTATTTATATATATATATACCAACCTCTTGACATTCGCAGGTTGAGACAAGGCCAATGTTTTAAACAGAGTTTAATAAATTTTGAATTTAAAGTTTTCCTTCTCCAAGACTGGTTGCCATATCAAGTTTAAAGAGCATCAGTCTGTCCTACAATTTAGCTATAGCTGGAGGAAGAATATTTGGATTCATACATTTCTCTAGTGTGTTAGCGCCATGCAAAATGCAATCAGCCTCATTTAGAATTTGAACTCGGATCACCGTCTCCATTTCCTACGATTCTATCCAATACAACACGAGCATATTATATATATATATATATATATATATATATATAACGTATAAGAAAAGTTGATATAATTTCATATTCATAATTACTTCACTAGTCCTTGTTCTAGGGAGATCAAATTTTAACGTCAATTCAATAAACATCACTCATTTGTTTAGACATAGTTAAATGATTAAACATTTCAATTTCAAGCAATTCAATTTAGTACCCCTTCATTGTTATCGCTTTTACGTCCACTCAGGCCCGGAGGGGTAGCACCTGTTAGGGTCCTGTCTATGGGTCAAATAGAACTGTTTGACATTTAAATTGAGTGCAAAACAAATAATTATACTAAACTGAATTGCTTGAAATAAAACTGTTCAGTCATTTAAGTGCGTGTAAACTATTTAACTATATTGACTTATGTTTACAAATCATATATATTTGATATATATAAATAAACCGGATTTAACATGAAAAAACCTACCATGGTTGAGATGATATAAATCCAAACCAAACCAAACTGAGACGGCCAAAGCTTGGAAGATAATCCCATTTTTGATTATCTGAGATCAGATTCCCAAATGATCGACAACCTATCAATAGCAGCCCATGCCTTACCTATGTGTATGTTATCGTTTCTCGTTGATGAGATATTGCTACCGATGTCTACTAATTTCAAAGGCTTATCATTTAATGTGGAGATGGCTTCATTTTGTTTAAAACACTATTTTCTCTAAGTTTATGTAGAGACTAATGCCAACTCCAGACGATTCGGCGAACATTTAGATTGCACAGGTGTATTTGGGAGAAATGCAACATCATCTGCGTAGTCTGCATTAATAATAATCTTCTTCTTATGTATTTTTCTTTTAGACTGAAACTATTTTCTTTTAAAAGATCTATTGAGATTCGTAGAACGTAATCTAGGCAGATTAGATATAAATGATGTTTGTGCAAGACACGATTGACAATGTCAAAGAAGTCTTCACCATCGTGTGAGTGAACCATTGCTTTCGTGGTTTTATACATCATCATATGGTAGCAATAGTTACTTCTGAGAGACTATATGCGTGTAGTATTTGCTCCATCTTTTCTCTGTGTATAGAATCAATTGCCTTGGAGAAATCTCCGAACAATAATGTTGCCTCAGAAGTTTTTGCATATACTCCTTTGATGATTGAACAAATAGTCAGTATTTGAGAAAGTGTGAATCGATTTCTCTGAAAGCCATTCTGATTTTTCTTAGTTTTCTGAACTTCCGGTCGCATGCGTTTGCGAAGCAGGATAAAGTAAACTTTAGCAGTCATTTATGCACAATAATGCAAAGCTATATTACAATATTTCAATTATATAATAGGATAACAATAAGCAGGATAAAAACTCATAACTCTGAGTTCCACGCTGTCAATCCTCAAGTGAGCTAGTATTCAACAGGTCGTTTTTAAGAGACGTGTTTTCTTATATTAAAGGTTCTCTTCCCTTTTCTTATTTGTATATATATATACTCTTTATAGGTTTAGTTGTAGATTTTAAAATCTTGAATAGACAAATTGTTAATGAAAAAGAAAGAATAATTCTAATCTGTATATACATTATGGGGACATATCCCACCATATCCCAAAGATGGACTGGTCTAACCTAAACATATTCTTCGAGCTTAGCTCACTCGAGGGAGACAACTTCTTGTTCCTTACGAGGCATTTGACAGACGGACTGCAAGCCGAGCACGGCTAGTACTTCCTTTGTATGACTTCCTTCTTCTGCTAATACAATAACGTTTACCTATCACCCGTTGTTTGAGTTGTTCTTCCACTGGTCTTATCTGAAGACCACAGCAATATAAAAATACAATCTTTTTCTTTTTCAAAGTTAAAAATATACGAATGCGTAATTTTATTTAGATAGCAGATTCATATGAATAACAAAAATAGTAACCGTCGAAAATATTTTGATCATTTAGCAATATATCGGCTTTCCTACCAAAATTCACTGCATTTGTGCGTTTTATACCAAAGTAAAAGTACGATCACCAGATGGAGACACAGAATACTTCGACATTGTAGCAAGAGTACGCTAGCTCCATTCCTCTTTATCATTTGTCTAGACTACGTACTTAGAACATCAATTAATAATATCAGAGAGAACGGCTTCGAGCTGACAAAGAAAAGAAGCAGAAGATACCCCGCTAAAACAATTACCCACGCCGACTACGCCGATGACATAGCGATACTGGTAAATGCACCCAACCAAGCCGAAACACTACTGGATAGTTTGGAACGAGCAGCCGCAGGCATAGGCCTCTATGTCAATGCACACAAAACGGAATATATGTGCTATAATCAAACGGGTGACATCTCCACTCTAGACGGAACCCCTCTTAAACTAGTAGACAAATTCACCTACCTAGGAAGCAGCGTCTCATCAACCGAAAAGGACATCGACACACGGCTAACGAAAGCATGGACAGCTATCAATAGGCAATCGATTATATGGAAATCAGACCTAACCGATAAAATAAAACGCAGTTTCTTCCAGGCAGCGGTCGCATCGATACTGCTACATGGATGCACTACATGGACTCTAACAAAACGGCTGGAGAAGAAGCTAGACGGCAATTACACAAGAATGCTGCGAGCAATCTTGAACCAGTCCTGGCGGCAACACCCCACAAGACACCAACTGTACGGCCACCTGCCTCCTATCACGAAAACTATTTAAGTTAGACGAACCAGACATGCAGGACACTGCTGGAGAAGCAGGGACGAACTCATAAGAGATGCACTCTTATGGACCCCCACATATGGCCGAGCAAAAGCAGGACGAACAGCACGAACATACATTCAGCAACTATGTGAGGATACGGGATGTAGTCCAGAAGATCTGCCAGAGGCGATGAACGATAGGGAAAAGTGACGAGAGAGGATCAGGGATATCCGTGCTACCAGCACGACATGATGATGATGATGATGATCTTTGATCAAATTTACGCCTCGAAGCCATCTCGGATCAGTGTCGTATCTGTACACTCTACTAAACTTAGTATTTGCAAATTTATTTTACTATACTGTATCAGGCTCGCCAAGTAAATGGGTTACTTATCTTGTACGTTCTCTAGCCTTGGTTGGGCGACGAATCAAGAAGAAAGAAAGTGTTTTATTCAAACCAGCTGTACTCTGCTAAAAATGATGTTGTGTAGCAGGTATCGGCAGACCTTTCCAATAAAATAAGTTTTCCAAATATTATTTAATAGAAGGAGACAAATAGATGAAGAGAAGCTAAATACCAGGCGGATACATTGCTTTTTTAAAAATACGATTTACCCATACAGTTCAGCGATAATTATCTCACGAAAGTTTATAAACTAAGTAAACAAAATTCCACTTCTAATTTTCTTCTGGTTTTTATGTAAATTTTTCTGACTTTGAACCTTTAGATTAATTCTTCATTAAAGAATTTTGTTGGGTTTGGGTTTGTTTTTGTTTTTTTGTTTTTTTTGGTTGGGGGGTTGTTTTGTTTTGTTTTTGTTCTTTTCTTTTCTTTAATTCTTTTTTAAATACGAAGCATTAGTGAAGGTGTGTGAGATAAAACTGAAGAAGAAGAAGAAAGAGTAAGGTAAAGAGTTTTAAAGAAGGAAAAATATTTTTTGAATAAAGCAACTCCTATGCAGCTGCACGAAAAGTAGATTTTATTTAACCATTTCAGATCTGGTAGGCCAAACACGTGCGTCCGTTCCACACTTAATTTAATAATACCAACTGACCCCATAGAAATATATGCCATTGAATCAGCAACATCACCCATAAATAAATACACTCCTAAAAATTTTAATAGAATGTTAATTTTCTTCAAAACCAAAGATACGAGGACTTCATTATTTCTGGTGGAATAACAGACATTATTGGGCTATTAGAAAAGTCTGAAGATGAATCATATCTGAGTATTAATTTTATTGCGGACTTTTGTCCTCATCTTGGTGGTTTTTGTTGTTTTTCTCACTACGTTTCGGCCAAATTTCACCTCTGGCCGTTTTCAGATTAAGAAGCCTCCTCTCAAAAAGGATTCCCAATAAAGACAATTACAAATTCGGTACGAACTATGGAGGACCAGATAAGGAGAACAAATAATTGGATTTATAAGACCAAAAAATCCAAGCATGATCGGCCTTCAGGGCCCGTGGCGCAGCGGATAGAGTCTCTACGGTTCCAGGTGAGCATTGTCAGAAGATAGCGTTTTCAATTCCTGCCCGAGCCGGCCAGAGGGTTACTTGGTCAAAAGGTGGTGCGATAGATAACAACTATGGTAGGCAGTAATTACTGGGGATACGGTTACAAGACTCAGCATTCCTATCCGAAGTCGTGGTTTATCACCTGAAGACGGCCTGGGGTGAAATTTGGCCGAAACGTAGTGAGAAAAACAAGAAAAAACTACCAAGATGAGGACAAAAGTTCGCAATAAAATTAATACTCAGATTAAGAAGCCTCATATCAAAAAGAATTCCCAGTAAAGACAATCATCAATCATATCGTGAATTTTTGTTTGTTTGCTTCCTGTTCCTACTTCCGTTGAAATAAGAAACAAACAAATAAGCGAATCGTTTCGGAAACGATTCGATGATGGGATTGTACTCAAAAGATGAGTACGCCTCACAGTTCACAGCACCATTTATCCACTTTTTGATTATGAATATATTATCAAGTTGAGCTATTTTGAGTAAGTCTATAGTTTCTTCATCCTTTTTTGAAATTTAGTATTTAAGCATACAAGCCTTTTCTCCACAACATTGAAATTATGTTATCAAAAATAAAATTACAACACCCCTGATGCTAAAAATAAAATTGCATAATTAAATTTTTGAGTTGATAACGGCGTGAATCACATACCCCGATTGTTATTTGATTGAAGGGATCTAAAGTCTGGAGTTCCTCACAGTACATAACATTCCTTTGTTTATTGTTACAGATTATCGGTTTAAACATTGGCCGTTTGAACTTTAGCAGCTTAAAATGTTGTCTCGGCTTTACAATGAATTTATTATCTTGTCATATAATTCAAATTCATATAAGTGAATTACGATTCACTATTCGTATATAATACTCTGACTTTGCAAGTGGACATCACGGATATTCTATTCTCTTTCACGTTCAATGCAATGGTGTATTTTATTTCAGCTAATTCACATCTTACATAAATGAATTAATGATTCGTTGCTGGAAAAATTGTGAACACAACAGACAGTACGAAGTGGCTGCATCTAGATCTGGCATTCCTACGATATGACGGAAAGCCAACAAAGTCTGGTGGTATTCAAAGATGCTGCTGCGTCGCTCTGGATTAGTGATAATGATTATCTGGCTCCGAAATTATGCCTGAGCCCAGACTCATCGTCTGATGGATATTTTATTTACAGTAGAGTTGTTGCTGAGGGGTTTTTGTGGGTGGGGTGCAGCATATGTATATAATATTGCGTAAATAGTGTACTTATTTTTGTATTGCTATCCATATGTTTTCGTAACATAGTTTTTTCTGGGGGGGGTTCTAGAATTTGTTAGTAAAAATGCCAAATATTATCGGTTTTAATTTTATAGTGTCCCATACAAATGACAAAATCCAGACATCTTATAGATATATATGTTAATTGTAGTTTGTACTTATTTAAGAGCAGTAGTGTAGCGTCTTCCATCTTGTGTGGCATTCGTCAGAATTAACAACTTAAAGTTTTATCGATAGATGGTGAAATTATGATACAATGAAACCAGGCGGAGTCATTCAAAGTAAGAAAAATAAGTGAATTTCGCCCTGATGATGTCTCAGAGACAAGTACATATATCATTCTCATTTATTAAAGCTAGCTTAGTTTGACACAAGGCCAGATATATGAGGTAGAGTAAGAATCAAACTCGCTTGTAATGGTTACGCATCTACCTTGCAAATCATGACACCACAAATAGCACCCCAAGTACATTTATTGCTGAAGGCAATGCATGTGAGTCAATTGATGATCAGAATTAACATATATGTTCGAGAGACGTAACTTATATAGATGGCGCACAAATTGAATTTTGAGTTACGTTAAAACTGATATATTGAGAAATAGATTCAGTCTTGATAGAGTTAAATGTCTCCGAAATGATTTATTCGCTCAGTAATACTCAACTTATAATAATCCTGATCGCTATTACTATTATCAATTCCTAAATGCCTCATCTATTGTTGATTACCGTTGCTTTACGACCGTCTCAAAGATCATAAGATTTACAGCTGCTGTCTTTTGTTACGTTGTTTATTACTCCAACTTTTCTTATGATTATTGCACTTCTGCCTTTTCATTGATCATCCTCATCATAATCAGCATCACCTCTGGCAATGGCAGCAGCTTGAATGGCGTTATTATCATCAAGTAGAACTCCACTGTATAGAGCATTTCATCTTTAATGTTAATCCATTTGTGGGTGTGTATTTGAGCGCATAAGAAATTTCTCCTTTTCTCTTTCACTCTTTTTCCCTCACTCTTTCTCTCTCTCTCTCTCTATATATATATATATATATATAGATTGGTGTCCTTAGTCGAGGGTGAGCCCAAGGCGTCCTTTTTAATAGCTACTGCACCGAGGTGAGGGAGATACTCTATTCCCAAGATTGCTCCACTTTACCCTTGATCTTCACCTTATAGTGCTGTGTCCTAAGCAAGGCGGCATCAAGTACCATTTTTGAGTCTTTGGTATGACTCGACCTGGGATTGAACCCCAGTCTCCCAAACACTCTATTCATTAGGCCAATATATATATATATATATATATATATATATATAGGTATGTATATATCTATATGTATATATGTATATATAGGGAGAGATGCATATTTTTATGTATACATATATATGCGTTTATATCTAAGTATATAAGTATGGGTGCATATATTCATACATATGTGTTCATATATATGCATATACATGTGTGCATGTGTGTGTGTATATATATATATATATATATAGACATGTATATATAGGTATCATTGTTGGAATATATATATATATATATATATATATATGTATGTATGTATTTTTATGCCTCCATATATGGATACATACGCGCGTGTCTATACCTATAGAGATTTTTAAAAAAGCGCGAGGAAAAGGACATATATATATATATAATTCTTATAGCTATTCTATAATTCTGATAGTGTAAAAAAAACGAGATGATACAATTTGCAAATAAAAAAAATTACACAAACTGATTCCTGAGAAGGAATTCTTTACATTATAAAAGAAAAACTTTCCCCCGTCGAGTAGCCTATACAAAATATTCAATTGGAACACGATTAAACTAAGTTACAGGACTATGCCTAGTCAGGAAAGTTTAATTAATAAAAGTAACATTTAAAAAACTTAGGAATAATCAATGTACTGAGACCCCTAAATGCAATTGTACAAATAAAATTAATTGCTCTGTCAAGGAGTTGTGTCAATTAGGGTGTATAGTGTACAAGATGGAGGTACATAGTCGTCAACCTTATGATAGTAACTGTAGTAGAAATGATAAAAAGTATATATAGGTTCTACAGAAAATCTTCAAAAAAGATATTGCAATCATAGAAGTAGCTTTACACAAGAAGTATATATAAAAATAATTTATCTGTGTGTGGGAAATTAAGAAGAACTTAAGTACAGATCCTATCTTAAAATGGATGATAGTAAGAAAAAAATGCTGTGGGTATAGAGCAGGGGATAAATATTGTAATTTATTTATGGGGGAGAAACTGGCCATTGCTTCCTATAATAATCTCAATGAATTACTTAACCAAACGTCAGAAATACTAAATATTTGTAGGCATAAAAAAAAGTTGATTGCTTGATAAGGTACGAATTGATTTTATTTATTTATTCATTTTATCTTTTTATATATTTTTAAAAATATTTTTGATATCTTTATTGTTATACTCTCAACGTTTCGGCCGATAGATCCTTCGGGCTTTTTCAGATGTTTCATATCGAACTCGGGAATCCGCAGAGAATCTCGAACTGAAACTTTTGTTTGAATCACCGGGATAGACTGTACCAATTTCTTTGTTATTCCTACTTGTTGTTGGGATTGAA
Organism: Sepioteuthis lessoniana; assembly: GCA_963585895.1. NCBI lineage: Eukaryota > Metazoa > Mollusca > Cephalopoda > Myopsida > Loliginidae > Sepioteuthis > Sepioteuthis lessoniana. The sequence goes on from OY757910.1 coordinate 123,208,937, forward strand.
CCTGCACCTCCCATATGATTTTACTCAGAAACACTTTCTAACCAAATGTCTTTTCCATCGTGGAGGAAAATTGTCCGAATATTCTAAGTAATAACAAAAATCAAACTTCATCTCAGAAATATAGACAATAACCGGCTCATTGGCAAAGTGGGTAGAGTGTTCGTCAATAGTCCGGGAGACCTGGGTTCAATCCCAGGTCGCGTCATACCAAAGACTTAAAAATGGTACTTGATACCTCCTTGCTTAACACTCAGCAATATAAGGTACGTATCAAGAGTAAAGTGGAGCAATCCAGAGAAAGGAGTAGCGCCCTCCCCTACGCCTCAGTGTATTAGCTATCGAAAAGGGAGCCTTTTGGTTGCCCTCGACTAAGGTCGCCAACTTTACTTACTTACATATGGTAATTTAACCGGCTCATTATCATAATGGATAGTGTTCAACTATTGTCCGGAAGACAAGGCTTCAGTCCCTGGTCGGGTCACAGCAAAGACTCAAAAAATGGTACATGATGCCTCCGTCCTTTACTCTCCGCATTATATTCATTGACATTCGTTTAAAAATTCACGTCTTTAAAAAAGAATTATTTCCTATTTATACAAACGGATCATGCAATTCCTGCCAGAAGACTTGACCTAGAGTTGATTTAAAAGAAAAAACAAATTGGCATCTAGTTAATTTTGTCGTTTCTGGGGGAAAATTGAAATCAGAGAAGGAATAAAAACAATTCAGACCATGGCACTGTTGCGAGCAGTAAAAATAATCAGAAGAGTCCTGGAGTCACGAGGAGACTTGCTGTCACACTTCAGTATGAAAAACTAGCAAGGGGCAAAAATAATAATAATAATAATAATAATAATAATAATAATAATAATAATAATGTAATGTAGTCATATAAAGATTTTGATTTTGAAACGGATGTCTGTAAAAAATGTGTTTTCGCTCGTATAAAAATTTAAATAAACAAAAGTCGAGCATAAATTTTTAACATTTTTCTTGAATTTTTTTAATTCGTTAACTTTTTCTTCTTTATTTTATGTATTTAATTTTGTATTTTTTTCCTTTTTTTTTTTTTCAGGGAAGGGTATTGGCAGCATGTTGACAGGTTCGCTTTTCACAGTCCTGGGCGCCGTGTGGACTTGGAGGGTTTATAGTATCAGTGCTCTTGCCGTTATGTTACTCTACATTCCTTCGCAGTGCCTCTTCTCAAAAAGACGACAGAGATTAGAAGTACCCGAACAAGTCAGTAAATTTGAAAGTAAGTATTTTACTTTTTGGTATTTTTGTTATATATCTCTTTCTGTGCCTCTATATGTATGTATGTATGTTTCTCTCTCTCTCTCTCTCACACACACACACCTCTGCCTCTATCTGTCTGTCTGTATGTATGTATGTATGTTTGTCTCTCTCTCTCTCTCTCTCTAATATGGTCAATTATAATTTATAACCGTTTTCAAGATTGGAGATAATTATTTTCTTTGCTTATATCGAAAAAATACTTTTTTTTTACATTTAAAAATTGTTTGTTCTACAAAAATAACCTATAAAATAACATTGCCTTGAATTTAAATTGTTTTTTGTATGTTTTATTTTATAAAAGTTTAGTAATTGTTTAACTTGCAAAAGTGTTTATTAAAGCTTATTAGAAATCCAACTGACTTTTGGTTTTCAAAACCATTGGTAGTGAGTTTTTTTCTTCTCTGTTTTCTACTTTTAAAATGCCTTATACAAAGGTTAAGAAAGTCTATATTTGACGTTAATTGAAAATATTTTTCTTTTTAATCTTATGGAAAGAATCTGCTTCTTAGGAAAGAATTTAAAATGATTTCTACTGACTCTTGGGAAATATTAAAACTTTGTATATCTCAGAATTAGATTTCTCTTTTGATTATTTATTTGTGTAAAATTGCTTGTGTTATAAAACCGGAAACTTTAAAGTCTGTAACCTAAAAAAAGTATATATAAAAAGGATTGAACAACTATTGAAAAGTAGACGTGAAATAAAACCAACAAAACTAGTTTTAGTGGCAATAACGTCCATGTTGACCTTTACTGATAAAACAGACTATTGCAAACAGACGCTCCATATTTGGAAGCTAAGTTAAGAATGACTTTGTCATATGTGTAATTGAAATAAGAAAACGTCTTGAAAGTAAGATATGGTGGTCTTGTTGGATATCAGAACGAAAAAACTTGTCAGTTTTTAGCACTTTTTCCGAGCTACAGTATTGGAGAAAAAAAACAGAGAAAAAAAAAGAGATACATTTTTTTTATCATTACTAAACATTTTAATGAAACTCCAATGATTTAGATCCACATAGGAAGTTATTATTTTCCTTGATAATTTTATTCAAAGTACCCTCAGTTATAGAGGAAAGTCTTTACTAAAGGACTAATCATAAATTCGGTTATCAAATGAAGAAAGGAAATTTCTATTCTTAGAATTTCCTACTTTTTGGTATTTCTGAGAAATTTCTTCTTGGGAAATAAACATTTCGCATTTGATTTTTTTTAAGGATTGTTGAGTGCTTTTGAAAGTACTCATACTGTGACCAAGTTGACATCTTTTACTCCCAATTTCACTGTAACTACCGACACCATCTACTTGCCCAACGAGTTCCTAGCGTAAAATTCCGTCACCGGGACTTAGCTGAGGATCCATTTTGTAAAATCGTTTTTTAAACATATCTGCCATTTTCGTTATAGAGTAAACATTTTTTAAAACAATTCAGAATGAATTATATATATATATATATATATATATATATATATATATATAGCATGTTCGGCTGGAGAAGAAACTAGATGGCAATTACACAAGAATGCTGCGTGCAATCCTGAAAAAGTCCTGGCAGCAACACCCCACAAGACACCAACTGTACGGCCACCTACCCCCTATCACGAAAACTATTCAAGTTAGGCGAACCAGACATGCAGGACATTGCTGGAGAAGCAGAGATGAACTCATAAGAGATGTACTCTTATGGATCCCCACACACGGCCGCGCAAAAGCAGGACGACCAGCACGAACGTACATTCAGCAGCTATGTGAGGATACAGGTTGCTGTCCTGAAGACCTACCTAGGGCGATGAACGATTGGGAGGAGTGGCGAGAGAGGGTCAGGGATATCCGTGCTGCCAGCACGATATGATGATGATGATAGCATGTTCGATATAGCGAGATATAAACAGAGTGGACATAGAAAGCAACACTGCTTGTAGCTTCACGCCTTTAACAATCTTCAGGCCATCTGCCTCTCTTGGTTGGACACATATAAACACACACACACACCTACACACACACACACACTCTCTCTTTCTCTCTCCCTCTCTCTCTCTCTCTCTCTCTCTCTCTCTCTCTCTCTGAGTGTGTGTGTGTATGTATGTAATTGTAAAAGGTAAAACCGGTTTTGGTTGATATTGTTGTTTATAGTTGCGAGGATAAATTTTTTTAGAGTACCTTGACGATGTGCTAAAATGTGAGGTCACGTGGGCGATGTATAAGTATAAACAATTGGTTATTCTTTTATGGATTTTCAGCGGAACATTTTGTGATACACTTGAATTTATTGTGTTATAATGATTATTCTAGAAAATATATGTTTTTTCTGGAACGAATCTGTTTTCTTTTTAATAATTTGAAAGTCGGTTGTGTGATCTTAATGTAATTTGGCAACTTATCAACAGATAACTTTCCGTGCATATGTGCGGAGACTCCCTTTCAAGTAATTCATCAGTCGGCAGTTTGTAAATCTTAAATGAGTTTGTATACTGTGTGACTCTACAATTAAAAATGACTAAGTGAACAGAAACCTCTCTTTAGCAAAGTATCACATTACCCAGGATTGTCAGGATTCCCAGACACATATACACTCGATCCATTGGAAGTGCCCGTGGTGTAATGGTTATCGTTGCAGGAAATGGACACGGCGACCAGAGTCCAAATCCTGGACGAGACTGATTGCATTTCACATAGCACTAATACCCTTGGGAAAGGTATGAATCCAATTATTCTCCCTCCAGCTATGGGTAAATAGTAGAGCAGAGTAGATTCTTCAGCCTTGGTGAGGCAACTAGTCTAGAAGAAAAACTCTGAATTCAAACCTGTTAAACTCCGCTTAAAAATTGACCTTGTGTCATATCCTGCCCGAGCGGAGGGGTTGGGTAAATATGATATACACACGATCCATATTTAGCTCTCCGTCATTTCTGTTTATTCCCAAAGCTAAATTTGCTGTTGAAACTCAGTGAAAGGAATTGGTTGGATGGTTGGTTGGTTGGTTGGCAGGTCAACACTTCCTAGGTTAATTTATGCCAAAGTCAGTTTAACGATCATGATCTCCAAATGTATACAAACATAAGTATACAAATTTTAAACAGATAAATACATCATATATAGTTGTAATATCAATGTTTTAAGAGTCAATATATTAGTAAATTTTTAAATCATTTAAACAATCTCAAAGAAATTTGTTCGACCCATGGATAGCACCCTACAAATCTGGTTTTGAACAGAGATGTGAGAGATTATCTGCTTAGTTCTAGAGGCCCTATCCCCAAGCAGCACTTTTTCCTTGTCTAAAAGAGGTAAGGGCCAAGTGCCCGCGCCATCCCCAAGAAGGAATTCAAACAGAACTAAGCAATTTTTGCCTCTGCCCCGCGAGATTTGACCGCCGGGTATCTCCAAATAAATATCCATAGATGGGACCCTAACAGATACTACCACTCCGGGTCGAAGTCGATCTGGGAGTAATCTGGATAACTTCTCACTCCACAAAGCTCCAAAGCTGGAGCTACACCAGTGGATATTGTTTTGTGTCATAGGCAGGACACGAAATAATGAAAAAGGTGGCGAGAGAATTGACGGAGATTTTGAAAAACGGAATGTCCGATAATTGTATAAATTTCAAAGAGAAGTATATCTTGAGAGATGAAGTCGCCATTGTCTTAGTTAAGATTTTTTCGTCAATACTAGATAGCTGCATACTTTTCAGAGAGGCCTTGTAAGATACTTATCACTCTAACGCTAAAAATAATTGCCTCCGACTCAATCATAATATAATCCTACCAAAAAAACATAATGGGATTGAAAATATTTATAATTCGTCTTCTTATTTAGACAGTGTCACAAATATGCCGAATAAAATCAAAATGTTGCGAGTATTTGAGTTACACAGAAGAATGTAATCTTATAGTCGTTGTCAGGAAAGAGACAGAAAGTCTAAAAAAAAATCTGTCATTTACATATGTAAATCATTAGCTTTTTTTTTTTGTCCTATTTTTTATTTAAACTTTTACGCTATTTTTTTTTCTAATTTCGTTTTGGTATTCTTTGCATTCTACTTTAATTGTCAAAAACAAGTCAACAACGCAAGATGAAATAAAGGACAGCATTGTTAAAACAAAAGACAGACTGGATGTAAATATTTAACTTTGCTTGTCACAAAATACTTTTTCCCTCTTAGAGTTTAAATAAGAAAACGGGAAAGAAAAAAGCTAATTTTGCTCACATAGGTCTGAGGATGGAGACACTTGTCTTCACTTGATTTCGAAGATATTACAGTAAACGGTGAATCATCAAATTTTTGATAGATAGATAGATAGATAGATAGAGAGAGAGAGAGAGAGAGAGAGAGAGAGAGAGAGAGAGAGACTGAGATGTTTCTTAAACAACAAGATATTTTACAAAACTAATTTCAAATATCTGACACCCACTTGAAGTATCCGTCTACGTGAGGTTAAAGGTCAAAACTTGTTACAATGACAGTAGAACAAGTTATTAGTGACACGTGATTTATTCATGTAAAAAAAAATTTGCGTTATCGAGTTGCCGAATCTCTACTAAAATTGCCGAAGACAAAAACGAGATGAAGAGATCGCGACGACCTCTCATCAGGAAAAGTCAGACACGTGATCACAGAAAAGTAACACTCACTTTATGATCGATGATTCAACATTCTCTGGGCCAGTCTCCAAAACAGGAAGACGCGAAGTGACATTCTAAAGTTGATGAACAAAAGATCCTATTCTTTTATAAATCGAAGCCCACCCTGAACAGAGAACGGTTTCTCTAATCCTGAAATTTAGGTCGTGACTTGTTCTCTGTCACTTTCTAACTGACCAACTGTTCCTCTTCAAAAATCACTATCTCTCACTTGTGGCAGAAACAACTACACAAAAAATGTAAATATGAACATATATTGATCACTATCTCTTAACCTCTATGCATAAAACAACGCTAAATGGGTTGAGATGCCGCTAAAACCAATCAATCCATTATAGCAAATTTGGTGTTATCTCACCATACATCAATCCTGTACATTTGGTGATATAGATGTACAGCAATACGTCTGTTCGTCGGTAGAGAACGGACAAACAACCACTTGCCAATTATTGATATAGAAGTTAACAAAGTTTTGGCCGACTAAAGAATAATGAAATTCTCCTATATATTACGCTGAAAGTATCTTTTTTTACCTAATTAAATGATTAGATTAGCAAATGATAGTAGATATAATCAATATTAATTGACAGCGCTGACATTGTCAGTCACAGTGAGGAGCGAAAAGCTTTTTTCTTAATGAGCTCATTAATTTTTTTTCGACTCTTGATTCTCACCAACGTTTTTAGATGCTCTATAAAATTATTTTCTTTTGCTCTTTTCGATATTTCTTTCCAAAAAAAATAATGAAAGACTGACCATTGAATTTATTACTATTGTTATTATTACTCCTTGAGAGTTTTTCAAACCAACGTTAGCTGATGGTCTTTCACTGGAGTTTGAGTGACAACAAGTCTCCTCAAGTCTCCAGGACTCTTCCCAGTATTCTAGTTGATCTCAATATTGCTGTAGTGTGGACAGACTCCACCCGTCCCATTATTTCCAAGTCATCCATTCCTTGTACCAATCTTTTGGTGACTGTACCAACAGCACCAATTACAATTGATATAACTGTCACTTTCATGTTCCACAGTTTTTTCAATTCCCTGGTAAAGTCGAGGTAAATATCGTTCTCTTCACTTTCAATTTTGTTCTGTAATCAGTTGGGATAGCAAAGTCCACAATTTTGCAAGTCCTCTTTTTTTATTATAAGGTCTGGCCGTCTGGCCGAGATTAAGTGATCCGTTTTGATGTCAAAATCCCAGAGGAGTTTGTGTGTGTTATTCTCCAGAACTGATGTTGGGTTGTGCATATACCATTTGCTCGTATGGTAAATTTAAATTTCTTGCAAAATCCTCAGTGGATCACTTTGCCCACCCAGTCGTGTCTAGTCTTATACTCTTTCTGAGCTAACTTGCTGCATTCGCTTATTATGTGAATAATGGTTTCGTCTCTATAGCCACATAACCCACATTTGCTGTTTTATTGCGTCTTATCTATTCTTGCTTTTGGATTGGTCATTATAGCGTTGTTTTGTGCTGCTATCAGGAGAGATTCAGTTTCTCTCTTAATGTGTCCCTTTCTTAGCCACGTCCATGTTTTCTCGTGTGAGATGTTGCTTATTAGTCGCTTAAAACGTCCACAGAGTGGTTTTTCCTCCAATTTTTCTTTTCTGTTTATTGTCGTTCAATTGGTCCTCGTGTTGTCAGTTTTGTTTCTGGTGGCTGTAATCTGACTTCCTCCACTCTTTTGTATGTAGTCTTCAAGTCGTTGTATTGATGCGTCAACACTGTCTTCAGTGCCGACAAGTCCTCTTCCTCCTTCTTTTCTTGACACATATAGTCTGTCAATGTCATTTCTGGGATGTAAAGCCTTATGCATGGTCATTAGTTTTCTTGTTCTCTGGTCCACTTCAAGAATGGTCCCGAATATCTTATTAGGGTAACAGCCCAGGTTTTTATTCCTTTGATAAGGTTTCTGCTAGAGAGTTTTGTCACGAATAACTTGCTGGTTCTTCTGAAATATTCTTTCTTAGTTTTTTTCTTTCATCTTCTCTTGTTAGATGGTGTCAGCTTCCAATATCCTCAAGTATTTCTAGGCTCCCTTTTCTCTGTGCGTTCTAATTTTATCTTGATTTCGTAGTTCCATTCCGTTCATCAAGTGTCGTTTTCCGCTTTTCATTACTTGCATGGCGCATTTTTCGATGCAATCCCTATGGCCTGACCTTATATTCTGACTGCATGTCTTAGAGTTTCCAATTCTTCTTGATTTTTGGCAAACAGTTTGACGTCATCTGTGTACATAAGGTGATTTATCTTTACCTGCGATTTAATAAGTTTGTATTCATCTATGCATTTTCTGAGTATATGGTTGAGTGGCATCATCGCAATTATAAATAGTAATGGTAATAGTGCATCCTCTTGAAATATACCTCTTTGGATCTTTGTTTCAGCTAAGCTTTTCCCTCCTGCTGTCAATTCTACACTCCAGGTTTTCATGGTTTTCTCAATAAAGTTTATGACTTCATCTGATATCTAGAACATTTTGAGACTGTTTATGATCCAGCTTTATGGGACCATATCATATGACTTTTTGTAGTCAATTTAGGCCATAGCTAGATTTTTCTGTCTGGTCTTGCTCTCGTTGAGGGTGCGCTGATCAATATAGAGTAGTTCTCTTGTGCTTCTGGATCCTTTATAGCATCCTTTCTATTCCTCAGGGGAAATCCACAGCTTTTTAGCGAGAAATAAATCCCTTCCCTTATTTGTGTATAGTATTTTCCACATCATAGGTAGGCACGTTATAGGTCTGTAGTTGTGTGAGGCGGTTCCTTTAAGGCCATCATTTTGGATCAATGTAGTCCTTCCTTTGGTCATCCGTTCAGGTACGTGTGTTTCTTGTAGATATCTCTTCATTTCGAGTGCTAGTCTATCATGAATGGCGGTGAATTTCTTGAACCAGAATCCATGTAATCCATCATGGCCTGGCGTTTTCCAATTTGATATTTTTTAGTGTCATTCTCAGTGCATCTATGTGCATTTCTGCTTTCGGTCCTTCTCTTTCGGCGTGTTATTTATTCATTCGGCTTTTTTGTCATGTTCTCTTGGTTGCCAAATTTTACTCCAGAATTGTCACTATGTCTTGCATCCGGTTGTTGGTATGTTTTCGTGTCATCTTCCCCAACTTGTTGGTCGAATTTTCTTTCATTGTTTTAGAATGTTCTGTTTTGTCTGTATTGTTTTATCCTTTGTAGACATCTTTTCCATCTTCCTTCTTTCGCCAGTACTTTCTGGTTTATTTCCTCAAGTTGTATTATTTTTTCTTGTATTGCTTTTTTTTATACAATAGTATTTTATTCCTTACCAGTTTTTCACTCTAACCTTAATTAATGGTATTTACTGGATTTTGAGTGACAGAAAGTTTCCTCAAGTCTCCAGGACTCTTCTCAGTATTCTGTCGGATCGTAATAATGTGATAGCTTGGATGATCTACACTTGTACTCTGAGTTCTGATCCTTCCAGTCCCTTTACCAAGCATTTGAGGATTGTTCCGAGTGCCTGAGTTATCATTGGTATCACCTTCATCTTCATGTTCCATAATTTTTTTTTTATTTGTCTGGCAAGGTCTATGTACTTATATCTCTTTTCGTTTTCTTTTATTTTTACACTGTGGCCCGCCGGTACGGTAAAATCCGCAATTAGTCAAGTCTTTTTTTTTTTCTCTACATTTAAATCTGGTCGTCTGGCCGAGATAAGATGATCCGTTTGTATCTCAAAATCCCAGAGAAGTTTGTGCGTCTCATTTTTCAGGACGGGTTCTGGGATGAACATATATCACTTGTTCATATGGTCAAATTTAAATTTCTTGCACAATTCCTAGTGGATCACCTCCCTCACTCTGTTATGTCTAGATTTATGGTCTGTTTGTGCTAATTTATGGTTTTCGCTTATTATGTGATCAATTTGCTATTTTGTTGCGTCTTATATATTTTTGCTTTGACACAGTTGGTCTTAATGGCGTTGTTTTGAACTTCTATAAGAGATTCAGTTTCTCTCAAAATGTTTCCCTTTCTTCGCCATTTTCACGTCTTCTCGTGTGAGATTTCGCTTATTAGTCACTCGAAATATCTATGCAGTTGTTTTTCTTCCCATTTTGTTTCTTATTTATTGCTGTTCTATTGATCATTTTGTTATGTTTTTTCTGGCCACTGTGATTAGTCTTTCTCTGCAAATTATTAGCGTTAGCTGATGATCTTTCTCTGGAGTCTGAGTGACAGCAAGTCTTTTCAAGTCACCAGGACTCTTCTCAGTATTCTGACCGATTTTAGCAATGCTGTAGTGTGGATGGTTTCAACTCGTCCTCCGATTTCCAACTCTTCCAGCTCGTTTACCGAGCCTTTGGGAACCGTTTAAATCGCATCAACTACAATTGACACCAGCGTCTCTTTCATGTTCCACAGCTGTTTTTAGCTGTATGGCAAGGTCTAGGTACATGTCTTTTTTTCTTCTTTTTTTTTTTTTTTTGTTTTCTTTGATTTTCAATCTGTGATCCCCCGGGACTTGCAAAGTTCACTATTCTGCAGGTTCTTTATTTTCTTTTTCTTTTTTTTTTCTTCCTTTATTTATTTATTTTGTGAATTATCACTAGGTCTGGTCTTCGGGCTAAAATCAGGAGATCTGTTTGAATCTCAAAATCTAAAGAAAAAATTTCTGTCTTATTATCTACGACGAATTCTGGATTGTGTATTATTATAATTATTAGTAGTAGTAGTTGTAGTCCCATAAAGAATGATGGCGTTATTTACACACAGCTTGAAATTTCTATTCGTTTATTTGTTTGAGATGCTTGCATGAGTTTTGGCGGCGATTTAAAATCGCTGGATTAAACTCACTTTAAATCCCTCGAGTAAAATACAAGATTAGAAGAAAACATAGAAAGAAGTAAAGAAAGCGAAAAGTTGATCGATTTTAAGGTCATTTCACCCTTTCTAGAGGTATTTTCTGTGCAGGGGTTAGGTTGGTTGGTTGATTGGTTGAATTTAATGGCATATCAACCTCTATAAGCTATTTAGTGCCAGAGCCTCTTTACACATATATTAAATATATGATTTGTAAACGCTTCATTTTAGGTTGGTGAAGGGGTTGGGTTTTATTGCCAATTATCCTCTTAAGGGTCATTGAATGTTAAATTCTGATATTTATGTGTGTGTAAATAAATTGTCCGGAATTAGTGTTTTAAAATAGGTCAAAGCTTTGATTCTTTGTAATTTCTTTTCGTCCTCACTCATATTGGGCTGAATTTTAATGAAAAATTGCCAGAATAATAGAACTAATTATGAAAATTTAAACTTATCACATTTTTTTTATTGGACTAATCAGACTCTGTACATTCTCAGCCCCTCCACCACGGGTTGGATGTGACACAAGATCAATTTTTAAGTGGAGTACAGCGGGTTTGTATTTAGAGTTTTCCCTCTCTTAGGCTGGTTGTGCAACTAAAATTAAAAAGCTCCGTCGGCGCTACTATTAACCCATAGGGGAAAGAACAGATAGCTTCATGCCTTCTCCAAGGGATATTAACGTGAAGTAAAGTACAAACAACTTTGACTAGGATTTGAACCCGAGTCACCGAGTCCATTTTCTACCACGATAAGCGTTATGGTAATATGAATTTTTACACCAGTTATATTTAAAGATTCAATTTGGGGATCAAGTGACAGCTCGTTTATTTAGTTCTTCTATATTCAACAGTTTTCTTGCTGAAGTCTGTAGAGTTTTAATTCTTGTGAATTGAATTACCATGACCAGAAAATCCACCGAACACCTACGCACGACATAAGGGAACACTGGACAGCTGTTTCGACCTTATTAGGTCTCATCAGCAGTGTATACCGTAATCTCCACCACTGGAGATCGAACCAGCGACCATAGATTGCAGTGCCCAAACTCTACAACTGAGCCACCAGTTCATATCTCACACAACTGGTTTAAGGGTGTATCTCTTCTGTGCCAGCGTCCTGATATTTATCTAGTTTTTCACTGGCAATTTCACATTGTACTTGGCCAGCACGACTACATCTATTATCTGACAAAACTTTGTTTACGTTGACAAAATCTATTCTCCTGGCTAAGGCACGGGTGATCCGTTTGAATTTCAATGTCCCAAGGAAACAAACGTTTCTTATTCTTCAGGAAAACTTCTTTGTGTACTTATCTCATTTGCTTGCATAGTAATATCCGAATTTCTTGCACAATTCCCAATGGACCACTCTTCCAACACAGTCGTTTCTTTTTGTAATTCTAATTTACTTTTATCAATATTTTTTTACTATTCCATTTTTCTCTCTCTCTCTCTCTCTCTCTCTCTCTCTCTCTCTCTCATACATGATGTTATTATTATTATTATCATGATTCCTTGAAAGTTTTTAACACAAATTTGAACTGTTTGTTTTTTTACTGCATTATAAGTGACGACAAGTGTCCTCGGGTCCCCAAAACACTTATAAGTTTTCCAGCTGATCTTAGTGTTGGAGTATTTTGATTCTTCCTTTGATCTCCATTTTCCACAGTCCCCTTTTCAGTTCTTTCGGGGCTGTTCCAGGTGTCCCAACTACAATTGGTATCACCTAGCAATGGTCTTTTGGCAGCTATTGATTTAACCATGTGGATCTTAAAATCCCAGGGAAATTCATGGGTCTCATTTTTATGAACAGATTCTGATTTGTGCAAATACTATTTGTCAGCATGGCCAAATCTTAATCTCTTGCACAATTTCCAATGGATCACCTTTCCCACCCAATCATGCTTGCTTTTGTATTCCTTTGTTACAGTATGCTACATTCACTTATTATCTGATTAATCGTCTCATTTCTGTCACTACATAATCCACATCTGTTATTTTTCAGCGTATTATCAATTTTTCACTTTCAAATGATTCGTTTTGATTGCTGCTATTAAAAGAAATTTAGATTCTCTATTCGGGTTTCCACTCTAAGCATATTCGAGCTATCTAGTTTGTATTTTCGTTGTTGTTAGAAGTATCCATACAATTGTTTTCTGTTTTGTTTTATTTCTCACTTTTGTTTTCTAGATTTTTTTATTATTGTTTTCATGTTTGTCCTTAAATTATTTCTGTTGATATCGCTATGGCTGTCTGATACAATCAGGTTTTCTTTTCTCTTTTGTGTACATTAGACGAGTCTCTAAATTATTGCATCACAGGTCGCCTTGCTTGGAATCTGAATGACAGCATTTCTCGTCAGATCTTTGACTTTTCTAAATATTCTAGCTGACTTCAGCAGTAATTTATTTTGACTTTGTTAACTGATAGAATGGTAAAGTATACGAGTTAAAACACGTCTGGTTGGAATTGGCTGATCTGTTTTTATCTCGAAATCCAGGAGTATTTTTTTCTTTTATTTTCCAAACCAGATTATTATCATTATTATTATTATTATTGAGAGTTTTTCACATCAGTTTTAACTGATTGTCTTTCACTGGAGTTTAAGTGACAGCAGGTCTACTCATGTCTCCAGGACTCTTCACAGTATTCTGGCCGATCTCAATAATGCAGTAATTTGGATGCTTTCCACTCGTCCTCCAACTTCCAAGTTCTCCAGTCCTTTTAATAATCCTTTAGTAACTGTGTCAAAAGCACCAATCACAATTGGTATAATTGTCACCTTCATGTTCCATAGTTTTTTTTCAATTTCGTAGTAAGGTCGAAGTACTTATCCTTCTTTTCACATTCTTTCAGTTTTATTATGTGGTCAACCTAGACAGAAAAGTCGACAATTTTGCAAATTCTCTCTTTTTTTTTCTTTTTTTTTTTTTTTTTTTTTGTTGATTATTATTAGGTCTGGTTTTCTGGCCGAGATTAGGTGATCTGTGTGTATGTCAAGTTCCCATAGGAGTTTATGTGTGTTATTTTCTAAGACATGTGCTGGGTTGTACATATAACATTTGTTCATATGGTCAAATTTAGATTTCTTGCACATATCCCAGTGGTTCCCTTGCCCACCCAGTCGTGTCTAGTCTTATACTCCTTCTGTGCTAATTTGCTGCATTCGCTTATTATGGGATTGATGGTTTATTATTATTATTATTATTATTATTATTTTGATCGTTGCTAAACTTTCACACCAGGTATTAGTAATTTTTTTTTTCACTTGAATCTGAATGTCCTAACCTATTTAAGTAGTGCAATGGTCTGGATGGTTTAATCATTGCATTGTCTATTTTCTAGGTTTTTGGGAACTGTACTGAAGTTCCCAACTACAATTGGTAACACTGTCACCATCATATTTCACAACTCTTTTAGTTCTCTAGCAAGATCTAGGTATTTGTCCAGCTTTTTGCCTTGCTTCACTATCATTCTGCACGAACGATAAACCCGTCGAGATAACAAGTTCTTTTCTTCTTGTTTATTAACGCAAGGGCTGGTCTCTGGCCTGGATTGGGTGATCTGTCTCTATCTCAAAATCCCCGAGGATTTTATGCGTTTCCGTTTCAAGGTCTGGGGATATACCGTTTGTCAAAATGATGAAATCTCAGTTTTTACACAACTATTGAATTTCATTTCCTCAATAGACTTAAACGTGAGTTTTTCGATAGCAATTACGGTAGAGCGAAGAGCACTTAGTTTCCAGATATCTCTTGTTTGTATTCTTGCTATCTTCAATTCTATTGTTTGTACTGTATTTCTTGATCGCTAATTTGTTAAAACCCTCTCCAATGATTTACCGATCGTAGACATGACCATCTGTTTTATCTCTCAGAATTTTTGCAGGATTCAAACTATCTTGATATTCGTCGATTGTATCTTAGTGTTTTACTCCGTCGTCTGCTTGAACCTCTACATCAACTGTTTGATGCATTTTTACCTCCTGTTATTGTGATAATTAAGAGAAAGAAAGAAAGAAAGAAAGAAAGAAAGAAAGAAAGAAAGAAAGAAAGAAAGAAGTTACTTGATTCATTGGTTTTCATATAACTTTTCTCAGTGCTGAAACCAGTTTGCACATTAATCCTTAGACTCATAAAATCTCTAGATACAACAAAAAAATTTTAATATTTTTTTTTGGTGTAATAGTTATCGTCGCAGGAATTGGATACGGCGACACGAGTTCAAATTCTGGACTGATTGCATTTCTCATGGCACTAATACCCTTGGGAAAGGTATGAATCCAATTATTCTCCCTCCAGCTATGGGTAAATAGTAGGGCAGACTAGGTTCTTCAACCTTGGTGAGACAACTAGTCTAGGAGAAGGAAAACTCTGAATTCAAACCTGTTAAACTCCGCTTAAAAAAATTGACCTTGTGTCATATCCTGCCCGAGCGGAGGGGTTGGGTAAATATGATAAATATTTTTTAAAATCTTTAGAATCTCTATTTTTTCGCTTCACTGTTGAGAAGATTTTAAACAAATAGTTTTGATTGATTCATTTTTAAGAAGGTTTTTTGAGAAGATTTAAATTGGATTGTAACTTCGATCCGTTTCAAATGTTTTTATTAAGTGTTATTTTAAAGTGTTGAGAGCGCAATGGATTTGTGATTTTTATTCTTTTGAAAAAATTTTATCGAAAATAAATATTTTTGTAGTCATACTTAGAACGAAGAATCAAGTCTAAGGTCAGAAATAAAGAGAGTGGGGTATCGGATGGTAAAGGTCGGCAGGCAGAAATGTTAATCTTTTTACTTTTCACTTTTTTTTCCTTTTTTTTTTTTACATATTTAAATTATATACTAATGGATATATTCGTATCATTCTCTTTTTCCATGTCTGACTGACGGTAGAGTGACTTGGGACTTTATATAACTTTTTCCTATTTACAGTGACATCACGATAGTTTCTTTGAAAAAATACGAATAACTTTACTCGAGGGTCATAGAATATAATAAAATCAATGTATCATTGAGTTTTAGCATTTTATTTAAAATTCTGCTGAACACTATAGATATTAAAGCAAAATCATATTGTATTAATACGAAGATAAATGATCTCTCTATAAAACAAAATCAGATCAGTTGCGTAGCATAAGTTAAAATGTGCCAAATGTAGGTTTTTTTTAGAAGTAATTCATAAAGAAGACAGATTTATTTGAAGAAGGTTTCTGGGGTTTTTTTGGTGGGGAGGGGCTTTTTTTGTATTCGTGCTAGTTGAAGATTAAGCTAATCAAAAGATGAAAGTTGTGAAAAAGACAAACCAAGAAAAAATATTTCGTTAATTAGTTAACGAATGAATTAACAAAACGTTTTCTTCTAAAAAAAAAAAAAGGAAAGGGAAAATATCAGCGAATTTACGACAGATTCAATATATATGTGTGAATGCGTATGATAGTATATATTCATATATGCGTTGGTAGGTCAAGAGTAACGGTTATCGTCGGCGGAAATAGAATCGGCAACCAAGTTTAAAACCTGGATGAGGCTGTTTGCGCTTCATTTTGCACTAATGCCCTTGAAAAAGGCATGAGCTTGTCTGTTCTCCTTCCAGTTATTGGTAGATCTTAGGGCAGTTTGGGTTCTTCAGCTTTGGTTAGACAACAATTTATAAACTAGAAAACTCTTAATTCAAACCAGCTTAACTCCGCTTAAAGATTGACCTTTTTTCATATCCCTGGGTTGAGTAAATGCATTTTTATTCATGTGTAAGTACGTATATATGTGTGTATGTATATGCCTATATATACATAAAAATATATAACCGAAGGTATTCATATTTTTGTATGTATGTATATATATATTAAAATGTTTGGTTTGGTTTTATGGCATATCAACCTTTGTAGGTTATTTAACGCCAAATCCATTTTTATGTAAATAATCAGTTCTATTTCAAACAATTCAGTTTAGCATGAGTGCACAGATTGTTAAAAACATTTCTATTTCAAACTATTCAGTTTATTCAAGCAGTTATATATAACAATTCAGTTTAGTGTAAGTACAGTTTCAATGTCAAAAACAGTTCAATTTCAAATAATTCAGTTTAGCATAAGCGCGCAGTTTAAATGTAAGTACAGTTTAATTGTGAAAAACATTTCTATATCGAGCTATTCAGTTTTTTCAAGCAGTTTTAATTCAGCTAATTCAGTTTAGTATAAGTACAGATTTTCTTTACACACAGTTACATGTCAAAACTGTTCTATGTTAAACAATTCAGTTTAGTGTAAATACAGTTTTAATGTCAAAGAAACAGTTCTATTTCAAATGATTCAGTTTACTATAAGCACGCAGTTTAAATATAAGTAAGGTTTAATTGTCAAAAACATTTCTTTTTCAAGCTATTCAGTTTAATCCAATAATTCAGTTTAGCATAAGTATGCCGTTAGTTCTATTTAACCCATAGATAGGGCTCTATCAGGTGCTATCACTCCGGGCCAAAGTGGACCTGGGAGCAATGGCAATGAAGGGGTGCTCCAGCATTACTGGAACCTCACCATCAGATTGTTTAGTGTTATATTCAGGACACTCGTTGTGGGGGGGGCTTATACCCCAGCAGAGAAGCAATCAGTGTATTTTACAACGCCAGCCGACTGGGCAAATATTAAAATATGATCATTTGTGATGGAGTATTATTTGCACTTGCTGTCGTAAACAAAACAACGACTTTGCAGTCGACATGATATGATATTTTTGGGTTCATGCATACTTTTTCACTATTACCTCATTACCACCGTCTCAGAGAGAGTGAGCAGTATCTCAATACTATAAAAACCAAACGACGTTTACTTTCCGCCACACTGTGGAAATGTATATTCAAAATGCAGCTATTTCCTGTTGAGGTATTCACGACATTCCAGCAACGAAGCGTTGACTCAATCATATGAAATTAAAATTAGCTAACAATATTATACTTAACGTAAACGAAAATAAGAGTTAGTGTACAAGATGTCAAAATATGTTCAATTCAGTGATGTTAACTTGAATCTTTTGGGGAAATGATGTCATTAAAAAATAAAAGTATATGCATGTGCTTGTCAGTATCTATAATGAATATGTTCTCCTATGTCTATGTACATTGGTATATATGTATATACATGAATAGGTGTATATGCATCTGGGCTAATATATTTCAATATATATCCATGAACATATATGAAGATTATATGCATACATATACACACACACAGAATTCATAGAATATATGTATATATGTATATTCATAGAATATATGTATATATATATATATATTCATAGAATATATGTATATATATATATATATTTCATAGAATATATGTATATATATATATATATATATATATTCATAGAATATATATATATATATATTCATAGAATATATATATATATATATTCATAGAATATATATATATATATATTCATAGAATATATATATATATATATATATATTCATAGAATATATATATATATATATATATTCATAGAATATATATATATATATATATATATATATATATATATATATATATATATATATATATATTCATAAAATATATATATATATATATTCATAGAATATATATATATTCATAGAATATATATATATATATATATTCATAGAATATATATATATATATATATATATATATATATATATATATATATTCATAGAATATATATATATATATATATTCATAGAATAAATATATATATATATATATATATATTCATAGAATTTATATATATATATATATATTCATAGAATAAATATATATATATATATATATATATATATATATATATATTCATAGAATTTATATATATATATATATATATATATTCATAGAATATATATATATATATATTCATAGAATATATATATATATATATATTCATAGAATATATATATATATATTCATAGAATATATATATATATATATATATTCATAGAATATATATATATATATATATTCATAGAATATATATATAGATATATATATTCATAGAATATATATATATATATATATATATATATATATATATATTCATAGAATATATATATATATATATATATTCCTAGAATATATATATATATATATATATATATATTCATAGAATATATATATATATATATATTCATAGAATATATATATATATATATATATATATATATATATATATATATTCATAGAATATATATATATATATATATATATATATATATATTCTTAGAATATATATATATATATATATACAAAATATATCGAATATATATTATATATTCTATATAGAATATATTCTATATAGAATTCTATATATAATATATATATTCTATATAGAATTCTATATAGAATATATATTCTATATAGAATATTCTATATATTCTATATAGAATATATATATATATACAAAATATATAGAATATTTATCATAGAATATACATATCATCATCATCATCATCATGTCGCGCCGCCTGCGCGGATATCCCTGACCGTCTCTCGCCATTTCTCCCAATCATTCATCGCCTCCGGCAGGTCTTCAGGGTTACATCCCGTGTCCTCACACAGCTGCTGTATGTAGGTTCGTGCTGGTCGTCCCACTCTTGCACATCCATGTGTGGGGGTCCACAGGAGTACATCGCTTATGAGCTCGTCCTTGCTTCTCCAGCAGTGTCCTGCGTGTCTGGTTCGTCGAACTTGTATAGTTTTTGTGATGGGGGGC
>OY757910.1:123228649-123778649 GCA_963585895.1 Sepioteuthis lessoniana
GGTACGCGTCAACAGATATAAACTTTGCTTATTTTTGGGATTAATTAGGTTTTCATGATGAATGTTGTATTTTAGGCTCTCTCGGTGTCTCCGATGCCCAACTCCAAGTTACTTTAAAACAATAATTTAGCTCAAGGTTTGGTTTCTTTGTTTAATGACATATCAACCTTTGTAGGTTATTTAATGCCAACGCCATTTTCCATGAAGAACAGTGGTGTTACTATTTAACCCAGAGCTGGGAGAATAAGGGGGTTCATACTCTTCCCAAGGGTATTTGCCTGAAAGTGAACGTAATAGCGCAACTGGAGTTCGAACTCGCTTACTCCGATTCCGCAGTCCATTGCTTTAACCATTACACCACGAGGACACCCCCTCATTTAGGTCAAGTGAGTTTATATTTCAAGTTTCATCAAGACGGTTTTATTAGCTTCGGAGTATATAACAAATAAGCAAGCATAAAAACGAAGACAATTCAGGACGCATGACACCCGAGGATTGTGAACGCTTCTTCACTGAGGCAGGCATATCCACCGACTCGGCAAAAACTCATGCAACAAAGTTTGTAGACGAGAAGCTGACGATTGAGAGCCTTCAGATGCTGGATCGATCTATGCTGAAGGAGCTAGGAGTCATATTGATGGGAGAAGTCCTGTGATTCCTTAAGCCGGCAAAGGAAACCCCCATCCAGGCAACCTACATTCAGGCACAGGCAGCCAAGCCCCACCACCTCAATTTTGAGATTATCCTGCAACAATTTAAGTTCCGAATTGACTGGGACGTCTTTACTAAGATGACGAATATGCCAAGCTCTCAGGCCAATAATCACTTGTACAATTGTGCTGAGGAGGCTGTGCAAAACGCCATAGTTAACACTCACCCTAACTTCTTCACCACTGATCCAGATAAGCTACTTGACATGGTAGAAGTATTGGTCACCCAGATGTCAAATCCTGTTCTCAGCGCCATGTCGAATTTGTGAAGATTGTTCACGCAAGTATTTAGTTATGTAGCAAACAAAGTTGCCCAGAGAAGACTAGGTATCTATCTCCCGGCCTACCAACTGGACAAGTATGGCACAAGGCCAGTTTGAAGGTGAGTCTGATCGCAATGCCACAGCCCACACGAGTCCAGCATTGCCAAAAATACCTTTGGCCCCGTCGACGCCAAGCAATAAACCTAACCCCCGTAAGGGGGTAAAAACCTGGGGGGATGGCTCCTTGAGGCCGGAGGAAATCTCCAGTCCTCAAGCCACACCCGGTCAGTCTCCACGCTTGCCTAGAGAAGGAGGAAGAGGAGGACTATTTATCGAGCATCTGACTGTGCATATACGGACGCGTCATTGCATGGGCTGTGACGTATGACTGTCCACATACGGGCACGTCATTGCATGGGCTGTGACGTATGACTATCCACATACGGGCACGTCATTGAATGGGCTGTGACGTATGACTGTCCACATACAGGCACGTCATTGCATGGAGATTATGGCGGAAAGTGCTATTATTATTCTACAGTATTCGATAGCAATGTTCTAAACCATTTAATGGGGTTTAAAGAAAGGAGCTCTGGCTCATTTAAAGATGTTACCTTCAAACTATTTGTTTACAAATCATGTGTATATAATATATGTATAAACATTTTTTAGCATTAAATAACCTATAAAGGTTAATATGCCATAAAACCTAACCTGCCAACCAACCAGAAAACTTATATATAATCAAAATCAAAATTTAACACTAAAAACGTATTTAATCAGTAAAATATTTTCAGTGCTCTATGCACAACGCAGAGTAATAATAAGACATTTCAGCTATAAAATAGGATGACAGTGAAAACGGTATAAAAACTCATAACTCTGTGTTTCACGTTGCAGATCTTCGAGTGAGCCTGTATGTGATATATACAACTGTTTTCGATATGATGATATTTGTCATTTATTTACACTCAGTTTAATAGTTAAACAGTTCTATTTGACCCATATATGGAACCCTAGCAGATACTTACACAAGTCATAGTGGACCTGGGAGTAATGACAATGAAGGAATACTCCTCATTCTCCAAAGCTCACAAACTTGAACCTCACCATCAAATTGCTTATTGTCTGACCATTTTTATGTCTTCCATTTGTAGCACTTGTCCAACACTAATATTTTTCTTCTCAACTTGGGACATATTTGCCTTGCAATGCAAACAGAAAATTAATTTATTAATTCACAGTTATAACAGATAAAGTTAATTATGTGATTGGTATTACCAATAAGAGGCTAACATATAAGAAATAAAAAAAAATCTTCTTGTTACTTCCAGTAACAAATACCACCTGTCTAGATCGAGGATAGACTGTACTTTGTGATAATCAACATTTCTTCTTGGCTCCGTTGCCAGATATCTGATCTATCAATATTCCCTGATTCAGATTCATACAAATTGTCTTAAAGAACATGTTTTGACCGCTTCATCGATTGCTAACTTGCTTCCTCGCACTGATTCTCAGAAATCGAAACCAGACAAAGGTTAAATTTCCGATACAGATTTTTTGTAGACTAGCCAAACCTCGAGAGATTGTTGCGGAGCGGCTTTTTCGAAAATGCTTCCTACTAATCTCAGTTAGGGAAAATTAATATTTTTCTAATTTGAATTAGTTTCCCCCTTCGAAATTTGTGCCAGGAGTTCTGATAAACGCATTCGTTAGAGTACTAGCAGGGAGTAAAATCATCCCCTTCTAGGGGCGTGTAGAGTATCCCTTCATTGCTATTGCTCCTAGTTTCACGCTAAATCGGAGTGTTGGCACCTGTTAGGGTCCAATCTATGGGTCAAATCTGTTTAAAGATTCTTATTTGCTAGGAATACTTGATGCCATGTAACTGTGAATCATTTGTATTAGAAATAGTTACTTGAAGCTACAATTGTTTATAGAATATTGTTATTAATTACTTGAAACCATATAACGATCAAATATATAGCGATCAAAGGACTATTATTAAATAGAAATAATTATTTGAATGCATATAATTATGAAATAAGAAATACAAATCATTGCAGTTATAAATGTGCAAATTATTTGTGTAAAATAAGAATATTTGGTGTTATATAATTGTGTAAAACAACTCTTTAAAAAACTACTCAAAATATGTACATATAAACGTACAACAAAGGTATAAAATGACCCCAGATAGTTTGACATGCCATAAACATCAATCAATAATTGCTGTCTTATGGCTGTGAAGGATTAATTTCTAAATACTTAAAACCTAGAAAGCGGTGTCTTATCAACCGAGACAGACATCGACACGCGACTAGCAAAGGCATGGACAGCTACGATAGACCATCGGTCATTTGGAAGTCAGACCTGACCGATGAAATAAAATGCAGTTTCTTCCAAACAGTGGTCGTGTCGATACTGCTATATGGATGTACTACACGGACGCTAATTAAACATATGGGTAAAAAGCTTGACGGCAACTACACAAGAATGCTGCGAGCAATACCGAACAAGTCATGAAGGCAGCACCTCCCAAAGCAGCAGCTGTACGGCCACCTACGACTCATCACGAAAACTATCAAAGTTAGACTAACCAGACATGCGGGACACTGCTGGAGAAGTGGGGAGGACCTCATTAGTGACGCATTCCTGTGGACCCCTTCAAATGGACGAGCAAAAGCTGGACGACCAACTCGAACATACATGCAGCTGCTCTGTGCCGATACGGGATGTAACCCTGAAGACCTGCCGGAAGCAATGGACGATAGGGAGGGGTGACAAGAGAGTGTCAAGAATATCCGTGCTGATGGCGCGACGTGATGATGATGATGTTTTTTTTTATAGATGCAGTATATACTCGTGTATAAATTCATCTCTTGTATAGGTTGATCTAGGATTTGTGGTTATGAAACCATTAATTTGTGGAATTGTATAAGCTCAGGTTTCAAATTCAATTTTTTACCTTGTATAGAAACTGAATTGTAGCCAAAAAATTGCACCTTCAAAATTCAACCAGTACTTGCACCGAACTTATTAAAGTGTCTTAGACTGAGGACTACAACTGCGAAACCTTGTAAATATTGATAGATTGAATTTAACGGCTTGCCAACCCGTTTGGGATTGTTTTATGCCAAGAGGTTCTGTACTCGCGTTCATTGTTTACTCATGTTTACACCTATTTTGTATACTTCTTTCTAAAGAGATTTTTTGCACACATACAATATCATGTATTCCAATTTAATACAAATAATTTATAAAAATATCTATTTGATCTTATAATGGGACCCTTACTCTTGTTTAATGTAGACCTGGGAGTAATAGTAAAGAATGGGAACTCCCATGATCTTCAGAACTGGAGCCACGCCATCATATACTGTTTAAGATCATTCAGGGGACACCCATTTTTTGAGGGGGCTCTTATCTCTACAGAAGAAAAAAGTCAGCATATTCTAAGCTCCGCCGACTGGATGGATAATGAATATCAAACTTAGTATGCTGCAGAATGTTCTTTAAGAGTTATATATATATATATATATAGTTATCCACAGACAGACTGTTTCGTTCTATCAGAACTCTTCAGTGTGGCTAGACACGTAGGACGCTCGAAGACTGGATCCAAACCCATCCAACTTTACGTTAGACTAAGTCTCAGACCGCCCAGCCAACAAGAGTACCACGTTGGTTAAGGGAATTTTTAAGGTATTATGTAGCAACAGCAGCAGCGTCCGTTTGCTTACATTTTTATACCCTATCGGCTACCAGAGTGCTCACTTCTTTCGAAGAGCTTTGCATTATGCGAGCGGTAGCCGAAAATTGCTTCGCCAGAGTGCTCAACCCCCATTGGGGAGCGTATATATTGTCATCCACAGACAGACTGTTTCGTTCTATCAGAACTCTTCATATATATATATATATATATATATATATATATACTTCATTGCTGCACGGCCGGTGCTAAAATGTTACCAATTTTTCGACCAGTTTTTTGGTTACTGCTGGTGAAAAACTATTTACTAAGACAAAATGAACTGGCTTATCTAACACGCTGATTAAAATCTTCATTTTATCAGAAAGAAGCAAAAAGGATGGTTACTTTAGTTTTACTCAATTTGAATCTGTTCAAGGAGAGTTGCAGCACAAATTTCTGGTTTCATTTTGATTTTTCAACAATTAAAGTCTTAAACACTATCAGAGAAGTCTTGATTTTTTTTTATATTAAAATTATTTATCGATCTATTTAACCGACCCCATCTCAATTGGCAGTAGTGATACAAAGGAGTGCTCACCAATGGTCTAGGAGAACGGGGTTCAATCTCAGGTCGAGTCATACCAAAGACTTAAAAAATGGTACTTAATGCCGCCTTGCTTAGCACTCAGCACTATAAGGTATGGATCAAGGATAAAGTAGAGCAATCCAGGGAATGGAGTAGCGCCCTCCCCTACACCTCAGTGTAGTAGCTATTGAAAGGGGAGCCTTCTACTCGCCCTCGACTCCGGTCGCCAACTTTACTTTTTACTTTTACTACAGCTGGTTTGAATTTAGAGTTTTCCTTTTCTTTGACTGGTTGCTTTACCGAAGCTAAAAAATGTTTGCTCGACTATTTATCCGAAACTGGAGAAAGAATGGATGAATTTATGCCGTTCCCAAAGGTTTTTAGCGCGAAATAAAACGCAAACAGCCTCACCCAGAATTTCATCCCAGGTCACCGCTTTCATTTCCTATGAAGATAACCATTGGTCTATGAGCGCCTACAAAAAGATTATTATTAAATATCATGGCACTACACATATACGAGATATGATGAAGAACTTTTATAATTGAGGTTTTAATCTTTTTTTTTTTTAATTCACAAAGTTGATTGAAGATATTTGCTCTGCTGAGTGATTTATATGATATCTGTATTAATGAGTGCTAAATTGATTTTTAATAATTCTGAATTTGGTTTCGATACTTTTTGAGCAGGAGCTTTTACGAAAACACATTATTGTGCAAATGCAGCCAAGCTCTCTGATTACCACACTCACCTAGCGCCATCCCATTTTTTCTGGTTTCCTAAATTGAAAATTTATCTTAGCTGTAAGAACGCGAAGGATATTAAAAGAAATAGGATAACATGGCTTTACACTATATCAAGAGAAGAGTTTCTGAGGTGTTTTAGATAATGGAAAACTCACTGAAATACGTAAACTGAATCCAAAATGATTTTGATTTACAAAGTGATCGATATTAACGGCACATCGACTCGCCAAAGCTTATTCAATGCCTAGAGGTTAGGAAATCGCGCTCATTTTACGTTTATATTTACCCTTTTTCGTAATTTTTTCCAAAGATTTTTTTTTTACACAGTCCAAACGAATACAAATAATTTTAAGCATATCTACTTGAGCAATAAATTCAACTCGAACAGATATAATCGCGCCTATTCAGCATGGAACTCGATGAAGGGATACTCCACAATCCCTTTTCCTCCAGAACTGGACCCTCATCATCAAATGCAGTCAAGTGCCATTGTCATCACGCCTCTTTTTTGGGGGATATTACCTATCTGCAGGAGGTGAATATAGTCAGCATATTATAAACCCTACTGACCAGGAATTATTTAAAAGAAATATTATGTTTCATTTATTTTGTGGGTGTTATAGAATACACCGACTGCACCTCTGCAGAGGGGTAAGAACCTGGATATGACACTAAACAATCTAATGCTGAGGTTCCAGTAATGCTGGAGCTTTGGGGAATGCAGAGTACCCCTTCATTGCCATCGCTCCCATGTCCATTCTGGCCAAGAGTAGTAGCACCTTGGTCAAATAGAACTATACTGCGTACTTATGCTAAACTGAATTGTTTGAACTAGAACTGTTTTTGACATTGAAACTACCAACGCTCAACTGAATTGTTTGAAATAGAACTGTTTTGACATTTAACAGTGATAATTAATTATACTAAAGTGAACAGATTGAATTAGAACTCTTTGACTAGACTGAATACCTTGAAATAGAAATTAAACTGTGTACTCATGATAAACTGAATTGTTTGAAATAGAACTGACAATTTGTATAAAAAATGGATTTGGTGTTAAATAACCTACAAAGTTTGATCATATTTACCAACCTCTCCGCTCGGGCAGGATGTGACACAAGATCAATTTTTAAGCGGAGTTTAACAGGTTTGAATTTTGAGTTTTCTTTCTCCTAGACTAGTTGCCTCACCAAGGCTGAAGAACCTAGTCTGCCCTACTATTTACCCATAGCTGGAGGGAGAATAATTGGATTCATACCTTTCCCAATGATATTAGTGCTACGTAAAATGCGTTCAGTCTCGACCAGGATTTGAACTCGTGTCGCCGTGTCCATTTCCTACGACGATAACCATTACACCATGGGCACCTTCAAAGTTTGATATGCTATAAAACCCAAACAACCAGCCCACCAACCAACCAATCATATATTTTTCATTTTGTTAGACACATCTTCAAGCCTGTGTAATTTAAAATTGTAACTATTCGTGTCTGTATTTCCGTTGTGTTTGTGAAATTTTTTATGATAACAATTAATCAGCTGAGTAGTGATTGGGTCTCTGCCTCTTATCGACTGTTGTGTCCACTCTACCCACAACCATTAATATTTTGTATACTGTCTTATTACTAGTCCCTACGTCAAAATATATTTTTAAAATTGTTATATAACCCATCTATGAATATTAATGGGTATGTCCTATCTATCTGGAAAACGTTGGACACTATTGTGAGGAGGGGGTAAAATATGCTAACTGCCTTTGGCGATGGTGTTTTACTTGGTAGAGGCTACCTGACGAGAATTCCAGGAAGCCCAGCATTCTCGTCATAAGGCCGATCCTCCTCAAGCCCCAGGACCCCGTCTCTAAGCTCTAACTCTCCTCGGAGAGGCTAGGATTTTCGCCAGATGCCCATTTTTAAGTGAATGCCAACGGGGTCCGTGGCATTTTTGGAGCCACCGAGCGTGTCTGGGCTACGACCCTGCGCCTGGACCCACCTTAAAAAGGCTTTGTGCAATACTCACCCGTTTAGTGGGGTGTGCGACAAATATTTAAAATATGCTAACTGGACGCCTTGGGTGGTGTAATGGTTATCAATCTAGACTAGCAAACCTTCATGAGCGAATTCGAGTCTTATTAGGTGCCCCATTCATACAGCCTTGTGCCACTTCTAAGCAAGAAAAGCTTCGTAAATGTCTAAAATATGTTAAATGCCTTTGGCTGTGGCGTTTCTCGGTCAAGGTTGCCTGACGTGGGTGCCAGGGAGCCTATCATTTACATCACGCGGCCAACCCTCCTCGAGCTTCTGGAGGCCGTCCCTCCAGGCTCTAACCCTCCTCGGAGGAGCCAGATTTATCATCTTTAAAAAGCCTTGTGCCGCTCAAGCCCCTTTAGTAGGGAGCGCGACAAATACCAAAAATATGCTACGTAGTCACCATTAGCAACGGTTACCTTCTTTACGCTACTGAGAAAAATTGTATTTTGTTAATGTTATAAAGATTTCCATTTCATTTCTAACCTCCGTCTTGATTATTACACATTGTGTAATTTTTTAAGTAACCACAATAATCTAATACTCAAAATCATCTGATAAAAGAATTTCCTTTCTACTTCTTTATTCTCTCTAACAAAAATGACGCAAATGAATATTATGGAAAAAGGGGGTCATATATTTTCTTCCAAAACTAATGGGAAAATTGTGATTGCTTAGCTTCAACTTTGCATGTAAAATGATCTCTGCCTTCAGGATTCTGTAGAGTCCAATACTGAACAGGAAGAGTCTCCGTGTTTGCTAATGTGCTGGATTGAGATGTCATAGTAAGTGAGTTCGATCTCTAGTCGCGCTATTACGTCACTTTCAGACTAATACCCTTGGGAAAGGTATGCACCCTCTTATCTCCCATCAAATTGTACAGCTACTGTTCGTCTACAAGGATAGCTTTGGCGTTAAATAACCCACAAAATTGATATGCCATTAAACAAAGAAACCAAACTAAACCAAATCAATACTGATCAAATTCCTTTCGTGATTCTTTATCACATAAAATGATCCGACCCTTCTGATAAACCGAAGTTGCTTGAGTTTAATACCACCTTAAATCCAATGGGATTTTTGTGGCTAAAATTTAATGATACATTGATTTTCTTCTATACTGAAAGCCTTGAATAAAGTTTATTATATTTTTAACGAAATTAACGGGATTTCATTGCTAGTTTTAAAATTTATATAAAATCCTAATTCAATTTAATTTATAGTTGGAGTGTCAGTCCATCGGTTACGGAGAAAGAAGAGAATAGCCACACACACACACACATATATATATATATATATATATTAAAATGCTTAGGTCCAAAAGTATAATTATTTTCGAAGTGATTTGTTTTTCTTCTACACATGTTTCTAGTATTTCACTTTCATCAAGAAGTTTATAATGTTTGATGGAGGCGTTGTTTTTGGTTTATATTGTAGTCACTGTTTTGATAAGGTTGTTGTTCTTTTTAATTGCTGGATTTTTATCTGAGAATTTTCAGTTTGCATTAATGCGAAGTTATTTCAATCTTTCTTTCTTTATCCATTAGTGCATTTTTCAAAAATATAAAAACAGAGGAAAATAAGAATACGAACATGTCTGCCTTCCGACCTTTACCACCCGATACCCCACTCTCTTTATCTCTGACCTTAGAATTGATTATTCCTTCTAACTGTAATTACAAAAATATTTATTTTTTTATGGGTTTTTGAAAAGAATAAAAAATGACAAATCCATAGCGCTCTCAATACTTTAAGCTATTTCAAATGTTGTTGTTTTTTGTTTTTTTTTATCAGATGTTAATTAGAAATTTGAATTTACTTTAAGTCTACCGAAAAAATCTTTCCTGGAATGTTTTTTTATTGAATGTTAGTTTAAAGTTACAATGCAATTTAAATCTTCTCAAAAAGTCTTCTGAAAAACGAATCAGTCAAACCTGTTTAGTATGAATCGACTCAATTATTACTAAACAATTTATAAATTCAAATCCTGCATGTTTTATTTGTTATTACCATATTTCGTTAAAACTTCGTTTTTTATACTATAATATAATGCTACTTTCCAATTTTACGTTAGGACTTAGAATATGATAAATGTATCCCCTCCTGAGGAATAAGACACACCAAATAGGGAGTTCTTCGTATGACATTAAACTGCCTCTGATGGTGAGGCTCTAATTCTTGAGATCTAGGGAGTGTAGAGTAACCCTTTATTGCCATTACTCCCAGGTACACTCTGACTCGGAGTGAAAGGACTCATTAGGATCCCTCTATGGATTAAATAGAACTTTCCTACCAATTTCTAAAGATGATTATTATTGCTATTAGTTACTTAAAACTGTTCAACTGTGCGCAGATTACATGTATAAAGAAGGAATACATTACCGTATTCAACAAATCCTCAAGGAATCAATAACACAAAACGTAGGTATGACAGTGCAATGAATATGATTTCTTAACCTCTCAGGATAAAATGACCCTAGACCGTTTGAAATGCCGTTAGAAGCTATCACTCAATATTGTTATATATTGAACCTCGACCGAGCCGTCAATCAAAAGATGCACCAGTGTAAATTAGCGGAAGAACAGCGGAAGCAAGTGGACGTGACACAACAATATAACCAGGTGCCCGAGATGGTTTGCATGAGTTGGAGACAAGATGCCAGCGTGAGAATCAGCTTGCAGACTGAGGGCTTGCGGCCCTCAGTGATCCACGGTTGAGCAACCCAGCCAAGACGAGAAAGAAGTGCTGCTATGGTTAGAAGAACTTGGGGTTCATATAGCAGTCTGTCCCCGTCTTCATCTCATCTCTCACACTCAACAGAAACATCAACCTGTCGAGAATAAACTGTGAGATACATATTTTTATAAAGAAGTGTGTTCGTTCGTTCATTGAAGTTCGTCATTATTGTTGATTATGTTTCTGCGTATATTTGTATTATGTATATGTATGTGACCATACAACACTCATGGTTAATTCTGTTATTTTTTGTTTTGTTTTGTTTTTTCATATCAAAGGCCTTGCCTTATTTCTAAGTAAATGTGGCTTTGATTCTTTTTATTGAAAAATATGTCATAACACCATTTTTTTTTGTCTTCTATACATGTAAAATTGGTAATATCACCAACATTTATCATTGAATTTTATCTATATATTATTTCCAAAAATCCTTAGGAGTATTTTAATTTTATCACTTACGGAAAAATCTTGAAGGCATGTGACTCTAGTTCTGGTAGAAATCAAACGTTAAACACGATCCTAAAACAAAGAACATTTCCGTCGGTTCTGTAGTCATAGTTCTGTCTCGTGATTACTTCGTCCTAATTTTGAGGACAGTATCATTAATGTCTAAACTTGCTAAATAAACCACCACCTTCCGATCTTCTAAAGTTGACATTTGCATTTAACAGGTTCGTTTCGGGTAGCTTGTTAATCGATAAACAAGAGAAACACGTTTATAAAGGTAATAAACAGATGTCTGGTCTGTGTATCTCGTTAGGACCAACATGTCTTGGTGAAGAAAGTTTATAACAAACCTCAATTGAAAGGATTTGTCTAGGAGTAATTATCTATCTTTCTCTATACATTTCTCATTATATATATATATATATATATATGTGTGTGTGTGTCTGTCTGTCTGTCTGTGTAATTCTCTTTATATAAGAACGTAGCCGTAACAACCTAAAAGACACATTATAACAATATTTGTATTAGATCGATATATTTAAAAGTTTCCAGTTCAGTTGGCAAACATTATAATTCTGTTGAAGCACTCATGGTGTAAGGAGGAACTCGTGGCGTAATGGTTATCGCCACTCGAAGGCGATGCGGCCATCCAAGTTTAAAACCTGAACGAGACTGTTTGCATTTCACATTGAGCAAATCCCCTTGGGAAAGTTATGAATGAAACTGTTCTAAGAGAAGGAAACTATTTGTAGACCTGAAGAAGGATGGGCTCCCCTTGACTATTCATGCCCCTGATACACTACATAAGTAGCCCCACTACGAACAAACCAGGATACGATACCTGTGAGTGAGAGATATTTCTGTGGATTTTCATTCGGGCTCAACGTAATTTTTTTTAATCATCCAAATTCTTTATGTAAGGGACATTATCAAATTCTCATTAGAAACCTTCACCTTCCTAATTCAAACTATTAGTATTTATTAAAAATGGCTGTTACAAAGGGCCCAACTGGTTCACAGATCGTCTAGCTATGAATATTATTCATTAAAACTCACTTAAAGGCCGCCTTTTGTGACAGCGGTGCTTGTTATTGGATCAGATCCTTTTTATGCAGTTCAAAAATGTGTCTCCCTCTTTGATACCAGGCTTTCTGAGGAAAATGTCTTTTCAAACTTTTTTTCAGAGATTTGTGCATAAATAATTTTTTAAAAAGTACTAGCTGACTCAAAAACTCTTGAATTCTCCGAAACTACTCAATTCTCCCAAAATTGTCGACTCTCGTAAAATAATTGGATTTCTTCAAAGACTACTTGACTTTTCAGACACAACTCAGTACTTCAAAAATTCTTGACTCAATTTGAAATCATTCGATTTTTAGCATGAAATAACCCAGAGGGTTCGAAATGCTGTAAAATAAAAATGAATCAATCAAACATACTTATTGACTTTATAATATAATTAATTGCAAATAAATAGCCGGAAGTACGCAATAATTAGCATTAAATAGTTATCTCCCTTGAGAAATTATAATGACAAAGGTAAGAACATTTTATTTATTTTTTACTCTTTTGAAAGTTTTTCGCTGGAATCTGAATGGCAGCTAGTCTCTTCAAGTCTCCAGGATTCTTCTTAGTATTATGGCCGATCTCAACAATGCTCTATTTTGGGTGGTCTCCACTCGTCCTCTGATTTCCAAGTCCTCCAATCCTTGTACCAATCCTTTGGGGACTGTACCAAGTGCATCAATTACAACTGGTATCACCATCACATTCATGTTCCATTTTTCAGTTTTATTGCAAGGTCTTGGTACTTATTTTCCTTTTTTACTTTCTTTCAGTTTTACCGTGTGGTCAGCCGGAACGGCAAAGTCCACTATTCGGCAAGTTCTCTTCTTTTTTTTTTTTTTCTTTTTTTGTTGATTACCGCCAAGTCTGGTCGTCTGGCCGAGATTAGCTGATCCGTTTGTATCTCAAAATCAAAAAGTTTGTACGTCTCATTTCCAGGACAGATACCATTTTCTCGTATGGAAAATATAAACTTTTTGCACAATTCCCAGTGGAATATCATCCCCTACAGAGTTGTGTCTAGTCTTATACTCTCTTTGCGCTAATATACTGCATTTGCTTATTATGTGATTGATCGTTTTGTTTCTATTACCATACAACATGCATCTACTATTTTGTTCCGTCTTGTCTATTCTTGCTTTGACATAATTGGTTCTTATGGCGTTGTTTTATGCTGCTATTAGAAGAGATCCAGTTTCTCTCTTAAGGTTTCTCTTTCTTAACCGTGTCCAAGTTTTTCCGTGTGAGATTTCGCTTGTTTGTCGGTTGAAATGTCCATACACTTATTTTCCTTCCCATTTTTGTTTTCTGGTTATTTTTGTTCTGTTTATATTGTTTCGGGTCGCTGTAATCAGTCTTCTGCTACGCTTTTTCATGTATTCTTCTTTTCGTTGTATTGATTCATAGACGCTATCGTCAATGCTGGCGACTCCTCTTCCTCCTTTTTTATTTTTATTATTATTTACTCCTTTAGAGTTTTTCACATCAGCGTTAACTGATTGTTTCACGGGAGTTTGAGTGACAGCAAGTCTCCTCAAGTCTTCAGGACTCTTCTCAATACTCTGGCCGTTCTCAACAATGCTGTAGTTTGGATGGTCTCCGCTCGTCCTCCAACTTCCAAGTCCTCCAGTCCCTTTTATAGCCCTTTAGTTACTGTGCCGAATGCACCAATCACGACTGGTATAATTGTCACCTTCATGTTCCATAGTTTGTTTTTTTTATTTCCTAGCAAGACCGAGGTACTTATCCTTCTTTTCACTTTCTTTCAGTTTTATTCTGTGGTCGGCCAGCACAGCAAAGCCTACACTTTTGCTAGTTTTTTGTTGATTACTATTAGGTCTGGTCGTCTGGCCGAGATTAGGTGATCTTTTTGTATGTCAAAGTCCCACAGGAGTTTGTGTGGGTCAATCTCCATGACAGATTCTCAGTTGTGCATATACCATTTGTTTGTATGGTCAAATTTAAATTTCTGGCACATAACCTAGTGGATCACCTTGCATACCCAGTCGTGTCTAGTCTTATACTCCTTCTGTGTTAATTTGCTGCATTCACTTATTATATGATGGATTGTTTCGTCTCTATCACTGCATAACCTACATTTGCTATTTTGTTGCGTCTTATCTATTCTCGCTTTCATTTTATTTGTTCTTATGGCGTTGTTTTGCGCTGCTATAAAGAGAGTTTCTGTTTCTTTCTTAAAGTTTCCTTTTCTTTCCCAGGTTCTGGTTTTGTCGTGTG
Organism: Sepioteuthis lessoniana; assembly: GCA_963585895.1. Taxonomy (NCBI): domain Eukaryota; kingdom Metazoa; phylum Mollusca; class Cephalopoda; order Myopsida; family Loliginidae; genus Sepioteuthis; species Sepioteuthis lessoniana. The sequence continues at coordinate 123,243,165 of OY757910.1, forward strand.
AGATGTTGTTTGTTAATCGTTTAAAGTGCCTATAGAGTTGTTTTTCTTCCCATTTTTGTTTCCTAGTTATTATCATTCTGTTGGTCACCGTGTTGTCAGTATCGTTTTTGATAGCTGTAATCAGTCCCCCTTCGTGTTTTTCTATGTAGTCCTTGAGTCGTTGTATCGATGCGTCAGCACTGTCTTCAATGCTGGCAAGTCCTCTTCCTCCCTCCTTTCTTGATACATATAGTCTGTCAACGTTATCTCCGAGATATAGTGCCTTATGCATGGTCATTAGTTTCCATGTTCTTTGGTCCATTTACTTAAGTTCTTCTCTGTTCCACTTCACAAAGGGTCCCGAATATCTAACGAGGGATACAGCCCAGGTATTTAATACTTTGATAGGGTTTCTGCTAGAGAGTTTTGTCTCGAGTAGCTTTCTGGTTCTGATATATTCTTTCTTAATTTTGCATTTCATCTCCACTTGTTTTATGGTGTCAGCCTCCAAGATGCCCGAGTATTTGTAGGTTTCCTTTTCTCTGAGCGTTCTAATCTTGTCTTGACTTGGTAGTTCCATTCCGTCAGTTAGATGTCGTTTGCCACTTTTCTTTACTAGCATGGCACATTTTTCTATACTAAATTCCATTCCTATGTCCTGTCAGTATATTCTGTGTGTATTAGAGTTTCAACTTCTTTTTCATTTTTTGCAAATAGTTTGATGTCATCTGTGTACATTAGATGATTGATCTTTTCTTGCCATCTACAAAGTTTGTATCCGGCTGTGCATTTTCTAAGTATGTTGTTAAGTGGCATCATGGCAATTATTAATAGTAACGGTGATAGTGCATCTCCTTGAAATATACCTCTTTGGATCTTTGCTTCAGCTAAGCTTATTCCTCCTGCTGTCAATTCCCCTTTCCAGGTTTTCATGGTTTTCTCGATAAAGTTTATGACTTCGTCTGATATCTTGTACATTTTGAAGCAGTTTATTATTCAGCTTTATGGGGCCATATCATATGCCTTTTTGTAGTCAATTCAGGCCATAGTTGGTTTTTCTGTCTGGTCTTACTCTCATTTAGGATGTGTTGATCTATGTAAAGTAACTTCTGTTGTGCCTCTGGATCCTTTGCGGCATCCTTTCTTCTCCTCAGAGAACAACACGCGACTTGTTAGCGAGTAGTAAATCTCATCCCTTACTTGTGCTGTTAATATTTTCCCCATTATCGGTAGGTAGGTTATGGGTTTGTAGTTTTTTAGATCAGTTTCTTTGCCTGGGTCCTTTTGGATCAATGTGGTCTTTCCTTTGGTCATCCATTCAAGTACTTGTGCTCATTGTAAGCATCTGTTCATTTCTAGTGCTTGTCTGTCATGAATGGAGGTGAATTTCTTGACCCAGAAACCATTTATTCCATCATGGACTGATATTTTACAGTTTGATATTTTTTAGTGTCGATTTGAGTAAATCTATGAGTATTTCCGCTTTTGGGCCTTCTTCGAGCCCTTCTAATTCTTCAATCATACTGTTTATCCATTCGGCTTTTCCGTTATGTTTTTTTTTGGTTGCCATATTTTTTCCTAAAATCGTTCGATTTCTTTTGCATCCGGTTGTTGGTATGTTTTTGCGTCATCTCCTCCCAATTTGTTGGTAGAATTTTCTTTCGTTGTTTTAGAATGTCCTGTTTTGTCTGTATTGTTTTACGCTTAGTGGATATCTCTTTAATCTTCCTTCTTTCACCAGTAATTTCTAGTTTATTTCCTCAAGTTGTACTGTTATTTTTCCTCGTGTTGCCTTTTCCTTTTTATTCCATCATATTCCAATGTCTTTCTTTTGCTTTATCATTTTGGCATGTTTTTGTAGATTTTTTATCTGCGTTTCCAGTCGAATTTCCCATCCTGGTTTTGATTTTTTCGTCAAGCTTTTTGAGGGGATCCTAATTTTTTCACAAACTAATTTCGCCCGTGCATAGATTAGTTCACTTAATTCGCTTATATTCTGCGAGCAATATTGAACAAGTCCTGGGGGCAACACCCCACAAAGCCGCTACCAATCATCACGAAAACTATCAAAGTTAGACGAACCAGACATGCAGGTCACTACTGAAGAAGTAGGGACGAGCTCATAAGGGATGTACTCCAATGGACCTTCACAGAGCCGAGCAAAAGCAGGGCGTCCAGCTAGAACCTACATACAGCAGCTCTGTGAGGATACTGTAATATAATAACTGAGGGATTTAGTTAGGCTGAGAACCTTTCGGCTCTGCACATGGGTTAGTTGGGTGCAACATTGAGGCAGGTGTTAACGCGGGCGCGCACGAGCGGATGGAGGTGTCACTCAGATGTCACAATCCTCCGAGACAAAACGGGTGACGGAGTGCGAATGACGTCACGCACCGGAAGCGCGCAGTACTTTGTGGAGATTTGAAGAAAGTTAGAGAGTTGAGATTTAGACGCCGGACGGAGACGGTCGACTTTTGGAGCTCGCAGACGCGAGGCGAACTTGCGCCCTATGGGGGCCGCACGAGATGGGGGCCAAATGAATAAGACAGCATAGAAGATTGTGTCTCTCCTCTTTGTGTCGAAACCTTTAACTCAAAGTTAATAAAAAGGTTTCGTACCTGAACAACAAGTCGTTATGTGTTTTCGAATTTCGAGATCCCTATGTTCTTTATATGTTCTATCGTTATGAACATTATATATCCATTTCGCACATAGCGTTAATTGTGAATATTGTACAATACGGGTTGTAGCCCTGGGGACCTGCCGGAAGCGATGAACTATAGGGATGGGTGACGAGAGAGGGTCGTGCTGATGGCACGACAAGATGATGAGATGGTGATTTATGTTAGTACTTGATTTATTTTATTCGTTTCTGTCTCAACTGTTCTGTTTCTTAATGATGATAAAGTAGTCTTTTCACTGTTCATAATTCTCTTTTATTAATATTATAATAATTATTATCTTACTCCTTGCTTTTTTTTACCCTAGTTTTAACAGGTGTTTCCCATTGACTTCTGAGTGACAGTAAGCCTCCTCAGGTTGCTAGACTCCTCTAAGAATTCTAGCTGATCTTAACAGTGCTGTGGTCTCAATTCTTCTGATCTCCAGTTCCTCCACTCTATATTCCATGACTTCAGGGATTATTCCGAGTGCACTAATTATAATCAGTATCACTGTCACTTTCATGTTCCAATGTTTGTATGATTTTTTATAGGTTTGTTTGTGGAGCGGTTGTTTTTGTTTTGTTTTTCTGGGTTTTTTTGTTTTTTTTGGGGGGGGTTCTATTTTTTGGTTTTTGTTTGTTTGTTTTTTGGGTTTTTTTTTTTTTTTTTGGTGAGAGGCATTTCTCTGACATGGTGCTTGCCTATCTTTTTTTTTTTTTTTTTTTTTTTGCTTTCTTTCATTTTCATTCTATGGTCATTTTCGTTCTACGGGACGGCAAAATCCACCAGTTGACAATTTTTTTTCTTCTTGAAAATTTGTACTTGGTCTGGTCTTCTGGCCGGGATTTGATGATATATGTTTCTCCAAATCCTGAAGAATTTTTGCGTCACATTTTTAGAACAGATTCTGGTTTGTGCATATATAATTTGTCAGTTTAGCCGAATTCGTATTTCTAGCAAAATTCTCGATGGATCAACTTTCCAACCCAGTCATGCTTACTGATGTTTAATAAAATTGTTTGTGATACATAGCAATACTTGGAATCATTTAACTTTGTTGACTTATGTTAAATTGAATTGAAAGAAATAGAACTGTTTGATCATTTAACTGTGTGTAAACAAATGACTGATGTTTAACTGAATTGTTAGTGACGCATAGCAATACTTGAAACCATTTAAATTTGTTGAGTTATGCTAAATTGAATTGCAAGAAATAGAACTGTTTAATTATTTCATTGTGTGTATCTACAAAATGTGTTCACAAATCATCTATTTAATATATATATATCAATAAACAGGATTTGGCATTAAATAACTAACAATATTTGATATGCCATAAAACCAAAGCAAACCAAATTAAACTTATTGCTTTTTAATTTCACCAACGATTAAAAAGTGTCTGCACCCCACCATCGTAAAAAATCTTTACCAAAAAAGGCAGCCTACTCTTTCACAGAAGTTATGAAAATGTTACCAACGTAGTCCATCTTTTACAGCCCGGATTCGCGTGGATGAACTGATCGACCCGCTCGTTAGTTGACTTTTTATGTTGCTCGTGTCTTATCATTCCCAGCGCTTTCAACGATATTGAAAAACTTAATCCATTTCCTAGGCAGGGATTGCCCGTGGCCAAATGGCTAAATTGCTAGACCACGGCCTTGATGTAAGCAAGTTCAAACTCGAGTCACGTTACGACGTTCACTTTCAGATTAATGCTCTTTGGAAAGCTATGAATCCTTTTTTCAGCTATGGGTTAAATAGTATCTCTTCTTTTCTTCTACAAGAAAGGCTTTGGCATTAAATAACCCATGGAGGTTAATATAACATTAAAAAAAAACATTACTTAGATATTCTCTTTGATGCCATAAACATTCACCAAGTATCGACGGAGGTCAATGGATGCAACTTTTGAAAGAATTCAATAGATACATTTCTCCTTTCATAACAGACACCATTTTGTCATATTACAAATATGATTGGCGGGAAGATACAATCTCCACTGCCATACCATTATCATACGACTCTGGTCTTGTGAGAAAATGTAATAAAAAAAAAATATTTATTACTATCGAAGTGACCTTATTACGAGTGAATATGCTAACACTTGTTGATCGTTGGTGAACTTACAAGCTCTCTGGTGTTAACAATGTAAAAACGTTGTCTTTACTAGCTGAAAACTTGCACTGTCCAACCGTACTAATGTACTCCATGTACTTACTGAGCCTTGTAAAGAAATAAATTGGAGGCATTACTTTCGAAGCTCCCATCGTAGATATTTACGAAGTCAAACTGAGTTAGAAAATAAGATTCACAATATCTTCCGATACAAAATATGTTAACACTTCTATGGGAGCAACTTTATGATAAAATAATTACGGGACTCTCGTTCATCATTGCTGTCAATTTATTCTTAGAACTGTCCACACGTAGTCTCCAAATTGTCAGTTCTGGTTTTCTAATAAAATTTCTCCAGTTGAATTGCGAACATTTTCTTTAATAATAATTCCAGGGATATGTTGACAGGATTAAGTGGTCTGAAAACTATATTCATATTTACCCAACCCCTCCGCTCGGGCAGGATATGAAGCAAGGTCAATTTTTAAGCGGAGTTTAACAGGTTTAATTCAGAGTTTTCCTTCTCCTAGACTAGTTGCCTCACCAAGGCTAAAGAACCTAGTCTGTTCTACTATTTACCCATAGCTGGAGGGAGAATAATTGGATTTATACCTTTCCCAAGGGTATTAGTGCTATGTGAAATGCAATTAGCCTGGTCCAGGATTTGAACTCGTGTCGCCGTGTCCATTTCCTACGGCGATAACCATTACACCACAGGCACCTCCTCAGAGGTCTGCAAAACTATATTACTAATTAATTCTCGATGTCATATTTTCTACTACTCTTCGAAAATACTGGGGTGAGTCATAGGTTTTGCAATATTTTGGTAACTCATTTGCTTTACTTTGCGAAATATATAAAAGCAACCGAGCGTTCAAATTAGAGGCATCGATTCACAGCATCTGAAGTTGACTTTCTGCCAGTTCTTGTTCTTTTACTTCGTCTTGGTTGTTGAAGCGTCGCGAATGTAAGGAGTGAGCTATGCATGGGAGTAAGTAATAATCGGAGGAAGCTAGGTCCATCAGTTCAGTTCCATCAAGTTTCTTGTGTTTATTCCAGAAAATAACACGTATGCAAATATTGCAAAACTTTTGACTCACCCTATTATTATGATTTCAGTCTTTACTCATTCACCATCTCTGTCAAAACATTCTTGAATTCATCCACAGGTGGTCTCCATAATAAGCGTTCTGCTTTTTCCAATAAAATCATTCCAATAGAAGTGTGAACATTTTTTAATCATCATTCTTAGATAATGTTGATAGGATTCACTGGTCTGTAAAACTTACCACCTAATTATTTCTTGATGACAAACGTTCAACTTCTAAAATATTAAATAAATGATTTAGTCTGCCATGAAAGATGCATTCACTATATGATTGATCATATGTGAGATTCGATTAATACGAATCATTGCTCGTGTTCTACCGTTCTTATACTGGAAAACAGGTTTCCAATTGTTCATTTTTTGGACGTAAATATTTGTAATGACCTTGTTTGAGCGAATGTAAATATGCATATTTTATATATTGAACGGCTTAAAGGTCTGTCGTTATTTGCATAACACACAGAGGCATCCATCAGACAACACTGCCGCGTACCTAAATGAACCTCCGCCTATTTTTTTCTCTCTATTTTTTTGCCAAAGAAATACGTTCGTGACTCTACTGATCCAACTATTATCGAAATATAGAAACAAAAATTATTATAAGTAATCATATTAAAAAGGAAAAAAATATCTTTGAATATATTATATTAGTTTTCGAAAACTTTCTTTATACTTTCATTGCTTCAAGCTTATCAAAGTCTAAAGAATAAACCAGGCAGCAACAGTTGATTTAACAGTTATAATGCGATGGATAATCTGATAGATTATACTTCGCAAGCCTTTCGCAGGATGCGAATTCAGATGAGACACATGACCGACCCGTTGGTGAGGTCTATAATATACCAAATGTATACTTTGCAGTGTGTTAAGACAACCACCACCGCAACAAAAATGATTTGGTTGAGTTCCCGTGGCGTAGTGGCTAACGTGTTCAATTGCGATATCGTAGTAAGCGAGTTCGAACTCCAGTCATGCTATTACGTTCACTTTCGGACTAATGCCCATTGGGAAAGGTATGGTTTAAATAGTACCACTACTGTTCTTCTACCGGGGTGAAGAAATCGCACAGGGTGAAAATAAACAGATGTTTTCTTATAGGAGTCTGAGTGACAGGAAATATTCTTAGGTCTACAGGACTTTTCTGATTATTCTAACTGATCGTAACTGAGTTGTGGTTTCGATGGCTTCCATTCTTCCTCTGATCTTTAATTCCTCCAATCACCCTTCTAAGTCTTTGAGGAATGTCCCAAACGCACCATCTACAGTTGGTATCACCGTCACCACCTTCATGTTCCAAAGCTTATTTTTTTTACCTCTCTACTAAGATCCAACCATCTGTTGATCATTTAACTTTTTTTTAATTTTTACTCTGTGGTCCCCTGGAACGGCAAAGTTCACTAGATGGCAAGTTATTTTCTGTCTGTGAGGGATGATGAGAGGTGTGGGCGGAGTAAGGAAGTCAATACACCAGAGTTTATTGGCCAAACGGTTAGGGTTAGGGTTACTATGTTGAGGTTTTAAGGGAGTTCATGAAGAGATTCCGTCGGAAGAGGCCAGCACTCTTCAAATCGGCTCAGTGGTGGTTCCACCAGAACAATGCACCAGTCCACAACTCCATCCTTGTCACAGACTATTTGACCAAGATGGGCATCAAGACAGTTGCTCACTCACCCTATAGTCCAGACCTTGCTCCCTGTGACTTTTGGTTATTCCCTAAGCTCACAGGCTGTCGTTATGAGACCATTGAGGAGATAAAAGAGGCTGTAACGAAGGTCATTGACACGCTCACACAAGAGGACTTCCATGGGGCCTTCCAGAGGTTTTTGGAACGGTACAACAAGTGCATTGCAGCCGGAGGCGATTACTTCGAAGGTGACTAGAGTTTCATGTGTGTATTATCAATAAAAGTACCCATACGAAAAAAAAGTCTGGAAACTTATTTAATGATCCTCGTAGAATTATGTGAAATCCAAATAGCCTCGTTCATGATTTGAACTCAGATCGTCGTGTCTATCATACGATAACCATTATACCACAAACTCATCTATTGGGAGTACCTTTATGATATTATAATTACGGTCTACCTTCCCATTCACCATCGCAATGAATAGATTCTTAGAATTATCCACAGGTGGTCTCCATAAAACCAGTTCAGCTTTTCTAATAAAATTACTGCAATAGAAGAGTGAACATTTTTTAATCACAATCCTCAGAATGTGTTGATAGAATTCAGACAGGTGTAGTCGGAGAGAGAATGAAAAAAGAAAAACCTACTTGCTTCCTTACTTCATAGAACGAGAATTTTTCTCTCACATTATTCACTTGACAACAATTGAAAAGTAGGGCGAAACATATTAATAGCATAAAAAACACGAAAGAAAGATTCAATTTTCCAAACAACTTCTTGTGTGTTAATGACTTTTGTCAAAGTTATCGACAAAATATTATAAATGAGGTCTAAAGCAGATTGTGAAAGCTAAGTAAATAGGTTTCTGTACATTTTATGTCTGGCTTATAAAGAAGAAATAATTTCTTTTTTAACTTTTTCATGTCGTAAGGTCATAATTATTATATGAATGTGCCTTAATCTTAAGCATATAGACGGATACTAAGATCGTCAGATGAACAGACAATATGCAGCTTTTTTTCAACCAAAAAGAGATTGTCGGATATGTATAAGAGTATTAAAATATTATATATTTGTTTTACATGTCTTATATTTATTTGCCTTACTGGCAAATCAGCTGAGACAGAGATTGAGCAGAGATGAAAATAGTTCTCATGAAATTTAATCTGAAATATTAAATATAGATACATTGGGACTGACATAGATTGATAGATAGATAGATAGATAGATAGATAGATAGATAGATACTAAAATGGGTTTGGTTTCTTTCTTTAATGGTATATCAACCTTTGTGGGTTATTCAATGCCAAAGTTATTCTTGTAGAAGAACAGCAGTTATAATATATAATCCATACTTAAGGCTAATGGGGTTCTACACCTTTCCCAGGGATATTAGTCCTAAAGTGAACGAATTAGTGCCATTGGGGTTCGAACTCACTCACTTCGAGGTCAGAGTCAAGTTCGTTAGCCATAAGCAACGAGGTCTTCTTCAGACTAAAATAGATAGATAGATAGATAGATACGTACACGAAAAACATTTTTTAAAGCATTTTTAAACCATTGAGACCGAGATTTTATAATTCCTTGTCAGGAACTATACGGCCATACGGATATTATTATGCAATATCTTTTACCATACTCTAAAGAACTCAAAAATGAATAGGTAGCTGTCCAAAATATAAGTATCCCATTGATCTATCTGTGCAGTTTTATTTTAAATTACAAAGTTTCAAAGCTGAACATTGATTTATTGGGTTAATGGCACGTTAAACAATCGTGGATTATTTCCTTCTCTGAAGTCACGAAACCCCGTTCATTGCACACCAATACTTACTTTGTGCAATTGTTTAAGAGGCTTTTTTGAAGGGATGTTTCTGGGGGGGGGGTTCCGTGTTGTTGTTTTGTGTAGGTATTTTGCACACGGTCCTAACAATACAAATGCTTTTTCTGACAGATCTATGCGATTCATTGATAGGATCACAACAGATACTATAACACCGGATCGAAGGGAACCAGGCAATGAAGGGTTTCTTCCCACTTCCCACTTCCCCAGAACTGGATCCTCACAATCAGATGCAGTTTAGTTTCCTGCCCAGGACACTTTCTGGATGAGGGCTTACCCCTCTACATGGTATATAGTAAATGTATTCAAAGCTCTACCGATCAGGCAGTCAATATTGTTAAGTTTAGTAATATTTCCTAATAATTTGCTTTTTTGATTCCGTTATGTTTCACTAGAAATAAAATCCTGACATCTTTCGTTGGTAAGAAATTTCATTCTTTATTTTAAAAAGAAAATTGGATGGGTGTATTTAATAAAGTATGAATAAAATTATACGAGGATCATTAAATAAGTTTCCAGATTTTTTTTTTTCGTATGAGCACTTTTATTGATAGTAAACGCATGAAACTCTAGTCCACTTTAAAGTAATCTCCTCCGGCTGCAATGCACTTGTATCGTTCCAACAACTTCTGGAAGGCCCCATGGAAGTCCTCTTGTGTGAGCGTGGCAATGACTTTCGTCACAGCCTCTTTAATCTCCTCAATTGCCTCATAACGACAGCCTGTGAGCTTAGGGAATAACCAAAAGTCACAGAGAGCAAGGTCTGGACTATAGGGTGGGTAAGAAACAGTCTTGATGCCCATCTTGGTCAAATAGTCTGTGACAAAGATGGAGTTGTGGACTGGGGAATTGTCCTGGTGGAAATGCCACTGAGCCGATTTGAAGAGTGCTGGCCTCTTCCCAAGGAATATCTTCCTGAACTCCCTTAAAACCTCAGCATAGTAACCCTAACCCTATCCCTTTGGCCAATCAACTCTGGTGTTCTGACTTTCTTACTCCTCCCACACATCTCATCATCCCTCACAGGCTCCCTGCCTTCCTTGAATCTCTTGTGCCACTCAACAACTGATGCTCTATTCATGCAAAATGCCCCAAAAGCAGTCTGAAGCATTCCATACGTTTCTGTGGTATTTTTACCAAATTTAAAACAGAATTTTACTGCATATGGTTCTTCTAAAGTGTCCTCACATCCAGATTGCATTTTTGAACTTCACCAGCTGTGACAACCAGGCTTTAGTAGGGTGTATTCCAATTGCTGATGTAGCTGTTCATTTAAATCTGAAATCATAAAAATTTGTCAGTCATCTCATAAGATGTAAAGCAATAACATAGTGAATTTTCAAGTGTCTACGACAATTTTAAATGCCTATACAAAAGTAGTCTGGAAACCTATTGAAGGCACCACGTATATATATATATATATATATATATATATATATATATATATATGTGTGTGTGTGTGTGTGTGTGTGTGTGTGTGTGTGTGTGTGTGTGTATTAGACTGTTTATTATGAAAAAATTAAAGTCTTTAGATATTATTTTTACCTATTAAATTAAATGTGAGAAGTATTCATGTCTGGTTTTCTTCGCAGGGCGCTTTTAATCATCGAGTTCTTGGACAGTAGAGCAGATTTTTGACCTGGGGAGGATTAAAGTTAAATGAAGATAAATGGTCGAAAATCTTTTGTTGTGCCCTAACAGTATATTGACAATGATTAGTGAGGATGTGTTCAAGTGAGTTGACGTTTGATAACAACACCAGTGAGAAATCATTGACTTTAAGATTATTGACTGCAGACATTTGAGTCTGTCTGAATTTAATGAAAATCAAAAACGTTTTCTTAAAGCTCTGTGTGTGTGTGTGTGTGTGTGTGTGTGTGTGTGTGTGTGTGTGTGTGTGTGTGTGTGTGTGTGTGTGAATATTACAAATTTTAGAAGATTAAGAGTATTCTTTGAGGATACAAATATAATAGTGCGCTATTCTTTCTTGTGACGAAGGTGTGATTTTCCTGAAAAGTGTGGCTTTTATCAAGGCTTTGAATTCTTACACCGATTTTAACAATGAAACTGGATATCGAGGTGTGTGTGTGTGTGTGTGTGTGTGTGTGTGTGTGTTATCGTATTCTAGGAAATATATGCACACATGTAAACGCATGTACATATATATGCTTATATATATATATATATATATACAAAAGTAAATTTGGCGACAGTAGTCGAGGGCGACCTTTTCAATGGCTACTACACCGAGGCGTCGGGTAGGTCGCTATTCCTTTCCCTGGATTGCTCCACTTTACCCTTGATACGTACCTAATATTGCTGAGTGTTAAGCAAGGAGGTATCAAGTGTCATTTTTAAAGCCTTTGGTATGACGCGACCAGGTCTCCCACTAGACAAGTGAGCTGGTTATATATGTATATATTGTTAAAAACAATTTATGGATAGGTACCTAGGGGTAGACCTGGTCCCCCGCAGTCATAACACAAAAATAAGACGCACGCAAAATAGTCAAATAAAACAGAGGTTCGGAAACACTAACCTAAATTTTATTTACAGCGATTTTACAGGGGACGAGGAGGCATACAAATGTAAAACAAAACAAAAATGTAACCCGTGGACAGAAGGGGTGAAAGTAAAAACATGGTCTATAACCAATAAGAAATGTATTTTTGGATTAAAGCTTAGAAGATTATTCAAAATCTGGCCAGCGAAAACAAACACAACAAAGCCCAAATAAAAAGTTGAATACAGCAAGTAAAAAGGTTACCGGTTAGTTCCTTTGTCTCGGGAGAAATGTTCAGCCACGTCTTACTCTGTTGGCGGCCAGATTCATTCTGACTAACAAGAAGAAACCCCAGGGTCAGAAGACCAAAATTAGTAGCAGACTCAACCCAATCGACAAGGCCAAAGGGTGCTGGGAGACTACGACAATGAGCCGTGCAAGATTGCATTCAAAATGACCCAGATCAAAAGGCAAGGAAAAGTTCCACTCTTAGTTCACAGAGGCGACATGAAGTCTGCTCCCAAGGACAGGTTGAAAAAGGGCCTTGGGAGGTAACGATATATATATATATATATATATATGTGTGTGTGTGTGTGTGTGTGTGTTTGCAGGAGCCCTGTCGGCTGGGGCCCTGAAATACGCTGACTGCATCTCTGCTGATGGGTATGACCTCCCAGCAAATGTCCTGGATATGTCACTAAGCTATCAGATCTCTTAATCATTTTAAATGTTACCAAAAAAACAATTAGTTTACAAATCATTCTTTAGTATATATAAATAAACTGAATTTAGCATTGAATAACCAATAAGGGTTGATATGCCATAAACCCAACCAACTAACATATGTATGCCTGTGCGTGTCTCTGTGCGCCTATTCTGGCAAAAATGACGCATCACAGCGAGATGTTTATTACTATAATACATTTGATTTCGTCTATCTTAAAAAATAAAGTTATTCTCAAACCAATTTGGAAATGATTCATAAATTGATAGCCTTTGCTGTATGTAATTTTTAATCATCCAAATTCTTCATAGAAGATTCTTATGAAATACAAATTAAAATCCGTCATTCTTTGCAAAAATTGAAGCATCAATATGATTATGGGCTGCTGTTACTACTTAAACATAACGACCTCTCGAGTCGTCTAATTAAATAGAAATTTGTGCAAATTGAAATAAAAGAAAAAAGGAATAAGAATCCAATAGATCTTCTGATTTAATATTGCTGAGACGCTTATAACATTTTTTTGTGATATCAGTTAAACTTCCATCATTAACCTTTTGATTTGGTTTGGTTTCTGGCAGATCAAACAATGTGGAATATTTAATGCCAAATCCTGTTTTTACATATACATTAAATTGATGTTTTGTCAACATACTTTTAGATACACACAGTTAAATGATCAAACAGTTCTATTTCTAGCTATTCAATTTAGTATAAGTCAACAAATTTAAATGATTCCAAGTATTGCTATGTATCACAAACAATTCAATTAAAACTGAGTCATTTGTTTACATACAGTTAAATGATAAAACTGTTCTATTTCAAACAATTTAGTTGAGCGTAAGTCATTTGTTTTCACTTAGTTTAAATATCAAACAATTCTAGTTGAACCATAGGTAGGACCCTATCAGGTGCTAACCCTCCGGCCAGAGTGGACCTGGGAGTGATGGCAATAAAATGGCACTTCGCATTCCTCCAAGCTCTAAATTTACTGGAACCTCACCATCAAATTGTTTAATGTTATATCAAGGACTCTCGTTGAGGGTCTTATCTCTATACAGAGATGTAGTCAGTGAATTCTACAGCCCCAGCCGACTGAGCGATTCACCCTTTGACCTTGAGCAGACGATATTTGTACCTCTAACAAGAAGCCCATAAACCTGGGCAGCTGGAATATACACCATGGATTCTTTTTTTCTACATCGCTATTGATTATAAAATTATGTAGCCTGTTATCTAATTGGTTAAATTAGTTGAATAACAAAATATTTTACAATTTCAGTTATTTTTCAGTCAAGAAACCCCAAGGTAAGTGGTCAATGGTCGTGAGGATAATCCGGGTTAAGGTCAGTCCGGTTTGCAAAAAGTAATGGCCTCACATATATATACAGAATAACATGATACGTATTTTGACTTTGCTTGATTCAAGATAACTTTCGCCCGAGACTTATCTGACATAAGTATTTTATCTTTGATATTAACAAATACGATCTTCCCTTTTTGGTTCTATTTTCTTTAATTGAGCGTTATCTATATATTTGTATTTAACAGGCTTGGAAGAAGACGTCACAAATGAATCTCCAATCGAAAGGTTATTGACTGAAGACAACCAGTCACCAGAAACAGAAATCAAGGGAGGTAAGCTGGCCTGGAGCCGAGATGAACTGTGACATGAGTAGGGGGGAGACATAATATAGGTCTCCCTTTATTTTCCTCGAGGAGGGAAAATGCCCTTTTTCTCATCCGTTATCATCATAAGGCAAGAAAATAAACAGCAAAAGTCGAAATGTACTAACAGGACCATTTTTGCTTCAGACATTTATGGTAAAGGGCAAAAACAAAAGAAAGAAAATAAAGATAAATACTAAAAACCATGGCACCTATTATCACCAATATTATCTAATTACTTGTACTAAGATTGTAATGGTTTATATTTTTCACTGCTATCACTGGACCTATACTAAAATTTGTATACAAAATACGAAAGGAATAAAGTTCAAACAAAAAAATATAATCAGAACTAAAAAAAAAAAATACTCTCATAATATTTGTATATTGTTATCTATTTCTGTTTTCATATTTTTTATTATCTCTCATGTTACAATGTTACTGTGATAACCGTGTTGAATATAGTAGAATTTTGAGAAAGCAACCTCTAGGGTTATCTCTACAGTTGAGCTTTGAACAAAAATACACGTTGTGAAAATAGAGATATAGATAGTTTTTATTTCTACTGGATTTATAGAAAAATCACATTTATTTTTTATATCGACCAAAGGAGACACTACGAAACGATTCTGAGATGAATAGTAAAAAAAAAAAAAAAGAAAAGATTATCAACTTAGCCCTAGGGGAATGTGACTTTGTCTTCGTCTCTTCTTTCAACTCTTTGGTCTAATCTTCCCAAATAGCGTTCTTCTTTCTTTGCTCTGTCAATATTAAGCTTGGCTTCCGACTGATCAGAGTTTTCGATGAACATAACTTTTCAGCATAAACATTTCATTCAACAACTTTTCATGTTTCTTTTTGAATATTTCTAATAACAACCTATTACTTCCTCGTTCAAAACCAAATCTCTAACAAGAGAAACTAAAATTACATATAAGTATTTACCCAAACCATCAGCCTCTGGCAGGATGCAACACAAGGCCATTTTTATGCAGAGTACGGCTGGTCTGAATTTAGAGTTTTCCTTCTCCTAAATTGTCCGCCTTACCAATGTTAAAGAATTCAGTTAAGTGTATTTTTGCCGTGAGTTGCATTGGTCATATGTCGACAAACATCGATGATTTTTTATGACAAAAATATTTTGATTGACTGGGCTGAAGGAGAATGAGATAAGTGGTGGCTTCAATAAGTTTCCAGACTACTTTTGTACAGGCATTTAGAATTGTCGTAGACTCTTGAAAATTCACTATGTTATTGCTATACATCTTATGAGATGACTGACATATCTTTATGATTTCAGGTTTAAAGGAACAGCTATACCAGCAATTGGAATACACCCTACTAAAGCCTGCTTGTCACGGCTGATTAATTTCAAAAATGCAATCTGACACTTTAGAAGAACGATATGCAATAAAATTGTGTTTTAAACTTGGAAAAATGCCACAAAAACGTATGGAATGCTTCAGACTGCTTTTCGACTATCTTGTATGAACCGAGCATCAGTTTTTGAGTGGATTCAAAGAAAGCAGGGAGTTTGTGAGGGATGATGAGAAGTGTAGGAGGAGTAAGTAAGTCAATAGACCTGAGTTGATTGGCCAAATGGTTAGGGTTAGGGTTACTATGTTGAGGTTTTAAGGGAGTTCAGGAAGATATTCCTTGGGAAGAGGCCAGCACTCTTCAAATCGGGTCAGTGGCATTTTCACCAGGACAATGCACCAGTCCACAACTCCATCCTTGTCACAGACTATTTGACCAAGATGGGTATCAAGACAGTTGATCAGCCTCCCTATAGTCCAGACCTTGGTACCTGTGACTTTTGGTTATTCCCTAAGCTCACAGGCTGTCGTTATAAGTCAATTGAGGAGATGAAAGAGGCTGTGACGAAGGTCATTCACACGCTCACACAAGAGGACTTCCAGGGAGCCTTCCAGAATTTTTTGGAGCGGTATAAGTGCATTGCAGCCGGAGGCGATTACTTCAAAGGGGACTAGAGTTTCGTGTGTGTACTATCAATAAAAGTGCCCATACAAAAAAAGTCTGGAAACTTATTTAATGATCCTCGTAAGTTTCCTGATATTGAGGAATGAAATTGAAAGGAAATTTCATGAGAATTTTTATTGCAATATTAGAGCAAGTAAATTTGATTTACCTCATCCGTTGCATCTTAATTATTATCGCTTTTGATTTATTTTCTATAATCATTTACCTAAGAGTAAAATAATCAAGAAGATAAGGTTCTTTAGCTTTATTTGGCCACCAGTCTAGGAAAGGAGCAATTTTGAATTCAAAAAGAAGAAGCTGTAGTCCCTTAATCACTCTTACATAGTCTTCAATTACCATGGGGCAACTCTTTTGACTCCACAAGTATCAAGCATATGGGTCTATACTATCTCTCTCTCTCTCTCTCTCTCTCTTCTTTAGATAATTTGGTTACGTGGGAAGGAAAGATTTGTTGCATGGACAATTGACGAAGTTGAGTAATTTAAAAAGTCACAGGCATGACCCCAAGCGAAATGAACGAATGTCACTAAAACTAATCCTAAAATTACATAAAATATCAGAATTGAATCCGTAGCCTAATTTAAAAAATAGACATCTTCCGCTTATTTCGTTAACTATGGATTCCCTCTTTAAACTAGACATCCTTGTGATGAAACAGTTAAAAATTCCGATTATTTTCTCCTAAAATCAATGAAAATCTCTTCGGAAAGACATATAAAGATTTTCCTCCAGGAACGAAAGCCACTGTGAAATTTATAGAATGACTAAATTGGTTTGGTTTCGTTATTTCGTTCAGCGACATATCAACTCTTATGGTATATATATATATATATATATAACTCGATTAAAAATAAAAATTACCTACAAACCATTCGCTTATAAATCA
The DNA here is from genome assembly GCA_963585895.1 of Sepioteuthis lessoniana. NCBI lineage: Eukaryota > Metazoa > Mollusca > Cephalopoda > Myopsida > Loliginidae > Sepioteuthis > Sepioteuthis lessoniana. The sequence continues at coordinate 123,260,282 of OY757910.1, forward strand.
TAGCAGACAATTCGACGACTAACTGCTCCGACACTGCAACGCAGTCTATAATCAAAATCCGATAGATAGATGGGTGAAGGGATGCATCCTCTCCTTACCTAAAACGGGTGACCTCGGATTAGCCAAGAACTACCGAGGTATAACACTTACATCCATAGCAGCCAAAATCTACAATGCCCTGCTACGAAACCGCATAGAACCCAAAATCGACAACATCCTTAGGAAAAACCGAAATGGCTTCCGAAGAAATAGATCCATGACCTCACAAATATTGACCATCCGTAGAATCCTTGAAGGCGTTCGGGCAAAAAAAACCACCGGCGACATTACTATTTGTCGACTTTACCAAGTCCTTCCATTCCATTCACAGAAGGAAAAAGGAACAAATCCTACTAGCATACAGCCTACCCAAAGAAACCGTAGCAGCAATAACGATTCTCTATAGAAACACCAAAGTGAAAGTACGTTCACCGGATGGAGACACAGAATACTTCGACATTGTAGGAGGAGTACTACAAGAGGACACGCTAGCCCCATACCTCTTTATCATCTGTCTAGACTACGTGCTTAGAACATCAATTGATAAAATCAGAGAAAACGGCTTCGAGCTGACAAAGAAAAAAATCAGAAGGTACCCCGCAAAAACAATTACCGACGCCGACTACGCCGACAACATAGCGATACTGGCAAATACACCCAACCAAGCCGAAATACAACTGCATAGTTTGGAACGAGCCACCGCAGTCATTGGCCTCCATGTCAATGCACACAAAACTGATTATATGTGCTTTAATCAAACAGGCGACATTTCCACGCCAGATGGAACCTCTCTGAAACTGGTAGACAAATTCACCTACCTAGGAAGCAGTGTCTCATCAACCGAAAAAGACATCGACACGCGGCTAACGAAGGCATGGGCACCTATCGATAAGCAATCGATCATATGGAAATCAGACCAGGGCCAAATTAGAGTGTAGCAAGTCACTTGACCACTTAGGTTGCCGTGTTAAGGGCTGCTCAGCCACCAGGATTCCGTCCTGAAGCATTAAATGTTACCACCCACGACTAGCAGGTGGCCTCGTCGGAGTGGTCTTACCTCTCTGCAGATGTACAGTCGGCGTATTTTATAACCCCAGCCGACAGAGCGAAAGTGCTAAAATCAGAATTCACGACTAATGGATTTTTATAAAGTTCAGGTTTTAACTCGAACGAGGTAAAATGAATGTAGAAATGTTGCGTATTGCTAATCTTTCAAATAGTCAGGATCACATTACTGTGAAAATTAACTTTCTGTAGTCTTGGATGATCAAATACACTCGCTCCACCATATAAAAGTATTGCCATCTACTAGTAATAATTTGATTTAACATTAATCATTTGTTTGCACACAGTTTAAATGGTTTCAAGTATTGCTCTCTCTGCATAATTGACCATCAGCCACCGCATGCTAACACGGTGAGTGGCTAGCTGGTTACAGAAGAAAGAAAATAAGTGATTCTTTTCAGTCGTCACATTAGCCACACTCACATTACCCACTCACACCTACTAAAAAGAGAAGAAACCCCAATTTGCTCAATGTACAAAGTACCCCTCACAGTCACACATTCTCTTGAACTTTGACAGTTTCCGCCCAAAATACTTCCAGACAAGCAACCTAAAGACCTTTAAAAAAAAAAAAAAAAAAAACAGGATATCTTAAATTTTCTAAAAGAAAACCATTTTCACGAAAACCTCACCCAATCAACCTTTTCATGAAAATTTGACCATCTATAATGAAATACTATCATAAAAACCCTAAAACTCACATAGAATGTAAAAGCAATTCAGCTTATTTTGGTATTAAATTGTTATATTCTCATATACATGTTCATGCAGGATACATCCTGACGCAATGAACAACAGACGCAGGAAGACTTCTTTATAAAAATATGTACCTCTCACTTTATTGCAAGTGTTCGAAAAGGGTTACTCATGGTTTGCGTGTGAGAGGGAGCTGAAGACCGAACAGAAACTGCAATATTTTGACCCCAAACTCCATCTGGGTTCCCGAGGGCCCCCTCGGCCGGATGTGGCTTTCCCTAGCACATCTCGTCTTTCTCAGTCTCCAACTCTCCTGCAACTGCCACTGGGACTCGAACTCAACTGAGTTATATAATAGTTCAACGCCCAGTCGATCTTTGAAATCGCATGTTTAATCGTCATCAAGCGGAAATAACTGTCATGCAGTTCAGAGGTCACTCTCTTCCGGTGCGTCAGTCTATGAGAGTATCATGGGATTTTTTTAGCTTGTCCCATTTTGTTAGCCAATTTCCGCCCACGCGATTTCCTCTCCTAACTGCCATTGGAATGTGTCACTTCCTTCCGGTGCATCACCTTGAATGGCATTTTTGGCCGGGTCGAAGGTCAAAATATTACAAAATGACCCACACATATGCCGCCAAACAAAATTCCAACTTAAACTCAATGGCCATATCAGTACTAAAGTATGGTTGAACCACTTAGACTCAAACAAAACGATTGGAAAAAAAAACGCTAGATGGGAACTACAAAGAAATGCTGCATGTGTTGTAAATAAATCCTGGAAGTAGAACCCAAAAAGCAACAACTGTACGGACACTTGCCTCTCGTCTGACAAACCATCAAAGTAAGAAAGACACTTCTGGTGATAGTTGAGATGAATATAATTGACGTTTTCCTATAGAATCCTACATATGAACACACCAGTTATGGCCGACCAGCAAAACTTACTTTAATTAGCTCTGTGCGAATACAGGGTGCCGTCTGGATGACTTAACAAGAACAGTGACTAGTAGAGACGGATAATCAGAGGGTCCAAGGAATTAGTACCGTCAGCATGCCTTGATAATGATAACGATCCTACCTTTGTTCTGTTTATTTTTTTTAATGTTTTTTGGTTGGGGGGGGGTCTTCTGTTTTTGGTTCGAATTTAGATTACTGACAACGCTAAAAAATACGCAACAACTTCATCCAAAAATCAAGCTATAGTTGCATTCTAACCTTTGAAAGAAGCCATCGTTTGCTTTGTTTTGTTTTTATTGGAGGGTATTTTGTTTTATTTTTTGTTATTTATTGGGGTTTTTTTTTTTCATATTTTGTGTGTGTTTTTTACAGCGAGACGAAAGCAATATTCTCTCTAGTTTAGAGACAACGAATGACTTTTTCAGACAATTAAACACCTTCTTGTTTGTTTCTTTGGGGTGTGGGTGTTAGAGACGTTTCGATCGATAATTCTCAGATCATCAGGTGTATTATGCACCTCCTCAAGGTAAGAGACTCTTGTGGTTTCTTTTCTCCAAAGTTTAAAGAAACCAAAAAAGAACATATTCAAAAAGATTTAACGATAAACCGAGAATGCAACGGTGGAAAAATATGAAATTTTAATATGAGAACTAAATATAATAACGAAGAAATGTACATGCAGATTTTAATAGCAAAGAAAAGCAGAAACGTAGACCTACATTTCTGAAAGTGAAAAGGATTTGGGGGATCAAAATTCTGTTTGCTTATAAGTCATTTATTTGCTGTTTCTGTCTTTGTTCTCCGTTTAATCTTTGCATTTTCATTTATTTCTAATCCCTCTAAAAAAATCTGATAGAGATAATAAGAACCGAAGTCTCCCATTTATTTCTCTCTATTTTAAATTCTTATCAACATAAAGATTGCCCAGTCGGCTGGGGTTGTAGTATACACCGACTGCACCTCTGCAGAGGGGTCAGACCCTCCACAACGAGTGTCCTGGATATAACACAAAATAATCTAATGGTGAGGTTCCAGTAATGCTGGAGCTTTGGGAAATGCGGAGTACCTCTTCATTGCCATAGCTCCCAGGTCCACTCTGGCCCGGAGTAGTAGCACCTGGTAAGGATCTTATCTATGTGTCAAATAGAACGAAACCGTGGTTTTGAGTTTACTGATTTTTGCATTTAAACTGCGTATTTATGCTTAACTGAATTATTTAAAATAGAAACAAAAGCTGTACTTATACGAAACTGAATTAGCTGAATTAGAACTGTTTGATTAAAGTGAATAGCTTGAAGTAGAAATGTTTTTGACAAACAGTGTACTCATGTTTGAAATTAAACTGACTATTTGTATAAAAATGGATTTAGCAAAAAGTAACCCACAAAGGTTGATATGCCATAAAACCCAATCAACCAACCATCAATATAGGTCGATATGCAAGTATATAAGAAACCAAGCCAAACCAAATTATTATCAAGTCTTAACTAAGTACTCCAGACACTGTAAATAGATGAAAATTAAGAATATTACTCAGTTTGTAAAATTAAATAATGCAAAAGAAAGCCTGCCAGAAACATGAACCAAATAACACCCCCCATCAAATCCCAATAACGAATATTCCGTTTAATAAAAAAAAAAAAAGTAACGAGACACCGCCTTGATAAACCTAAAAAGATTTATTTTTGCGTAATTTTTTTTTCTCACAACGTCAAATGATAACATTGCACCAATCAACAAGAACAAATAGTTGAAAGTATTTTCATTATATAGAATAATTAGCAGAGAACCGTCAAAGAATATGAACTACAATGAATGTTCTACTCATACCGTATCGTTCATAAATAAATATGCCTCAAATAATTGTTTTTATAAAACATGATTTTTCTTGACCAAAAATAACAGGATTTTATTATTTTTAATGGAACATTATACATGTTCCACAAGAAATAATAAAATCCTGTTATCATATTAGGTATTATTTATATTAGTTTTAATGTTCTGTACATGTTGAAGTTGTTTGTATTTAGATACACTACTTCGTATTTTTATTTGACAAAAAATCAAAATCCATTTAAGATTATATATATATATATATATATATATATATATATATATATATATATATATATTAATGCAAAAGACTGTAATAATATCCCAATTATCGAATTTATTGTTGCATTTAACCTTTGGAGGTAAATGTTCCGGGAGGTAAATGTCCTCAGGGATACTTGCTTTTGGAGGTAAATGCCCTGGGTGTGGGGGTAATTGTTGTCAAGAATATTAGCTTTAGGAAGTAAATGTCTTTGGAGGTATTGTCGTTAAGAATATTTGCTTTTGGAGGTAATGTCTTTGGAGGTATTGTCGTCAATAATATTTGCTTTTGAAAGGGAATATTTGATTTTGGCTGCAAATGTCCTGGGAGGTGATTACCTTCAGAGGGGAATTATTTTTCCGAGGCAATTGTCCTGAAGAGATCATATCCTGGCCTTGAACACAATTTCGAATATTTTCCATCGTCCAAAATTCCATAGTAATTACTAGCATTATCTTGCCCAACAAGCTGGGGATATAAAATACACCTACTGTATCTCTGCAGAGGTGTAAGATTCCCCCCAACGTCCGTCGTAGATATAACAGTGATAGTGAGGCTTCAGTAATTCAAGAGATTTGGGGAATGCGAAGTACCCATTCATTGTCATTGTTCTCTGCTCCGTTCCTATCCCTGGGTTGGATAGAACTAAACAGTGTACTTAAGCTAAACTGAATTGTTTGAAATAGAACTGTTTTTACATTTAACTGTGTGTAAATCAAAAACTGTACTTATGCTGAACTGAATTGTTTGAAATTTAACTGTTTTTGTCTTTTCAACGGTATACCTACGCTAAACTGAATTGTTTGAAATAAAACTATCTATATGTATAAAAATGGATTTAGCATTAAATAACCAACAATGGTTGATATGCCATAAACCAAATCAAACAAAATCAAACTAGCATTATCTTACTCATCTATTTTATTTTCACAATACTGTAATAAATTCTATTAATATTATTCTTCTGATTAAGAAGAAGTTTCTTTAACTGTTTTTTTTTTTATAAGCAACTATGAATATCAGAAGAAATATACGACTAAAAGCAGATTGAAAATTATAACCAATGCGCCATCTTTCATACATTTCTGAAAAAAACTCAAATGTTTTAATTAATAATTATTATGTATTCATTTTAAGTTTATTTTAGAATTCAGTATTAACGACAGATTTTGAAATAAATGAGGCTTCATTAGGCCGCAGAAAATCACGAGATATAAAATGTTTTCCATAGTTAAAAAAAAAATGGTTTCATTTCTGAACAAAAAATTTTAATGGGGAATATGAGATCATTCATTTGTTCTTTATTCTATTCAACGCCACAATTTTCATCGCTCGAAAAAAAATTCACTGTAGAAAATCAACACAAAAGAATAAGGTGGTATGCTACACTGATAAGTGTATAAGCAGTGACAAAAGGTACAAGGACATTATTATGCAGTGACAAAAGGTACAAGGACATACACTTCCACCTAAATTAACATACTATTCAACGCCTGGAATGATTTCACAGAAATTTTCAAGTTCATAAATGATTTTTTATCTTTCATAATATTGAAACTTTTGATTCAATTTGTTAACCTTTCCACTAAAGGTAGGATAAAACACTAGGTCAATTCTTAACTGAAGTACATCTGCTTTGAATACTGAATGTTCTTTACCAAGTGCAAAGAACCCAGTCTGCCCTACTCTTTTCCCATAGCTGGAATATTAACAGAAGAATTCATACCTTTCCCAAGGGCATTAGCGAGAAGTGAAATACAAACAGCTTCATCCAGGATTTGTACCCGGGTCATGGATTCCATTCCATATGATCATAACCATTACACCAAGCTTTCTTTCTTAATTTTAGATTTAGTAATTAATGAGAAAATGAACAATAATGCTCATTGTTCACTTGCTCGATTTTTACATGTTCGGATTATTCTTGAGTATTCCTGTCTAAAATTGATAGCCAGTTATATTGCATTCTGGGTAAAATGAATTTTCTAATTACTATAAAAATCCTGACTTTAATTTAACATTTTCTTGCAAGAAAAAAATGTCTCTGGATTTGATACTGAACTGAACTGAATAATCTTCATTGACTCGGAAGTTGACATTAATCATTTTGTAAGCTTACAAGTTATTTCTCTTTTGAGCTGTTTAATATGTCACACCTTCCCACATTACCATTCTATCGAAAGATGTGTCTTTATTTAGTGTTGGCACAATATCCTTATGGATTTTCTTAGATGATAATCCCTTGATACTGAGAAAGTGGGAAGACTTCACAATGTGAACAATTGTCGATTTTCTCAACAATTGTTAATTCACAAGTTTTCTGGAACAGAAAGAGTAGTACATTTATGCACATCAAATCTTTGGAGGATTACATAAGAAAATGTTAACTGTATGAGAATTATTTGGAACCATGTTCGCTATCGCAGTTTTTACGTCATCAGCACCTGACCTTATAAACAAATTTCATCTTTTTCACTATTTCTTATATAAATGGATGAATAATCCAGTTCCACACATAAATATCTCTTTGTACATACACATAAACACACGTGTACACTACACATCTACGCACATCAAATACACATGATCGTATAAAATGCAATTCTGAAATATAACTTTTCTTCATCTACATCAGAGCTTTTCAAACTTTTTCTTGGTTGGTTGGTTGGCATATCAACTCTCGCGGGTTATTTAAAGCCAAATCCTACTTATATATATATATATATATATATATATATATATATATATATATATATATATATAAACAGAGAATTAACGGAATCATCGGTAGAGAGGGGGGAAAACAATTTTAAAAAATAAAACTGCGAGGGTCCTTTCGTCCGGCACTATTTATTCATGCTAGTTCGCCGGAAAGTAGTAAAAACGGGTATTTTATAAATTATTTGAAAAAGGACTGGGTGGGAAAAAAAATTAAGTCAGCCCAGTGTCTAATGCGTCCCCCAATATATTCAAAATGTGACTGCTTCTCTGTCTACATAGAGAGGGGTGATCTATAGCGATATAGATCGCCTCTAAGATGTAAAGTTGTACTTTGTCCCTAGCTCTATGTAGAACAGAAAAACAGTCATCTTGATAAATGGTCCTGCAGCTATTTATGGCTAAAAAATATTCGATGATAGCCGAGTCCGGAGCCTGAGATTGCCCGGATGTCAATTGGCCTTTATTTAAAATACCTCTGGGTACATGATGTCTTATTCGCACCTCCAGACGTTGATAAATACGACCTATATATGCCGAATTGCATCGGCAATTAAATTTATAAACTCTGTTTGAAGATAGGCAGCACGTCTTAATGTATGGAGTTAAAGGTCGTCTTAGTGGTGAAAATTGATCTAACTTTGACAGCATGGTAACAACGGTACACAGAGGAGGCAACCTTTACGGCGAAGGACTAGCAAGCAGGACCAATCCAAGGAAGTCTGAAATATACAGGATATTTCGGTGGTCCAAAAATCTTGTTCTTATTTTTAAACCTAGTCACTGTTAAGTTGATATTATCATCAATGACTTCCTCAGGATATCCGCTATTGATGAATATGTCTTTAATTACCTTCAATTCATCTTCAATCTTGCTATCACAACAAATAGTCAAAGCTCTAAAAGAAAGACATTTGATTAAATTTACTTTCCCTTGACCTGGAGACGAACGAATCCCAACTCAGATAAAGCACCGTGAAGGTGGGTTTTCTATAAACAGAAGTGAGGAAAGAAAATTCACATCTTTCAACCAGCACATCTAAAAATGGTAATTTATTATTATTTTCTTCTTCCATAGTGAATGATAAAGATGGATGTAAATCATTCAATTAATGGAAGAACAACAAAGCATCATTACGTGAACTAAAAGAAACAAAGGTATCGTCAACGTAACGTAGGTAAATAAAGGGCTTAGGAAACTTTTCAAACAATAGTCTTTCATGAAACCCAACGAAAATATTCACCAGGATGGGGCTAAGAGAGGAACCCATACTAACGCCTCCAATCTGGCGTGCATAATCTCATTGAAACTGAATGACACTGACTTGATGGGAATTTCCAATAAAACTCAATAAAAACGTCCTCTGGAAAAGGAAGGGCAGAAGTTGATGGACCACGATGCTAGAGGTCAGCGCATATAGATAATGTTTCATCAAGAGGGATGTTGGTAAATAATGAGACAATATCAAAGGAGACCAAAAATTGGGAATCATTACATACAGAAAGACGACGGATAATACAAGAAAATATAAACGAATCTTTCACACAAAACCCAGAATAGAAATCTAAGATATATATATATATATATATATATATATATATATATATCTTAGATTTCTATTATATATATATATATATATATGGTTTGTAAAAGAAATAGTCTGTAGGTATCATTATTTTTAAACGAGCCAGAGCTCATGTATTTGCATACAGAAAATATTTTCAAGTATTGCTATTTAACACTAATAATTCTATCCAACATTATTTATTCGCTTGCACTTATCAATACTTGAAACCATTTAACTATGTAATACCAATAATTCAGTTTAACATCAGTCATTTGTTTGCATACAGTTAAATGAGTTCAAGTAAAGAAAATTATTAAATACTTCTATTTGACCTCTAGAATGGACTCGAATAGGTCCTTCGGGTCAGAAAGGACCAGGAGAAGTGGCAATGAAGGGCTAACCTACAATCCTCAAGGAAGGAGTGTAACGTTAGCATAGGCATGGATAGGTTTCAGGAACAGGTATGCCACGTGGTCCATTAGGCACATGTCAGAGGACGCGAAAGTTGATACGGAAAAACATCACGAACATTTGAGTATTTTTTAGGGTTTTCAATTCCGAGCACCACTGTTTTGTATCTGACTTACTATCGTGGGTTATCCAATAAGAGAGCGAAAGACTGATTAATCTTTTTTTATTAAAAAGGCGCAGTTTCTCTTTTTTGGGCTCAACTTAGACCCGACTTCCCTCTTCACCGGCCGCTCGAATTCTCCCGTTCAAACCTGAGTCGCCCCCTTTCTTCTGCATGTCGTGTCGGGGAGGAAGATATCCGTTTCCTGTATTTCCACATCTTCGTAGAAGATTTGGAACCCTCTTTTTTTTTTATTTAGTCATTTTTATTTAGTCATTTTTATTTACCGTAGTGATTTATCCATGGATGGCTGACCAACAACGAGTGCTTTAGCCTGACTCACTCAGAGGTCAAATCGTTGCTCGTAGAGTCTCTATCTGCTACAAACATTCTTTTCTTTTCTTTTCCTCTTCCTCCTTCCCCAGAAATTAGCTTCTCGAGTTTTTTGTTGTTGTTGGTTTTTTTTTTTTTTCAATTTCAATTTTCCATGAGCCGTTCAATTATATTACAGGAGTCTCCGTGGTGTAATGTGCGAGACTGCAGCCTCAAAGTGAGTTCAAACTCTAGTCGTGTGATTACGTTCACTTTTGAAAAAATACTTTTGAAAAAGTTATGGGCCACCTTATTCTCTCAGCTATTGCTTAAATAGCATCACTGAGGTTCTTCTACGAGGATGTATTCGGCATTAAATAACCAACGATGGTTGATATGCCATTAAACAAAGAAACTAAGACGTTCCTCAAAGCTCCAAAACCGACGCCTCGCTGTCCAATGGTTTAGTGTTATATCCAGGTTTGACACGACGTGCGGTTAAATACTTAATTAATATGTAAAGATTAGGATTTATGAAATATATGAAAATTAATACATATATATATATATCAAAAACAAAAAGATCCTTAAAATAAGTAACTTTTTGTTCAAGACTTAAATTGACCTAAAACACTGGTTGATTATTTCTAAAGTTCAGTTAAGTGTGAGACAATTGTTCTTGATTTTAAAGGTCAACGAATTTGTTTGGTTTTTTCGGTTGTCAACTAACTTCATCGATCATAATTATGAAACGGGTCACTTCGTAAAACATATTTTTCTAGTCCTTATCTAAATAGAAATAATTACTTAATTATTAGTATTTGATAGGAATACTTGAAATCAGTGTGTGTCAACTATTTGTATTACATAGGAATACTTGATATTGTGTACAAAATTTTTCAAAAAGCAACTACGCAAAAGTCGATACAAATATACAATAACCACAGCTCCCTAAACTTTATGCATAAAATACCATTATAATGGTTGCAATGCCGTTAGAATTTATGTATTTATCAATCAAGTTTTGATTTTTTACCCTACAAAGATCGAGTACTTTAGCTAGTAAAAAAAGAATTGGTAACTAGGTTTGTACTTTGCACAAACAGGGTTGATGGAAATTGACATTTGATGGTCTTTTGGAGTGCTGATTTAAATAACTCATGCAAAGAGATTGAAACAAAACAAGATTTTTTAAGATCTGGGGAAAAAGAAAAAGAGCGAAAAAAAACAAAAAAAAAATTAGACGAACCGTGATTTTCTTTAAGTGAGAGACAAAAAAATGGGTTATGAAAATGGTTTGCAAGGAAATTAAAAGGTCGAGACTAAAAAATGAAGATATTCAATAAAGATTAATATAAAGAGAAAAAGGTGGAATAGAAAAGGAAGAATTAAATGTGTAGAATGAACACTTCTAAATGAAAAGGCATATAAAAGAGTTCAAATCAGAAAAAGTTGAATAAATACGAGGTGCCTTCAATAAGTTTCCAGCCTTTTTTGTACAGGCATTGAAAATTGTCGTAGACTCTTGAAAATTCAGTATCTTGTTGCTATATATCTAATGCGATGACTGACCAATTTTTATGATTTCAGCGTCAAATGAACAGCTACAGCAGCAATTGGAATACACCCTACTAAAGCCTGATTGTCACAGCTAGTGAATTTCAAAAATGGAATATGACAATCTGGACGTGAGGACGCTTTAGAAGAACGATATGCAATAGAATTGTGTTTTAAATTTGGAAAAAAATGACACAGAAACCTATGGAATGCTTCAGACTGCTTTTGGAGCATATTGCATGAATCGAGCATCAGTTTTTGAGTGGCATATGAGATTCAAGGAAGGGAGGGAGTCTGTGAGGGATGATGAGAGGTGTGGGAGGAGTAAGGAAGTCAATACACTAGAGTTGATTGGCCAAAGGGTTAGGGTTAGGGTTACTTTGTTGAGGTTTTAAGGGAGTTCAGGAAGAGATTCCCAGGGAAGAGGCCAGTACTCTTGAAATCGGCTCAGTTGCATTTCCACCAGGACAATACACCAGTCCACAACTCCATTCTTGTCACAGACTATTTGACCAAGTTCCTCAGCCTCCCTGTAGCCCAGACTTTGCTCCCTGTGACTTTTGGTTATTCCCTAAGCTCACAGGCTGTCGTTATGAGACCATTGAGGAGATGAAAGAGGCTGTGACGAAGGTCATTGACACGCTCACACAGGAGGACTTCCATGGGGCCTTCCAGAAGTTGTTGGAACAGTACAAGTGCATTGCAGCCGGAGGAGATTACTTCAAAGAGGACTAGAGTTTCATATGTGTACCATCAATAAAAGTGTCCATACGAAAAAAGTATGGAAACCTATCGTATGCTCCTCGTAAGACGGGAGTAAAAGAAGAAATGAAACAAGATTCAGAGCCTAATTAATCGTCTTGAAATCAAGAGAAAGAAATAAAATACAGAGGTTTCAAGTAATAATGGATTTTTAGCCAGAAACTAATCTTGCCACTTAATCCTTAATTAAAAATTTCCCGGAAATCAGTCTCCCGTTTTAACGACAATTTTCTTTGTTCTCCAACTTAAAGCAATGATATTGTGTTAATATAAATTATGCTACAGTGTACCTTTTTGTTCTTTTATAAAATAGCAAGTATTTCCATGTAATACACGCCTACTCGGCTGGGGCTATAGAATACACCGACTGCTTCTCTGCAGAGGGGTAAGACCCCCAACAAGTATCCTGGATATGACACTAAACAGTCTGATGGTGAGGTTACAGCAATGCTGGAGCTTTGGGAAATACGGAGTACTCCTTTATTGCCATCGCTCCCAGGTCCACTCTGACCCAGAGTGGTAGCACCTGATAAGGATCCTATCAATGGGTTAAATAGAACTAACGGCATACTTATGCTAAACTGAATTGTTTGATTAAACTGAATTGGTTGGAATAGAAATGTTTTGACAATTAAACCGTACTTACATTTAAACTGCATGCTTATGCTAAACTGAATTATTTGAGATTGAACTGTTTTTTGACATTGAAACTGTACTTGAATAAATTGAATAGTTTAAAATAGAAATGTTTTTGACAAACTTTGTACTCATGCTAAACTGAATTGTTTGAAATAGAACTGATTATTTACATAAAAATAGATTTGGCGTTAAATAACCTACAAAGATTGATATGCCATAAAACCAAACCAAACCAAACCATGTAATACAAATAGTTTCAACACTTTTGTATGGTTTCAAGTTTTCCAATCAAATACTAATAATTATATGGTTTCAAGTAATTATTTCTACATTTTTTTACAAACAAAAATTGGCGAATTATGACAATGCAAAAGAAAATAACTAGAAGAAAAAACAATGTTAAAGGGGAAAACGAATAATTAAAAAAGAGTTGGAATTAAGAGAACAACAGAGAAACCCCATGGTGAGTATGAACAAACAAGAAATTATCATAAAAGATAAAAATAATAGAAATATTTGAAGAGAGAGATGAAGGGGAAAAAATTAGAAAAAAAAGACGTGTATAAATGAAAAAAGAAAACTTTTTGTCAGTTGTGTGCTGATCGATGTCAATCGATTTTCTCAGCTGAAATGAAAATAAAAAAAAAACCTATGATTTAATATTGAATGATCTGCATCAAATACCGAATTCCTCAGGTAAATCCCTTCATTGCTTTTTTATATTTTTCTTTTCATAAATGATTCTTTTAAGAAAAGAAACAAGAAATTGCTACACTACAATTTTCTTTGATATCAAAATTATGATTTTGACTTTTATCATCAGTGAAAAAAGCTACTTGTCATTCAAATTGAAGGTTTTAATATTTCTAACGTAAAAATTACCAATGGAATCAAAAAATTAATTCCAATTGCTCGAATTTCTGATTGCTCAGTTTTAATCAATAATCATCGATACTAATTAAAGTATTAATCAAAGAATTAAAACATTTGCGCCACGAGTGCTAGATATTTCAAAAGACTTATCTTTTGATCATCCGAAATAAACACCAGCTATCACCTCATTGTAGGTTTGGTTTCTTTGTTTAATGGCATATCAACCTTAGTAGGTTATTTAATGCCAAAGCCATTCTCCTAGAAGAACAGTAGTGATACTATTTAACCCATAGCTGGGAGGGTTAGGGGCTGCATACCTTTCCCAAGGGTATTTACCCGAAAGTGAACGTAATAGTGCGACTGGAGTATGACCTCGCTTACTACGATTCCACAGTCCATCACTTTAACCATTACACCACGAGGACACCCCCCACCTCATTGTAGTGACTAATGTTCTTCGTTGGACTCCAATTGACAGCAAGTCTCTTTTGTTTTCCAGGACTCGTTCAAATGTAGCCCAGTCACGGACCCCAAATGAATGTTTGTAGTATTATCAACCAAATGAATGTCGCCATTTGTCGTACGTCCCACCAACCGGATGAGTGTGGAACTAGGCTTTTTAGGGTGGATCCAAGTGCAGGTGCCTTTCCCCAAACAGGCGCGGTATTTTTTTAAAATGCGTTGGACCTCTTCAGCATTCCTCTTTTAGGGCACCTCAGGCACCAGGCGATGAACCAAGCCCCTCTGAGGAGAGTTCGAGCCTGGGTGGACGAGCCACAGAGAGCATGCAAACACCCTGCACGAATGCTAGGCGGCGTCCAAAAAGTGGGCGGGTGTGAATGAATGTCTGTAGCTTGATCGGTGGTGACTGCTATGTCGGTAATGCTATTTGTCAGCTGGGGATTGAAATACGAAAACTCAACTTTTAGTGAGAATTAATTTTTATTTATTGCGGACTTTTTATCTTCATCTTGGTAGTTCTTGTGTTGTTTCTTCTTTCACTAAGTTTCGGCCAAATTTCACCTCTGGCCTTCTTCAGTTTCAAATTTGCTGTTTCAAATCCTACCCAAGCCGGCCAGAGGTTTACTTGGTCAAAAAAAAAAACGTGGTGCGATAGACAACAACTATGGAAGGCAGTAATTACTGGGGATACGGTTACAAGACTCAGCATTCCTATCCGAGGTCGCGGTAAATCACCAGAAGAAGGCCAGAGGTGAAATTTGGCCGAAACGTTGTGAAAGAAGAAACAACACAAGAACTACCAAGATGAGGACAAAAAGTCCGCAATAAATAAAAATTAATTCTCAGATTAAAAAGCCTCATCTCAAAATGATTCCAATTAAAGACAAGTCAACTTTTAGTGTTCGGATCTTTCTTTGTTTGGTTCTCTTTCTATTTAATCTCTGATCTTTTGGAACCAGGAGGAAATGGACAATGGACAGCGTGTAGTAGCTTATTCGTTTTTTGAGGAACGATCTCTTCTTGGATTCTTAGTTGCTGGTCTTGCATTCGCACTCACTTTAAATGATGACCTCTGCAAGACTGACCCAGAAATACTCGATCAAGCGTATCATGTTACTGTGTCAAACGAACCATATCAACTCGTCTTTCTTTCGTCTGCTTCTTTTCTCTTTCTCTTTTTCTTTTGTTATTTGATAACCAGATACCAAAAATGAGGACCCACCATGCAGTCGTAATAAAATGCTGCTGGCCCCCTCTGATGTCCAGTAATCAGGTGGATGTGTGGTATACTAGACAAGGGTACATATAGATGGTCAGCATAGGAAACTATACTTGGATTACGCACAGAACCCTTTATAAATCTTTTATGACCGTAAAACTGGCTAAACACATGCAAAGTACACGCATCACACCTTTCTCACGAAACATATCTGAGACATTAAGAACAAATATGGTGTAGTCCCAATTGAAATGGAAAATTATTAAAAGAACCCCCAACGACAAAATGATAAATTTTCTCTCCTCTTCTATCACCTGGCTATCATCACATACTCCTTTGCTTAATCAAAGAACTGAAGATCTGAACGGGTTTAAGCACAGATATAAATAGCTGTTAGGATTCAATTCATTTGCTTTGTTTTTGCTTCTCACTCGACATTAAGTCTTTATAGTCCTCACATAGATTTATTCGTTTGTCACAATGATCTTTCAAGCAGTGTTTCCTGATGATAAAATTGTTGAAGCTACTGGGGCTTCAACAATTATATATATCATCATCATCCTGTCGCGCTGGCAGCACGGATATCCCTGACTCTCTCTCGCCACTCCTCCCCATCGTTCATCGCCCTAGGCAGGTCATCAGGACAACATCCCGTATCCTCACATAGCTGCTGAATGTATGTTCCTGCTGGTCGTCCTGCTTTTGCGCAGCCATGTGTGGGGATCCATAAGAGTACATCTCTTATGAGTTCGTCCCTGCTTCTCCAGCAGTGTCCTGCATGTCTGGTTCGTCTAACTTAAATAGTTTTCGTGATAGGAGGCAGGTGGCCGTACAGTTGGTGTCTTGTGGAGTGTTGCCGCCAGGACTTGTTCAAGATTGCACGCAGCATTCTTGTGTAATTGCCGTCTAGCTTCTTTTCGAGCCGTTTTGTTAGCGTCCATGTAGTGCAGCCATATAGCAGTACCGATGTGACCGCTGCCTGGAAGAAACTGCGTTTTATTTTATCGGTTAGGTCTGATTTCCATATAATCGATAGCCTATTGATAGCTGTCCATGCTTTCGTTAACCTCGTTTCGATGTCCTTTTCGGTTGATTCGACGCTGCTTCCTAGGTAAGTGAATTTGTCTACTAGTTTAAGAGGGGTTCCTTCTAGAGTGGAGATGTCCCCCGTTTGATTATAGCACATATATTCCGTTTTGTGTGCATTAACATAGAGGCCTATGCCTGCGGCTGCTCGTTCCAAACTATGCAGTAGTGTTTCGGCTTGGTCGGGTGTATTTGCCAGTATCACTATGTCATCGGCGTAGTCGGCGTCGGTAATTGTTTTTGCGGGGTACCTTCTGCTTCTTTTCTTCGTCAGCTCGAAGCCATTCTCTCTGATTTTGTCAATCGATGTTCTAAGTACGTAGTGTAGACAAATGATAAAGACGTACGGAGCCAGCGTCTCCCTTTGTAGTACTCCTGCTACAATGTCGAAGTATTCTGTATCTCCATCTGGTGATCGTACTTTTACTTTGGTGTTTCTATAGAGAATCGTTATTTTACGCTCAGGATTGTTATCTTCAGGTATGCCGTACGCTAGTAGGATTTGTTCCATATTTCCTCTGTGAATGGAATCGAAGGCCTTGGTAAAGTCGACAAATATTAATGTCGCTTGTAGGTTTTTTGCCCGTACACCTTCAAGGATTCTACGGATGGTTAATATTTGTGAGGTCGTAGATCTATTTCTTCGGAAGCTATTTTGGTTTTCCTAAGTATGTTGTCGATTTTGGGTTCTATGCGGTTTCGTAGTAGGGCATTGTAGATTTTGGCTGCTATGGATGTAAGTGTTATGCCTCGGTAGTTTTTGGCTAATCCGAGGTCCCCCTTTTTAGGGAAGGGGAGTATGCATCCCTTCACCCATCTATCTATCGGATTTTGATTGTATACTGCGTTGCAGTGTCGGAGCAGTATGTCGTCGAATTGTCTGGTCTTCCATACTTCTAGGGGAATCTCGTCCAGTCCTGCAGCTTTCCTATTTTTTATTTTTTCTGAGAACCGAGTCGAGTTCTTCTTGTGTGAACGGTCCTAGTTTAATGTCTAATTGTTTACTAATTATTCTGGTGATTGGTTCATGTGTTATTTTCGGTGGGTTTCCTAGTAGGTTTTCGAAGTGTTGTTTCCACAGTTTTATTCTTTCTGGTTGGTTTGCTGCTTTCAGTTTTGCTTTGGCTGTGTTCTTTCTTCTACTCACTTCGTTTATTGTTTGCCAGGCTATCCTAGATTGTCTATCTTCCGCCGAGTCTCTAATCTTATCTATCTGATTTTTAATGTATTCTGTCTGTTCCTTTATATATATGCCTGCTAATTGATATTGTGCCGTTTTTAGTTTTAAGGCATTTGTGTTTGTTGGGTTTTTTCGATAGTTTTTGGAGGCTGTTTTCACTAGTGCACGTTTTTCTCTCACCGCTAAAGTTTCCCATGGGACTCTATATTTAGTTTTGAGTTTTGTTGGAATGCATTTCGCTGCTGCTTCGAGGTGCGCATTGACGAAATTTTCATATTCGTCGTTTGGTGTACTTTTTTCCGTCTTTCCTTGTAGTGTTTCGAATCTGTTTCTTAATTCTAATACGTATTTATTTCTTATATCTCTTTTGTTCAAAAGGGCCCAGTCATAGTGTTTGATGGTCGCTGTTCGTTTGGCATTTTTTCGTAGGCTTAGCCGTATTTTCGCCGTGACTATTCGGTGGACACACCCTCTAAAGAGGAGTATGCCTCGCAATTCATTGCACTATTTTTTCCATTTCTTGTTTATAAGGACGTAGTCTATCTGAGCTTTAGTATTGTTCGCGTACGTGTACGTCCATAATTTGAACTCCCTTTTTTGGTAGTTTGTATTGAGGCATGCTAATCTATTTTCTATCATGAAATCTGTTAGATGTTGCCCATTCCTATTTGACGTGTTGTGGAGGCTGTATTTGTTGTTTCCGTTTTTCCCGATTTGGGCATTCATGTCTCCGCCAATGACTAACATGTTCTGTTTCGGGATGCTACGCACTAATGAGGATAACTCATCGTAGAAGGTGACTAGTTCAGTTTCTTCACTAACATTGGTAGGGCTGTAGCAGGAGATGATTGTTGCTCTGGGGTTGCCGTTAAAAGTAGCTGCCATCATTCTAGGTTGTATTTTCTCAATGCTATTTAGCGTTTTTAATGCTCTAGGTCCTATAAGCAATCCTACCCCTCCTACTGCGGCGTTGACAGAGTTTTTCCATGCAGATACAGTGACGAGCGTCCATCCATTGCCAGTTTCGTGATATTTGATATCTTCGGTGTGCGTGCATCTGTGTTCTTGTATGCATATTATGTCAATCTTATGTTCTACGGCCGATGCGATTAGTTCTGGTAGTTGTCCTATTCTATTCAAGGTTCTTACGTTGAATGTCGCTATTTGTAGTGTTTGCTTGCATTTTAGTAGTTTTTGTCGTTTGAGCTCTGTAGCTGATTTTTCGAACACTGAGGCCAGGGCTCCAACCTCAGCAGGACGCGCCCCTTTTTTACCCGCGCGAAGAGCGATGCGGTTTGTGTATGTGGTTTGAGTGTGGGTCATGGTTATCTTTCAATGGCTGTTTTATTCTCTTCTATAGAAGCCACTCTTATAGAGGAGCAGCAGTAGTTCCCCGACCGAACTAACAATCCTGAGCGTAAAGTCGTCAAACTCACGTCCAGGACCTATTTAGGTATTGAGTTTGGTCGTCCATGGGTTTATTCAAATACCTTTACGTACATCATGCTGCTTCCCATGTGTACGTGAAAAAATTTGAAAAAAAAGAGGTGGGTAATTTTAATTTAAATTTTCTCAAGTTTTTCCAAGATTAAGGTACTTTCGTCAGACTTTTACTGGTATTGAATTTTTTTTTTTTTTTTTTGCTGCGGTATTCGGACATTTTCCTAGGCTTTTCAGTTTTTCTTCTATACTACCGTTGGGAGCCGGGGAGGCTTTAGGAATTATAGAGTTTTTACAAATGTCAATTTTTGTATTTATTTTTTGTTTTATTTATTTTTTTTTTTGTTTTGTTTTGTTTTGTTTTTTTGTGTGGTAGCATTGGCAGCTTTAGGCTTTTTCTTTTTCTTCTAAACTACTGTTAGACCTCTAAGAATTTTAAACTTTTATAAAAGATTCAAAAACTTTTTGCCGTGTTCGCTGACATTTGGACAGAGTCATATATTCATTTTGGGTTTATAGTAAGCCTGTCTTTACATTTAAAACGCCCAGTTTAAGCAATATTTTACAAACAAAAATACAGCATAACATTTTGTAAATTTCAGCATTTTAAATTAATAGGACTTAAAGACATACTGACCAATATTGAAACATTTTCCTCTGTTGGCACGTGAGTTCAAATCATTCCTCTTCCTTTTAGCGTTTATTTACTACTGAATTTTAGGTATGTTTCGAGACGGTCTACTGTTCGAGACAGGGGTGGGGAGGGATACTAATTTATCATTTTTTCTCTTTCTCTTTTTTTGTGGGGGGTTGCTGTGGTAGCTTTGGCAGCTTTAGGCTTTTACTTTTTCTTCTAAACTACTGTTAGGCCTCTAAGAATTTTAAACTTTTATAAAAGATTCAAAAACGTTTTGCCGTGTTCGCTGACATTTGGACAGAGTCATATATTCATTTTGGGTTTATAGTAAGCGTGTCTTTACATTTAAAACGCAGTTTAAGCATTATTTTACAAACAAAAATACAGCATAACATATTCTTCAGTCCAGTCAAACCGGAGTCGGGTATAATTCTGTCAAGACAATTAAATTATCCAAACTTCGAATATTTAAATAACTGATATCACTGAGCAACAATTCCTTTAAGAAAAACAAAATCCAGTCACTTTAGGATTATAACTTTATTTCCATCCTGCTATTGGTATTGATATGAATCAATAACTCCAAATTTTACAAGACTTCTTCAGATCCAATGGATATAATTAATACCGCCAGAATGAACACAGGAGGGAAGGGTGTGAGGGGATTGAAGAGGAGTGAAGAGTTTCCTATCCATTTCGCCCACTACCTGTTTTTCTTTCGTTACCCGTCGGGATCATAATAAAGTAACTAGACGTAGGTTATAATTCACTTTTTACATCGACAGCATCTTTGCAAAGGGTAAGACTCCCCCAACGAGTGTCCTAGATAAGACACAAAACAATTAGATGGTAAGGCCCCGAATATTGTCATCGCTCCCAGATCCATTCTGGTCCGGAGTGGTGGCGCCTGATAGTATACTTAAGCTAAACTGAATTGTTTGAAATAGAACTGTTTATATGTACAAAAATGGATTTGGCGTTAAATAACCTACAATGGTTGATATGCCATAAAACCAAACCAAACCAAACCAAACCAAACCTAGCTGTCTGCTCCAAGTTATGCTTGAGATATACTTGTGAGAAGCCCTAGATCACTTGTGTTCTCTGCATCCGTAGTTTTTTTCTGTGGGATATCAGCTACTTATTGCCTTTTTTAGCGTAAAATCATTTTCTTTTATGTCTATTAATGTCCAAAGTACACAATCTGCGCAGATAATAATATATGTTCTTGTAAGACTCCAGCGACAATGTCTAAGTAATCAGTGTCACCATCGTGTGAAAGAAGCTCTGTTTTCGTGTTTTGTAGACTATATATATATATATATTCAAACGCATTTATTTGTTTATTTTAAAACTACACAAACCATTATATTTCAATATATTTTTATATACAGTGATGCATTTATACAACAAGAATAAAGAAAACTTCGAAAGAATGCGAAAATCCATCAAATATTATTTGTACATCTTGTTTTCTTTTTTCTTTCAGATTCTGTCACAGCGCACACTGTTATTAAGCCGGGAGTTTTAAGGTTATAAGATGCAAACATCAGAAGAGCATATATTATTTTACTGACACTGATAGGCTTCTTGCCGTAGGTTAACAAATAATGGATGCTATCTTCATTCGTCTTGTCGATTTAACAGAGCTTCCTCAAACACACATACACACACATATACACATAGATAGATAGATAGATAGATAGAGAGATGAACGGAATGAAATAGAGAAAGAGATGAACAGGATGAGATAGAGAGAGAGAGAGAGAGAGGGGAGAGGGGGAAAGAGCGCGCGAGATGAACAGAATGAGATAGATAGATAGATAGATAGATATCGACAGACAGAGATGAACGGAATGAGATAGATAGTGTGAGGGAGAGGGAGAGCGAGTAAGATGAACAGAATGAGATAGATAGATAGATAGATAGATAGATAGATAGATAGATAGATAGATAGATAGAGTTTAAATGCTCACACGTGTCTAATAACGTATAAAAGGAAGTCGGACAGCCAGAAAGTCAGAGACATGAACAGAAAAGTTATCAAGTAAACAATTAACTTTCTCTTATGAACAAAATAGCATCTGATAGATAGATATATAGATAGATAGATAGATAGATATGAACAGAGACAGAGAGAGTGATCAGACGTCGAGATAGATAGATAGATAGATAGATAGATAGTCAGTCGGTGCAAAAATCACTTAAGAAGTCATGCTTTGTAGTTTAGGTGCTTCTACTAAAATGTGCAAAGGTAACAGAGAAGTAGTTATTTCGAATTTTTCATCTTTTAATGAGATTTTGTTAATCTATTCGGCTAATATCTTCACACTTATATTTTGGAAAAATGTGTGACTGAAAAAAATGTCGGTCGATTATAATATTTAATGCATTAGATATACCAGTTTTTAAAAGCCGCAAACATGGATTATCTACATTACCTGTGTATGTGTTGAATTATTAACATCTCTAAGAATTTATCTTCTTATACCGGACAAAAATATCTGAATCATTATTGTTGAGTAAAAAGGGATGGTCAGTGATCAGGAATTGAAGTGTTACTGGCTGTGTAATGGTATAATAGATACAATGTAAATGTATTAGTGATACTACAGAAATGCATTAAAAAATAATAAAGATATAATAGCAAGTCGATGACATTCAAGGCAAATGTTATTGACAAGACTACAGCATGAATAATCATCAAAATTATAGATTATATTGAAGGAAACCTATTGGCCAAAAGAATTGATCACCCGGTTGGTGAGGCTGCCGAGGGGTAAGACTCACCCCAAAAAAGAGTGTCCTGGATATGATACTAAATTACATCTGATGGTTAGGTTTCAGTTCTGGAGATCAGGGAAATGTGGAGTACCGCTTCATTGCCATTTACACCCAAAACCACTCTGATCGCAGAATGGTAAAACATTTTAAGGTCTCATCTATGAGTCAAATATATCCAAAAATTATTTGTATTAGATAGGAATACTTGATACCATATAACTGTAAAATATTTGTATTAAGAATAGTTACTTGAAGCTATAA
The DNA here is from genome assembly GCA_963585895.1 of Sepioteuthis lessoniana. Lineage (NCBI taxonomy): Eukaryota > Metazoa > Mollusca > Cephalopoda > Myopsida > Loliginidae > Sepioteuthis > Sepioteuthis lessoniana. The sequence goes on from OY757910.1 coordinate 123,283,206, forward strand.
TTGTTTAATAAGAATTTTTTTATTATTTGTTACTTAAAACTATATAACTGTGTACAAACAATTGATCCTTATAAAAAATCAATTATTACTTGACCTTTTTAACCACGAGCAGGATATGACACAAGATTTGTGAAACGGAGTTCTGTTGGTTTGAATTTAGAATTTTCCTTCTCTTAGACTGGTTGTCTAACTAAAGCTAAAGAAATCAGTCTGTCACACTATTTTCTCATAGCTAGAGGGAAAGAGATAGATTCATGCCTTTCCCCAAACGCAAACAGCCTCGTCTCGGATTTGAACTTGAAACCCCGATTTCATTTCCTATGACGATAACAGTTACGCTAAGCGTGTTTGTGCATGTTAATTGTTTTGTTTTGTTTTTTGTTTTGTTTTTTGTTTTGTTTTTTTTTGTGGGGTTTCGCTTTTGTTGTTTGCAGGGTGGGTAGAAAGTTTCCACAAAAATTTTCATTGGTTTTCTTCGTATCCATGAAGCATCTAGTAGTCTATCAGATAAGCAATGTTTGAACCAAATGTACACATTACAAAAAAATAAAATTTGATTACATCACTCGCATCACTGAAATGAGTTCTTATCAATTGTTATATATTGACCCTCAACCGAGCCGTCAATCAAGAGATGCACCTGTGTAAATAAGCAGAGGAACAGCGTAAGCAGGTGGAAGTGAGACAATTATATAACTAGGTGCCACAGACGGCTTGGGTCAGTTCCAGTTGGAGTTGGAGCCAGTTGGGGACAAGATGCCAACGTGAGAGCCAGCGGCAGACAGAGGGCTTTAGGCCCTCAGTGACCCACGGTTGAGCAGCCCAACCAGAATGCGAAAGAAGTGCTGCTATGGTCAGAAGAACTTGGGGTCAATATGTAGCAGTCTGTCCCCGTCTCCTACTCACCTCTCACACACAACCAACATCAACCCATTCGAGAATAAAGTGTGAGAGATATATTTTTATAAAGAAGTGTGTTCGTTCGTTCACTGAAATTCGTCATTGTGTTTGATACGTATATGCATATGTATACGTGCAGTTGTATTATGAGTATACAACACAATGAGAATCAAAACAGAAAATATAAATAATTCGTGGAATAATCGAACTAGTTCACCATTGATATTCAATCAACTATTAACTCTGATGACAAACTATAAATATATATATATATATATTTCTTCTTTTTTATGAAAGAAAATGGTATCACGCTAAAAATGGAAAGAAACAAGCAATTTCCCGCAGAAACAATCATCACAGACGCAAACCACGCCGATGATCTAAGGCTTCTCGTAAATTCACGTGACCAAGTCTAATATCCGCTACATAGCCTGGAACTGGCAGTAAGAAGTATTGACATTTACGTTAACTCAGAAAAAATAGGATTCTCATGTTTTAAACAAAATGGTGACACATCCACATTAAATGACAAAACCTCTGAAATTAGTATACCAGTTCAAATACCTTGGTCGCAATATCTCATCAACTGAAAGCGATATCAACATGTGCATAGGTAAAGCATGGACTACTATTGACAGGTTATCGACTATATGGAAATCTAATCTCTGATTAAAAAAAATGAAATTTTCCAAGATGTCGTTATACAGTACTATAGTATGGCTTCACCATCTGGACTTTAACGAAGGGCTTAAAGAAAAACCAAGATGGCGACTACACATCGATGCTACATGCTGTTTTGAACAAATCCTGGAAGCAACACCCCACAGAACAGCCGGTGTGCATGTTATACAGGGTGGAACGATAAAATTGTCGTCCTAAAAAAACAACACTACAGCTTTATTTTAAAACTTTTATTGAAAAAATCAGTCCAGGTAACTTGATTACGTAGTAGAGCTGGCATCTATTCAATGTAGCCGCCTTCAGCCTCAATCACCGCCTCGATATGGATCCGGAACTAGGAGCATGCCTTTTCCACAAGATCCGGCGGGAGCTCGGCCAATACTCGGTGGATGGTGGCGATCAGGCTGGCTTTGGTGTTGTGGGAGGTCATGTTGGTAATGTTCTCGACGTATGACCAAACGAAGTAGTCCAGCGGGTTCAGGTCGGAGGAGGAGGGGTGCAGTAAGAGAAGGGTACAAAGTCGTAGCGCTCCTTCTAAAGTCAAGCCTGGGTCTCTTTGGACTTGTGGGCCGGCGCCGAGTCCTACTGACACACCCAGGGTCTGCCACCGGCCACCTGATTGCACCAGGGGTTCACCACACTCTTCAGCACATCCAGGTACACTTTGGTGTTGACTTTCAAGCCGACTTCGAAGATGTGATGTGGCATGATGTGGCCCTCACTTGAAACCACACCAAAGACCATAACCGTAGCCGGAAACTTTGTTTTCATCACCCTGGGTACGTTCCTGTTTTTCGTGGCAATCCAGATTTGCATTTTGAGGGTGCTGGCAATAGTCCTGTTATCATAACTTGGATCGGTAGAGAGCATGAGTTGTACAACGGCGGATCTCCGATCTCGCTCGTTGAACATTGTGTCACTTTCAAACATGATAGAAGGCTCCTATCGCTCTTGGGATTTGTACACAACTGGCCAACTAGTAGATGGTCTGCAACAAAAAAAAGGAATCCGGTTTTCATTAAACAGAAATGGAATCATGTCGTCTTTTCTAGGGCGACAATTTTATCGTTCCACCCTGTATTAAGATCGGTGAGATCGATTTTTGACATGGAGTGTAGTATTCAAATTAATTACTGAGATGAAAATACAGCGCTATAACCAGTATGCTTGACGGCTGTTTAACTCGAGGTCAATCTGATATCATGATTCTCATTGCATGATTTAATTCAGGCGACCGAAACAGGTCTAGAATTGGAATAAGTTTGTCTCTTAGTGAGGAATAACTCGACCTGAGCGATCGAACGCACCATCTTGTTCTCACTGATTTCCATTTAGGTCGAGCGGGTAAGGATTAAAGGTCGTCAAGAAATAAAAAGTAAAAAGTCCACATGAACTTATGGTCGTGTTATCATTCTTCGTCAAAGAATAAGAATAAAGATGGCAAACTGAAGGAGATATAAAAGCGACTTGAGCGATAAGACGACCGATCGGAGAAAAAGCAAATTCAAGTGAAGTGAAAAGAACTGACAGATCGTAGAGTAAGGCTTATATTTCATACACACAAAACCTTTATAGATCGACCGACCAAAGGGCGACGCAATACACGGCCACTTGCTTCCCATCTCAGAAATAACCACCGGAATATGCGGGGCAATGCTGGAGAAAGAGGGACGAACTCATAAGCGACGTTCTCGAGTGGGCGGACACACTTAAATACACCAATGTTGGCCAAACAGGAAAGACATTCATTAGCTCTGTGTAGGCACTGGATGTCGTCTGGAAGACGTGAGAAAGACGATGGCTGATAGGTACGAATAGCGAGTGATAGTCAAGGGAATCAAAGCTATCAGCATGACTTTGTGTATCTCGCGTGTCTGGCCACACCGAAAAGTTGTGATATTACGACACAGACTGTCAGTGGATGACTATATATATATATATAAATTCAAAATATATGCAAGGTATCTCTCAATATGCATACATGTATATGTGGGTTTTATATATAGAGAGAGACACACAGACAGATACACAGACAGAGAAAGAGAGAGAGAGAGAAATTGATAACAAGGTAACTCAAGTAGGAGAGATCTATTGAGGAGCTAAGTCGACACTACAGCGTTTCGGTTCCAATGGACCATCATCAAGATTGTGGAGGATGATATTAGTGATGGTAAATCAACGATTGGTGTTTAACAAAACAAAACTAACTAAACAGCCAACTCTTTCTTAAATACAGAATTTCCCAAAGTTTTTGTATTTTTAAACATCCATCGTTGATTTTTCATAATTGATGACAGACAGCTGATTAAGATAGGTGCACTGTATGATTTGCTGCCATGTCGAATAGCCTCAAAACAAATAATTTTGCTATAAACCAATCCTGATCAATGCAAAGTTTAACATTTATAGACAAAAAAAATACTAGAAAAATTAATTTTCTTTTTTTCTCAAAAAAAATTTATTTATTGAGTGACACTCGTATATAAACCTATATATATATATATATATATATATATATATGTGTGTGTGTGTATGTGTGTGTGTGTGTGTGTATACATATATGTGTGTACATATATGTGTGTGTGCATGTATATATATATGTGTGAGCGTAAATATGCACTTCCTTATATATATATATATATATATATATATATATATATATATTATATATATATATATATATATATATATATATATGTATATTATGATTTCAACGACTATCATTTTTTAGTTGAATAAATGAATTTCTGAAATTGTTTTCGTTTCTCACAAATGATGCACTTCTTGACATTGGTGATTGTTTTTCAAAATTCCTCCCGCTCTTTTCACAGACCCCCATGATTCACTTTAAAAGCAAAAAAAAAAATACTTTTGACTTTAACGATTTCATAAATAGATAAAATCGATCAGTTAGCTTGAGAGATTTAGCGTTGTTTTGCCACAAAAGTCAATGAGTATAAAATAAGTTCCTAATTCGGAATAAACCACATACCAAAATACACACCAAGTCCACATGGCTTTTATTAACAACGACATATTCTGTTTCATAAGACCACATACAGCGAAACTTATACTTCCATCGTATTCGCTGACGTTTTTAAGCGCGTGTTCTTGAATAAATAAATAAAAACAATTGAAAAATATTTATATTATTTAGTGTATTCGGACGATTGCCATCTTTATTTTTATATTCCCAACGTTTCGTGAGCCTACATAGAACTTCGAACAGAACCCTTTATTTAATCTACGGTTTGACGAGTTCAGGGAACTATGTAGAAATCTGTAGCCAGCAAGCAAACAGATAAGGAAAATGCATATATATATATATATATATATATATATATATATGTGTGTGTGTGTGTGTGTGTGTGTGTGTGTGTGTGTGTGTGCTACTAACTCTACTAGTGTACAAAGAAATGCGAACAAACATGGTGCAGGCAAATCAGAAAGGAAAGTATTGATTATGATATTCATCAAATCCCACACGATGATGGAATGTGATTCAAAATCTCTTCAAAGTGAGGTTATGAATATCGAGTTGAATTAAAGATGTTATTTGGATGACTGTATCATTATTGCTCCTTTTGTCAAGTTGTAAAGGCAGCTAATACGGAAAACCATATTTTTCAGAAGCATAAAGAAGTGGTTAGTTCGATTCCAGCAGGCGGCTTATCCTTTACTTTTGTTTTCTTTCACTCATAGAAATAACAACTTCTCTGTGTGCGATTTTTTCATTAAGATGAAGGAAAAAATACCGATTGAAAATTAAGAATAAAGAGGATTACATATAAAAGTTTAGCCGTTAATATGTTTATATCCTTTTGAATCGTAATTATTGTGACTATTAACTTTATTTTAAAAAGTCCCTTACCAATATTTTTCCTTTTCAGATATATTTCAGTGACGTCATCTCTCCAATATGAAGATTTTTTCATCATCAGTTTTTTTTTTTTTTTTTTTTTTTTTTTAGGAACCGTTAGAGGGGGTTCGAGTTTTCACCGTTTTTCTTTATTAATTTTAGTAGAATCTCTTACTACTTGTTGAAGTACCCGTCTATAATGGGTAAAAGCTCAAGACTTGGATCATAGCTGGTAAAATAAAAGCTTTAACTGAATTAATAGATTTATTGATCTCAACTGATTAAATTAAAATTTTGACAATTGATTTATGTATTTAAATTTTGACAATTTGATTTATGTATTTAAACATTTCTGTTTTTTTAACTAATAATTAAGGCTCTACGATTACTCTACATCTTGAATAATTACTGATAGACTTTAATAAGTTATATTTAATGAAATAGGAATAATTATTTTCGTAAAATATTTTTCTTTGCAAATTTGGAACAACATTGCAGCAACATAGTCGGAATCCCGAGCCGCTTTATAAAATGTAATAATTGGGCACCTCTGGTGGTGTAACGGTTAGCAAGCTTGACTAACAAACCTACACGAGTGAGTTCGAGTCTTACTGAGGGCCCCATTCATTCGGCCTTGTGTCACATCGAAGCAAAGATCTTTGTAAATTACTATAAAATGTAATCGTTAGCGAGCCAAGCTAGCTGGCTATCGTTAGTGAGTCTATCTTGCCTGGTGCTAAAGTAAGCCAAGCTTTGTAAAGACCAGCATGATTAGAGTCCCCATGACTTGACTTGACGTATAATACCCCTTTTTTACGAGAAACCACTTTCACCTTCAGTAGCAATTTGTTTCATGTTAAAGCCATCCTCTGGATACAGTAAGTATATCAGATTGTATACATATTTACTTAACCACCATCCCACGACGAGCAGGTTGAGAAACAAGATCAATTTTTAAATGGAGAAAGGCTGGGTTGAATTCAGGGTCTCGGTTCTCCTAAACTAGTAGCCGGACCAAGGCTAAAGAACCCCATCTATCCAATCGATGGGAAGAGAACAGGTGAATTCATGCCTTTTCAAAAGGAATTAGCGTGAAGTGAAACCAAAACAGCTTCATTTAGTATTTTAATTCGGGTCTCTGATTCCATTTTCTTGCAACTATAAACTCTATACACAAACATGCCGCCATATCAGATTTTGTAACTCTATATCAAATCAGATAAACCAATCCGTCCCAATTATTAATCTTGGTGGAAAATGAACATGTCTTTTAGGTTTTTGTATTATGTTGTTAAAGTATTCCTTGTTTTCTGATTTCATTTTGTTGAATAAAATCCGCTTCCACTATTTTTAGATATTTGTTCTGTTTTTCTCAGTCAGCATACACCGAATGCTTCTCTACAGTAGGGTAAGAGCCCCCCATCCAACAAGTGTCCCGGATATGACACTAAACAATATGACGGTGAGGTTCCAGTAATACTGGAGCTTTGGGGAATCCAGAGTACCCCTTCATTGCCATCGGTCCCTGGTCCTCTCTAGCCCGGAGAGGTAGCACCTGATAGGGCCCTATCTATGGTTCAAATAGAACTAACTGCATACTTATGCTAAAACTGAATTGCTTGAATAAGAACTATTTGATTGAACTGAATAGCTTGAAATAGAAATATTTTTGACAATTAAACTGAGTACTTACATTTTTACTGTGTACTTATGCTAAACTGAATTGCTTGAAATGGAACTGTTTTTGACATTGAAACTGTACTTACACTAACCTGAATTGTTTAATATAGAACTATTTTGACATTTAACAGTGTAAACAAAATCTATGCTTATACTAAACTGAATTAGCTGATTTAGAACTATTTGAATAAACTGAATAGCTTCAAATAGAAATGTTTTTCACAATTAAACTGTGAACTCATGCTAAATTAAATTGTTTGAAATAGAACTGTTTATTTGTATAAAAATGGATTTGGCGTTAAATAACCTACAAAGGTTGATATGCCATAAAACCCAACCAACCATTTGTACTGTTGTTACTGTTGCTCTTGCTTTTATTGTTACTGTTGTAACTGTTTTTTTGTTTGTTTGTTTTTTTTTGTTTTTGCTTTTTGTTTTTTGCTGTTGTTACTGCTGCTGCTGCTGCTGTTGTTGCTTGCGGCATATTAAACTTATTGTTCAAAATATAAAATATGTAATTCAAATATCTAATATAAATTCTAATATTTAATATAAATTATGGTTGCTTGTCTTTTGAAATATTTACAATGACAAATGAAATAATTTCATTTAATATTCCACTTTCAAATAATTAAATATAATTGTTAAATCATCTTGTTAACGAATAGGGAAACAAGAAAATACGATAAATAGTAAGAAATGTTAAGTCAAATAAAATAGATGCTATTATTCTTATCGAAATCATATATACTCACGCATACCGGCTCATTTTCCTTGTGGGTAGAGTGTTAGCCAATGGTCCGGGAGACCTGGGTTCAGTCCCATGCTGCGTTATACCAAAGACTTTAAAAATGGTACTTGATACCCCCTCGCATAACACTCAGCAATATAAGGTACGTATCAAGTTTAAAGTGGAGCAATCCAGAGAAAGGATTAGCGCCCTCCCCTACACCTCGGTGTAGTAGCTATTGAAAAGGGAGCCTTCTGGTCGCTCTCGACTAAGGGAGACAACTTTATTTACGGAATTATTGGACAAGGAGCAAACCTTGCCTTTAAAAATTATTTCAATTTCATCCTTACCAGATTATTACATCTGTATAAATCAATTGTCTTTAATTGGAATCATTTTGAGATGAGGCTTCTTAATCTGAGAATTAATTTTTATTTATTGCGGACTTTTTTGTCCTCATCTTGGTAGTTTTTTTTTTTTTTTTTTTTTTTTTTGTGTTATTTCTTCTTTCACTACGTTTCGGCCAAATTTCACATATAAGACCAAAATATCCATCCTTCGGGGCCCGTGGTGCAGCGGATAGTGGCGTTGAGTCTCTACGGTTCCAGGTGAGCATTGTCAGAAGATAGCGGTTTCAAATCCTACCCAAGCCGACCAGAGGTTTACTTGGTCAAAAACGCGGTGCGATAGACAACTTTGAAAGGCAGTAATTACTGGGGATACGGTTACAAGACTCATCATTCCTATCCGAGGTCGCGGTAAATCACCTGAAGAAGGCCAGAGGTGAAATTTGGCCGAAACGTAGTGAAAGAAGAAACAACACAAAAAATACCAAGATGAGGACAAAAAGTCCGCAATAAATAAAAATTAATTCTCTGTATAAGTCAACATTTTTTTTATTGTTTTGTTGTTTTTTTTTTTTGTTTTTTTTTGAGTGGTCCCAAAAAATGAATCCTTAACGTCGACTTAACGAAAGATAGAGTTTAAGAGATTTGAATCAGTGGAGTGAGTACAAATCCCGGCATGGGCATGGGCAGTTTGCGTTCTCTTGCACTAATACCCTTGAGAAAGGCATGAATCCATTTTCCTCTTTAGTTATCAGTAAATTACAGGGCAATTGGAGTCACTTATTCTTGTCACGGCAATTTATTAAAAATAATTGAATAGCCCAGTACAACCGGGCGCACGTTTCTTTGAGAGATGAACATCTTCTAGAAATCCCCATTGCTCTGAAAAATGCAATGAAATAGACTTTTTAGTTCTCATAAAGACCATAACATGTATTTACCCGACGTCACGAAAAGGATACGGCTCAAGGTCAAATTTTAAGGGGGTGGGGTACAGCAGGTTTAAATTTTTCCTCTTCTAGATCAGTGAAGTTAAAGAGCCCAGTTTGCCTTAGTATTTACTTAGACGGAGAAAATATGATATCATAACTTTTCCGAGGGCATTAGCGCAATGGGAAATGCAAAGTCTTGTTCCCGATTTCAATTCGCGTCACCGAGTCTATTTCCTACAACGATAACGGTTATGCCTTGAGCGCCTTCAAGATTTAAACCTTACAAAATTTTAACTACTGTGTAAATCAACATGCTTTTTTCTCTTTTTTTTTTTTTCTTTAGCTTTGTTTGTTTGTTTGCTTGGTGCTTTGTTGTTGTTGTTGTTTTGTTTTTTAGGGATTTTTTGAAAGAGAAGATCCTAATACACCATATTTGCAATGGCCATGAATTTTTCGAGAAAATGATATACACAGACCAGAAGTAATTTATTCACAAAAAACAGTTTAATAGATATTTAGACAATCTATATCATTATTAAAAAAAGGGATTGGAAAAATATTTCCGGCAGTTTTTTTTTTTTAATATAATTTTGGGGGGACATTGATTGTTGCATTGTGATTGAATAGTTTTTCTTTATTATAAGACGCGCTCAGGGCTTCTCACTTGGTGGAATGTTTAGCAAGGTAGATTATCAGATCATTGTTCCTCAGTTTGGTTTCATTTAGGGTACAATGATCCGGGGCTTGTGACACATTTAAGCTTAGTTGATTACTAAAGGACACGCCCATTGAATGATGTATAACATTCTGAGATAAATTGTTGTTGATTTGTTATCATTGTAAAAATAATAATACACTCACACACTTACACACACACACACACACACACATATATATATATAATCCCTCTGCACAAGCAGGATGTTACACGAGGTCAATTTTAAAAGGTGTGTAACAGGTTTTCTTCTCCTGGATCGGTTGCCATACCAAGATTAAAGAACCCAGTCTGTTTTACTGTTTACCTGTCGCTGGAAAGAGAATAATGTATTTCTTAAAAGTATTAGTGCTAAATGAAATGCAAACAGCCTCGTCCAGGATTTGAAGTCGGGTTACCGTGTCCATTTCCTACGACAGTAACCATTAAATCACGAGCACCGTATATATATATATATATATATATATATATATATATTTGTGTGTGTATGTGTGTGTGTGTGTGTGTAAATAATAAAGACACATTTTGTCTATCTGATCTAATTAAGATCCTTTCACATGCAAGCAACCCCTAATGATGGCCTATGAAAGGTCGGAAAGCGCTCGGGACAATTTTGATAAGTTCATCAACCAATTCCAACCTGTAACCAAGACACTTCTCAGGAAACTTGAAAGGATCTTAAGTTATATAGACAAAATGTGTCTTTACTATTTAATAAAACTATATATATATATATATATATATATATATATAGTGTGTGTGTGTGTGTGTGTGTGTGTGTATAAATTTCAGTGTTGTAGGGGTTCTTATAGTAGTTCTGCTATTCTAATAAAATATTAAACATTTTTAATCATCTGTGGGACATTGAAATTTTGCCATAAAGATATTCTCATAAGAGTGTTAATATCTTTAATATCCCCCCACCAAATATATATATATATATATACATATATATATATATATATATATTCTAGTAGTGTAAAAAAGAACATACCGAAAAAAAATTAACCCTTTTTATTATTGCAACAAATATTAATAAATTTTCAATGACTTATGCACACATAGAAAATGATTAGATCTACATTTTATTTTTATTTTTAGTAGTGGAATAATATTGTGAATTGAATTACCAGAAAATACGGTGAACACTTACGCACGACATACGGAAAAACTGGACAGCTGTTTCGACCTTATTAGGTCTCATCAGCAGTGTATACCGTGATATCCACCTCTGGAGATCGAACCAGCGTCCACAGATTGCAGTGTCGAAACCCTACAACTGAGCCACCTCTTCATATCGAACAGAAGTGACGCCAAATTAACTAGTCATGGAAATAGCACGGCCAATTAACCTAAATTTGTCTTGCAAGTTACATCCGTACCCTTTACAGAGGACATGGTCACCTCGAGGGCCACGTCTTCCCAAGAGGATTAGAAATACGCATCCGCGTAATTATTATGACTTCAAGGGCAAGGATATAGATCTACATTTTATTTTTATTTTTAGTAGTGGAATAATATTGTGAATTGAATTATCATGACCAGAACATCCGGTGAACACCTACACATGACATACGGAAACACTGGATAGCTGTTTCGACCTTATTAGGTCTCATCAATTAATGTGACGTCACTTCTATTCGCCGGATTTCGTGGTCATGGTAATTCAATTCACAGAAAATGATTATTTTCCTTGATTATTGTTGTAAAATTGTTCAATATGGGAAATGTTGAGGGAACAGGTATTTTTTTTTTATGGGCGACGGACAAGTCTTGATTTTTGCGTGTATCCTCACTATAAAATAACTTTTTACCATATCCTGACTTGGTGGGAAGTCAGTTTAATACCCCGTTGATTTTAGATGAACACTACGTTTTAGAGTATGGGAGCAATAATAATTCGACATTGGCCGATTTCATTTAACCAAAGATTCTCTATTTCTTTACTTTCTTTTACCTCTAGGTGTTCAAACAAATTTTTTACAAGGCATTTTCCGTAGATCTCTTGTGGAAGAGATAAACTTCTAAACATCTTACATAAGAATTAAGTTTCAGATTCCCCCCCCCCCACACACACACTCGCACTCACCTCTTAATTCCATAGGAACGCAATTCAAACGGCAGAGAACAAAAATATACTGAATTCTAGAGAAGCAGATACCATCGAAAAGTAAATAAAGAGACAACGAAAAGGTAAGATTTTTAAAAATATTCTCGTAGATCCATCTGAGTTTTAATTATCTTCACTGAATTATTAAAATAAATACGGAGAATATTTAGTGGTCAAATGGAATCTAAATCCATGGAGGTTGAATGCATATACTCGAGATGTGAAAACTTCGAAAAAATAGTGACAGCAAATGTAAAATTTATATTATTATTAGATTACAATCTTCGAATATTTAAATGTATATTTTAGCTATTATTATATGACTGCTCTTTTTCTGACTTTTTTAATTTATATTTCACTGATAAATTATTTAGGCCAACTTTTCGATAATGTAATAACAATCATCTTTAGAGCAAAAACATGGCAGACAAACAGTTATATGAAAACCAAGTGAGTGAATTCCAAAATATATACGTGGTGCCTTCAAGACGTTTCCAGACATTTTTTTTTTTTTGTACAGGCTTTTAAAATCGTTATAGACTCTTGGAAATTCAGTATGCTATTGCTATATATCTTATGAGATGACTGACCAAGTTTTATGATTTCAGCTTCAAATGAACAGCTACAGCAGCAATTGGAATACATCCTACTAAATCCTGATTGTCACAGCTGGTGAATTTCAAAAATGCAATCTGGACGTGAGGACATTTTAGAAGAACAATATGCAATAACATTCTGTTTTAAACTTGAAAAAAATACCACAGAAACGTATGGATTGCTTCAGACTGCTTTTCGACCATCTTGCATGAATCGAGCATCAGTTTTTGAGTGGCACAAGAAATTCAAGGAAGGCAGGGAGTCTGTGAGGGAGAAGTAAGAAAGTCAGAACACCAGAGTTGATTGTCCAAAGGTAAGGGTTAGGGTTACTATGTGGATGTTTTAAGGGAGTTCAGGTAGAGATTCCTTGGAAAGAAGCCAGCAATCTTCAAATCGGCTCAGTGGCATTTCCAGCAGGACAATGCACCAGTACACAAGTCCATCCTTGTCACAGACTATTTGACCAAGATGGGCATCAAGGCAGTTCCTCAGCCTCCTTATAGTCCAAACCTTGCTCCCTGTGACTTTTGGTTATTCCCTAAGCTCGCAGGCTGTCGTTATGAGACAATTGAGTAGATGAAAGAGACTGTGACGAAGGTCATTGACATGCTCACCAAAGAGGACTTCCAAAGGGCCTTCCAGAAGTTGTTAGAACGGTACAACACGTGCATTGCAGCCGGAGGAGATTAGTTCGAAGGGGACTAGAGTTTCATGAGTGTACAATCAATAAAAGTGCCCATACGAAAAAAAGGCTGGAAACTTATTTAATGATCCTCGTATTTGACTTTTCTACTAAGAGACAATGATTATATTACTTGAATTTTGAGTAATAAACAAATTCTTTACAATCATAATTATCTGATGGTTAGAAAATCTATTTTGACTTCGAAAATATAAATCTATGCTTTACTTGGCTGTAGATTTATATTTTGATTTATCAACTAACGTAATACACTGTGGGGGGTACTTTTATTGTATAACTTCGACTGTGAAAAATTCTTTTAAATCCTCAAGAAAACGTCATTTAATATTACTTGTTTCCGTATCTATGATTCAGAGCTTTACCACTGAGAGGTTTTATAAAAAGCAGTATTTCTAGTCGTCGTAGTATTTATTATTTTTCTGTGTAATTTTTATTTAGTTTCGAGTTAAGAGGATTACCTTCATGTCTAGTATGATTAGCATTATTGAATCTTTTAATTAAACCAGATTTTATTGTCATGATTGCTTTGGTTTTTACTCTTGGGCTACGTTTCAGAAATATGAATACAAAGAGCGTCTTAAAGGGTTTTTTATTTGATTAATTTGGTGTATTAGAGACAAAAAAATAAACGTACTATTACATATATCATTTTGTAAAGCTTGCGGCAGCAACTGGATCTGTAAAAGTAAACATCCTAAAAAGTGTATCCTTCGGCTTCTTTTAGACCCAAACAAGATATAAATACTCAAATACAAGTGTTTTTAGAGGGGATATATTGGAGGTATTGATCGGTTTCTTCTTGTAGATTATGATCCGGGTTCCAGTTTGTAGAACTTTATCCAAGATGTTCGTTGATGACTTCTCACCGATTTTATCAGGAAGGTGTCGTGAGGAGATGAAGATGGCGTTCTTCTTTTTATTTGTATACCCCCAGCCTCTCTTCCATGTGTAGGAGGTCACACAAGGTCAATTCTTATATGCTGTAAAGCTGGAGGTGCCGTGGTGCAATGGTTATCGTCGTAGGAAATGGACATGGCGACACGAGTCCAAATCCTGGTCGAGACTGATTGCATTTCACATAGTACTAATACTCTTGGGAAAGGTATGAATCCAATTATTCTCCCTCCAGCTATGGGTAAATAGTAGGGCAGACTGGGTTCTTCAGCCTTGGTGAGCCAACTAGTCTAAGAGAAGGAAAACTCTGAATTCAAACCTGTTAAACTCCGCTTAAAAATTGACATCGTGTCATATCCTGCCCGAGCGGAATAGGTGGTAAATAGGTTAAAGCTGGTTTGACTACCGAGTTGTCCATATCCAAGACAGTTCCCCTTGCCTAGGTTAAAGAATACTGTTTAACCTTCTGTTTACACTTAGCTGAGAGGAGAAGGATTCATGGCTTTCCTAAGGGCATTAGCATGAAGATGATTTCCCTTTTCTTCTCTTTTTCTTTATTCAGCAGTATTTATTCACAGCTAAACCTATCGCTGTTAGTTCGAATTCAAAAGTTTCCTTCTCCTTAACCGGTTATCCTACCAAGGTTAAAGGACCTAATCTTTCCTAGTACTTACTCCTAGCTGGGGGAGCGACAAAAGAAATCGGGTTCATGCCTTTCCCAAAAGCATTACCACGAAGTGAAATACAAACAACCTCAATCAGAACTTCTTTCATCGAATCAATTTTCTGAGACGATTGATCTAACAACTTATAAGATTATAGCCAAATTTGTCTAAGAAACACCTTTGTGGTTGATAACAGAATATACTAACTCTATCGGCCAGTTTCCAATTTCTACCTTCAATATGTTTCCAGACTTTTTTACAGGCATTTAAAATTGTCGTAGACATTCAGGATGTTATTATTATACATCTTATGAGATGACTGACCAATTTTTATGATTTCAGCTTCAAATGAACAGCTACGCCAGCAATTGGAATACACCCTACTAAAGCTTGATTGTTACAGATGGTGAATTTCAAAAATGCAATCTGGACGTGAGGACACATTAGAAGAACAATATGCAATAAAATTCTGTTTTAAACTTGGAACCAATGCAACAGAAACGTATGGAATGCTTCAGACTGCTTTTGAAGCAACTTGCATGAATCGAGCATCAGTTCTTGAGTGGCAAAAGAGATTCAAGGAAACCATGGAGTCTGTGAGGGATGATGAGAGGTGTGGGAGGAGTAAGGAAGTCAATACACCACAGTTGATTGGCCAAAGGGTAACGGTTAGGGTTACTATGTTGAGGTTTTAAAGGAGTTCAGGAAGAGATTCCTTGGGAAGAGGCCAGCACTCTTCAAATCGGCTCAGTGGCATTTCCACCAGGACAATACACCAGTCCACAAGTCTATGCTTGTCACAGATTATTTGACCAAGATGAGCATCAAGACAGTTTTTCAGCCTCCCTATAGTCTAGACCTTGCTCCCTGTGACTTTTGGTTATTCCCTAAGCTCACAGGCTGTCGTTATGAGAAAATTAAGATGAAAGAGGCTGTGACGAAGGTCATCGACACGCCTACACAAGAGGATTTCCCTGAGGCCTTCCAAAAGTTGTTGGAACGGTACAACAAGTGCATTGCAGCCGGAGGAGATTATTTCGAAGTGGACTAGAGTTTCATGCGTGTACTATCAAAAAAAGTGCCCATACGAAAAAAGTCCGGAAACTTATTTAATGATCCACGTACATCTAGGTGTAGAGGAGGGTGCTACTCCTTTTCCTGGATTAGTCTACTTATAATTGATCCGTAACTTTTAATGCGGATTTTTAAGCAAGAAGGCATCAAGTATCATTTTTTTGAGTCTTTGGTATGACTAGGCCTGGGATTGAACCCGGTCTCCCGGGGGGGATTTATCTTTAAGCAAAGAAGTTTTTTCCCTTTAAAATTATTAGGTCATGCCTGATATGAAATTCCAAATATAGAGGCAGTATTAAAATGTTTAAGTTTCAAAGGCCTGAAAAGAAAATTTTTTTAGTCTTCGTTAATAATTTGATAACGAATCATGGGTAATTTTCATTCTTAGCTGTGTGTCATCCAATAGAACTGTAGACGGAAATATCTTTCTCTCAGACATGTCATAATTTTTCTAATGCTTATGAATTCGATTCATGAAAATCATGGTTAAGGTTTCATTCTAAGTTTGGTTTTACGTTCTTCACTGCTAATTCGAAGGAAAATGAGGCTTTCAACTGTCTTTTGCCTTTGGATTTTTAGAATAATATTTGACTACATATAATATTTAGGTTTAAATCTCTTCCGGCTGCAATGCACTGGTTTTACCATTCCAACAACTTCTGGAAGGCCCTATGGAAGTCCTCTTGTGTGAGCGTGTCAATGACCTTCGTCACAGCCTCTTTCATCTCCTCAATTTTCTCATAACGACAGTCTCTAAGCTTGGGGAATAAGCAAAAGTCACAGGGAGCAAGGTCTGGACAATAGGAAGGCTGAGGAACTGTCTTGATGCCCATCTTGTTCAAATAGTCTGTGACAAGGTTGGACTGGTGCATTGTTCTGCAGGAAATGCCACTGACCCGATTCGAAGAGTGCTGGCCTCTTCCAATCGAATCTCTTCCTGAACTCCCTTAAAACCTCAACATAGTATTCCTTGTTGACTGTCTGTCTAGTGAGAACCCAGTGCATGTATATCGTGCCAGTGCTGTCAACAAAAGGGATCATCAAAAGTTTGTTGGTGGATTTACTCTGTCTGGCCTTCTTGGGTCTGGGAGAGCCAGCATGCTTCCACTGGAAACTCTATCTCTTGGTCTCTGGGTCATAGCAATAGATCCGGCTTTCATCGCATGGAATTTTTTCAAAGTTTAAAACAGAATCTTATGACATATCGTTCTTCTAAAGAGTCAGATTGCATTTTTGAAATTCACCAGCTGTGACAATCAGGCTTTAGTAGGGTGTATTCCAATTCCTGCTGAATGCACCTCCTAGTATCTATTAAAAAAGGAGCCCTCGGGTAACCCTCGACAACGATCCACCAACTTACAACTTATTTATGATTGAATATGACATAATCACTGTGACATGGGAGCACACAAGTACATGTGTGGGTAAAGAACAAAAATTGACATCTTGTACTTCTTTTTTGTGAAATAGGCCGATGTTGGCTCGGAATTGGAATACCTAAGGCAAGACTTATCTCATGCTTTTGTCACTTTCTACCAGAAGATGAGAAAACACTTGAGCAAGGGAAACAGATACAAAACTCAGATTGTAGACAGGTAGTTTGTAGGTTTGGCCTCTGATCTTTAACAGGGTCATTTGATCCTTCCTAGTTTTTGATTATTTTAATCTAATCATCATCATCATCATCATGTCGCACCATCAGCACGGATATTTCTGACCCTCTCTCGCCATCCCTCCCTATCGTCCATTGCCCCCGGCAGGTCTTCAGGGCTACACCCAGTATCGGCTCAGAGCTGCTGTATGTATGTTCGAGCTGGACGTCCCGCCTTTGCTCGTCCCTCTGAAAGGGTCCACAGGAGTACATCACTTATGAGCTCGTCCCTACTTCTCCAGCAGTGTCCCGTATGTCTGGTTTGTCTAACTTTGATAGTTTTCGTGACGGGTGGTAGGTGGCCGTACAGTTGCTGTTTTATGAGTTACTGTCTCCAGGACTTGTTTAATATTGCTCGTAACATTCTCGTGTAATTACCATCAAGCTTCTTCTCCATACGTTTTATTAGCATCCACGTGGTGCATCCATATAGCAGTATCGATACTACCGCTGCTTGGAAGAAACTGCGCTTCATTTTATCGCTCAGGTCTGACTTCCATACTACCGATAGCCTATCGATAGCTGCCCATGCCTTTGCTAGTCATGTGTCGATGTCTGTCTCGGTTGATGAGACAATGCTCCCTAGGTAGGTGAACTTGTCAACCAGGTTCAGTGTGCTACCGTTTAGTGTGGAGATGTCGCCTGTTTGATTGAGGCACCTATATTTCGTCTTGTGTGCGTTGACATGGTGGCCGATGCCTGCAGCGGCTCGTTCCAAACTATGTAGCAGGTTTTCGGCTTGTGCGGGTGCATTTGTCAGAAGTGCTATATCATCGGCGTAGTCAGCATCGGTAATTGTTTTAGAGGGGTGCCTTCTGCTTCTTTCTTTTGTTAGCTTGAAATCTTTTTTCTTTGATTTTATCAATAGATGTTCTAAGCACATAGTCTAGATATATGATGAAGAGGTATGGGACTAATGTGTCTCCTTGCAGTACACCTGCTACAATATCGAAGTAGTCTGTATCTCCATCCGGAGAACAGACTTTTTCCTTAGTGTTTCTATAGAGCATCATACCATATTTACCAACCCCTCTGCTCGGGCAGGATATGACACAAGGTCAATTTTTAAGCAGAGTTTAACAGGTTTGAATTCAGAGTTTTTCCTTCTCCTAGACTAGTTGCGTCACCAAGGCTGAAGAACCTATTCTGCCCTACTATTTATCCATAACTTGAGGGAGAATAATTGGATTCATACCTTTCCCAAGGGTATTAGTGCTATGTGAAATGCAATCATCTGTCTATAGGATTTTGATTATATACGGCATTACAGTGTCTGAGGAATATGTCGTCGAATTTCCTGGTCTTCCACACTTCTGGGGGTATTTTATCGAGCCCTGCTGCCTTTCTATTTTTAATTTTTCTCAGTACCGAGTCAAGTTTAATGTCTCAAATTTCTTTTATCTCTCAGATAATAAACATTGCCGTCATGTTTGACAGCATAACTTTTATAATACGATAAAACTAAAGTGCTAATTGCTGAGTTGACAAAAACGCAAACAAAATAGAATTCAACGTTATTCTGTGTATTGCAAGAGTGTTTGACGAAATATCATTATTAATTGTATCACTTTTTCCTTTTCTATCTTTTTTTTTCTATCTTTTTCATTTCATTGCTGATTTTATCCCTTTCTTTTATTGTTTGTTTTGTTTTTATCGGGCAATTTATTCCTGGCAAGTTAGTGGTAATCAGTTAAAGACCTTTGCCAGTTCAGTTTCCTTCCGGGACAAAGATGTGGCAGACCTTCAAAATTGATAACAGTATCACTGGAGGCGAGAACTTTAAGACAGTAGAAATTGTTTTGACCTAACTCTTAATAAGCAATCAAAACAAATCGTTTTTGTGTGTTTCCTCGGAAACCTTTTAAAACCTACATTCGTCTGGCACCTGGTAACGATTGGACTTCATCTTCAGCGAACTAAACTCACGGAGATTAATTTGCTTGAAACATATCTATCTATCACGCATACAGACATATATAAACTTTGTGTTGTTTTGCTAATAATTTGGTAAAATTATCTTCTGTATTTTTACGATTTGAAAGTATTTGTAGACTCATATTTATTGGAAGTGTGTGAAAAATGTGTTTATTTTGAATTCTAACTTAAGTCTTCTTTTATTTTGGGTTTAAGAAAAACAAGATAAAATAGATGAAAAAATATTTAAAATGAAATACTAGTCGAAAATTAATCACGCCGGAGGAGATTACTATATATATATATATATATATATATACTTGGCTCATCAAATAAGTTTCCAGACTTTTTCTGTGTCGGCACTTTTATTAATAGTACACACATGAAACTCTATTCCCTTTCGAAGTAATCTCCTCCGGCTGCAATGCACTTGTTATACCGTTCCAACAACTTCTGGAAGGCCCCATGGAAGTTTTCTTGTGTTGGCGTGTCAATGACCTTCGTCACAGCCTCTTTCATCTAATCAATTGTCTCATAACGACAGCTTCTGAGCTTATGGAATAACCAAAAGTCACAAGGAGCAAGGTCTGGACTATAGGGAGGCTGAGGAACTGCCTTGATGCCCATCTTGGTCAAATAGTCTGTGACAAGGATGGAAGTGTGGATTGGTGCATTGTCCTGGTTGAAATACCACTGACCCGATTTGAAGAATGCTGGCCGCTTCCGACGGAATCTCTTCCGGAACTCCCTTAAAACCTCAACATAGTAACCCTAAGCCTAACCCAAACCCTTTGGCCAATCAACTCTAAGGTATTGACTTCCTTACTCCTCCCACACCTCTCATCATCCCTCACAGACTCCATGGTTTCCTTGAATCTCTTTTGCCACTCAAAAACTGATGCTCGATTCATGCAAGATAGTCAAAAAGCAGTTTGAAGCATTCCATACGTTTCTGTGGCATTTTCCCCAAGTCTAAAGCAGAATTTTATTGCATATCGTTCTTCTGTTTCCTTACGTCCAGATTGCATTTTTGAAATTCTCTAGCAGTGACAATCAGGATTGAGTAGGATCTATTCCAATTGCTGCTGTAGCTGTTCCTTTGAACCTCATAAGATGTATAGCAATAACATACTGAATTTTCAAGAGTCTACTACAATTTTAAATGCCTGTACAAAAAAGTCTGGAAACTTTTTGAAGGTACCACGTATATATAATGTTTGTGTGTGTGTGAGATAATTTATCGCTAAAACCATTTTAAGCAAGTAAAAAACAGTGTACTATGCACAAAAATTTAGAGCTATATCGCGACATTTTCTATAGCCATGGAAATAGAAGATAATATATTAAAGGAAGATAAACTTTTTTTTAAAGATTCATCTATGTATTCATAGGTCGTTTTTTACTTATTGTGTATTTATGTTTGAAGAATTATTAAATTTACCAAATAAAATGACTACTTTTACATGGAGGACAGCATTTTCTCTTTTAACCATGTTTAATCAAATATGAGTTGTTTGACTTTTAGATGGAATGAATTTAGGAAGGCACCGTATGTTTCCCAAGTACTTTTTGTCTCAACTAGAGCCATTTTCTGGGAATAGAATAATGAAATGACAAACAAAATGACGTGTCAAATACATTTAAATAGCGAGTAGGAGGAAGAAAAAGTGGGAGGGTAATTTCTGAATGATAAGAATTTTACTGGGGGTATTCGCAGGAATTGCGCCATAGGCATTTCAGAATGTGGCTACGATTATTTCTGATATCAGCTCATCCAAAAAGGATGACTGGTTCTACACAGGCCACAATTCTTCACCATAAAGAAATCAGCTGTATCGGTAGTCCAGCGGCTCACATATTTAACTGAGCTATTGGGCTCTCATACGACAAGATTGAATGGTTGGTTGGTTGTATTTAATGGCATATCAACCTCTATAGGTTATCTAATGCCAGAGCCTTTTAACTCATATATCATATATATGATTTGTAAACGCATATTTTTAGGTTGGTGATGGTTGGGTTTTATGGCAAATTAACCTCTTAAGAGTCATTGAGTGTCAAATTCTAATGTATAAATGAATGTTAATTATAAATAAATAGTCCAGAATTAATGTTTTAAAATAGGTCAAAGCTTTTTGTTTGTATAAACTTGATGGTCGAAGGTGTTGGTAACATAGTCTATATCTTTAATAGGAGGCCAATTGTTTTTAAGAAGTTGATTATGTTTTTGAGAGCATTTTTTTAAATAGTCCCTTCATGCTGTTCGCCTTATAAAACTTTTTCTTGGTGTGGCTGAGTTTTGTGCATTCTATCAAAATGTGCTTGATTTGATATTGGTTTCCACATGGATATTTTGGGGGTGGTTCTTCTTTAAGAATGAAGGAGTAAGTCAGTTGGGTGTGTCCAATGCGTAGTCGAGTATGGGTAGTTTCTTCCCTACTGGTATTATTAGGATCCAGCTTCCTTTCTTTTAAAATAGGTTGTATTTGAAAGAGCTTATTGTGGAGATTTTCATCCCATAATTGTTGCCATTTTGAAGAGAGTTCCTATATATATATATATATATATATATATATATCCTCTCGCTTAAAATCTACCTTCATTGGGCTTTGATCTTTATAACAAATATCCTATTTATAGCATTTATAAATAATTGCAACTAAATAAACAAAGGGGATTTCCTATGATTAACATTTGATTGTTATCTCCCCAAAAGAATTATACTTATAGTAGTGTGCGCAAACAAAGAAGAATTTCTGTTGTGCGATGGTAACATTCATAATTCGTATTGCAATTTGGATAGATTTTAAAATAACCACTGGATTTCTAATGGAACAGATACTACACTCTTACTATATCAAGAAAAGCCGCGAAGTAATACTTTGGATTTTGACTGAGCGCATTAATACTAGACCCTGATCCTATACTTGCGTGAAATAGTTCACCGAAATTATAGGCTAGTTTCGTGATCATCAAATTAAACCAAGTCCATCCCAAATTATTCTTTTCGAACAAAGAGAACGATGCTTGTTGTTTAATATATTGGAATATTTGGTTGATGGTACAAAAAATAATCGGGTGCATTTAGTTCACCAACTGACGGAAAAGTGTTCAGGGAAATTAAGATAAAAGTTTTGCGTTTTTTATCAAAAAATGTCAAGATAGGAAGCAGAAATAGCAACCACTATGGTTTCACTCAAGAAATATTCTTTAATAAAACTTTTCAAACCTAATTTTAATTCCATTAGTGTCCTTAGTGTGACATTAAACTCCATCCGATGATAAGGGCCCGGATGTTGGGAGACGAAATGGAGTGGTCTCCCTTGTCACAGTGTTTCATCACGTGACAAAGCAAACCCGGGAATCCACCTCTTTTATGAACAGGACTTGTTTCGCATCTCAGCAGCGACGCTCACGGTACCTCCTCATTTTATCAGACATGCGAAGCAGTAAGTGATTTTCCCCTCTTTGTTGTATAGACTTTTCATCATGTTCCTCGAACGCCTTGTGACTCTTTTATAGTTTGAGACGGGAACTCAGTTCCCTCCTTGAATGTTGCAGAATGAAATATTATAATAGTATTAATAAATTTATTAGTTCTTCTTCCAACTGAATATTCTGCGTTAGGATACTCTTTTGGGTAACTTTAGGCCTTATTAGAAACGGTGTGTTATCTGCGAGTTAACACTCCGTTAAATCTGAAAATCCGGGGAATGGGGAGTACCCTCTCCTTGACATTACTCCCCAGTCCACTCTGACCTGTAAAGGTGGAACCTGTTAAGATCTCACCAAGAGTTCAAATAGATTTTTTAAGCATTATTTGTATTAGATAGGAATACATGAGACCATATAACTGCTTGCAAATATAAGATTAAATAGATTGAAACCATACAACTGCATGCAAATTATTTGAATAACTTAGCATCATATAACACTGTGCTAGTAAATGATTCGAGACTAAATGGTATTTTAATGCAGCAAAACGTTGGTAATATAGCTATTAGAAAAAAGTTTT
Organism: Sepioteuthis lessoniana; assembly: GCA_963585895.1. NCBI lineage: Eukaryota > Metazoa > Mollusca > Cephalopoda > Myopsida > Loliginidae > Sepioteuthis > Sepioteuthis lessoniana. Next base: position 123,306,673 of record OY757910.1, read on the forward strand.
CAAGGGAATCAAATGTTCGCATTAAATAACCCATAAGGATTTGATGTGCCGAGAAACAAAAACCAAGTCATCTCTGTCATGACTGATATGATATGACAGATTTATTACGTGGTCGATGGAAAATTATTGGCTGAATTAAATGTAGTGGGGGGCATGAATCAACAATATTTTTAAACAGAAATCTTGTCGTTTATTAGATTGAGTGTTCTTTGAAAAGGGGAAATTCGACAATAAAAAAAATAAATGCAAATGGTAAGAGTTTACAAGAATAGGTGCTCACCACTTCTGCAACAAAACCCCGAAATAATATCTAATTTTGAGAACAAGAAGTCTGTAATTTTACGTTTCATGTGAAATGCACAATCATCAGACGGAAGAGTCCGAAAAATAGACAATCAGTCGTAATTATACCGTGTTGTAAAGCCCGTTTTATTTTCTCTTATACAATAGCTTTTGTTTCTAAAGAAGGAAGCTGGAAAACCTTCTGATAAAATGGGATATTGTGAAAATGTATAGGTTTACAAGTGATAACAATAGCTTCAGATTATTAATATGCATCCTAGAACAAGCTGAAAACGCCCGCTGAAAAAAAGAAGTGAATTGATGTCAAAGTGTAGACATATTAATAAGTTTCTCATGTGTTATTTACCACCTAAGTAAGTCCAAATTTATTCTCCTCCATTTGGACAAATTTATATATATATATATATGTGTGTGTGTGTGTGTGTGTGTGTGTCTATTTGTCTGTTTTTACCAGCCCCTCCACGCAAACAGGATGTGACACAAGGTCAGTACTTTAAGCAAAAGTTTACAAGTTTGAATTCAGTTTTCTTTCACCGAGACCGGTCGCTACACTAAGGTTACAGAACCCAACCTGCCCTACTATTTACCCATAGATGGAGGGAGAATAGTTGAATTCATACTTTTCCCAACAGTATTAATTCTATATGAAATGTAATTAACCACATCCAAAGTATGAACTCGAGTCACTGTGACAATTATAGGCGACTATAACCATTGCACTACAAGCGCCTCTTTTTTCCAACTTCTCCGCCATAAACTAGATGCGACACCAGGTCATTTTTAGTAGAAATTAACAGCTCTGAATTCAGGGTTTTCCTTCTCCAAGACTGGTTGACATAATAAGGTTAAACGGCCTCGTCTACCTTACTATTTACCCATAGGTAAAGAAAGTATAGATGAATTCATTTTCAATGGGTATTAGTTCTATGTGAAATGCAAACTAGCTCGTCCAGAACACACACATATATATATATATATATATATATATATATATATATAAAGAGCACGCACATTTTTGTCACTCATGTGAGTGCTGCGTGTGATTTTATCTTAACGTGCGACTTTACATCACACACACACATACATACATACATACATACACACACACACACACACACGCATATATATATATATATATATATATATATATATATATATACATCACCTAAAACACCTGTTGGAGATGCAGTCTTAGAATTATTTATGATTAAGCTTCCGATTATGAAATTCGAAATTCTTTTTAGATATAAATATCATAGTTTATAGTACCATGTGTCATTGGGCAACCGTTGTATAACTTTTTGTCATTTCCTTCTCTAACCCACTCATGAAAAACTGAGTGCTCCTACTATTACGTCATAACGAAATCCAAAACCAAATAAGAAACATTTTTATTTTCTCCAGTGTGTTCAGTGATAAAAGATCTTTTTTGTATTTACTCCACTTTCTATCATATAATTGAACTTTTTACTCAACTTCTCTGAAATCATATTCTATCAAATGCGAAAAACCTAATTCTAGATAACAGACATTTTGCTTCTCAATTGGCAACCAAATATATCGTTTACAGCTATTTCATATTGATGCAGATTAAAAAAAAAAGACTTATGCTCACTCATGAAATTTTTTTTTTCTGCCGATCAGTTCCATAAAATACGATAATACAATCGGAATTTTATATTTCCAAGTTTAGGCTAAACCATCTCCATAAAACAATTTAACTCTTCTTTTTATATTGGAGAAAAGATGCCCGATGACTGAACAAATAAACCGTATCCAATAGTGGAAGAAAAAGGAGGTTAAAGAAGACTGTACTTGTGTTTTTTTTATGGGATTTTTGGCGCCGATTTTGTAATTTTTATGATAGTTGATGTCCATTAATTTTCGTACATAACACTTTTTTGTGAGGGTCTATTTGTTTATTTCTTGTTCTTCTGTTCCCACCCAAGCCAATTCTAAACTAACCGCTTATTATAACATTATATTTATTAAAATAAATGTACTGTAGTCACCAACGACTTCTCTGTCGATCATGGCTAATCGTTGGATGGTGAAGGAAAAGCACAAAAGCACGACTTGCCTCTTGAATGAGGATCTCGTTGCCTTATTCCTTTCATTCAGTCTCTGAGGCCGTGGAAGCAGGTAAAATTACATCACGGATACAATGCATTTGGTTCTTGTTGGAACAAACTTTACTCATATCTTTCAATTGTTCTCTATTCATACAAACGGTTGTCTCCTCGTACCCCAACCATCAAAAGAAAGCGACTTAAGTAATCAGTCATCTTTTACTGGGCTTCACAAAACACCTCAACTCCCACTTCCATGGTGGAGGCGTTGGGTTTATACAAACAATATAGAAAAGATAATTACTCAGAAATATTATTTTCTATACTTTGAGGAATAAAATGTGATGTAACATTTTGTATCTTTTTTTCGCAAATATTGCCATAGAAATAATTTATTTGTTTTCTTGAATATCGATAAAACATTTCTTAGTTCTTTTTCGTCACTAATGACAAATATGTGCCATGTCACGGCGACGGGGATTAGAATACGCTGACAGTATGTTCCCAAAAAAGGATACCCTGTGTATGACAATAAAAGGTACGTAATGATGAAGCTCTGGTTCTGGAGCATTGGGGAGTGTCAAGTACCAATTCATAGCTATTACTCCCAGATCCATTCTGACCCGGAGTTGTAGTACCTATTAAGGTCCCATCTAGGGATCAGGCAAATCTGTTAAAAAGTTTGTCGTATTCGATTAGCCAATGAGAAAGAACAATTTCTTAAAAAAACACCTATACAAAGAAAAAAAAAGAAATATGAACGCATTATTATCGCGATTCCTAAACATCTTGTCTTCAAATAACCCTTGACAGATTGACGTGCCATTAAAATCAATCAATCTGCGGTGCAACATGTTCGACTTTAGATTAAATGTCGAAATTAGAGAGAAATACAACTTCATTATGCAAGAGTTATACAATCTTCTAAGTAATTATTTATTAGGCTTTGCTTGAGTATTATATAAGGTCAGAAATATGGGACTCGCAGTGAAAATCTAACTCTCTACCAATGGTCAGTTTATCTAGATAACGAACCATTATACAGCGTAAGGTGTCCTTTCCAAACTTCTTTGTATTAGACCTAATCGATCCAAATAACATTAACTTCTTTTTTCTCTGAGTAATAAACTCTTTTGATGGTCTGTGAAATCCACTGAGTTACAAATATATACTAAATAATATGACAGAACCTCTCAACTAAAGAAGACCACCCAAGTAAAACGGACAAGACATGCGGGACGAACTCATCGGCGATGTTCTTCTATTGACCCCTACATGGCCACTTACCCCCATTTTAAAGACCATTCAAGTAAGAACAAGACATACGGGACACTGTTGGAGAAGCAAGGATGAACTCATATATGATGTTCTTCAATTGACTCCTGCACATGGCTGTGCCAGTGTTGGCGAACCAGCAAGAACTTACATAAGCCCAGGGTAGACACCTGCGAGGAGCGATGGATGATAGAGACGGATGGAAAAATAGTCAGGGAAATCTGTGCAGTCAGAGCAGCTTCATGATGACATGGCGGATACTTACAGTATCTTTTCTAGCTTAGTAAAAGAATAGTAGAGGATCTAGGGAAGATCGAACTTGCTACATTAGCAATAATTATTGTGTAAGCCTGCTTGAAAATAATGTATATACGCGTGTATAAGTCAGACATTGTAGACATAATTATTAGAAAAAAATTGGCAGCGACCCATGTATGACAAACAATTTTGTAAGGTTAAAATGCAAGTATAGTGAAAAGAAGAAGGAGCAACATTTCGCTTCAAAAGTTAATTTCATGAATTCATTATTTTGGGAATCTATTCTAAAGGTCGACTTGTGTACAATAACAGTGTATACTTGAGTGTATATGGTAATTGTTAAGTTTTATCTTAGTGTAGCACGCAGTGAAGATTTTTCCCAACTATTAAGTTAATCATGGGTTTTATCAAATCATATTGTAATCTGCATGTACAAATTTTACAATGAAACTTCATCGCCGTACGCAAAGTTATGAAAATAGTATTTGAGGGATATCAGATAAATAGATCAGTTCTCAGTGTATATAAAATGATTTTAATCCAAAGGAAGCAGCAAAAAATGAGGAAGCTAAGTGAAAATCAAAGATTAGCTTTATTACTCATAAAAATTTATAATGCAGATAAACACAACACGCCGAAACACATAGGCACGCGTACAAACGAGTGTACGCGCATCTCCACAAGGGAATAACAATAAGTCCATCGCAGGAGATATTGTCATTGGCTGAATTTTTATCGAAAATTTTCCTCCGTAATGTTTGATGAATGGGATTAATTCTCACCTCTGAATTAAGTGAAAAAGAACTTTATGTTAAAAGATAAATATTTGTCTAAAATAAACTTTATTCATATAAACTGAAAACGCACTTACTGATATACACAAGAGTATATATATATATATATATATGTGTGTGTGTGTGTGTGTGTGTGTTTGTGTTTGTGTGTGTGTGTGTGTGTGTGTGTGTGTGTGTGTGTGTGCAAGACAGATAGATAGATTGAGAGAAAGAGAGTGGGGAAATGGAAAAAAGAGGAAGAAAGATGATTAAAAAATATTGAAAAAGACAAATCTTGATCACGAAATCATCAAAACTAAAAACTAAAAAATTAGAAGAAAATAAAGTAACATAAAATCTGAAAAAGAATATAAAAAACTATCGATCGAATAAAAGGGAAGAATTAGAAGAGAAAGGGAGAGAAAGAGAGAGAAGGAGAGAGCGAGAGAGAGTGGGACTGAAAGAAAAAGAGAAAGAAAGATAACATAAATATTAAAAGGCACAAACCCAATAAAATAAAATAAGAAAATGGATGTAAAAAGCTATCGATAAAAAGGAAGAAACAAGGGGTGTACATTTATATATATATATATATATATATATATGCGCGCGTGTGTGTATATATATATATGTTTGTGTCACTTGTGTGTGTGTGTGTGTGTGTGTGTGTGCTGCTTAGAAGCGCTTTCTTTTCTTGATTAATGCTTATTCTTGGCTATTTGTATATCGTTTGTATAATTTTATTGAAAAGGTTATTCCAAATATACAATTATTTTTGCTACGGTCGAGCTCTTTCGGTAAACTCTTTTGTCATTAGCAGATTTCATTGAATATTTTTCAATAAGTTGATAATTAAAATTCTCATTCCTCATTGATAACTCCCTTCCTTTGTTCATATTTTTGGAGATTTTTAAAAAATAAACTGTATTTCATTTATTTCTATTTAGTCTTCTAAATTTAAATAATGCATTGTTTCAATTAGTTTTAAAAGCATATTCTCATAATACATGGTGTTCCAGAAAAACTGATATCATTTCATTTTGAAATGCCTGCTCTTATTTGAGATATAGATATAAAGACAAATGAAACTTAATTAACTTACTATTGAGCAATATTGGATTTTTTCTCATCAAACTTTGAATCAGAAATTCAAATTTAGGTGGATCTCACGAACGATTTTTCAAGTTCTTAATATGCACGTTGCCTGTGACACGGCACATAATCAAGTCAGTTGTCAAAATAGGCTGTAGGTTGTCTTAGGTAACAGTCTCCACTTCGACAGAAATTCTTTGCCTGAATTTCACTAAGCTTGTTGAAAGAGTACATAGACCAGTCCCTTCAAATATACATAGTAAAAAAAAATCAACAGGTGACAGATCAAGGTGAAGGTGGTGCCCATTTCAAAATGAAATAATAACAATTTTTCTGAAACACTCTAAATTCTATATTAAATTCAAACCCAATATCATCATCTTTTTTCGTCTTAATTTTTCAATTGCCTGTGTTATTTTATTTTAGTATATATGATTCCCATGTCAATTTTTGAAGAGTTGTTGAGATTTACGAAAAAAACACAATTAGCGATTACCAAATGATTAGCGATTACATATGCATCTAAAACGCTAAAGAAGACAAAGGTTGAATCTCTATCTTCAGAATTTAAACAATTATATATATATATATATATATATATATATATACAGGGGAAGGAGTAGCTCCCTCCCCTACACCTCGGTGTAGTAGCTATTGAAAAGAGAGGCTTTGGGTTACTCTCGATTAAGGTCTTACTTCTATATATTTACCATATGTAACTGTGTTTACCAACACCTCCGCATTAGTAGGATGTGACACAAGGTCAATTTTTAAACGGAGTTTTCCTTCTCCTGTACTGATTGCCATACCAAGGCTAAAGAGACAATTCTACCCTAATATTTATGAATAGCTGAATGGAGAATAGTGGGATTCATACCTTTCCCAAGGTTATTAGTGCTATGTGATATGCGAACAGCCTCAACCAGGGTTTGAACACGAGTCACCATGTTTATTTCCAAAGTTGATAACCATTACACCACGAACATTTATTACTCTCCACAGCCTCATCTTTTTTTCTTTAATTACCATGATTGTTCATGGTGTGGAATGGTTCTTCTTTGCCATTTCCGCAGTGTTTTATATTGAGATACTATCTATTATTAGCTAACTTTTAACTCTTGGAGTTCGTCAACCTTTAGATAAACTTTATTTTATTCTTTCTAGATTACTGTTGTAACAAGGAATGGGGTATCCAGTAAACATCACATATTATTCTGTAAATTTCACATTGTTTAGTTCGGTTTGATTTCATGGCAAATCAAATTTAGTGGGTTATTTAATGCCATATCCTGTTTATACACACACTCATATATATAATCACACACACATACACACACACACACACACATATATATATATATATAGTGTAATCGGTTAAGTTGTCTTTATGAATTTATTTCGGCGGAGAATATTACTCTACTCTCAGTCTCGTCAGATGACTTTTTACATGTTTTTATCGAAGTTGCAGAACAGCAAATGTGGAAATACAGTTCATATTTTTTAAAAAAATTCATTCACAGGCGAGGGCAGAGGGGGTCAAAATATTAGGTGTTAGAAGCATCAAGAAACAGGAGTGGGGTTTCACTGTTGGTCAACCCATCGTAATTTACGCACTTGTCGGTGGTCTCGTAGCAGGTGCGATTTTCTAAACAGTCTACGATTATTTCAATATTAAACATTTGTTTGCACACAGTAAAGTGATTTTAAGTATTGCTATATAATACAAATAATTCTACTTAATATCAATTATTTGTTAGCCCACAGTTAAATGGTTTCATGCTTTGCATCCAAACATTAGTATTTCTGTTCCGTCGAACACAAATAATTTTTACATAGCTGTATAGTTTGAAAGAACTACTAATAACTCCTAGAAAAAGATTGAAAATTTCAATTTGACCTGTAGATCAGACCCCTAACAAGCACAATCATTCCAGGTCAGAGTAAACCCGAGAATAATAGTAACGAAGGGATAGTCTACATTCTCCAGAACTGGAGCCTCACCATCAGATGTAGTTTAGTGTCATACCAAAGAGACCCTCATTTTTGGTTAAGTCTTACCTCTCTGCAGGGAATACCATCAGCTTATTCTATGCCCCATCAAAAGGATGGTATTGTTAGAAGTAAACTTGCTGATCTTTTTTTCTTGTGCGCATGCGTCATTTTCCTTAATTTGCTCAGCAAAGCAAGTAGGCATAAACAGGATAAAACGAAACTAATCTTTGTTCGATAAAAAACGCATTTCTTTTTATAAAATCCAAGAATTTCATGTGATCAGGTACAGATCCAAGCAGGATTTTTTTTCATCATGAACGACGTGAAGAATTGTGCCTTTCATCAACTCGATATTTTGTCGCAAATCCAGTCTTTCTTCTGATGATGGAATGTAATTAAAAGAGATAAAAAAAAAGAATCTGATGCTTGTTCATTTCCGCTGTTAACTCATGTTCCGAAACCAGAGTTATTAAGCCTGTTATTAGGGGCAAGTTAATACCCGGATGTTCAGTAATCACAGATACAATGCCAATCTTTGACTATCTATTTCGAATGTGCTGAGTGCTTTTAAAAATCTGTTCTTAGTTCCAAATCAAATTCAATAATCTACGATTTCTTTCTTTAAACTTTTTAATGCTTTTAGAGTGAGGTAACAATTATCAGAAAATTTATCAAATAAAGGGTATGTTCAAACAATTAATCATGAATTTAAAAAATACAAACAAAACTGATTAGTGTCATAGTACAATAGCATGAAATCAATAAAGTTCTGACATTTTATTATGATATTTTGTAATACAACTTTTACACAACGGTCGGGTCTCCTAATAATGTTTATGTACATTTACATTGAATTGGTCAACAAGGAGTAGAAAAATGCTTTAAATTGAGCTATCATAAACGAGAAAAAAATGTCGCTCTGCCTGTGTACTGTAGGGGACAAACATATCACCCTGTCTACAAAAAGATTCAAATATAGTAACAACCACACTACTCTGAGGTTCACGTTTTCGATCGTCAGTAGAGTGTTCGCCAATGGTCCGGGAGATCGAGATTCAAGCCCAGTTCGAGTCATATCAAAGACTCAAAAAATGGTACTTGATTCCGCCTTACTTAGCACTCAGCATTATAAGATATAGATCAAGGGTAAAGTCGAGCAATCCAGAGAATGGAGTAGCACCCTCTCCTACACCTCAGTGTCGTAGCTATTGAAAAGGAAGCCTTCGGGTCACCCTCGACTAAGGTCGCCTACTTTACTTACTAATATATATATATATATATATATATATATTGAAATGGAACGCTATTAACAATAATAGAACACGAAAAATAGTTTTTTAATTCTGAATGAAGCATTTTTACCTCAGCTCTAAATCACCCGAAAGATTATTTAACAAAAGAAAAACACAAAACCTGAAACTTTTACGCATTATCATTTATGAAAAATACTGCTCCTGATTATTTTTTTCATATTATATTTACAAATTGTCCGATTGATCTCTCTCTCTCTCTCTCTCTCTCTCTCTCTCTCTCTCTCTCTCTCTCTCCATATATATATATATATATATATGACTTCTTTTTGTATTTCTGTTTTTGCAGATGGAAATGACTACGGCAGTGGTCGTCAGTCTGGTCATATCCCCACACTAGTGAATCACTATAAAGTGATAAGATGGTGACAGTAGACATGAAAAGAAAATATTGATGACCACTCGTCTACAGAAAAAAAGAGTATCTGATTTAGTTTTAATGCAAAATATAAATACTAGAGAGAGTCAAAAGTTTTCCAATATTTCAAGTATTTCAGCGTCTGTTCACTAGGCCGAGCTTATGAAGATGTTTATTGATAGCGTTTTCTGAGGGACCAAGTTCTGGCGATAATGTAAAAGTGCTTGTTTTCTAGTATAGCACCAGCTTCCCTTACAGAAGGTTTCCTTGATTTTGGTTATTTTTCAAGTCTGATATCACCTTCCTTGAAACATATGAACCTGTTTTGTGCCAAACGTTCATTGACAGTTCCTGGGCCTTCCACCATTTCTTTGACCGCAGCTCTCGCAATGTCTTCTTTTTTTTTTTTACTCAGGTACTGTAAAATGGCTCTAATTAGAATTTTTTTCATTACTCATTAGCAAAACTATAAAATAAAGAAATAGCAATGTTTATATGTAATATATGAAAATAAACAATAAACATAAAGAATTTAGCAATGTTGGTATAAAAAGTTTTATCAAATTAATGATACAACGTAGATATAGAAGTTACAATAAATCATCAGTGAAAATCCGAAATTACTATATGTGTATCAAAACAAAATTTATACATATATATATATATATATCAAAGTTAGGAGAACCAGACAAGCAGGACACAGCTGGAGAAGTAGGAACGAGCTCATAAGTGATGTACTCCTATGCCCCCCACACACGCACACACATGGCCGAGCAAAAGCAGGGCGACCAGCTCGAACCTACATACAGCAGCTCTGTGAGGATACGGGATGTACCCCTGAGGACCAACCAGAAGCGATGAACGATAGGGAATGGTGGTGAGAAAGGGTCAGGGATATCTGAGCTGGTGCCACGACAAGATGATGAGATATATATATATATATATATATATATATATATATATATATATATATATATATATATATATATATATATATATATGCGTGTGTGTGTGTGTGTGAAATATCTTATGTGTGATCAAATAGCATATCATATCTTTATTTTATTCATACAAGGTTGGAAATTTAAAAGTCTAATCTGTTTAGACAGTAAATATTAACCAACATTGTTTAAAGAATTCTATATATGAATTTCCAAAGAGGATGGCTGTTTTTCTTTCGTCGAATTTTCAGCATCTTTGTGGGGTTTATCACGTTTCGATGATAACTGTTCTCTGTGGCTTTCTTCAAGTTTGTGGTAACTGTTAACTTCAAATAGGTTTCTAAGAATAAAGAGAGGAAATGAATTATACAGAGAGAGATTAAGTTATCCCTTTCCAAATGGGAAAACATTTATTCAAGAAATATCTATAGTATCAGCCATAAATACACACGAAAGGTATTTTCTATAAAGTGTTAATTTTTTTCTGAAGCGAATATAACAGAATTTGATTATTTCAAGTGAAACATACAATCAAAATGGATGTTATTCGGTATTATTTATTACCAAACTCTACACCATCGAAATTGTGTAACCAAAAAAAAAAAATTGCAACACATGCAGCCAAAGCATAAACTGCATAAATATATACAAGTGGTTAATATATTTGGAGTGGGAGCTCTAAATACTCATTTTTATTCGTTTTCGTTAGTTTCAATATCCTAACGTTGCCCAGTCAGCTGGGGCTGTAGAATACACTGACTGCACCTCTGCAGAGGGGTAAGGCCCCCAACAAGTGTCTTGAATATGACACTAAACGATCTAATGGTGAGGTTCCAGTGATACTGGAGCTTTGGGGAATACGGAGCACCCCTTCATTTCCATTGTCCCCAGGTCCACTCTGCGTGGTAGCACCTGATAGGGCCCTGTCTATGGCTTAAATAGAACTAACGGCATACTTATGCTAAACTGAATTGTTTGACTAAACTGAATAGCTGGAAATAGAAATGTTTTTGACAAACTGTACTTACATTTAAACTGCGTGCTTATGCTAAACTGAATTGTTTGAAATAGAACTGTTTTTGATATTGAAACTGTATTTGCACTAAACGGAATTGTTTAACATGGAAGTGTTTTGACATTTAACTGTCTGTAAACGATATCTTTATTTACACTAAACTGAATTAGCTGAATTAGAACTGCTGGACTAAACTGAGTAGCTAGAAATGGAAATGTTTTTCACAATTAAACTCTATTTACATTTAAACTGCGTACTTATGCTAAACTGAATTGTTTGAAATTTAACTGTTTTTGACATTGAAACAATACTTACACTAAACTGAATTGTTATATATAACTGTTTGAGTAAACTGAACAGTTTAAAATAGAAATGTTTTTTGACAATTAAACTGTGTACTTATGCTAAACTGAATTGTTTGAAATAGAACTGATTATTTACATAAAAATGGATTTGGCGTTAAATGACCTACAAAGGTTGATATGCCATAAAATCCGACCAACCAACCAACATATCCTAACGGTTCTTAGTTATTTGAGGTAGTAGCGGGAAAAAGTTGCTATATGTTGTTACAATAGGAATGGTATCGAGCTTCCTTTTCGGTTTTAGTTCTAGAATATCCAGCCAAAAGGTAGTGATGATTTTGTTTATCTGGTTTTCAATAATTGAAGTATGAGAGTAGCCCTCTTCTCAGAACAGTTTATCAGTCATCTCAGCTCGTCAGATTGTCAGTGCTGATTCTTCTTAGTCTAATTGCTTGTCAGTTGAGAAACTTTGTTTGAAGTGAGAAAATTTGTAATGAAGATAGTTGGATGTGTTTGTGGGTTTTGCGTGTACTGTTCTTTGTTGTAATCTATTCTGATCTACACATTTTTTCTGGGTAAAATTAGATAAAGTCGAATAGCATATTCTAGTAGGCTAAGAAAATGTTAAGTTTTGCTTCTCTATCTGTTATGTGTATATGATGGGTACGCCATCAATATATCGGGGTTAAAAAAGGCACATTGTTAATTCCAAAGTGTTTCCAACTTTACCATGAAAATTTTGGCGTAGGAATTGGCAGCAACAGTACACATGATGCAACAATGTAGATAGTGTCTACCATTAAAAGAGGTACATAGGTAATTCCTGAGTTTCCAACTTTTCCTTGTAATGTGGCGTATTGTTAATCTTATTTATTTGTTTTTAGAAAATATCGACTGTTAAAATTAGAATTATTTAATGTTACGATGTTTTTCATTACTGATGTTATCACTTCGGTTGAAGGTTTTTCTAATAGTTAAGTCCTGTCTGTCGTTGCTGTTGAATACGCCGACTCCATCTCTGTTGAGGTTTAAGATCCTCCATCCAATGAATGTCCTGCTTATGACACTAAACGGTATCTGATGTTGAGACTCCAGTTCTGGAAGTTTGACGTATGAGGAGTACCTGTTTATTGTTATTACTCCCAGGTCCACACTGACCTGGTTTGGTTGTACCTGTCAGATTCCGTTCAGTGAATCAAACAGAACTGTTTAATCATTTATTATACTGGAAACTATTTAACTCTGCAAACAAATGATAAATATTTAAATTGAATCATTAGTATTAGATTACAATGATTAAAACCCTTTTACTGTGTGCAAAAATGTTTATTAGAATGATCAGAACTTGAAACCATTTAACTATAGGCAAATGGGTGATCTCTAGTTTGTTTTAAAATATTACCAATAAATTATTCGTTAAATATAAATTATTCATTAAATATATGACTGAATTTAGCATTAAATAACCTACTGGGTTGATATGTCATAAAACACAACCAACCATTAAAGACCCAAATTATCTTTAATGTTTAAGGTAATTTGACATCCATCGTGACCAAAATTGCATCTTGTATCGTTTTTTTTTTGTTTTGTTTTTTGTTTTAGGATGCTCATCGTGTCATGTATATAGGACATTATTTTCATAGCAATAGGTTGCATGTAACGGTCGACATATTCATACAGTTCGATTGTGTAGCAATAGATTAAAAAATTACCGATATATATATATATATATATATATATATATATATATATGTGTGTGTGTGTGTGTGTGTGTGTGTGTGTGTGTGTGTGTGTGTGTGTGTGTGTGTGTGTGTGTGTGTGTGAGAGAGAGAGAGAGAGAGAGAGAGAGAGAGAGAGAGAATGGGAAAAAATTGTTAAAAGGTGCTTAACGCTTCTACAGCAGAGCAGGTATAAAACACAGCAAAATATTAAATGATGAATGTACTAAAAGTCCGTTACTTTAAAATTCATATGGTGTAACAAAACTTCTGACAGATTTATACATATATGAGAGAGAGAGAAAGAGAGAGAGAGAGAGAGAGAGAGATATGGATGCATTGTTGTCTTTTGAAGTTGAAGATTGTCACATTGTATTATTGTTTTCTGTATTTTTCTCGAATATTAATTTCTCCAATCAATTCTTTTTCCACCTGAACCCCCTCTTCTCACTTCTCGGTTGAGTGTGCCTTTTGAGGGTCGACCCAAACCTATTACTGCCTCTTCCTCATCATCCTTCTCTGATCACTAACCTAAAAAGAAAAAGACAGGATCTCGTAATTAGACGTCATTTCCCAGGGGAAATTTCCCACCTACACCAAATTTGTTTCTGCAATCCATTATTGTTGATAGTTAATTTCACGTGCCGGGGGTGGGAATTTGATTTTCTGATCACGACCAATGTCATTGTGAATATTGTATTTCATTTCTCCATTTAAATCAAGTGTGAAAATATGTGCAGGGTTTCACAACAGCTCAACTCCGAATCAAATACTCGTTAAGGCCATTGCTAATTAATATCATGGGTTTATTTCAACTAAAATGCTTGATGTAAAGGATAACATTATTTCAACCTGACCATAACTAAAATTGATTTATGTTCATTAGTTGTTAAAACTTTCGAATCATTTATGTTGAAAGAAACAAAATGTGTGGAAATTTTAATTGGTTGATCGAATGAACAAATTAAACATGTGAGAAAAATATAGGAATACATGAAAAAATAAAAAATTTTCATGAATAACTAATGCATTTATTAACTAGTAATAATAAAAGTAAAAATATAATTATCGGAATATTATTTAAGCATTTACTAACTTCCATAATTATTTGTGAATAAGATTCATCATTTTTCTAGATTTTTCAGCCTAAAAGTAAGTGGTGCGAATTATAGACGAGGATTAATATAACCTTTTTTCCTCGTCACGTGCGTGACCAAATTCAGGACAGTATGACCTTAAGTAATTTATATCTATGGTCCAAAATAACAAACATTTTGGTCTTATATCGCAACAGAGAAATAGCTCTTAGAATACGTGTTTTTTTATCATTTGTTTCTTTTATTCGGAATTTATTTTCGCAGAATTTGTCCTCCCTTTTGCCCCAGATACTGTGTAAATTTTGTCTTTCAAAACATTATACTATATAAATTCTTATTTTTAGTCGATTCACGACAGATAAAAATTGAACAAATGTTAAAATTAACTCAAATTTAGTTCCAAAAAATCCGAAAAAAATCAATGCGCATTATACACGAGAGATTTTTTCTCGAATTTCTTTGTCGAAAGATAGGGATGCGTATTATACACGACTATTTCGTTTAGAAATAGGAAGCAGTTGCAACCAGAAATATTAATAATCATAAAAAAAACTTAATTCTTCGGTACTAATACATTAGATAAGAGTATCATTTTTTAAAGTTTTTTGGATGATAGGCGCGGAAAAAGCTTTTTTCTTTTCCGGAAGTCTGGGCTGCAGGTATTCAAGGAAACAAGCAAAAGATACATCAGTTGCGAATGAAAAGAGTTGCGAAGTGTGCAAGAAAAACTCTAAAGAAAATGTAAACATGAACATTAATTGAACGCGACCCCCTAACCTTCAGACATAAAATAAACCTAGACAGGTTGACATGCCGTCAAAATCAGTCAGTCATTTTGAGAAGTCATCATCATCATCATATCGTACTGGCAGCACGGATATCCCTGACCCTCTCTCGCCACTCCTCCCTATCATTCATCGCCCTAGGTAGGTCTTCAGGACAACAACCTGTATCCTCACATAGCTGCTGAATGTACGTTCGTGCTGGTCGTCCTGCTTTTGCGCGGCCGTGTGTGGGGATCCATAAGAGTACATCTCTTATGAGTTCATCTCCGCTTCTCCAGCAATGTCCTGCATGTCTGGTTCGCCTAACTTGAATAGTTTTCGTGATAGGGGGCAGGTGGCCGTACAGTTGGTGTCTTGTGGGGTGTTGCTGCCAGGACTTGTTCAGGATTGCACGCAGCATTTAGCAACTATCCTTCAGATTTTTGACTTTCGTTGAATTTCAATTCAACTTTAATCCCAAAAACTTTTCTTTTCAAAAACTACTTTAAAATATTATTCATGGTACTGCCTTATAGTCAGCTCGAAGACTTTTTAATTATTAAGATTTTCCTTGTGGAGCTTTTATTACATATTGTGCAATATTTTATCCTTATGTATGTCAGTGATAAAAATAATCTTTACAATGACCTCTTATCCTCGTCCTTTGGTTTCTGAGATTTCAGTAACCTGAATTCAGCCTCTTCAATAAACAATGCTGACTTAATAATGATGCTGATCATGCAGATATGTCAGAGAGAAACCGTGAAGAGTTCTCTTTTACTGAATAGATGAAAGATCTCGATTTAAAAAGATAAGAAAAGTATTGTATGCGTGTGACACTATAAGCTATCCTGTTCCCGAGTGCACATATTTAGGCGCAATAATATATATATATATATATATATATATATATATATATATATATACGTGAGTTTTTCTATGTGCGTGTGCATGCGAATAAACGTTGCTTATGTATGTGTAAATAGGTGTGGGTGTGATTATCTATATATGGGTATATTTGGCCATAGGTAGCATGCGTATATACGCATCGATATTTGTGTATAGTAGTTAGAAAGTTTGGTAGATTTTTAAAAACGATAAAATACAAAGAAGGGAAGAGAGTGTTAGTTTTTTAATGTTCATAATAATCTCAAGTCTTCGGCGCTAGTACGGTCAGAGGTCAGTAGTTAGGGATATCATTTATTAGATAATTTTGTTTTGAAAGGTCCTCACGAAAAGTTTTAGGGGGTATCTTTTCTAGAATCAAAGGCTTTATATATTCAAGAGAGTAATCGGGAGATAAAGGAGTTGCAGCTGAAGGCTATGATAGGTTCATTTTGGTTAGTCACAGGAGGAACATGGACTGTAAAGCTAGCTGACCGTTGTTCCAAATGAGATAATCGAGATAGTAAAATTTATATCTTAAAATTTTTAAAATAGCCATGGGATTTTTATTGGCACATATTCTACGCTCTAATCTTCGTAATTTTTTATGGATTCTACGTTAGTATTGCTATAACAGTTTTATTTTATTATCAGTCAGTTGTTTACTCGTAGCGTTAAAATTACGATGAGTCTCGTGTATTACATGAAACTGCATCCGGAGGCGTTGCTCGTGCTCTAGAGATTTGGGAAGTATGGAGTACGTCTTCATTGCCATTACTCCCAGGTTCACCCAGACCCAAAGTAGGAGTATTGTTCGGGTTTCATTTATGGGTCAAAATAGATCTACATGCAATAATGAAGTGTTTACAGGTTTAAAATATTTGTGAAAATGTTATTTACAAAGCTTCAATTAATTGTGGCACTAGGCCGGATGTATGGGGCCCCAATCAGCTTCTAACTTACTAGCTTAGTAGCCGTTACACCTCCGTAGTTACTCATTTAGCTTAGATGAAATTAAACACGAGTCTAGAAGTATGAGGCGCTTATGCTTATCTTGCTCGCTAAACATAATTCAGAAGGAACATATTTCTAGCGAATGTAATTTGAAACTATAAATGTTAGACTTACTTCAGCATGACATTGTGGGGAATGAATAAATAAATTTCTTTTAGAATTAAATTTAATTAAAAAAGAAAATTATTCAAATATGCAGAAACTCCCAGAGGTCTCTGACAGAAAAAAAGGGACGACGCATGCGTAAGGAAAAAGGGACTTCCGGACAAGGGGAGGAGGCTAATTCTCTTTCAGGCAGTAACCGGCGAAGGTGACAACACCTTGCTAACTGGTGAAAGACGCTACGCATTCGT
This sequence comes from Sepioteuthis lessoniana, assembly GCA_963585895.1. Lineage (NCBI taxonomy): Eukaryota > Metazoa > Mollusca > Cephalopoda > Myopsida > Loliginidae > Sepioteuthis > Sepioteuthis lessoniana. Next base: position 123,324,198 of record OY757910.1, read on the forward strand.
CTTTGGACGAAGCGTTGGTTACTCCTTTCACTAATAGCACCCCTATCGGTTAACAGTATGCCGAAATATAAAAGGCTACGAAGTGGAACTACGAACTAAAACACTGGACTTCGACAAACTCCCAAAGGCGACTAACCATTGTTGAACCTTTAAAATACCAAATGAGGACACACATATACCAAGAAACGATTAACGTACTTTTAGACACCTTGACTGGGGGATTCAACCATTTCAATTGTATTCGGGGAAAATTCCCACACCCATTGAATGGTCGTTGAACCCAGGAAATAAAGGAAAAGTATCAAAGAAACGTCTTCGTCTCCTATCTGTTGCTGTCTTCTTTTGTATAATTCTTTGTGGGACTTCTTCTTTAAGGAGTTACACCAACGAGCAACGTGGGGTAAAAATGAAATAACCTCAGAATGGAGTCAGATATCAAACGGCAACACAGCTTTGCCCTTGCCCTACGCCTGACCCAAACAACATAACCCAACAATTGTTGGCAACCAACCAAAAAATTACAACATTTAATAATTTTGAAATTGCATTGTACATTAAAAACATTATGATGCTTTAGATTTTTTTCTTTTTTAGTTTACATTCAGTATCTCCTGATAATCGAACTATACTAAATGTAATATAAGGTAGAGATAAAAATGACGCTGAAAGATGCAAATTCACGGATATTGAATTTCTCTGGCATGAATTTTAGAAAAGAAATTAAATAACACGTTTTCACGTACTTACATATTACCTCGAGTTACTACAAAAAATGGAATTTATCATTTCTCAATTAACACCATTCTTTGAAATGCGCTGCATTGGTGACATCTAAAAGTGTAACATACACACACACACACATATATATATATATATATATATATATATATATATATATATATAATATATAGCTGATGAATGTTTCAGTACGATCTGTGATTCCTGTGATTCTTGGCACACATTCCTTGCGAATAAGAGAGGATTACTGTATCTATTTACCAAAGCCATCCAACGTGGCCAAGGATAAAACACAAGGTAAATTTTTATGCTTTGTAAATATGGTTCGAATTCAGTTTTCGATCTTCTTGTCTTGTTTCCTAAACAAGGGTAGAGAACCCAGTTTGACCTACTATTTACTAATAGCTGGTTTGGCTTGGTTTGCTTTGTTTTCTTAGTTGAATGGCATATCAACCTTTGTAGGTTATCTAATGCCCAAACTGTTTTCTTAGAACAGTAGAGGTACAATTTAACCCATAGCTGGGAGACCAATAGCTGGGATGTAAAGAAAAAGACTGATGCCTTTTCCGTTAGTTATTCGTAAAATGCAAACACCTTTGTCAATGATTGAACTCAAGCCGCTGATTTCATTTCCAATGAGGATAAGCGTTACGCTAAGCGCACCTCTTGTATGACTATTTGACTGTTTCTAGAGGTCGTTCATTTATTTTCCTTTTGATATTTTTACTATTCACTCCCATCTAATTTTCTCTTTCTTTATATTTTGATTCTCTCTCTCTCTCTCTCTCTCTCTCTCTCTTTCTCTCTCTATTTAACTTTCCTACTCCTTTCCATTTTTTAATCTATCAACATACACGTTCTTCAAACTGTAATTCTATTCCTTTGTTCTCTCTGTCTTTGTAAACCTTGTCCCAGCTCTTATTCACTTACGATCAATATACTCAATAGTTACCTCCCTTTAATTCACTCTTCCTTTTCTTTTCAACTGTATTGTATTAGATCATCTTTACATTCTCTGCACGTTTCATGTCACTTCCTCACAAGTGCAGTTTGAAAAGAAGAGGTTGCGATGGCTACCGTCAATTCAAGAAAAAAGAAAAAACGGAACTGATTCATTTCGAGGCCAAATGAAACGGAAGCTTGTCTGTTTATCTCCCCTGAAGCAATTGAGACTTGTATTGATATTCTTTCCAAATGCAACTCATGGCCGTCCGATTTCGCTGAGAAACTTCTGAAATTCAGAGCAAATTAGAAGAATGAAAGTACTGCACAAAGACTGAGTAGAATGGAAGACAGAAAGTTCGAGAAACAAGGAAGGAAAGAAAAAGAAGAAAATAAGGATGAGTAAAATTAGAGAATCGAAAATTGTTTTATTGGATTGTTGAAGTAAAATAAAAGGGAGATGACCAAAGCAGGGAACAAGAAGAAACTTTCTTTAAAGAAAACGAAAATTCAACCTAAAAAACAAAGGAGAAAAACAAATAGCGGTGGCGATTGACAAATAATGTTTGACATTAACTGAATAAAATAAAACTGATATATAAACCGCTGTCTCTAAATTTGTTTGTCTACTCACTCGAAAACATCACGCTATGCAAACGTAAAGATAGGAAAGGCGTACTTGAACACATATACAACTTTTTTTTTTATTATTTACTAAGATTAACTTTAGGAATCGAACTCCGAACAGTGATCTGCTAATGAAGCTTGTTGACCATTACACCAAGCGAGTTACCCATAGCTTAGTTGTAGCACATGATTAGAAGTAGGGGGTATCCTGAAAGAATCGAAATCAAAAGTAATGGTTAGTTAATCTAGTTTGCGAGGATTTGAACACGACATTCTCAGCTAATTGTAAAGAAAATCTTGTAGCAGAAAGAAACTTGAATTTTTGTTTGGCACGTAATTTAATTTGACCGTTAGAGTTGCCGAACATTTTCACCCAATCAGGATGACTTGTCCGATTCAGCCCGAACCATATTTCCTTGCCGCACCAAAAATTGAAGAAAGCCCGCGAAACTCTCTCCCTCAGAAATCCTGAATGGGAACGGACGTCTATTTGTCTGCTCCTGAATAGCAGTAGCAGCATCATACACTATGAGGAGAGCCATCTAGTCTATGGACCCTTTGGGTCTATTCTTCTAGACCAAGGGATCCTAGTTAAAAACAAATTAGATGATACACTCTAACAACTTCCTATCTTCTTTCCTTCCTACGAGACCTCGCAGCATACCAGTGTAAACCCCTTTACTTCATGCTGCCATTAAAACCTTGATAGAAAACCCTAACGACGTCTTCGTTCTTCTCCACTAACTTTGTTTTCCATCAACATTTAGCAAGGGGATAACAACCAACGAAATACCAACGCTACCAACGAATTACCAACGCTACCAACGAAATACCAACGCAACCAACGTAATACCAACGCAACCAAAGTAATACCAACAAAACCAACTTAAACCTTAAACCTAAAACCCAATAATAATGATATTCAATAATATCCCCATCACTATAAATGGCGGCCTTCCGACTTGTAAGAACATGCAACCACATATAAAAACAAATTAAATATACCACTACAAAATGGAAATTAAATATCAAAACACAATATAGCCACCTACAAACTATCTCTGTGGTCGGCTTGTAATATTACTATGACTTCTGCTATTATTACTTCAACAGGCTGAAGATTTTAAACTTTGTTTTTTTTAACGGATTTTTAAAATTTGGTTTAAGTTTATAATTTACCAAGAGCACTGATTCCATAATATTTGTCTCTTATTCTGAATCACAATGTCTTCGGGGTTCAAAAAAGATAACTTTATCCCTTGCAAAGAGATAAGGCTGTCGAACTGACTGTTATTTGTTGTTTAGTGAATATGTTTGGTCCCCCAAAATTTATGTAGTTTCATTATAGAAAAGCTAAATGAAGTAAAAATGTGAAAAGATGTGCACGAAAGCTACATTTAAAACAAAGCAGTACAAACAAATTTAAATCTATATATCAACAAGAATGAAATATTTTAAAACATTACGAGTGTTCTACGACTGTCTGTTAAATATTCCTCGGTGTGTGTGTGTGTGTGTGTGTGTGTGTGTGTGTGTGTGTGTGTGTGTGTGACTAACACGAATACTATGAAAAAGACTAAATAACAAGTGTCCTGTAGATTATAAAATGCATGTTGACTAAGTATTTCAATAGAATTTTAATTATGTATGTTAGGAGGAACGTACCTTCTCCCATTTTGGTTGTTCGTTGCTTTCGGTGGTTTGACGAAATTTCTGTGGTTGTTTTCAAGGCTGGATCAAATCTAACCGTAAAGGTAGAATAAGGAAGAAAATAGTTGCAGAGAGTATACATTTCGTGGGATTGACTGCTGGAAGTCAAATGTAAGAGAGAGAGTGTGTGTGTTGTCTCTGGAAGTCAAAGTGGAAAGGAGTGAGTTGTCTCTGTAAGTTGCATTGTAAGAGAGCGTGTTGTCTCTATGAGTCGAAGTAGAGAGAATGAGTTCTTGAAAGACGAGAGTATATATAAAGGCAATTCTTGTCATGCAGTCGGCTCCAAAATCGCGGGACAAAATCAAAGTTGCGGACGTAGTTGTGAGCACTAACCACATGACTTTCTGGACCAATAGGTTCCCGAGACTGATTAGTTTACCGACGCCCGCCATCTTTGTTTCGGAAACAAGTGGCATCATGGCCATTTTAAAATATAGGAGTGTAAATCCTATAAGACCTCCACTGAAAAGGGATATCGTGGTTATTGTACCATAACGTTACCAAATAGACGTTTGTACCTGTACGTCTCTCAAATAGAACGTTGTAATGTTACTGCATCCAACGGTACGTTGTACTGTTACACATCAAATGTACGGTTGTACCACCACGTGCTCGACCGTGTTAATGGCTGTGTCGCTACGTCTTAAGTAGCTGTGGGACTCGGTTGTAACTTTGACAGGGAAAAGTTGACGAACACACGAAACTGTTTTAGTTCAAAAACACGAAGTTTTTATCTCTACCACACTTTTTAAGTAGTCATCGAGAGACGGAATAATCGTGTGAAAACTGTGTCGACCCCTGGACAAAGAGAAACAACATTTCATGAGGGCAAAGAGATACCAAGTACAGACAATTTTCCTGATTTTCTGTTGTAGTTCTAAAATGCTTATCCACTGGTTTCTTCCCAGGTTCGTATCTGGTATGAGGCCCCTTTTCGGAGCCCACCTTCCAAATGAGGCTCGAAAATTTTCGTCTGTCTTTACATCTTCGTGGCTAGTATTCAACTCGTGTTTTTATCTCTTTGCGTCCGGTTGCTAACTCTCTTTCAAACCCGAGTCGACCTTTTACTTTTGCCTAGTGGCGGAGGGAGAACATAACTGTTTCTGGTGGTTCTGCACCTGCACAGAAGATTTGGAACCTCTTGGTTTTCTTGACATTTTTAATTACCATAATCATTCACCTGTGTCTGGCTGCCCTGTAAACTCTCTCTGCCTTTTCTTATTATCATTCTTTTTCTTCGGCTCTCTCTACTTCCCGGAAATTACCCTCTTGTTCTCTTCATAACTTGGACCTACCATATCACGTTACAGTATGACACTAAGCGGTATCCGATGGTAAGGTTTCAGTTTTAAAGATCTAGGATGTGTGGAGTACCTTTTCATAATCATTACTCCCAGATCGATTTTGATCCACTACGAATATGTTAGAATCTCATCTACGGATCAAATATGTTTGAAACTTATTCGTATTCGATAGCAAAAAAATGACGCTATATAACTGAAAATTAATTGTTTTTAAGAATACTTGCTTGAAACTATAATTATTTGTGTTGGTTTGTTTGTTGGTTGGTTTAAGGCATATCAATCCTATGGTTTATTTAATGCCAAATCTTGTTATATATATATGTATATATATATATATAACTCTGCCGCCTACCCAACAAGTGTCCTGTACATTACACAAAACAATCTAATGTTGATGTTCCAGTAATGCTGGAGCTTTGGAGAATGCAAAGTGCCCCTTTATTGCCATCGCTCCCAGTTCTACTCTGTCCGGGGGTGGTAGCACCTGATTGGGTCCTATCTATTGATCAAATAGAACTAAGCAGTGTATTTATGCTAAACTGGATTGTTTGTGATAGGACAGTTTTGACATTTAAACTGTGTACTCATGCTAGACTGAATTGTTTTAAATGGAATTGTTTCTGACATTGAAACGGTGTACTTATGCTAGACTGAATTGTTTGAAATAGAACTGTTTTGACATTTAACTGTGTGTAAAAAAAGCTATACCTATAAAAAAACTGAATGGTTTCCAATAGAAATGTTTATATGTGTAAAAATGGATTTGGCATAAAATAACCTACAATGGTTGATGTGTCATAAAACCAAACCGAACCAAACCCTTATTTTTGAATGAGCCAGAATTTATTTGTTTTCAAGAAGTTAAATATCTTAAGCATGGCCATTTATTATTTGCACACAGTAAGATAATCTCAAGTATTGCTATTTAACACTAATAATTATTTTTAATATTCATCATTTATTTGCACACAGTTAAATGGTTTCAAATATTGCTATTTATTCTTTGTACACATTTCAATGATTTCTCACATTGCTATTTAACACTGTTTCAATTCAAAATTAGGAAACAGTTCTATTTGACCCATAGCAGCGACCCTAACAGGTACTACTACTCCTGGTCAGAGTTGACCGAGGATTAATGGCAATGAAGAAGTCTTCTACATTCCTCAAAGTTCTAGGAGTAAAGCCTCACCATCAGATGGTTTAGTGTTATATCCAGGACGCTGTTTTTTTTTTGGGGGGGAGTCTAACCCTCTACAGAGATTGAGTCGGTATATTATACAGCCCCAGCTAAGTAGGCTGTATAATTATTTACTAAGAATTATTATTATTGGTTATTTGACACTATATCGCTGTATGCAAACAAATGATTGTTAAATAGAATAATTACTTGAAACTATAATTGTGTATTTGACAGAAATATCTGAAACAATACAATCACGAGAGAAATATTTTTATTAGATAGGAATAATATATTAGTTGTCTAAATTTCTGAGACTAATCTTCTAAGGAGACAATCATCTGGAGATTGCAGGTTCAATCCTGACTGCAAGCGAGTAACAATACAGGAATACTTAACACTTGTACCCGGTTATGGCTAACGGAATCAGAACAGGCAACTCTGGTGGAATCAATAAAGGACGTAGTACGAAGTTCCGTGAAGGTTCCCGAGTTCGATAAACACCTGAAGACTTGAAGACATATCGGCCAAAACGTTGTGGAAATAACAATAAAGATGAAGACAATAGTCCAAAAACCCTCAATGATAAAAAAGGAATAATATATATATCAGAATACAGTACAAAAAATGAATGCATTTCCCTGACTTGAAATATCCCTGGATTGTTTGACATATCGTTAGAATCACTCAATTTTATTTTGAACAGCATTTATCAAATTTTTTAGCCAAAAATGTATATTTATGTACTTTGGTTTGTATTTTTTTCGCTTTGAATTAATTTTTTTGTTACAGAAATAAATAATGTTTCCTTTTTTTTTATTTAGTTTAACCTTATTCTTTAATAAGTATTTTATTTTTATTTTGAAGTTTTATCATTAATATTAACGAAAAGAAATAAAAACGTCGATTAGTGAGAAAAAAGAAAGGCAAAACAAAGATCCAGTGAAAAAGAACAACAGCAAAATATAATTCAGACTTTTTGAATAGACAACAGATAAATATCAATGAAATAAACGTATAGAAAAAACTCCCTTCTTCGGGACAGCAGATAGGCGACAGTTAACACAAGTAAAAGGCAATGCCGACGTGATATGGTCAGAACCGATACAAGACAAGAAACTGCAAGACTTGAAGCAGAGATTAAGAATTAATCAAAGCCGACAGAATAAATAACAAAAAGAAACTGATCAAGTAGCAGGAAGCCGATCATCTCAAAGAATGCAAAATGAAATTGCAGAGGAAGCCAACAGAAGGTTGATATAAGGCTTAGTGGTGGGGAAAATCATACCAAGAGAATACAGTGAATCATAGCTATTACGAGGTGCATACGATAAATTTCGAGCCTTTTTTCGTATGGGCACTTTTATTGATAGTACACATATGAAACTCTCGTCCCCTTCGAAGTAAACTCTTTCGGCAGCAATGCACTTGTTGTACCGTTCCAACAATTTCTGGGAGGCCCCATGGAAGTCCTCTCGTATGAGCGTGTCAATGACCTTCATTACAGCCTCTTTCATCTCAATTATCTCATAACGACAGCCTGTGAGCTTAGGGAATAACCAAAAGTCACAGGGACCAAGGTCTGGACTATAGGTGGGGGACCAGGAACTTTCTTGATACCTATCTTGGTCAAATAGTCTGTGACAAGGATAGAGTTGGGGACTGGTGTATTGTCCTGGTGGAAATGCCACTGAGCCGATTTGAAAAGTGCTGGCCTCTTCCCAAGGAATTTCTTCCTGAACTCCCTTAAAACCTCAACATAGTAACCCTAACCCTAACCCTTTGGCCAATCAACTCTGGTGTATTGACTTCCTTACTCATCCCACACCTCTCATCATCCCTCACAGACCCCCTGCCTTCCTTGAATCTCTTATGCCACTCAAAAACTGATGCTCGTTTCATACAAGATACTCCAAAAGCAGTCTAAAGCATTCCATACGTTTCTCTGGTATTTTTTCCAAGCTTAAAACAGAATTGTTTTGCATATCGTTCTTCTAAAGTGTCAGATTGAATTTTTGAAATTTACCGGCTGTGACAATCAGGCTTTTGTAGGGTGTATTCCAATTGCTGCTGTAGCTGTTCATTTGACGCTGAAATCATAAAAATTGGTCAATCATCTCATAAGATGTATAGCAATAACATATTGAATCTTGAAGAGTCTACAACAATTTTAAATGCTCATACAAAAAAAAAAAAAATCAGGAAACTTATCGTATGCTCCTCGTACTCTAAATAGGAGAAATGCAGTTGTTCAAAATGATAGAAATAATGTAATTTAGAGGTCTTTTCTCACCACCGGTGAATATAGTGATCGATTGTGTGACCAACCACAAGGGGTCAATCATGAGAACCCTCACGATAGGTACAAGAAATGTTCACACCCACGTGTTGAGGATTTTTTAAAAGGGTCCTTACTTATTCTCTACCGGTTACTACCGGTAGATAATAAGTAAGGACCAAAGTTTCAGAGCAAGCGACACAGCTTCTTCCCCTTCCTTGTTAGACAATAGATTTTACTTCATCCCCTCAAGAATACTATTTCACATCTTCCTTTTTTGAGACCAATAGAAAAAGATGTTGCGGAACTGTTTAGAAAGTGAGTGGTATTTTTCAGGCGACATTTCCACACTAGACGGAATATCTCTGAAACTGGTTGATAAATTCACCTACCTAGGAAGCAGTGTCTCATCAACTGAAAAAGACATCGACACACGGCTAACGAAGGCACGGACAGCTATCGATAAGCTATCGGTCATATGGAAATCAGACCTGACCGATAAAATGAAACGCAGTTTCTTCCAAGCAGCGGTCATGTCGATACTGCTGTATGGATGCACCACCTGGACGCTAAAAAACGACTCGAAAAGAAGCTAGACGGCTACTACACAAGGATGTTGTGAGCAATATTAAATAAGTCCCGGCGACAACACCCAACAAAGCACCAACTATACAGCCACCTGCCTCCCATCACGAAAACTATCCAAGTTAGACGAACCAGACATGCAGGACACTGCTGGAGGAGCAGAGACGAGCTCATAAGTGATGTACTTTTATGGACCCCCACTTATGGCCGAGCAAAAGCAGGACGACAAGCTCGAACATACATACAGCAGCTATGTGAGGATACGGGATGTAGTCCAGAAGACCTGCCGGAGGCGATGAACGATAGGGAAAAGTGGCGAGAGAGGGTCAGGGATATCCGTGCGGGCGGCACGACATGATGATGAGGATGATGATTTTTCTTGACCACGTGTTCGACTTTTTCCTTTTTCTGATGAGAACTCGTCGTTATCTTTTCATCTCATCTTTGTCTCCGACAACTTTTTGAACACCCCGCAACACTACAATTACCTTTCCTGAAGAAAATGTATTCCTCTCTCATGTGGACCTATGAATATTGTTTGCTCATCTTTAAAATATCACACATTTTTTATGTCAGATGTTAAATTCAATATTTGCTTTTGCAATCGAAGAGAACCGCTCGCATCTCTTCGGGATTTGATGTCTAATGCATAGAATCCATATAACAAACATTTCAAAGATAACTGTTCAACATATTTCATTCTTTCAATCTTAGCGCAAACATCAGATGCATCAAATTATATAAATGATTCTCTAATTTATTTCCGGCTTATTCTAGTCACTTTAATGTGTAGCTTCCGTATAAATTAAACGAAAGAATATTTTTGGATCGTAATTATATCTTCCGTTTTTGAGAAATTCTTGAAGATTTTACAACAATGTAAAAACGAAATAGATCGATAGACAAACAAAATTAATCCACTGGCCTGCATTAAAAAATTTTTCCGAAGGTCAAAAGTTATTAAGTGATATATGATCGCCATTTTATACTAAATTCAAAAATACCATTTGCTGTGTTTGCTCTGGTTTAGTTTTTAAGGTGTGATTGAATACTTCACAAGTTGTACACAATAATAACACTTTTTCAAAATCCTTTAGACTCTACTTGTCACAGCTGATCGTGTGTACCCGATGTTTAGTATAGTATATAATGCTGTATGTGTACGTAACTACAGTGTACCACCCTATTTGCTAACACCCACATAACAAGTGGAGGTGGTAACTATACAAGGACTAGGTTCTTCAGCCTTGGTGAGGCAACCAGTCTAGGAGAAGGAAAACTCTGAATTCAAACCTGTTAAACTCCGCTTAAAATGGACCTTGTGTCATATCCTACCCGAGTGGAGTGGTTGGGTAAATATGATAACAAGTGGAGGCGGGGCTTATCCCTCAGCTTAAAGTGATTTTAATGTACTGTGTCAAGTTCCAACAACGAGGTGATTGCTGATTTATTTTTTATTTTTTCAGCTTGGCATTTGTATTTCTGTAAGAATAAATCGTCAGTGTGAGAGTAATCCTGACAGGTTCTGTTATATCTGCGGTAATTGCGAAAAAATCAATAACTTTGTGAAGAAGGAATATCGCGATTAATTTGGAGTCAAATTAGGGAATCAAGATAAGCCATTTGCTTCTCATTTTTATAGTAGAACATGTGAGGAAAACTTGAGGGATTGAAAGAATGGTAAAATGAAGAGTATGCCATTTACCATTCCAATCGTCTAGAGGGAACAGTACGGGCTGCTCTTTCTGTATGATAAACCTAAAAGGAATAAATCGCAAGAACAAGCACCATGTCTGATACCCTGATGTTCCTTCTGCTATGAGACCAATCCCTCATGGCCCATACCTTCCAGTTCCTGAGCCAGATGGTAATATGGAATATAGCTCTGATTTCGAGCATAGTGACATGACTTTTGTAGCTGGGGATGACGCATACAAGCCAGAAGAGGACGATCAGCTAGTACCCTTGACACAAGCAAAATTCAATGACCTGACAAACTCGGCTTCTAGGTACACGTCTCAAAGAGAAACATCTATTAGCACCAAGAACAACGTTCTACTGGTATTGAGATCGTAAGAGAGAATTAAGACACCTTTTCACGTTCATGTATAAGTTATCATTGGTTTATTGCAACAACATTGTTGAATTGATTAAATCAATGGACTTAGAGTATGATGCTACTGAATGGAAACGTTTAATTGACTCATTCAGCAGAAGTCTCAAGGTAGAAATCTCAAAGTAGTTCTTCTACATAATGGGAATAGTTTTTTTTTATCTATCCTTCTAGGGCATTCAGTACAAACGAAAGAAATTCACATCAGCATGGATCATTTACTGTCTGCTGTTAACTACCAAGAGCGCTAATTATCCTTGTTTTCTGTGTCTCTGGGGCAGCCGATTTGATGACTGACATTATCTGACAAGAGTGGTTGTTAAGACAAGTGTTAAAACTGTTCAGTCTCAACCACTCGTTGAACCGAACAAAATACCTCTTTCACCCTTACATATCAAGTTAGGAGTAATGAATAACTTTGTGAAGACAATGGTCAGAAAAGGCAGGGGTTTGCTTTACTCCGGGAGAAGTTCCCACGGACAAGCATAGAGAAACTAACGGTTAGTATATTTGACGGCCCTCAAATAAGAGAACTCGTGAAGGACTAAGTGAGGCTGAACTATTCGCCTGGTAATCACTGAAGTCAGTAGTTACAACTTTTCAAGGAAACCACCTGAGTGCAGAATACAAGAAGGAAAGTGAAGAACTACTGAAAGTTTCAGCCAACTCAAGGTACAAAAGTCAGTCAAGCGGCACTTTCTGCGGCTACACTTGGACTAATTTCCAAAGAACGGTGCAGATTTGAGAGAAGGGGAGGGTGAACGCTTTCACCAAGATATTTGCATTATTTAAAAGCGCTAACTGCGGGATGTAAACTTTCTAGATGACAACTGCTGGTGTTTGAAATGGGATGCAGTGGTTGCAGATCATATGAGAAAGTCAATAGAAATATCAATTTGCGTTTTTGATGAATTCCAGTCTTTGATATGGTTTCTGATAAAACTGGCCTGCAATGTTATCAAGGTTGAATATATAACAGCTGATTCTTTATCTGATTTTTACCCAAAATGAAAAAACCATACTCACTTTTTCTAATCAGATCAAATTTTAAAGATACATGCTATTATTTGAAATGAATAGAATAGTATAATAACTGTATAGAATGTATAGAATAGTATAAGAACTGTATAGAATGTATAGAATAGTATAATAACAGTATAGAATGTATAGAATAGTATAATAACTGTATAGAATAGTATAGAATAGTATAATAACTGTATAGAATGTATAGAATAGTGTAGAATAGTATAATAACTGTATAGAATGTATAGAATAGTATAATAACTGTATAGAATGTATAGAATAGTATAGAATAATATAATAACTGTATACAATGTATAGAATAGTATAATAACTGTAAAGAATGTATACAATAGAATAGAATAGTATAATAACTGTATACAATGTATAGAATAGTATAATAACTGTATAGAAGATATAGAATAGTATAATAACTGTATAGAATGCATAGAATAATATAGAATAGTATAGTAACTGTAAAGAATAGTATAGAATAGTATAGAATGTATAGAATAGTATAGAATGTATAGAATAGTATAGAATAGTATACTAACTGTATAGAATGTATAGAATAGAATAATAACTGTATAGAATGTATAGAATAGTATAATAACTGTATAGAATAGTATAGAATAGTATACTAACTGTATAGAATGTATATAAGAGTGTAATAACTGTATAGAATGTATAGAATAGTGTAGAATAGTATAATAACTGCATAGAATGTATAGAATAGTATACAATAGTATAGAATAGTATAATAACAGTATAGAATGTATAGAATAGTAGAATAACTGTATAGAATGTATAGAAAAGTATAATAACAGTATACAAAGTTTAGAATAGTATAGAAGAGTATAATAACTGTATAGAATAGTATAGAATAGTATAATAACTGTATAGAATGTATAGAATAGTATAGAATAGTATAATAACTGTATAGAATGTATAGAATAGTATAGAATAGTATAATAACTGTATAGAATGTATAGAAGTGTATAGTAACTGTATAGAATGTATAGAATAGTAGAGAATAGGATAATAATAGTATAGAATGTATAGAATAGTATAATAACTGTATAGAATGTATAGAATAGTATAATAGCAGTATAGAATAGTATAGAATGTTATAATAACTGTATAGAATGTATAGAATAGTATAGAATAGTATAATAGTTGTATAGAATGTATAGAATAGTATAATAACTGCATAGAATTTATAGAATAGTATACAATAGTATAGAATTGTATAATAACAGTATAGAATGTATAGAATAGTAGAATAACTGTATAGAATGTATAGAAAAGTATAATAACAGTATACAAAGTTTAGAATAGTATAAGTAAAAAGTAAAGTAGGCGACCATAGTCGAGGGTGACACGAAGGCTCCCTTTTCGATAGCTTACTACACCAAGGTGTAGGGGAGGGCGCTACTCCTTTCCCTGGATTGGTCCACCTTACCCTTGATCCGTACCTTATATTGCTGAGTGTTAAACAAGGAGGCATCAAGTACCATTTTTTGAGTCTTTGGTATGACTCGACCTGAGATTGAACCCAGGTCTCCCGGGCGATTGGCGAACACTCTAACCGCTAGGCCAATGAATAGTATACAATAGTATAATAACTGTATAGAATAGAATAGAATAGTATAATAACAGTATAGAATAGTATAGAATAGTATAATAACTGTATAGAATAGTATAGAATAGTATAGAATGTATAGAATAGTATAATAACTGTATAGAATGTATAGAATAGTATACAATAGTATAGAATAGTATAATAACTTTATAGAATGTATAGAATAGAAGAATAACTGTATAGAATGTATAGAATAGTATAGAATAGTATAATAATAGTATAGAATGTATACAATAGTATAATAACTGTATAGAATGTATAGAATAGTATAGAATAGTATAATAACTGTATAGAATGTAAAGAATAGTATAATAACTGTATATAATGTATAGAATAGTATAATAACTGTAAAGAATGTATAAAATAGTATAATAACTGTACAGAATAGTATAGAATAGTATAATAACTGTATGGAATGTATAGAATAGTATAATAACTGTATAGAATGTATAGAATAATATAATAACTGTATAGAATAGTATAAAATAGTATCATAACTGTATAGAATGTATAGAATCGTGTAAATTGTATAATAACTGCATAGAATGTATAGAATAGTATACAATAGTATAGAATAGTATAATAACAGTATAGAATGTATAGAATAGTAGAATAACTGTATAGAATGTATAGAAAAGTATAATAACAGTATACAAAGTTTAGAATAGTATAGAATAGTATAATAACTGTATAGAATAGTATAGAATATTATAGAATAGTATAATAACAGTATAGAATAGTATAGAATACTATAATAACTGTATAGAATGTATAGAATAGTATAGAATAGTATAATAACTGTATAGAATGTAAGGAATAGTATAATAACTGTATAGAATGTATAGAATAGTAGAGATTAGTATAATAATAGTATAGAATGTATAGAATAGTATAATAACTGTATAGAATGTATGGAATAGTATACAATAGTATAGAATAGTATAATAACTGTATAGAATGTATAGAATAGTATAATAACAGCATAGAATGTATACAATAGTATACAATAGTATAGAATAGTATAACAACAGTATAGAATGTATAGAATAGTAGAATAACTGTATAGAATGTATAGAAAAGTATAATAACACTATATAAAGTTTAGAATAGTATAGAATAGTATAATAACTGTATAGAATAGTATAATAACAGTATGGAATAGTATAGAATAGTATCATAGCAGTATAGAATAGTATAGAATAGTATAATAACTGTATAGAATGTATAGAATAATATAGAATTGTATAATAACTGTATAGAATGTATAGAATAGTATAATAACTTTATAGAATGTATAGAATAGTATAATAACTGTATAGAATGTATAGAATAATATAGAATAGTATAATAACTGTATAGAATGTATAGAATAGTATAATAACTGTATAGAATGTATAGAATAGTATAGAATAGTATCATAACTGTATAGAATGTATAGAATAGTATAATAACTGTATAGAATGCATAGAATAGTATAGAATAGTATAATAACTGTATAGAATAGTATAGAATAGTATAATAACTGTATAGAATGTATAGAATAGTATAATCTCTGTATAGAATAGTATAGAATAGTATAATAATAGTATAGAATGTATAGAATAGTATAATAAATGTATAGAATGTATAGAATAGTATAGAATAGTATAATAACTGTATAGAATGTATAGAATAGTATAATAACTGTATAGAATGCATAGAATAGTATAGAATAGTATAATAACTGTATAGAATAGTATAGAATAGTATAATAACTGTATAGAATGTATAGAATAGTATAATCTCTGTATAGAATAGTATAGAATAGTATAATAATAGTATAGAATGTATAGAATAGTATAATAAATGTATAGAATGTATAGAATAATATAGAATAGTATAATAACTGTATAGAATGTATAGAATAGAATAATAACTGTATAGAATGTATAGAATAGTATAGAATAGTATAATAATAGTATAGAATGTATAGAATAGTATAATAATAGTATAGAATGTATAGAATAGTATAATAACTGTATAGAATGTATAGAATAGTATAATAAAATGCGAAATTAAGAGCTGATATATTCGCAGAAAGGTCACATTATGCTGTAATAAATGGAAAAAACACAAAATGCTTATTTTGTGTATTTTTCCGTTTAATAAGAATTTTGTGTATTATAGTAATTATACTGTTCAATACATTTCAAGTAAGAGCTTGTATCTTTAAAATTTGATCTGATTAGAAAAAATAAGTATGGTTTTTGGATTCAGCGTAAAAATCAGCCTAAGAATCTGCTGTTAAATATTCGACCCGGATAACATTGCAGGCCAGTGTTATAACTAACCATATCAAAGACTGGAATTCATCAAAAACGGAAACTCCACATACGGTTTGATTGAGAACCTAAAGATTATATCCAACAAATACTGCTCTATATTGTACCACCTGAAAGGGAGTGACCCCGTAGCTAACATGCTGGACTGTAACATTTTAGTCTGCGAGTTGGATCTCCAGTTGCGCTATAAAATTCACTATTGGACTAAGTTATGAACTTCGTAATCTTCCATGTATGGGTTTAACAGTATCCCGACAGTTCTTCTCTAAGGATGGCTTTGGCATTAAGTAACCGCTGAATGTTGATTTGCAATTAACCAAAGAATAATGGCAGTAATTAATGCACAGCATACAGAAATAGTTAACAGAAAAACTACATCAGAATAATAAGACATTGCATGCATACACACACACATACAAACATATGCGCCTGTTTGGTTTGGTTTCTTTGTTTAATGGCATATCAACCTTTGTAAGTTATTTAATGTCAAAGCTATTTTCCTAGAAGAACAGTAGTGGTACTATTTAACCCATAGCTGGGAGGATAAGGGGGTTCATACCTTTCCCAAGGGTATTTGCCCAAAAGTGAACGTAATAGAGCGACTGGAGTACGAACTCGCTTACTTCAATTTCGCAGTTCACCGCTTTAACCATTACACTACGAGGACACCCACACTATACGCGCCTGTGGTGTAATGGTTATTGTCATACGAAATGAACACGGTGACCCGAGTTCATACCTGGTTAAGGCTGTTTGCATTTCTCACTGCGCTAATACCATTGGGATAGATAATAATAGATAGTAGGGTAGACTGTGCTCTTTAACTTTAATTTTGTTGTTGTTGTTGTTGTTGTGGCAACCGGTCTCAGAAAAGGAAAATTTAAAATTTAAACTTGTTAAATTTTGCTTTAAAAATTGACTTTGCACCACCTTGTGCTCATGCAAAGCCGTTGGTAAATATATATATATATTGGGAGTTGACTTCGTGCATAATGGCTAAAGTGCTTGACCGCTGCCTTGAAATAAACTATGTGTGTAGGGGGGACACTACCACCTCTTTACAGAAGGTCACCCTTTCTATCCTACAAAAAAGCACCAATTAAAATGCATGTGACCCCTCAAGCCGAATTCATCCATGCAAACCCTGCCTCATGTAAAAAAGATAAACTCTTTGGCATTGACAGTAACCCCTTTCATTCTTATATGGCACCCAAGACCTACTGTAGACATAGATACTTCGACACAAGTATGATACGAATTACCTGTTAGGTTGCTGTCGAAGGGCTTGTGTTTATATCAGTCTGCGATTATTTGCTGTCATGAGATCTCATATCATAACAAAGTCCATCTGTGGACAAATAGACCTTACTGATGATGTTACAAACATGTTCAATCTGAAAAGTGTATGGGGCCGAGTTCAAATCCTATTTCCAAAGCGCTCGTTTCAAGATGGTGTGTTTGATTCTCCCTGTATCATATATACCAGGTTGGACTGAAAGTTTCATTTGATGACGTCATATCTGCTGTTGCTGACTTTTTATACCAATGGGATCCAAGCACTGCAACACACTTGGAAGACGTGTGTCGATTGCAAAGGAACGATGCTGAAAAACAAACCTTATTTGGTCACATTCCATGAGAGTATCTTGGTCAGCTAAGAAACTTTTCAGTCGACCCTCGTATATATATATATATATATATATTGATTATTAGAGTGCTCAATGTCGGTGATAGAGCATATGTAGATCTAAGAATAAGAGCAATTGGTTTGATGATCGTATTGGCGAGAAACTGACTGTCACCAAGGGCCGTTGAATTTGTGTCTACGTAATTCAAATTCATATATATGTTTGGCGACAAGACAATGATTACTACAAATTGATTGGAGGTTTCCCACATCTGACAGATATTGCACATACAAATTACCAATTATTGCTGCCGTAATAGATTTCTCATATTATAGTAATGGAAATGACTCTAGTTTTATAGGAGACTGCAAAATTTCATTTGGAGTAGTTCTTTATTAAGAAATATAAAAGATTGTGAGTAAATGGAATTACGAAGTTTGCCGAAAGATGGCGGAAAATAATGGATCAAAAAATAAAAATATTCATACAGTTAATGTTGAAAAAAAAACTTTTTTTATTTATTGAACGGAAAAAACTTTTTCATATAACTCAATTTATAGTTAGTCAGAGAATACAAAAATTCAATGAATACTAATTTTTTCACTAATACAAAAATTAAAAATCAAATAAAAAAAATATCAAATATAATGAATATAATTTTATGCCCACGAATCTGCCAATTCATGAAAAAAACACAAACTTTACAGGGAAAAAATACTGATGCAATGTTGACCTTTTTTGATCTTCAGGAATCTAGTGTCTAATGACAGAATATCTTTTCGCCAATCGAATTAGGCAAACGATCTTTGAAATACATGCTTAAATGTCTACGTTTATTGTGTTAAAGAATACCCGGGCCGAGTGTATGCACAAGTGGCCTTGACTGGCATTTTGCTAGTCTTCTTGTATTCGGGATAATTTTACACAGTGTGTGTGTGTGTGTGTGTGTGTGTGTGTGTGTGTGTGTGCTTTTTATTTTTAGCTTGGAATGCGTCTTGGGAAAGTGTTTTGTTAATTCGATATTAGTATGAAAGATGTATTTATCTACTCCTCCGTCGTAGGCAAGGTGTGACAGAAGGCCAATTTTAAGCTGTATAGATGCTTTGAATTCAGAATTTCCTTCTCTTAGTGTGGTTGCCTAACAAGGACTAAATAACCATACTATTTTCCCAAAAGGCCTTAGTGCGAAGAGAAACATAATCAGCTTCATCCAGGAATCGAACTCTGGACGCCGATTCCATTTCCTACCTTAATCACGCTTCCATATTATATAATACAAATAACTGGTATAATTATCGTTATAATATAAATCACTGAACCAGACATTGAACTGAGAACACTTCTCACTGCTTTCTGATACTGTGAAAGACAGATTAACAATAAATTAATAAAAGGTCAATGGAGGTGCCCGTGTTGTAATGGTTATCGTCGTAGAAAATGGACACGGGGACACAAGTTCAAATCCTGGACGAGACTGATAACATTTCACATAACTCTAATACCCTTGGAAAAGGTATGAATCCAATTATTCTCCCTCCAGCTATAGGTAAATAGTAGGGCAGACTGTTTTCTTCAGCCTTGATGAGGCAACTAATCTAGGAGAAAGAAAACTCTGAATTCAAACCTGTTAAACTCTACGTGGAGGAGCCCGTGGTGTAATGGTTATCGTCGTAGGAAATTGACACGGCGACACGAGTTCAAATCCTGGACGAGACTGATAACATTTCACATAACCTTGGGAAAGGTATGAATCCAATTATTCTCCCTTCAGTTATAGGTATATAGTAGGGCAGACTAGGTTCTTCAGCCTTGATGAGGCAACTAGTCTAGGAGAAGGAAAACTCTGAATTCAAACGTGTTAAACTCTGCTTAAAAATTGACCTTGTGTCATATCCAGTCCGAGGGCGAGAAGGGGTGAATATGATAAATTAATAAAAAGTCTCAGCAAAAAAGATACAAATTAAATTTGACGTTTTTGCGTCTGTTTTCTTAGTTATTAAGAATTTATATAAAATTCTCACAATTGGCTGGACGGTGTGACAAATTTCCCGTTGGATAGAAATTAGAAAAGGAAACCAGTTGATGAAAAATCGAAAAGCAAGAAAAAACGTAACGTTCGCTCTGAAAGATACGGTTAAAGAAAATATTGAAGACAAAAAAATTAAACGGAACTTGACTAATTGATTCATTTTAATAGCATGTCAACCAGTCAAGAATTATTTTATACATAGAAGTTAGAGAAACACGTTCATTGCACGTTCAAATTTGCATATTTGTGTAGTAGTTTATTAAGAGGGTTTTTGATTTTGTTTTTCGTTTTTTTTTAAAGTTCCACTTGACCCATAGATATTACTCTAACAGATACTACTGCTTCGGATTAGAGTAAACCTTGAAGTAGTGACAATGAAGGAGTACTCTCTCTCTCTCTCTCTCTCTCTAGCTCTCTCGCCAGATCTCTAGAACTGTATCCTCACCATTAGATGCAGTTTAGTTTCATACCCAAGATGCACCTTTCAAGTGGAGTCTTAACCCGGTGCAGATGATGCAGTCAGCGCATTCTAAGCTCTGCAGACATCATGTACTGAAAGACAGTATAAGTGATATACTGTAAAAATCTTAGTTTTTCCCAATATTCAGTAGAAAGAAAACCCGCTTTCGCATTGGTCTGAAAGATAAACTTTTAAATATTGCCTGCCCTGTTTGGTTTGGTTAGGTTAGATTTTAGTTGGTTGGTTGTTTGGTTGGTTTTTGTGGTTATTTAATGCCAAATCCATTTTTATACAAATAAACAGTTCTATTTCAAACAATTCAGTTTAGCATGAGTACTGAGTTTAATTATCAAAAACATTTCTTTTTCAATCTATTCAATTCAGTCAAACAGTACTAATCCAAACAATTCAGTTTAGCGTAACTACAGTTTCAATATCACAAACAGTTGCATTTCAAACAATTCAGTTTAGCATTAATAAATTGTTTAAATGTCGAAACTGTTCTATTTTGAGCAATTCAGTTTAGCATAAGTACGCAGTTTAGTTCTGTTCGACCCATAAATAGGACCCTATCTGGTACTACCACTCCGGGTTAGAGTGGACCTGGAAGTGATAGCAATGAAGGGGTGCCCCGCATTCCCTAAAGCTCCAGAATGACTGGAACCTCAGCATTAGATTGTTAAGTGTCATATTAGGACACTCGTTGTGGGGGGGAGGTTATCCCTCTGCAGAGATGCAGTTGGTGTATTCTACAGCCCCAGCCGAGTTGGTAAGGTTGGGTTTTATGGCATATCAACCATTGTGGGTTATTTAATGATCCTCTTTTATATATATATATATATTAAATATATATATGATTTGTACACGCATTTTGTATATAGCATTCTTAAACAAGCTTGAGTTTGTTTTTGCGCATAGTTAAATGGTTTCAAGTATTTCTATATAACAGACACAATTTAACATTAGTCATTTATTTGCCCACAGTTTGTTCTATTTGACCCAATAGGACTCTATCAGGTGCTGCTACTCCGGTCAGAGAGGATCTGGGAGCAATTGCAAGGAAAAGGTATCAATATTCCCCAAATCTCCAGGGCTGGAGTCTCGCCATCAGATTGTTTAATGTCATATCCAGGACACGCGTTGGGGGAGAGGATCTTACCCCTCAGCAGAGATGCAGTCGGTGTATTCAACGGCGTCCGCTCTGTTGTTCAAGGCGTTGAATGACTATATCGACTGCTGAGGAGTAAGACACCCCCACAAAAAAAGGATGTCTCGTATATCAGTCAAATAAATCTATTTGAAAATTATTAGTATTACATGTCGTATAACGGTTAGTTATTTTTATTTAGAATTGTTACTAACAGTTATGATTGTCTATAAAAGAATTAATAAGATTATTGTTATAAGTTACATGAAACTATATAACTGCAAATCCTGGAGGCAACACCCCACAAAGCACCAACTATACGGCAACCTACCTCCCATCACAAAAACTATCCAAAAACTATCCAACTATCCAATGCTGGAGAAGTAGGGACGAACTCATAAGTGATGTACTCCTACGGACCCCCACATATGGCCGAGCAAAAGCAGGACGACCAGCTCGAACATACGTATAGCAGCTCTGTGAGGATACGGGATGTGGCCCTGAAGACCTGCCAGAGGCGATGAACGATAGGGAGAAGTGGCGATAGAGGTTCAAGGGTATCCGTGCTGGCGGCACGACATGATGATGATGATATAACTGTAAAAGATTAGTATTGAATTGAAATAATCACTTAAAACCATGCAATCCTGTATAAATTAATATTAAACAGGAATACTTTATATCATATAACGGTGTTCAAATTCTCTAAAATGTAACTATAAGAAACTGTGTACACCGGTCGTTGACTGCATCTCTACAAAGGGCGGTAAGACCCACCACCACCATCAATCAATAACCTGAATATGACACCAAACCATCTGATGTTGAGGCATACTTCCCTGGCCTTTTGGCCGGGTTGTCTGGCATTCGTGTTGGATGGGGTATCGAAACCAAGAGCAGACTCGGGGCCGAATAGGCCCCCATCTTCGGCTGGGCAACCTTCGGGTGGGCGAGCTGCTTTTTCAGATCCGTTTTGCACGCCTTGTATAACACTAGACCTCACGGTCTAGTTCAAGCTATATGCTGGCATATGTGCCCGGACCTAGATTTAGGTCCGTGAAACGGCTTGACTCATTAGATCCACATTGCACTTAGTGGGTCAATGACTAGCAGGGTTCGAGTCTCGGCTCGTTCCCGACCTTCCCCTCCCCTTTATCCCCACTTTAATCGGCCTTCGGGCTTTTGACCTTGTGTCAAGTCGTGTCTGGTGGGAGGCAGCGACAAATAAACGACGTCTGATGTTGAGGCTCCAGTCGTCATTAGTATTACTCATTGGTCCACTTTGACTGTTTGAGTCGTGTGTATGGCTCAAATGAAATTATTAATGTTAAATAACAAGATTTGAAATCACCAAACTATACAAACAAATGAGCTCTGGCTGGTCTAAAAATGATCTTATCAAAAACTATTCACTTACAAATCATACGTATATACAAGAGTCGGCATTAAAGCGAATATGTGATTGTGTTTTCTTTTTCTCCACTTTAGTTTTAATTACACACGCTAAAACTTTGAAATTAAGAATTCAGATTACCCAAACACCAAGTTACACCACTTTTTCTAATAATAGAAATGACTAATCTAAATGATCCACAAAACCAGAGTCATTAATGTGCGAAGCAATTTTCAAATTCCAGACTTGTAACATTCTGTTATGTTTTGGACATTTTAGAAGATATTTTTCTTGTTAGAATGTGAAAACGAATTTCTTAAAGGATTTTTTTCTTTCTTTTTCGAAATTTATTTTTCCTGCAAAATTTTTACTTCTTTCTCTGCTCAGGAATAAATTATTCAGAGGCTAACCAATCAGTTTTTTTTTCTGTTATTATCTTCCATACCTTTCTCATCAGTGTTCACCAACGTCTTATTCACGCAGAAGGGGATGTTATACATATCAATGTCTTTTCCTATCAATGCACAAAAATCCTGATTTTTTTTTTTTTTGCTTTTCAACTGATTACTGATGCTTTCACAGATAACAAATGCAGTGCTTTTATTTTTAGGTTATTTTTCAGTTTTATTTTCTTATAATATTTTACCAAGAGCACAGAAATTTCGTTGGGAAAATAAATCTTCTGAAAGATCTCTTACTTGAACGCTAAAATGAACACTAAAAGATTGGAGATTTTATCCCATTCCAAAGCAAAAAGACCTCTTTTCAGTTGTTCAGCGAATCTCTACTATCAAGTATACTATACTTCATCACAATACATAGATACAGAAACTTTTAACACAATATATTCTATCAAGTTTAATTAAGTTTGATTTACAAATAGAAAAATTAAATTGTTTTGAAGGTCTCTTAACCAACATTTTCGTTTTCGTAAAGTATATTTATTATTGCTGCTACGAGCAGCAATAATGATTCTCTACAGAAACACCAAAGTGAAAGTACGTTCACCAGATGGAGACACGGAATACTTCAACATTGTTGCAGGAGTACCACAAGGAGACACGCTAGCCCCGTACCTCTTTATCATCTTCCTAGACTACGTGCTTAGAACTTCGATCGACAAAATCAGAGAAAATGGCTTCGAGTTGACTAAGAAAAGAAGCAAAAGGTACCCCGCAAAAACAATCACAGACGCCGACTACGCTGATGACTTGGCGATACTGGCGAATACGCCTAATCAAGCAGAGACACTACTGCATAGTTTGGAACGAGCCGCAGCAAGCATTGGCCTCCATGTCAATGCACACAAAACCAAACGGGCAACATTACCACACTAGACGGAGCCTCTCTGAAACTAGTAGACAAATCCACCTACCTAGGAAGTAGCGTCTCATCAACCGAAAGCGACATCGACACACGACTGACGAAGGCATGGACGGCTATCGATAGGCTCTCGATCATATGGAAATCAGACCTGACAGATAAAATGAAACGCAGTTTCTTCCAGGCAGCGGTGGTATCGATACTGCTATATGGATGCACTACATGGACGCTAACTAAACGGCTGGAGAAAAAACTGGACGGAAATTACACAAGAATGTTGAGAGCAATATTGAACAAGTCTTGGCGACAACACCCCACGAGACACCAACTATACGGCCACTTGCCTCCCATCACGAAAACTATACAAGTCAGACGAACCAGACACGCAGGAGAAGCAAGGACGAGCTCATAAGTGATGTACTCCTATGGACCCCCACATATGGCCAAGCAAAAGCAGGACGACCAGCTCGAACTTACATACAGCAGCTATGTGAGGACACAGGATGTAACCCTGAAGACCTGCCAGAGGCGATGAATGATAAGGAGAAGTGGCGAAAGAGGGTCAGGGATATCCGTGCTGGCAGCACGACATGATGATGATGATGATATTTATTATCAAGTAGAAATTCTTCAATTCATCTGAATAAGACAAATTCTATCAAGAAGCTGTCCTGTCGGGCAGAGAGGAGTAGAGTCCTGGGTACTCTTCTTTTCGCAGAGCTCGAAAATTGGAGCCTCACCCCTAGATACAATATATTCCTTCGGGGGTGATGCAGTAGCCATAGTCTAAGCTCAAACGACAAGGTGAGTTTTATTTAACGTCAAGATCTGTTACTTTTTTGCAAGCGATTGTATGATTTTAGGTAACCAATGAAAATAACCATTTGGAAACTATTATCATCATTATCATCAGGAGGTGCCCGTGGTGTAATGGTTATCGTCGTAGGAAATGGACACAGCGACTGATTGCTGGACGAGACTGATTGCATTTCACATAGCACTAATACCCTTGGGAAAGGTATGAATCCAATTATTCTCCCTGGGTAAATAGTAGGGCAGACTGTTTTCTTCAGCCTTGGTGAGGAGACTAGTCTAGGAGAAAGAAAACTCTGAATTCAAACCTGTTAAACTCCCCTTAAAAATTGACCTTGTGTCATATCCTGCCCGAGCGGAGGGGTTGGATAAATAGGATCATCATTATCATCATCATCATTCTCAAGTCGTACTGATAGCACAGAGTTCCTCCTCTCTCTCTCTCTCTCTCTCTCTCTCTCTCTCTCTCTCTCTCTCCTTATCGTTTATGGTTCGTTGCAGGTCTCTAAGACTGCATCCAGTATTCGGACAGAGCTGACGATCCTTGTTGATCAGCTCGCCTATAAATTGGAATCTAGAAGAGGACGTCGTTTGTGAGAGTCTTTTCTTCACTAGCAGTGCTCAGCATGTCTTATTTGTCTTAATTGTATGGTTTGTGAGATTGATTTGTCAGCGTCCAGGTCGTCTATCCATACAATTGTACGGACATAGCCACAGCTTATGAGAGAGAACAGAGCTTCAAGTAATTAGTCTAAATCCAAATAATTTGTCCACTTTTATATGGTTTTAAGTATTCCGAACCAATACAAATAATTTATGCACAATCTTATTGTTTCAAGTGCCTATTCCTATTTAAAAAATAATCATTCATGGGTATAATTTCAAGTATTTCAATCAAATACAAATAATTCGTAGGATTTCAATCAATTAGATAGTTTTAAGTAACAAGTAATAGCTTTTAGTTATTAACAAATAAATAACTTTAAGAAATTATTCTTAATACAAGTAATTTGTACGCTGCGAGCAATATTGAACGAGTCCTGGAGACAGCACCCCACAAAGCAGCAGCTATACGGCCACCTACCACCCATCACGAAAACTATCAAAATTAGACGAACCAGACACGCGGGACACTGCTGGAGAAGTAGGGACGAGCTCATAAGTGATGTACTCCTGTGGACCCCTTCACATGGACGAGCAAAGGCAGGACGTCCAGCTCGAGCCAATATACAGCAGCTCTGTGCCGATACGGGATGTAACCCAGAGGATCTGCCGAAAGCAATGGACAATAGGGAGGTGTGGCGAGAGAGGGTCAGGAATATCCGTGCTGATAGCGTGACATGATGATGATGATGATGATAATATGGTTTCAAGTATTCCAATCAACCATTAATAGTTTTTAAACTAATCTAATTGATCCACAGAAAAGGTACAAACTGGTACCACCATTCTAGATCAGAGTGGAACTGAACATAATGGCAGCGAATGGGTGATTCCATACTCCCTAGATCTCCAGAACTGGAGCCTTACCACCGGATACAGTTTCGTATTTGGTGAGAGGGAGTCTTACCCTTGTAAAAAGTCTGCAGTCGACATATTTTAGAGCCCACTGAATATGATCAGTTCATCTATCGAAGTTCAACTGGAAAATAAAGGAATTAGAATCATCAAGAAAGTCGGATTCTGATATGCATGTAACGATACAAAACATTATACTCCCAGCTATGGGTTAAGTAGCACCACTACTGTTCTTCTAGAAGGATGACTTTGGCATTAAATAACCTACAAAGGTTGATATGCCATTAAAACAAAGAAACCAAACCAAATCAAAACATTATACACAGATATTAGTAAATACATGAAAAAAAAATTCCATGGTTGATTGATTGGTTGTGTTTTATGGTATACGAGGATCATTAAATAAGTTTCAGGATTATTTTCGTATGGGCATTTTTATTGATAGTACATACATGAAACTCTAGTGCCCTTCCAAGTAATCTCCTCGGTCTGCAATGCACTTGTTGTACCGTTCCAACAACTTGTGCAAGGCCCCATGGAAGTCCTCTTGTGTGAGCGTGTCAATGTCCCTCGTCACTGCCTCTTTCATCTCCTCAATTGTCTCATAACGACAGCCTCTGAGCTTAGGAAATAAGCAAAAGTCACAGGGAGCAAGGTCTGGACTATAGGGACGGTGACGAACTGTCTTGATACCTATCTTGGTCAAATAGTCTGTGACAAGGATGGAATTGTGGGCCGGTGCATTGTCTTAGTGGAAATGCCACTGAGCCGATTTCAAGAGTGCTGGCCTCTTCCCAAGGAATCTCTTCCTGAACTCCCTTAAAACCTCAACATAGTAACCCTAACCCTAACCTTTTGGCCAATCAACTCTGGTATTCTGACTACCTTACTCCTCCCACACCTCTCATCACCCCTCACAGACTCCCTGCCTTCCTTGAATCTCTTATGCCACACAAAAACTGATGCTCGATTCATGCAAGATGCTCCAAAAGCAGTCTGAAGCAGTCCATACGTTTCTGAGGCATTTTTTCTAAGTTTAAAACAGAATTTTATTGCATATCGTTCTTCTAAAGTGTCCTCACGTCCAGATTGCATTTTTGAAATTCACCAGCTGTGACAATCAGGTTTTAGTAGGGTGTATTCCAATTGCTGCTGTAGCAGTTAATTTGAACCTGAAATCATAAGAATTGGTCAGTCATTTCATAAGATGTATAGCAATAAGATACTGAATTTTCAAGAGTCTACGACAATTTTAAATGCATATCCAAAAGTCTGGAAACTTATTGAAAGCACCACGTATCAAACCTTGTAGGCTATTTAATGCCAATTCCTGTTTATACTTATATATCAAATACTCTGCAAACGGATAGTTTATTAGTAATTTTTAAACGATTCAGAGCTCATTAATTTGCACACTGTTAAATAGTTTCAAGTATTCCAATCAAACACAAATAATTCTATTAAATTCTAATAATTTGTTTAAAAGATAAAGTATTACTAACACTAAAAATTCTAAATAGTTTCAAGTATTGCTATCCAACCGTTATAATTCTATTCAACATTACTCAGTTGAATGGTTTAAAAAATGATTAAATATTTCTTTGACTCGTAAATGAGACGGGAACAGGTACTACTATACCGGGTCTGAGTGAATGAAGACATGTTCCACAATCCCTAAAACTCCAGAAGTGGAGTCACACCATCAGATGCAGTTTAGTGTCATATTCTGTGAGGGGTCCTACCCCTCTGCAAAGATACACTCGGCGTATTCTACCGTCCCAGTCGACTGGGCTTCCGAATTCCAAGGTTAACACGAGATATAAATCCCTCCCCACAAAGCTTTATATAAAACGCAATATTTTTTTAAAATCCAGAACTTTCTCTCTCTCTCTCTCTCTCTGATGTGGACCCAAAGTTGGTGCCATGGAAGGAAAACACAGAACACGGGTTAGAGGTAAGAAAGATATATTAACAAAAGTTACAGAGGATGGTGTAAAGGTAAGTGGAGCTTAGTATCCGGTGGTGTCCAATATTGGTAGTCGTACTACTAGTACTCCTGCGAATGATACAGTGTTACGATACTTGAATTTACAAAGCTCTTTGTTTCGATGTGACACAAGGCCGATTGAATGGGGCACCCAATGAGACTCGAACTCACTCTTGCAGGTTTGCTAGTCAAGCTTACTAATCATTACACTACCCGAGGTGCCCATACGATGTTACGCTACAACACTGAGAGTGTTATCTCACATATTAATATAGTGCTAGGAAGAGTCCATGATGCAGGTAAGTCTCGGTCTCACAACACTCTCTCTTTCTGAGACGTACTTTGTCCGATGTGGGATAAGCCGGCTCCACACGTTGAATTGACGATGTATGAAGTTTTTCGGAGTTTGATCCCCAGCCACATCTGTGAGCCTCATTGTCCTAAACAGTTCATCGATCCTATAGACAAAAATTTTTCCGTTGCTCGGCTTGGATGGTCAACAGATGGGCACACCAATAATTAGCGAGTAACTTACTGTGAGATACCACCACCACCACCACCAGAAACCGCAGGATCCTGGACAGGTGCTGTTCTGGATTTGTGTACGTTGAAACAGTTATAGCCCCGAACCCTCGTTTTTACACTCTTCTCCATTTAATGTTAACCAGTGCTGCGATGTGGACTCATGGAGGGAAGTTTTTTTGCGGAACAAATGGAGAATTTGTACGAGCCGTAGTGGGCTATTTTGTATATCAGAGGGAGTTCATGCCCAACTGACCGACACCGGCTGTACCGAACATTTAGTACTAATTGACGTATCCATCTACGTCGGGTCTTAGAAAAAGCTGAAAAAACTTACCGAAAATATACTATTTAAATATGTTATAAGAATGTCTAAAAGCAGAGATTTTTCATTAAAATTCCAGGAATTTTTATTGCTATATATATCACGGAATTATGGATAATTTCACTCTTATGTAAACCACATTTACCAGCTAGCAATCAGTATTAAAGAATTGCTTTATTTCTATTATCATAAGGTCGAGGTTTCTAATGGTCTACGAGTGATCCCTCGCCTCACGCACCACAGGGGTTCAATATGAGGCGGTGACAGCAAAATCCGCCGTCCTCGTTTGTCAATTCATTTAGCTCGTTTGCGCAGGCCACCACGTATTCAACGACGACAAGCCATGGCCCAAAAGAAAACGGCGGATAACACATCACTACCCACTCACATCCGCAACCGCTACTGCAACTGGCCACAAAAACGACCGTTATAACAATCTCCATCGGAATGAAAAGAGACGCCTTTCGTAATGCAGAGGCGACACTGGTCGTAATTTCGGCTTAGAGGCTTTCAGCTATTATCGCGAAGAGTCAGCTTGGCATCGTCGCTCGTTCGAGCAAGCACGCTAACTGCTGCTCCGATTACGCAGTTCTTCTTGTACTATACGGGATAGCCCTAGCTCGAGTCGACATAACACAAGTGCTGATCAGTAGGATAAAACTAATCTGACTTATGAAGTTTTTAACCCAACTCACGTTCCCTATTAGTGAGTGGATGATCCAACGCTTGGTAAATTCTGCTTCGCAATAATAGGAATTCCATCCTGAACTCCTACACTGCTGTGACGGATAATGAGGATATTCTATATTATGAAATTAATATTATTCAATGAAAGACTTCACTGAATTTTAAAGAGAAAAGTAAGTGTCACTTAAGAGATTTATCAGTTTGAATATTTTTATTTTTCTAAGCAACGATATGAAATTGATCGAGATTGAAAAATTTTCTAAAAAGCTAATTAATAATGTTTAATTAAGTCTGAATAATTATTTTCAAAGGAAAAGTAATTTGTTAGTTTTCTTCTTTTGATTTTTGGAAATTTAAATTCTTTACAATTAGCTCTCTCTTACTGCAACATGGCTTCCCATTGATTATTGTTTATAGTTAGGAGATTCCAGCAAAAGCAGGAACTCTTTCTCCAGGAGGATTTTTTATGTTAAGACACTCCAAGGCACCCCAAGTACGCATAGAAAACTTAGTAGTTCAATATCAATCCATTTGACTGTTTATAAATGATAGACACGAAATCCTCCCAATTATTGATCTAGATGACTTGGAATGATTCCATGTAAAAGTAATATAGTCATAGACACTTTTACTTTTACGGTTCATTAGGCCAAGAGACATTTTTGTACTTTTCTCTTCGGCTCAATGTTGGGATTTTTTTCGGTCAGCTGCTAATTGACCAATTCATTGTTAACGTAGAGAAACATCGACTGTTGGGGGAGTCTCCCTGGTGAAGTTGATACTGGATTGGAACAGCGTATTAAACGCTAAGATGTTCACTTTCAGACGAATATCTTTAGGAAAAATAGAAACTTTTTTCTCTCTCCAACTATGGGTTGAATACTACTACTACTACTACTGTTCTTCTACAAAGATGACTTTGACATTAAATAAACCACGAAGTTTGATATGCCATTAAATAAAGAAAACAAACATCAGTAGGAGGACCCACCGTGATATAGGATTTTACATAAGTTGCTTTCCAAAATAACATAATTAGAATTGAATGCTTCATCAATCTCAAACTATTTTACTATGACACAATCGCTGATGAAATTGTACCGTTTATATATATATATATATATATATATATATATATATATATATATATATATAATCAATTAGTTGATTTGTTTGAACATATCATCTATTCTGCAAATTTTCTGAAAATAATTTGCCCTCTCTGCAAGGAATAAAAAATTATCAGCCTGCGAAAGTTTAAACAACCTGAACAAGAAGTCTTTCAAATGTTTCAGGGATTGCTAGGATATCTGTACAAAATTATTTGCATATGACCAATGAAAAATAAAAATAAAAAATTTGTTTTCTGTAAAGGTTGTGTGTGTGTGTGTGTGTGTGTGTGTGTGTGTGTGTGTGTGTGTGTGTGTGTGTGTGTGTGTTGTTACGTGCTCAAAGAATTCTTTAGGCGTAGGGAAAACAAACACTTTTTTGGGACTCCTACATGCGAGCCCCTAAAACGTCTAATATAGAGGAATGAAGAAGACAGACATCCAGTCGACTAAGCCTCGGTCTTCTAGGAATGAAGAAGACGGGCATCCAGTCGACTAAGCCTCGGTATTCGAAGAATGAAGAAGACAGACATTCAGTCGACTAAACCTCGGTCTTCTAGGAATGAAGACGACGGAAATGACCCAAAGTTATGATAGGAACAACAACATTTATTACAAAAAGAAAAAAATATAAATAACAACATAAAAAGCAGAATGTTTTATCGAATATAAGATTTCTTTTTTGTATGGAATGATGCATGCAACAATTTATAGACAAGTTTATCCAACAGTGAAATGGTGTGTGTAAACCATAAGTCTGAATATGAAAGTTCATGCGAGAGAAATATTTAAAACGAAGAATTTAATTATTTCAGTGGGACAGTTTGGCTGTCTTTACATGAGGTGTACTCTGGGGGGCTCATATTCGTTGTTTTTCCTTCCTGGCATTTTCAAAGGGAACACCTAAGGTTCGTTCATTCTCTGCACTAAGACTTATCAACAAAAGCCTGGTTTAATGCGCAGGGGTAAGCCGACTCGTTTACTGAGTCCAGCATAAAAATGTTTGCCAACTTTGATTGGACGTCTTCACATCGTCACGGTCTGACCTTCTTCCCCTGTTTTCTATTCCGCTCCCACTTTAACGACCTCCCGTTTGAGTTTGTTTCAGCCGATACTATCTATTTATAACTTGGGTGTTTGTCTGCTGCTACCATGGCTGGGATTTCGGGATTAACTTCTTTTCACCATTCCAGTCATTTTTCCCTCGTTGTTCTTCTAGCCTTTACCTCTCACTGTCTCTGTAACGCTTATCATCTTACCCACCTCTCTCTCTCTCTCTTTCTCCCCTAACAGTTTGTAACTTAAAGTTTCAAGTATTCCACAATATTAACTTGATTAACAGATCCTTTTGATTTGCTAAAACATGAGTCAATTTGAATTTTGCAATTTTTTTTTTAAAAAGATTTTAATGGTGTGTCAACCCATCTGGGGTCATTTTCTGTTTAGAATTTAAGGAATGCCGAATATTTTTCGTGCAGTTGTTTTCAAAGAGATCTTACTACACACAGTTATTAGATATCAAGTATTCTAATCTAATACAAATAATCTGCATACAGTTGTATGGTTACAAGTATTCCAATCAAATACTAATATTTTATACGCAATTCTTTCAAGTAACTATTTCTTTTTAATAATAATCATGCTTCAAACAGTTGCATGGTTTCATTTAACTAATAATCATCATCCTTAGTAAACAATTCAAGAAAATATTCTTAATACAAATAACTTAAAGTTACGTGGTATCATGTATTTCAATTTAATACAAATAATTTTTTAAGTGATCTATTTGAGCCATCGATAGGACCAGAATAGGTACCCCCGTTCCCAGTCAGTGTGGAACTGGGAATAATGACAACAAAGTGATACTCCACACTTTCTAGATCTTCAGAACTGGAGCCTCACCATCAGATGCCGTTTACTGTCATATCCAGGACACTCTTTTGAGACGGTTTGATATTTCTACCTGGGATGAAATCAGCATATTCTAAGTCCGTCGATAAAGGGTAAATTAAAACTGAGATCATCACGTCATATCGATAATTTATTGATTGATTTTAATGACATGTCAACCCATATTGGGTTATTTAATACCAGATGTTAGGGAATCAAGTTCATATTTACATTTTAAAGTTGTTGTTTCTCAAGACTTTTTTACACACGGAACTAGGGAATACGATTAATCTATATGACCCATAGATGGGACAGGTACTACGATTGTGGTTCAGTTGACCTAGGGGCAAGAGCAACGATACCTCACTGCCCAGATCTTTAAAAGTGGAGCCTCACGATCAGGTGTCATACAATGAACACCCTTTTGAGGGGATCAGGGTTCTTACTCCTCTGCAGGAAATACAGTCAGTGTATTCAAAGCGCCGTAGACCAGGCAGTTTTCCGTTTAAGAACGTTCAAATATTTTTCCCGTATAAATCAATGGCCCTTGGTTCTTTGCTTTATACGAAATCAAATAGTGAAGGAAGTTTGTACAAGTGTAAACTTTTTATAAAGATGTATTGTATCGTTATTGACTGCTCTGCTGTTGCTATGTGAGTCTTGGTCTATTCTTTTTTTGTACCCTCTTCAAAAGTAATATGGCTTTGTGAAGCAATTTCCTAACATTCTGAAAACGGTTTG
Organism: Sepioteuthis lessoniana; assembly: GCA_963585895.1. Taxonomy (NCBI): domain Eukaryota; kingdom Metazoa; phylum Mollusca; class Cephalopoda; order Myopsida; family Loliginidae; genus Sepioteuthis; species Sepioteuthis lessoniana. The sequence continues at coordinate 123,358,230 of OY757910.1, forward strand.
CAAGAGGATCTCCATGCTCTGTACAAAAGTGAATTTGTCGTAAGATATTAAAACTGTGTGTCCACTGATTCAGTAAATCCTTAGCGGGAGTGTCCTCGTGGTGTAATGGTTAAAGCGATGGACTGGGAGAATCGTAGTAAGCGAGTTCGAACTCCAGTCGCGCTATTACGTTCACTTTCGGGCAACTATGGGTTAAATAGTACCACTACTGTTCTTCTAAGAGAATGGCTTTAGCATTAGATAACCTACAAATGTTGATATGCCATTAAACAAAGAAACCAAACCATATCATTAGAATGAACGTCATTGCACTGTTTTCTGCCAGTTATTCGCAAAGTACATACACACTTGCATTATTATGCGAAAGATTTAACACACAATCTAAACAATATTTTAAGACGTTAAGGGAATTTGACGTATTTTAAAGTATTTGATAATGACTTTTAAAGACTTACCATCTTTCTTGTTGAATATAAGATCCTTTGAAAACTGAAAACCTAAAATAAAGTTGTTTGTTTTTTTTTCAGAATACTTTTAACTCATAGTCCTTCTTTCATGCGTATGGTCTGATACTTAAATATATAGGAAATTTGGTTATGGAAAATACCCTATATCAAGTTTCCACTACTTTCTTTTACATAGATGTTGTATAGTGGCTCGTACCACGTGACTTCTGGCATCACAGAAGTATAATAGACACCGTGTCTCTTACGCCCAGGGAAGCAGAAGCAGAAATAAAGACTGCTCTGAAAGGACGTCGGTCTGGAGTAAGACCAACTTCGGACGTAACATCAACAGCGCGAGACTTTTAATACTAGTCGGACTGTATAAATAATTAACTCTATTTCTCAGTGTATCTTTTCCTTACAGCGATACAAAAGAGATAGTTATAACAGCGATTATTCTAAAATTCGATACTTTGCAGGAAGAAAGAATGCCACATATTAATATTGCATACTGACCTTTGACAGCATGTTAGTTGTGGATTTCTAAACAGGATATTCCACCTGTGTTAACAAGGGGTCAGCGGAAATGAATCACGTGAATTGGGAACCGGGGGGAATATTCGAGGGCATTGAAAATATTATATAAGCTCACAGTTTCAATGCCAGAGGACGGATGGTCAGTCAGGAGAAGTGAGAAAAGATTCGGTCAGATTCGGAAACCATTCAGCGAGTGCCCAGAAGGGGAGATGGCCGCCTACCCGGCCGAGAAGCAGAAGTATTAAATGGAGCTCTAAATATAGGATCATAACGTAGGTTAGGAAGATATGGGGTCAATCATAGCAGTCCAAGGCCTTCGTCTCTCTCTCTCTCTCTCTCTCTCTCTCTCTCTCAATTCCAGCATTTCAACCCTTTCGAGTTATAAAGAAGAGATTTTATATTTTTAAAAACAAGAATTATGTCTCTTCATTATTGTTCCTTCATTGGAATATAACATAAGCAATATTTATATCAGAGCAATGGAATTAAATGCTCTGATTTTAAGAATTAAGCAATTTTCCATCTAATTTGAAATTTGATTATAAGTATAGGCTTTATATTTGTGCATCCTCTAATCATTATAATTTCTCAAGATGATAAAACAGTTGATTTTCATAGAATACTTTCCTCATTTATTTGCAGTTATAATATATATTCAATAAATTCCATGTTTATGTATTTACCCAATTTCTCCGACTCGGGGAAAAAATCGGACATAAGGTAAATTTTTAAGCAGAGTACGGCTAGTTTGAATTTATACTTTTCCTTATCCTAAACTGCTTGTCTAAGCTGTGCTGAAGTGCCGATTCTTCGATACTATTCACCCATAGTTTGAGGTGGGTGAGAAGAGATGGATTCATGCCATTTCCAAAACGAAAAGGAAAAGCAAACAGTCTCATCTGCTAGTCCCATTTCCTACGACAATGAAAATGGATGAGACTCGACACCAAGCAATCTGCCGGTCAAAGATGCCTGTTAAGTGAATAATAGTAATAATAATAAACTTGCAAAATCGTCGACGTTGCTGTCCCGGCTGACCACAGAATAAAACTGAAAGAATGTGAAAAGAAGGATAAGTTCCTCGACCTTGCAAGGGAATTGGAAAAATTATGGAACATGCAGGTGACAATTATACCAATTGTAATTGGTGCGTTTGGAACAGTAATTAAAGGATTGATAAGGGACTGGAGGACTTGGAAGTTGGCCGATGAATGGAGACCATCCAAACTACTACATTATTGAGAACGGCCAGAATACTGAGAAGAGTCCTGGAGACTTGAGGAAACTTGCTGTCACTCAAACTCCAGGGAACGACTATCACCAAACGCTGATGTGAAAAACTCTAATGGGTAAATGATAATAGGCTTAGCGATAAAATTGAAAATACTGAAAGAACAACTTGTCAAGAATATCTACTGCTTGTTTGAACCCATTGGTTCTTAATCAACGAATAAAAAGAAAACTGAAAGAGAAAAACAACTGGTTACTTGCTGTTTATTGATGAAAATATTCAGAAAGAAGTTGAAAAGAATATTTTAATAGTCGGTTAGTTACTTTGTATAATGCCATATCAACGCTTGCGGGCAATTTTATGCAGAATCTTTCTTGTTTTTTGTTTTTGTTGTTGTTTTTGTTTTTTGTTTTTTTTGTTTTTTTTTATGGTGTTTTTGTTTCTTGTATATGATTTCGCGTGTATTAATATATTAATAGAAATAATTTTCAGTAATTTTTTCTTTTGACGTGGTTAGCTCTCAGCCGTTCAAGCATCTTTAAGATAAAAAAAAAGTGTCTGGTGTTTGTTTGGAACTTAATCACTTTTTATTGACATGGATTGATCATAAAAAGATTTACGATATGATTGCAAACTCTGCATAATCGAAAGCCGGAAGTTGTTTTAAAAACTCACTGTTGCATGCCGGAAGATGTTACATCTCTATTTCTACTTCTTACTTCTATATCGATCATCCATCGTCCATCTTTTCCATATCGATCGTCCATCTTTTCACTCCGTTCTTTGGTTGTCCTGTCTCTCATATTCGTCCTTGTTCGTTGTTGCGACCCCAAATGCTTTCAGTTCTTATGAGCTTTCATGATAAACAACTCGCACACATTTTTATGTGAACATAATATTTCATTATTTCGCGATAACCGTTTTACATTATCCGTTTAAACGGCGGAGGTACCAGTAGAACAGAGATAGATCTTTACAACCGTTCTAGTCAAACGATTCTTTTTCTACTAATGTTTCTAACTTCTAAACTTTCTAAAGCCACGTGATTACACGTCTCTCTTGCATCCAATGCAAACCTAGCTTTCGGTTTAGGTTTTTCATTTAATGGCATATCAACCTTCGGGGGTTATTTAATGCCACAGCCATCCTTATAGAAGAACAACAGTGATGCTATTTAACCCATTGCTGGGAGGATAAGGAGGTTCATACGTTTACCAAGGGTATTTGTCCGATAGTGCCTATAATAGCGCGACTGGAGTTCGAACTCACTCACTACGATTCCACAGTCCATTGCTTTAACCATTACACCACGAGGACACCCCCTAGCTTTATAATGATCTCAGGGTTACCAAAAATCACACACAGTGAATGACATCCAACAATATTTTTCGGTGTTGGGTATCACCTACCTTTTCAACATAATGAGCTGTTCCATCTGCCATATATGGCAGTAGCGGAGATCAGTCTGCGAATAATCCTACGAGTCAGACCAGAAGAGCCGTTCCTATTGTTGAAGTATATCATTACTCTGTCACTAATCCTATGTTCTTATTACTAACAGTCTCTCTCTTGTAAATACTCTTTCCTGTAAATATAACAATTTTCCTCACATATCGTGGTTTGTCTTATTATTATTACAACTTGTGTTCACTAACCACAACACAACATTCGGCTATCGTTTTGAACTGACTTACACTTCCGGCCAAACAATAGATTACACCAGTCTATTACTTAACGAAAGAAAAAGTAATTTATGAACTTCCTAATAAAGGAAATGGAATAGTGGAATTTAGAATAAGCAGTAGGTCTGTCGCATATCGCACCGTTCAGCAAACAACGAAAAACTCGTAGATATATAAAAATATAATTTATATTTCTATTCTTCGACGGCGACGATTATGTGTAGTAGTAATACAGTCAGAGAGAGTTCGCACATATATTTCTTCGGTGGCGGGGACCCTTATTGTGAAGTAGTGCAACGGCCGGAGAACACACACGTGGAGCTGATAGATCTGCTTGAGTGACCTGTGGGTCTCTCCCTTTGCTTGAGAGACCAGAGAACCTCTCCCCTTCGTTTGAGCGACCACTAGATCTCTGCCTTCAGTCAGAAATTACAGATCTTATATTGTTTTTCAAGTCCCAAACGGAAATATGAACATCCTCTTCGCCTCACGTATTGGATGGTTATCGGAACTTACATACTTCCGGGGTTTTTTTTTTCGGTAATTTGTTGATATTATCTGCGAACGGAAATATCTGTCATTCTATCCATAGGCAATAAATTATATTCTTCGCCATCCTCCTTTATTTTTCTTCACTTTGCTGATGTTATCTTGCGACCACATTGAATCTCCCAAGTTCGTCGTCGCCACCTAAGCTAGTATATTACAGGTGGATAATACCTTGTCAAGGTGAAAATAAAAATAAGTATCTTCTGAGTAACTCCGTTTTTTACGTCAAACTACTGAACTCTATATTGCTAAAATGTAACAGACGACATAGATCAACAAAACGTCGAAAAAAAAACATTTTAGTTATAAGAGTGACCACTTCGCTTGTAGCAAAAAGTAAAATAAATTGGAAACGCTAAAAGTAAGGATGACAAACTATCGCTAGAACATTACAATTAAGCAAAGAATAAATAAGAAAACTAACGAAATATTAGAAACTAAATTTTGTATCATAAACTTGAATAAATACCTGAGCAGTTTCTATCATGGAATGTCCTGGACATTCTCAAATATTGCAAAAGAACTCATCATTTTTCCTATTTTGTAGTCTAACTTTCTGACAAAATACGCAGCTTTGTACCTGACAGACTATGTAAAAAGAAATATGTAAGAAAGAAAACACATTAGACATGAGGATTACATCAACACTTGAATATTCTACAAGTAAAAGCAAAGAAGAATCTATTCCAACAACCAAAGATTTTAACAAAACTAAAATAAAGTCGAACAGAAAACCAGAAGACACGAAAACGAAAATCCAAAGAAAAATAACTCAACGGCCATTTCAAAGGACAAACTAAAGAAATTGTGATGGACTCGACATAGACATTGTTGTGTAGAGGTTACCTAAAGAAAAGAAAAAAGGAAATACAGCCGGCATCTTCTTGGCCCCGCTGATAACGTTGTTTTCTTACAATGTTATCCCTTTACTTCAGTCTTTTATCTTCTCTCGTTATTTTTTCCTCCTTTTCAATTTCTCTTTTTCCTTTCACTTTATTCTTTCTAAGATTTCATTTTTCACATAATTTCAGTCGAACAATGCTCCTGCGTTCTTAACTAGCCAACACGACTAATGTGAACGTCTCAAACTTAGACAGTAGACGAATTACCGATCCATTTATTTAAAAAAAAGTTATTTATAATGAAAACTTTGCTACTATCAAATAATAAACCTAGACAGTACCTGCCTTGTCTACCCCCCCACGACACGTCTTCATTACAAGTACTGCCAATTATTTACAGCCCAACAGATCAACAACAATAACCAACTTAATCGTGTAACGAGAAGAAAAAATATTTTTCATTATATCACTCCCGTCAACATGTTTACCGGCTTCATCTCTGCTTCTGACGAACATAGCGCTCAACATACTTCCCTAAAAGGCTGTTGCGCAATATGAGGTCATTATAGCATAACATGGTAAGATATTGATGTGTTGTTTTTAACAGATACGAGCACTCATGATAGGTTAAAAAAATTGTGTGAACCTATGGGCAGGCAAAAAAATTTGAAATATGTGCTAATATGCGTCACTGTGAATCATAGTATCGTACCTGTTAACATTCGATTATTATCAGGATGTAGTTCTATTTGCAATTATACTAAGCCAACATCCTTTTAAAATAACTGACGTTGGCGAAGATGGGTCAGTGTTGTATATCTCATCTGGTAGCTACTTACCGGAACTTGTGAAATACCACTAGGTGTCAATGAATATCCGTACTTGATAAATGTCTTTAGTCTCTTAAATATTAACTACAGCGTTCAAAAAAGTTTAGCAATCATTTTCCCTTTTTGTTTTTTGAAGCATTTTCTTAAAACTGAAATGTTTATTCAATATGACCTTTTGGCTTATGATTTTCTGCTAGATGCTCAATATTGAAAAAGACCTTCCTGATTAATATATTTTAACGACATATCAATACATCTAGGGTTATTTTATACCTATAGGTTTGGGAATCACGTTCATATTTACATTTTTTGCGTTGCTGCTTCTTAAGAGTTTTTTTTTTATGCATACGATCCTATCTAATATAAACAATTTTATTTTTATTTATTTGATCCCTAGAAGAGGTCATTACATGTATTACCACTCCGATTCAGAGTGGAACTTGGAGTAATTGCAATGGAGAAATACTCCCACACTCCCAATATTTCCAGAACTGGAGCGCCACTAATAGATGCCGTTAAATTTCATACTAAGGACACCCCTTTTGGTAAGTGGCTATTACTCCTCTGCGGAGAATACAGTCAGTGTATTCTACGTCCAATCAACAGAGAAGTTACACCTTAAGGAAGCTGGTGTTCAATATACAGTTATTTCGGAGACTTTGCATAATTCATTTCAAAAAGTTAAATTCACTAAATTCATTTGAAAAATATAGGAATAACACTACTTTTGCCAGTTAATGGTGAACTAGTATCATTACATTACCATTATTTTACTTTTGCTCCAATCGTGATTTTCATATTAACAACCGGCTCTATTTACAAGGGCGATTCCCGTGGGTTAACGTATTGTGTTAGTAAACCAGTGATTGAGATTCTTATTTGATGCCTTATTGATCTGTATTTTTGTTAAACTAGAGTAAGCTCAGTAAGTTACTACGACTTACATTTACTCGGACTATTAACCAGACGATGAACCCATCTCGTCCTTTTTCTAAACCGTCTCTAGTGTCTTTCCCGGCAAATTTTTACCTCATTCATTTTCATTTTCAGCCGTCCAAGAATAAAGTTACTTTTTTTTCCGAACGAATATTTTTTTTACCGACATAAAACTAAATGTTGATTGATTGTACCTCAGTAAAAAAAAAACGAAGTAGAAGAAATCTACAGAGAGAAAATCTCTGTATTTAGACATTTGCTAAATCACAAAAGAACAGAACAAAATCTATATCTATATCACTATATATATATATATATATATATATATATATACCCACCTCCTTCACCATAAACAAGATGTGACACAAGGTCAATTTTAAGCGGAGTTTAACAGGTTTGAATTCAGAGTTTTCCTTCTCCAAGACCGGTTGCCATACCAAGGCTAAAGAGCTCAGTCTGTCCTACTATCTACCAATAGCTTGGGGGAGAATAATTGGATTCATAGCTTTCTCAGAAGTATCAGCTTGCCCAGTCGGCTGGAGCTGTAGAATACATCGACTGCACCACTGCCGAGGGGTTAAACCCCCCATAACTAGTGTCCTGGATAGGACACGAAACAATCTGATGGTGAGGTTCCAGTGATGCTGGAGCTTTGGGGAATCCGGGGTACCTTTTTATTGCCATCGCTCTCAGGTACACTCAGGCCCGGCGTGGTAGCACCTGATAGGGTTCTATCTATGGGTTAAATAGAACTAACGGCATACTTATGCTAAACTGAACTGTTTGACAAAACTGAATTATTTGAAATAGAACTGTTTTTGACATTGAAACTGTACTTATACTAAACTGAATTGGTATACATAGAAAAATTTTGACATTTAACTGTGCGTAAACAAAATCTGTACTTACGCTAAACTGAATTAGCTGAATTAGAACTGTTTGACTAAACTGAATAGTTTGAAATAGAAATGTTTTTGACAATTAAACTGTGTACTCATGCTAAACTGAATTGTTTGAAATAGAACTGATTATTTACATTGAAATAAATTTGGCGTTAAATAATATACAGAGGTTGATATGCCATAAAACCCAACCAACCAACCAACCAACCAAAAGTATCAGCGTTATGTGAAATGCAAACACCTTTATTAAGGATTTGAACTATTGTAACCATGTCCATCTCTTTCGACGCTAACCATTACACCACAAACATCCCTACCTCTCTCTCTCTCTACCTCTCTCTCTCTATATATATATATATATATCACATACATACATATATACATACATATATATATATGTATATATATATATATATACAAAGCCGTCCAAATGTAATAAGTATTAAATTTATGTCAACAAGTGTCTAACCATATATAAACCTTTTAACTGTCGGGTAATTCAGTCATTGCATTTTTTTGGTCCAGTAGTGGAGGACAAAAATTTCCATCATCCTTATAAATATCTATATAACAAAAATTTACATTTATATATATGAAAGCATAATTTAATAAAAACGGCAAATCATACCGCGATTTTTAATAGAGCAATACAATTAAAATGCTCTTTGAAATTTCAGTAATTTCAAGTGGAATGATTTTATTCTAAACATTTTTAATCGTCCAAATACTCTATGTAAATGATGTAATTTAATGGCCGAGGGATTTCGTTTCATGCCTTTGTGTTTAGTTAGGCTGAGAACCTTTCGGCTCAGTGCATGGGTTACTTAGGTGCAACATTAATGCAGGTGTTCACGAGCGCGCGCAGAGCGGACGTGTCACTCAGAGATGTCACAATAGCCCGACATGAGAAACGAGGCTACACAGTGCAAATGACGTCACGCACCGGAAGCGCGCGGAGGATTTTGGGAGATTTTGAAAAAGTCAGTTTGTAGAGTTGAGACCTGCCTCGGGAGAAGACAGTTGGCTTTCGCTTGCTCGCGAAGACCTTTGTGGCGGGTGCCACACGTGTGGGGGTGCAGATGAAAAAGCCAGAATAGAAAGATTGTGCCTCTCTCTCCTTATGTCGAAGAACCTTTAAACTCAAAGGTAATAAAAAGTTTCGTACCTGAACAAAGAAGTCGTAAGTGTTTTTCGTGTTTCGAGATTCCTATGTTCTATTTTTATGGACATTCGATATACATTTCACACATAGCCATATCATGGCTATGGTACAATGAGATACCTATCAAACAATAAAAAAGTGCACTTCTTTCTACGTAGAAGCATTGTTATATAATAAAGGTAATTATTTTTTTTTATTTTAATCATTTTTCGTTAATTATATTTAATTATTTAGTTTGGTAAGGCTTTGAACTTCTCGGTGCCTCTTAGTTCAGGTGCATAGTCAGATGGTGCAGTCTTACGCCCACGCGGAAAAGATATGGCAATCGTTATCAATCATAATAAACCCCTAAAATGGAAAAGGGGATTGGACGGCCGTTGGAGTGAATTGAGTGGGTAGATGATGTCATCCTCGGAAGAGATGTCCTGAGAATTTTGAGGATTTTGAAAAGACCATAGTTGAGATAGACTTTAAAGCGCGTAGTTGAGTTTTTTGGATCTGATCAAAGCAGGTCAGTTTGGGTCTCTCCCGGCAGAGATTTTAAACACCATATGATGCGTCGCGCGTTGGGGGTGGGGGTCAGCATAGTATGATAAGCATAGGTTTTTATGATTTGTGTCTCTATCCTCGTGTCGCCAAGGACTGAAGATAGAAAGGAATAAACCCGTTCGTACCGCCTGTATTTGTACAATTATTATTTTTATCATTGATGTATATTCACTCTTTATATGTATGCAACAGCATCATTATGGACAACTGTTACAACATGTTATTACTGTTATTATTAAGTTTACTTAGTCTAACATAGAAATCTCAATTAATAGTTGGTACTGTAAACAACCTAAGCGGTCACCCATTCAGATTGTGAACAGGCTCATGATTGCTCAACTGTGTGATATAGCTGTAGGGACTAGAAATCCAATGAGTTCATGGTCATCAAGTTATTTTCTTCAATTGAATAATATCCATCTGATTATTATAATCAACTATACTTTTTCATGAAAACATTTATGTTCTTTCTTATATTTCTCCTGAAATGACAAGAGAAAAAACCTATTCTCAAAAATGTTGAACACGCTTAGTTATTATTGTTCAAAAGCCGTTAGAAATGACGTCAGTGTTACTTCAGAACGAGGTTACAGCCAATGTCAGAACGAGGCATTAAATTTCTCCCTACACGTTTTTTTTTTTTCGATTTTTTTTTTATTCTGTCTTCTCCCTCCCCTTTTTTTCTCTCACTGTCTCCCTCTTTTTTCACTTCGACTTATCCCCTTGATCTCCCCAAGTTTGATCATTTTGCCTCTGGAGCGTTATTTATAGCACCTGCTCCTACATCAGACGCCCCCCACACACTTCCAGCCTTTAATCAATATCAGCTTGAGACTCTGTGAAAATGGTTCCTTTACGTGTCAGGTTCTCACTTTCGTGCGGAAAATGCATTATTCTGTGATGGGTTCGGGATGGGTGGATTCTGTTTTATTTTTTTCACTTGGTATATATCCTTCGAAAAACTACCGTATTTCATCGCATATGAGACGCTGAAGTCTGTAAGATGTACGCCTGTTTCATTGCATTCATAAACCTTCATATCATTCGTAAACTTTTATATTTTAATAAACACAGGTTTTAAAACAGATGCCGATGGCCTAACGGTTAACAACACGAAAAATGTTCAAATTATTTGAAACAGAAATTAAACCACAGGTGATGAATAAAATAGTAAAGAAGACTTACATCTCTAGCATTAGTTGGCAACCAATATAAAGAAACGATAACTTTGAATCCAAAACCATGAGAACTCTTTAAATTGCCCATTGGAAAACATCTCTTCCCTCTCAGCCGGGTAGCAATATCTGTTTATCCAACGTCTCCGCCACGAACAATATCTTTAAGCGGAGTACAGGTACTTTAAATTCAGTTTTCCTTTGCCTAGATTGGTAGAATTTTCTAGACAATAGAACACAACCAGTCCTACTATTAACCCATAATAGGGGGGATAAGAGAATTCATGCCTTTCCAGCATTCAAGATTTGAACTCAAGTTGCCGATTCCATTTGCCACAACGATAACTGTAACGCTAAGCACGCTGACCAAATGACTTTAAAAGTTGGTCGCTTTGCTCGAAACTCTGCATCATGAAGATCTACTCGCCACTAAGACAGCTGCAGCATCGCTAACTTGGTGAGGCTGCTACTCTGTTTCAATTGTTGTGGATATGTTATAACAGGATTTGAATAAGTTGAAGTAAGGGAGAAAATATAGGAGTTGAAAATATGTTAGTATTGTTTTTCTTTCTATACTTGTGATTTTTTGTTTGTTTGTTTAATCAGGATAAATTTGTTTTTTTTTTTTCCGTTCTATCACCAGCACCGTCGTCTTCGCTTAGAATACGCCAACTGCATCCTCTACACGAGTAAGACTCCTCACATTAATTGGGGTATTCTCTTATGTGACACTAAAATGCATAAGATGGTGGGGCTCCAGTTCTGAGGATTTGGGAGTACTACTTTATTGCCATTACTTCCAGGTCCAAGCTGCTTGCGTTTCACCCCTCTCTAATGCCCTATAGAAAGGCATGAATCCACCTTTTCCACCCTAGTTACGGGTAAATTGTAGGAAAGACTGGGTTTTTAAGCCTTGGTTAGGCGACCAATAACGGAAAGAAAATTCGGAATTCAAATCAGCCATATATGTGATTAAAAACCTGACCTTGTGACACATCCTGCTTGTGGCTGGGAGGCTGAGTAAATACATATTCTAAGGTCTACTTCAAACCGGTGTGGTAGTACTTGTTAGGGTCTGTCTATGGGTCAAATAGATTTGTTAGAAAATTATCCGTATTGTAGATGGTTGGTTGGTTGGTTGGTTGGGTTTTATGGTATATCAACCTTTGTAGGTTACTTAATTCCAAATCCATTTTTATGCAAATAGTCAGTTCTATTTCAAACATTAGTTTAACATTAGTACACAGTTTAATTGTCAAAAACATTTCTATATCAAGCTATTCAGCTTCGTCAAACAGTTCTAATTCTGTTATTTCAGTTTAGTATAAGGACAGATTTTGTTTACCCACATTTAGATGTCAAAACAGTTCTATATCAAGCAATTCAGTTTAGTGTACGTACAGTTTCAATGTCAAAAAACAGTTCAATTTCAAATAATCCAGTTTAGCATAAGCACACAGTTTAAATAATTGTCAAAGATATTTCTATTTCAAACTATTCAGTTTAGTCAAACAATTCAGTTTAGCATAAGTATGCCGTTAGTTCTATATAACCCATAGATAGGACCCTATCAGGTGCTACCTCGCCGGGCCAGAGTGGACCTGAAAGCTATGGCAATGAAGGGATGTTCCGTATTCCCCAAAGCCCCAGCATTACTGGGACCTCACCATCAGATTGTTTAGTGTCATATCCAGGACACTCATTGGATGGGGTCTTACCTCTCTCTGCAGTTGTGCAGTCGGTGTAATCTACCGCTCCAGCCAACTGGGTAACGTATAGTAGAGGAATGCTTAAACCCATGTAACTGTGTGCAGACAAATGAATATTATTATTAGATAGTATTTGGTTGGAACCGAATAGCTGTGTATAAAGTGTTAATATTGTGGAGGAATACTTGAAACCATACAATTGTTGGTAAATTATTTGGATTAGATTGAAATACTTGAAACCATTTAACTATGTGCAAACAGATGATTATAGATTGAGAAAAATGTTCATTTTATTCCAGTGTAACAAATTATAGTTACGGTTGCAATTAAACATATTCAAATTTCAGCATTAAGTAGCCCATAAGGATTTGTTATACCTTACATAACTAAACCAAACCATTCCTCTCTCTCTCTCTCTCTCTCTCTCTCTCTCTCTCAGTTTTAATATTTCATTAGTATTAATGTCACTTCATCATCAAGTCGTGCTGAGAGCACGGGTTTCCTTGATTCTCTCTCACCATCCATCCCTATCATTTATCGCTAATTTTTCTATCTGGCACACAGTGCTCAGATTGCTCACAGTACCAAGTGTTATTGAGTGACCGCCCATCTAATTATAGATTTAATTTCTTTTTTCAATGACATATCAACCATCGTGGATTATTGAATACCAAAGCCATCCTTGTAGAAAACAGCATTTAACCTATAGCTAGGAGATAAGGGTTCATGCCTTTCCCAAATGTAGTAGTCCGTAAGTGAGTGAAATAGTGCGAATGAGATCCGAACTCACATACGTGGTACATTCAATAAGATTCCAGACATCTTTTGTACAGGCATTTAAAATTGTCGTACAGTCTTGAATATTCAGTATGTTATTGCTATACATCTTATGAGATGACAGACCAATTTTTATGATTTCAGTTTCAAATGAACAGCTACAGCAGAAATTGGAATACACCCTACTATTTCAAAAATGTAATCTGGACGTGAGGACACTTTAAAAAGAACGATATGCAGTAAAATTCTGTTTTAAACTTGGAAAAAATGCCTCAGAAACGTATGGAATGCTTCAGACTACTTTTCGAGCATCTTGCATGAATCGAGCATCAGTTTTTGAGTGGCATAAGAGATTCAAGGAAGGCAGGGAGTCTGTGAGGGGTAATGAGAGGTATGCGAGGAGTAAGGAAGTCAGAACACCAGAGTTGATAGGCCAAAGGGTTAGGGTTAGGTTTATTATGTTGAGGTTTTTAGGGAGTTCAGGAAGAGATTCCTTGGGAAGAGGCCAGCACTCTTCAAATTGAGTCAGTGGCATTTCCACTAGGACAATGGACCAGTCCATAACTCTATCCTTGTCACAGACTATTTGACCAGGATGGGCATCAAGACAGTTCCTCAACGTCCCTGTAGTCCAGACCTTGCTCCTTGTGACTTTTAGCTATTTCCTAAGCTCAGAGGATGTCGTTATGATACAATTGAGGAGATGAAAGAGGCTGTGACGAAGGTCATTGACACGCTCACACAAGAGGACTTCCATGGTACCTTCCAGAAGTTGTTGGAACGATACAACAAGTGCATTGCAGCCGGAGGATATTACTTCGAAGGGGACTAGAGTTTCATGTGTGTACTATCAATAAAAGTGCTCATACGAAAAAAGTCTGGAAACTTATTTAATGATCCTCGTACTACGATATCACAGTCCATCACTTTAGAAGGAGACAACGGAGACTTCCTCCCTAAAAGTACCGAACAAGTTATTCGCTGCTTAACTTCGGAGATCTAGTGTGACCCTGGACTCTACTGTATTTACTTAGCTTGGTACAATGGTTATTGAGACACCCTGTGAGAAACGAACTCACTAAAAATGGTCAGCAAACTTTGCTTGTTAGCTATTGCACAACGTATGGTAACATATTTTTTGCTACTTTATAAGAATCGATGCCACAAGTAATTATTGTTACACATTGTGTGTTTTTGTGAGGGATAAAATAAGAGAGAGAGGGTGTCAGTCAATATCCTGCACAATCACAGAAAATTAGAAAACTTATGCACATCTGTGTATATACCCAGCCCCTCCGAGCAACATGTGACAGAAAGGTAATTTTCAGCTGATTTTAACAGGTTTGAATTCAGAGTTTTCCTTCTAGAACGGTTACTATACCAAGATCAAAGAGCCTAGTCTGCCCTACTACTCATAGCTAGAGGAAGAAGAGTTAGATACATACTTTCCTCAAAAGTATTAGCACTATGTGGACTGCAAACAACCGCGTTCAGGATTTAAACTCGGGTCACCGTGTCCATTTCCGGCGATAACCATTACACCACGAGCGTCTATACATACATATAGATATACATACACAAATATGTCTGAATAAATTATGTTTCTTACTTGTACCAGAGGTCAGTGCTCGAGCCAAAGTAAACCAAAAACATGATTTCGGGTGCAGATTTTCAAGGCTGGTAGATTCTCCCGACATTTCAGATTTTGGATCTTCTTAATCTCTATATCCTCATGCCACGCTCCCATTCGAACAAATCCCAAAGCCAAGTAGATAGACACTATCTCTATCAGAGTAGTCGTTACATTTAATGTATGAAATTTTTATCCAAATGCAACTACTATGAGGTAGAAGTATTTTATTGTATTTAAAAAAAATTATATTATTTGAGATCTACCGGGTATTTCAGAAATTCTGATATCATTTCGTAATCAAATAACTTGTTCAACCCTCGATCAAGTGATCTTAAATTTTGACAGCATAAGTTGAAATATCTCAAAATTCTATGTCAAATATTTTCAAATCTTCCCTTTTCCTGTGAATGGGATTCTTTTTACCCGAAAAAAACATTAAAGAGAATTTTTAGTTGTGTTCTACACATCCTGCCTAAATCTGAGATCATTGGATTGGTTTGGTTTCTTTGTTTAATGGCATATCAACCTTTGTAGGTAATTTAATGCCAAAGCCATTCTCCTGGAAGAACAGTGGTGGTACTATTTAACTTATAGCTGGAAAGATAAGGGAGTTCATACCTTTCCTAAGGGTATTTGCCCGAAAGTGAACGTAATAGGGTGACTGGAGTACGAACTCGCTTACTACGATTCCGCAGTCTATCGCTTTAACCATTACACCACGAGGACAACCCCCTGAGATCATTGGAACGAGGATTGGTAGTTATTATATTTCAAAATGATATCGTCTTTTCTGAAACACCCTGAATTATTCACGGTTGAACATCCTGGCACTATTTACAAGGGTCGGCGTTCGAGCTCAGGTAAAAGCTTGGATTCAAAATGTTGATTTTTAAGGCAGTGAAAATGTTTTCACTAGAAATATCGGCACAATATAATATTCCTACAAAATTTAAAACTATTTTTCCCAGTACCAAAGACTGAATTTATGAGTTTTTGCCTGACTTTATATCGCTTTTTTTTTAGTTTGCATATTGCAGTGGTTATATCTTGCTGTAGATAAAATGATTCCTCGAAAAAAGTCAAAGGTCTCTTCCATTACAAAAATGGCGCCATTATCAGTTGAATAATGTCAACTATCCAAGCACTAAATCATCCAGAAATGATAGAAATCAGTCCGTCATAAGGAAAGAAAGTAAACCGCTTGCTAAATAATACTAAAGTTGGTTACCATAATTGTTAGACATATTTCTATTTGCTATTCCATTGACTTTGTGAAACCTTAAAACTTTTTGAAACCTTTAGAGTCGTAAGGTCTTATGAAGAAGAACTGAAAAGTTCTCCGCTCGACCAAGATGGGAGTGACCTACCTTCTTGATTGGGTTGATAACTTTTCAGCTCACCTTTTCTAATATTCCCAAGAAAGGCAGGTGTTTCATTTAGTTACTGCTTTTCAATCACATTCATTTTTGATTTGTGTTTTAATCCTATTTCAAAGCTGCCTTCGGTGAGCTTTTCCTTCACATAAATATTTATGGAATTTATATCATAATTTTATTGCAAATAAGGGAAAGTACTCTATAAGCAGAATTGAACTGTTATTTCCCACGAGCTGGTTAAGTATACCATTGTAAGTGAGATCGATTCTTATTTTCTCTCATACTTCCGGCTCTCTGCCACTACAAAGAAAATTTTACTCGAAAGTTTTTGTGGTAAACTACGCTTGATCTTTTTTTGCTTCATTAGATCTATTTTTGCCTCATCAGATGTTTTTTTGACTCAGTAGATTTTTTTTGCTTCTTCAGTTTTTTTTTTGCGGGGGAAGGTTGCCTCAATAGCTCTTTTTTTTACTTCATCAGATCTTTTTTTTGTCTCATCAGATCTTTTTTTCCTCATCAGATCGTTTTTGCTTCATTAGATCTATTTTTGCCTCATGAGATGTTTTTTTGACTCAGTAGATTTTTTTTGCTTCTTCAGTTTTTTTTTTGCGGGGGAAGGTTGCCTCAATAGCTCTTTTTTTTACTTCATCAGATCTTTTTTTTGTCTCATCAGATCTTTTTTTCCTCATCAGATCGTTTTTGCTTCATTAGATCTATTTTTGCCTCATCAGATGTTTTTTTGACTCAGTAGATTTTTTTTGCTTCTTCAGTTTTTTTTTTGCGGGGGAAGGTTGCCTCAATAGCTCTTTTTTTTACTTCATCAGATCTTTTTTTTGTCTCATCAGATCTTTTTTTCCTCATCAGATCGTTTTTGCTTCATTAGATCTATTTTTGCCTCATCAGATGTTTTTTTGACTCAGTAGATTTTTTTTGCTTCTTCAGTTTTTTTTTTGCGGGGGAAGGTTGCCTCAATAGCTCTTTTTTTTACTTCATCAGATCTTTTTTTTGTCTCATCAGATCTTTTTTTCCTCATCAGATCGTTTTTGCTTCATTAGATCTATTTTTGCCTCATCAGATGTTTTTTTGACTCAGTAGATTTTTTTTGCTTCTTCAGTTTTTTTTTTTGCGGGGGAAGGTTGCCTCAATAGCTCTTTTTTTTACTTCATCAGATCTTTTTTTTGTCTCATCAGATCTTTTTTTCCTCATCAGATCGTTTTTGCTTCATTAGATCTATTTTTGCCTCATCAGATGTTTTTTTGACTCAGTAGATTTTTTTTGCTTCTTCAGTTTTTTTTTTTTTGCGGGGGAAGGTTGCCTCAATAGCTCTTTTTTTTACTTCATCAGATCTTTTTTTGTCTCATCAGATCTTTTTTTCCTCATCAGATCGTTTTTGCTTCATTAGATCTATTTTTGCCTCATCAGATGTTTTTTTGACTCAGTAGATTTTTTTTGCTTCTTCAGTTTTTTTTTTGCGGGGGAAGGTTGCCTCAATAGCTCTTTTTTTTACTTCATCAGATCTTTTTTTTGTCTCATCAGATCTTTTTTTCCTCATCAGATCGTTTTTGCTTCATTAGATCTATTTTTGCCTCATCAGATGTTTTTTTGACTCAGTAGATTTTTTTTGCTTCTTCAGTTTTTTTTTTGCGGGGGAAGGTTGCCTCAATAGCTCTTTTTTTTACTTCATCAGATCTTTTTTTTGTCTCATCAGATCTTTTTTTCCTCATCAGATCGTTTTTGCTTCATTAGATCTATTTTTGCCTCATCAGATGTTTTTTTGACTCAGTAGATTTTTTTTGCTTCTTCAGTTTTTTTTTTGCGGGGGAAGGTTGCCTCAATAGCTCTTTTTTTTACTTCATCAGATCTTTTTTTTGTCTCATCAGATCTTTTTTTCCTCATCAGATCGTTTTTGCTTCATTAGATCTATTTTTGCCTCATCAGATGTTTTTTTGATTCAGTAGATTTTTTTTTTGCTTCATCAGTTTTTTTTTGGAGGGGTGCCTAAGCAGATCTTTTTTTGCCTCATCAGATCTTTTTTTGCCTCATTAGATCTTTTTTTGAATCAGCATTTTTTTTTTGCTTCATCAAATCTTTTTTTGCCTCATCAAATCTTTTTTTGTCTCAATCTGATCTTTTTTCTTTTTTTTTTTTTGCCTTATAATATCTTCTTTTGCCTCATTAGATCTTTTTTTTTTGCCTCATCAGATCTTTTTTTCTTTTTTGCCTCGTCAGATGTCTTTTGCCTCATCAGATCTTTTTTTTTTTGTTTCATCAGACCTTTTTTTCCTCAATCTGATCTTTTTTTGCCTCATCAGTTCTTCTTTGCTTTATCAGATCTTTTTTTTGCCTCATCAGATCTTTTTTTTTTGCCTCATCAAATCTTTTTTTGTCTCAATCTAATCTTTGTTTTTTGCTTTATCATATCTTCTTTTGCCTCATTAGATCTTTTTTTGTCTCATCAAATCTTTTTTTTCTTTTTTGCCTCATCAGATGTTTTTTGCCTCATCAAATCTTTTTATTTGTTTCATCAGACATTTTTTTGCCTCAATCTGATCATTTTTTGCCTCATCATATTTTTTTTGCTTCATCAGATCTCTTTTTGCTTCATCATATCTTCTTTTGCCTCATCAGATCTTTTTTTTTTCTTGCCTCATCAAATTTTTTTTTTTTTTGCCTCAATCTGATCTTTTTTTGCCTCATCAGATCTTCTTTTGCCCCATCAGATTTTTTTTTTCTTTTTTGCCTCATTAGATCTTTTTTTTTTTTTTATCAGACCTTTTTTGCCTCAATCTGATCATTTTCTTTTGCCTCGTCACATCTTTTTTTGCTTCATCATATCTTCTTTTGCTTCATTTGATCTTTTTTTTGCCTCATCAGATGTTTTTTTTTGCCTCATCAGATCTTTTTTTTGCTTCATCAGATCTTTTTTCATGAATCCCAAAATAATGATAAATCAGAATATGTACATTGGTTGTTTCTTTGATTTCGTTTTTTTGTCTTTTTTTTTTTGGTTTCTTTTTGTTTATTTTTCTTTTTTTTTTTTGCTGGGAGGGGTTGTTCTTTTGTTTGTTGGTTTGGTGGGGGTTTCCTGCTTTTTTTTTTTCGTTTTTGTTTTCATTTTATTTTTTATTCTATTTTATTCATTTGTTTTTATTTTATTTTTTGTTAAAACGGAAATATTTTAGTTCTTTTCATTGTTTCTGTATTTCATTCTCCTTTTCACTGCTGTTTTCCGAGTTATTTAAAGTACGAAGAAAAAAAAGCGACAAAATTTTAGAAACATCATTCCTTTTGTTCATAAAGTTACGCATAAACGCAAACCAGTAATTCTATAAGTTTGTTTGTTCGTTTGTTTGTTTGTTTTTAATTTCTATTGGGGGGTATTTTTTTAAATAGAAACTCAAGTCCACTTTGTTCTTTGGTTTGTTTTTATTTTATTTATTTATTTAATTTATTCATCTTTTTTTCTTTTTTTTTTTTTTTGGCTTTTTTAAAAATTAACAATTTTTCTGTGGATAAAATTTATTCTATTATCAAAACACAGAATCAAAAAGAATAATCAATCAGAAAAAATTGATTTAAAAATTGATTAATTGGTACTTTTACTTCTGTTTATTTTATAATTCTTTTTACCTCTCCAAATGACGTCATAAAAATACTGCATGGTACCTAATGACGTTATTGCAAAGACTGCAATAAATGAAACTATAATAAGTTTAAAAGGAAAATAATTATCACTCAAGCGAATTAAAGAGACAAACAAGAGATGTCTTCTCACGATAAATCAACGAAGAGATATTTGACTGCGACGAACAAAATTATTCAAGAGCGATTATCCAAAATTATTTTTCAACTACCCTCCATAGATTTTAGATACGGAAGAGTTGAAACATGAAGTAAAAATATCAAAATCTTATTAAAAAATTGGCCTATCTTTTTAAACTTTACATTTTTGATTAGTCAAAGAGTTTTATTTATAAACACATTTTCAAAAATTTCCATATACAGATATGATGAAGAATTTAAAACATTTAAAACCATTTATAAATTTTAATTGTAAATGACACTGTCTTTCTTTCTTTTTTCTGTTTTGGATGTTTTTTCGAAGCCAAAAAGTTTTCATAGAGTATTTTATTAAGATATACAACTAAAAACTTTGTGATGAAAACATATACATTATTTATTTTGTAGATTTTGCTGATTGATTGATTGATTGGTTAGTTGGTTGATTGGTTGGTTGGTTGGTTTTGATGACATGTCAACCCGTCGAGGGTTACTTTCTGTCTACAGGTTAGGAAATTACATTTATGCAGCTGTTTTTAAGAGTTTATTTTTAACACAAAGTTATATGAAATTCATATTTAATACAAATTATATGGTTTTAATACAATTATATGCTTTCAAGTAGTCCTATCTAATACAAATAAATTGCACACAACTATATAGTTTCAAGTATTCCTATCTAATACAAATAATTTGCACACAATTGAATGGTTTCAAGTATTCCTATCTAATGCTAATAATCATGTGAATTCAGCTAATTATTTTTGTTCTGTTATAATAATTGACATTTGTTTGCACACGGTTACATGGTTTAAAGTAATTAATAATAATCTTTAATAAACAAAGCTTAATCATTCTTAATACAAACAATTATATGGTATCAAGTGTTCCTATGTAATACTAATTATTTTTAAACAGATCTATTTGACCAATAGATGGGACCTTAACTCGTACTACCACTCCGGGTCAGAGTGAACGTGAGAGTTATGGCAACGAAAGGGTGCTCCACACTCTCAAGAGCTCCTGAATTAGAGACTCGGTATCTGATGAATTTTTGTGTCATACCCAGGACATCTTAATTTTAGGATAATCTTGCCCCTCTTCAGGGGATAAAGTCAGCGTATTCTAAGTCTCGCCGACGGAACGGTTATATACTTGAAGACACATTTTAAATATTTCCTCGTAAAAATTATCTCGGTTTAATTCCTCACTGACCATTGTCATTTTATAAGTCCATGCTCTTTGGATAAAATTTGTAGTATTACGATTCTTCGGACTATTATCCTCATCTTTATTTATGTCTGTACAACGTTTCGGCCGATGTTCCCTCCGGCTTTCTTCAGGTATCTCTATTCGAACTCAGGATCCTTCTTGTCGTAATCGGGATTTGCCACAGACCTTCAAACCCAACCCTTTATTCGATCCACAGGGGTACTCTACTCTCGTTCCGCTATTCATAGCTGGGTACAAGTGTTGAGCTGTGTTAATTATTATTCTATGTTACCGTCACCCTTAACCAGGATTGAATCTGCAGTTCAGAGATAACTGTCACTTAGAACTGTTTAAACCCAAAGCTTATATCCACTGCGCTACGTGTCCACCAGGACAATCCAGTGTCAATTCCTGAAGAAGGCCGAAGGACACATCGGCCGAAACGTTATACAGACATAAATGAAGATGGGATAATAGTCCAAAGAATCGTAATACTACAAATTATAATAAAACCTCATCTCATACATTCAGAGAAACTCTGTGGATATGTTTTTAATACTGCTTGCTATTTCTCAGTGTAATGGTTAACTAGCTAAGGCAGCAGATAAGTACTTGTAAGTGCAATTCCTATTGAGAATAACCCATACTTTCCCTTGTACGACGACTAAGTTAAGCTTTGTGAATCATTTAATGAACTTTCATTGGAAGTAGGGTTATTCTAAAGACACGCAAAACTGAATCAGAAGCAAATTTGTAATTCAAGCTGATCCTATTTACCAACCCCTCCGCTCGGGCAGGATATGACACAAGGTCAATTTTTAAGCGGAGTTTAACAGGTTTGAATTCAGAGTTTTCCTTCTCCTAGACTAGTCGCCTCACCAAGGCTGAAGAACTAGTCTGCCCTACTATTTACCCATAGCTGGAGGGAGAATAATTGGATTAATACCTTTCCCAAGGGTATTAGTGCTATGTGAAATGTAATCATATCCTGCTCGAGAGAAGGGGTTGGTAGATATGGTATACTCATATCAAAAGCGAAATTCCGTGCCTCTGCCGATTTCTGGTTTTAATGCCGTACAATTTAACAGAGGTCAAAACTCTGCTCTCAGCATAATTGACCCTCACCCCCTACCTTCTGGCACCTATAAGATAAAAGGGCAGGGAATTGTTCCGCAAATGCAGATTGAATAGTCCATTCGGGAAAAAATAAACATACAGGTGCTACGGCATGACGAGACCAGCCGATTGATCGGATCAGGCCTATCCGACCGCCTGTCAGACCAAGTAAGGACCAAAGTAGTGTGTTGCGAGCCATTGACCACTCTGTCGCCGGATCAATGACTGCTCAACCACCAGGATTCCGTCCTAGCACCTTACAAGTCGCTGGCCACGGCCAACAGGTGGTCCCTTTGGGAGAGGGACTTACCCTTTGCAGAAATGCAGTTGGCGTATTGTTCAGCCCCAGCCGACAGGGCGTCAATCTTAAAGGTCATGAAAGTAGGTGGCAGTGAAATAACAGACCCAAAGTAGTTTCTTCGCTCAAGTTGAAACTGTCTCTTCCTATATCATTGAAATGCTTGTCTCCTCGTACCTCAGCCACCAAAAGAGAGAGGGTAAATAAATAAATCTGTCGTCTTATATCGGGGTTTACAAAACACGGCACTCCTACTTCTGCCTCACGTAAATGACATCGTCCAGCCAGCCCTGTAACCGCTTAGCTGATCACTCGTCACCTCGGCAAGACCGCTTCGAAGTGCTAGATCAAGCATGTTGCTGCAAGATCATTGGAAGAGATGTTGAACTTGGTCAACTCGTATTTTTTCTAGTTGCTGGCTTTTTTGATAACTTTTCTATTTTTACCCCTGTATCATTAGCTGAAAATGTTATTTTAAAAAATATAACATTAAGGGTGAAAAAGTTTTCAATCGTTTTTTGCAACACTATAGCTCCTGAAGTTAGTAAATTATTTCGTATACCTCGGTAGCGATATCTCATCTACTGACAGCAATGTTAACATATATATGGTTAATGCCTGAACTGCTTTGATAAATTAACGACCATGCAAAAATCTGATCTCCTATGAAATAAAACGGGAATTGTAACATTACAGCTCTCAAATATGTGTTTATACTACAACTACTTCTACACCACATAGACGCTTACTCCACCACGTATCAGGCGGGTTTCTGAGTATAGTACTACGCCTTAAGTGTCAGTCGGACCTCGTGGTAACCTCCAGCGTAATAAAAAGAAGTGACGAACACACAAAAACCTCGTCTTGGTTCGCTAATAAAAAAATTTTTATCTGCTATTACACCTCTTAGTAATAGTTGAAAAGAGAGAAACAGAGTATGAAAAATGAGTCGACCGCTTTAGCAAGACTGAGAGAAATAAAATACCGTGAGAAGAGAGAGAGCAGACACAAAACTTGAATTGTCTTTCTCATTTTTTGTTGTAGTTCTTACACGTGCTTGCTCGCTGGCTCCGTCTTTAGCGGTTCGCGGTGGATGTGAGACTCCTTTGCGAAGTTCACTCACTGTGGGGAGCCGTAATTTCCGGCCGTCTTCACATAGTCGTAGCTAGTGTTGAACAGCCATCTTTACATCGTCGCGTCTCGTACCCAACTGACTCTTTTTCTCCTTTTCATCCTGTATCTATTACCGAATGACTTCCGTTTGAGTTTCTTTTCGCTAATCCAAACCTCTTGCTGATTTGCTACTTATACGTTTTTATTTTTAACCCTGGTGTCCACTGCTATCCCGGCTAGACTTTCTCCCTCATAGCCTCTCTCTCTCTCTCTCTTTCTCTTTGCTTGCCTCGATTATCTTTCTCGTATACGTTCCTTTTCTTTCTACTGTCCCGTGATCGACCAGAAAATCTCGCTAGGAAACAACTCATAATCAAGCGGAGCCCCTAATTATTTTACAGAATTCTTCCAAGCTGTATCCGTGCCAGTACTACTATATGGTTGCAGCACTTGTATTTTAACGAAACGCACGGAAAAAAGCTATTTGGGAACCACACAAGGTTCCTGCAGACTGTTTTGTACAAATCCTGAAGTTAACACTCAACAAAACAGCAGGTGTATGGCCACTTGCCTCCTCTCTCCCAAACTATCCAAGTGAGACAAGGAAAATATGCTGGAAATGGACACATATACGTGGATACACTAACGTTGGCCGACCAGCAAAAACTTACATTAATCAGCTCTGTGTGGACACTGGATGCCATTTAGAAGAATTACTAAGAACGAATGTCGATAAGGACAAGTGGCTTATGAGATTTAAACGAACCCGTGCCACTGACACGCCTGAATGATCATAAAGCAAAAAGTGTGTTTGATATTTGCCAATATCTAGATTTTAGATATGAGAAAAACGTAATATTCAGCGTGAAAAAAGTTTCCAACTTTTCTTGACAAGACTTAAAATTGAAAACAGACTTTTTGCTGGAAACTTTTTCATCGACCTTATAAGGGAAAACTAAACAAATACAGCTGTTTGTCTTACATTGTCAAAGGTTTATTAAAATGAGCACCACTAAAGGCCACGACTAAAATTCATACTCAAACAGTGTCTATATATCCACTAAGCTTAAAGAACTTTATCAATTATTCACTGAAAACGAAATTTGAACACAGGCTTATCGATAATTCGTTTCACAGAAATATTGATCAATGTCTGTTGCTGTTGTTATTGTTGTTGCTAATTTGTATAGTTTTATTGAAATTTGCAGAACTGAAAAATACATTTTATTTCGTATGCATAAAGTGAGCGGATGAGTTTTTAAAAAATCTTTATTTCTCCGTTTGCGGCAATTAATCCGATTATATTTCGAGAAATAATCTCCTTAATGCGAAAAGAAGTGTGGATGTTTTTTGTTCACTTGTAACAGCTTACGTTTGCATAATATCTTTTGCGTGCATATGAGCGCGAAAAGTAATTCCTTTCACTCAACGGGTTAACAAATATCTTTTAAAGAATGGCACCTTAACTGATCAGTGGATAAGAGTTCAGAAAATCAGAGGTTCAAATCCCATATTACAAAAAAATATTTCGGCTCTAAAATAAAGTTTGTTACTTAGAAACAGTTGATGGTTTGGTTTAATGGCATATCAACCTTTGTAGGTTATTTAATGACAAAGCCATTCTCCTAGAAGAACAGTAGCGGTACTATTTAACCAATAGCTGGTAGGATAAGGGGGTTCATACCTTTCCCAAGGGTATTTGTCCGAAAGTGAACGTAATAGCGCAACTGGAGTTTGAACTCGCTTACAACGAGTCTGCAGTCTATCGCGTTAACCATTACACCACCCTTTGAAACCGTTGAGTGAGTGAACAAATTTCCAACAAAAAACCTTCAACTCTGTGCTAATTTCAACTCTGTCACTAAATGAAAAAAAGAGTCGTGTAAACTTTTTATTTTTACTTTAGGAAATATGCTAACAAAAGACAGTAAGTCTTTCTAAATGACTACATCTACTTTAGTTTAACCATCAGTAAACCACCAAACAGATTATATTTAAACATTTTCCAACAAGATTGATTTATCTTTTGCTCGTAAAAATGCTGGATGTTCTGCAGTTTATGAAATGCACACTGTGCGTATGTGTTTCGTGTGTATTTGTTTCGTGTGTGTGTGTGTGTTATTTACACCAATCTCTCGTAATTCTTTTTGCTTTTGTTTAAAATATTTTCAATGTTGGCTTACAATTCTTAGGTGTATAAATTTTTTAAACAAAGAAATTTGGAAGATTTATACCTAGATGAGACTTTAAAATTAACACAAAATTCTCCAACGAAAACACAATAGCTTATATAAAAGAATGGATGCTTGAATGATGCAAGCGTATAACGCAAATATTCTAGCCACCCAATTCTTTTACGTGGTGCCTTCAATAAGTTTCCAGACTTTTTTGTACAGGCATTTAAAATTGTCGTAAAATTCAGTATGTTATTGCTATACATCTTATAAAATGACTGACTAATTTTTATGATTTCAGCTTCAAATGAACTGCTGCAGCAGAAACTACAATGCACCCTAATAAAACCGGATTGTCACAGCTGGTGAATTTCAAAAATGCAATTTGGACGTGAGGACACTTTAGAAGAATAATATGCAATAAAATTGTGTTTTAAACTTGGAAACAATGCCACAGAAACGTATGGAATGCTTCAGACTGCTTTTGGAGCATCTTGCATGAATCGAGCATCAGCTTTTGAGTGACATAAGAGATTAAAGGAAGGCAGGAAGTCTGTGAGGGGTGATGAGAGGTATGCGAGGAGTTAGGAAGTCAATACACCAGAGTTGATTAGCCAAAGGGCTAGGGTTACTATGTTAAGGTTTTAAGGGAGTTCAGGAAGAGATTCCTTGGGAAGAGGCCAGCACTCTTCAAATTAGGTCAGTGGCATTTCCACCAGGACAATACACCAGTCCCCAACTCCATCCTTGTCACAGACTATTTGACCAAGATGGGCATCAAGACTGTTCCTCGACCTCCCTATAGTCCATATCTTGCTCCCTGTGACTTTTGGTTATTCCCTAAGCTCAGAGGCTGTCGTTATGAGACAACTGAGGAGATGAAAGAGGCTGTGACAAAGGTCATTGACACGCTCACACAAGAGGACTTCCATGGAGCCTTCCAGGGGTTGTTGGAACGATACAACAAGTGCATTGCAGCCGGAGGATATTACTTCGAAGGGGACTAGAGTTTCAACTCCCTTATCTAAAGGGTTGTATCTTTTCAAAAGCCTCTGTGTGTGTGTGTGTGTGTGTGTGTGTGTGTGTGTGTGTGTGTGTGACATAAAAATCTACTTTATCTTTTATATATTTACCTTACTAAAACTGATATTTTTTGAAATTTTTAAAATCTTTTTTAGTTAGGGTAATCAAAGGAAAGTTATCGAAATTAAAATTGTCTAATTATAAAAATTCGATTTGCCTTTTAAAAACTTTAGAATATACAAAAGAAATATTTTCGACATAATTTATTGTTTTCTTATTTTGTTTTGTTTTTTGTTTTGTTTCGTTATTAGCCTCAGTAAAGCAGTCAGTCTAGGAGAAGAAAAAAAACCTGAATTCAAAACCAGCTTTATTCCACTTAAAAATAGCCTTGTGTCACCTCCTGTCAGTATTGCTGATATTAGAAACTCGAAGCCACTGCATTACAATATAATATGAACAAAGTTTATTTTTTTAAATATATTCATCATATACCATTCTACATAAGACGCGTTTCGCAATCAGCGGCGGTATAAGGTTACTGGATTATAAATAATCAAAAGTACATGTATTTTCTCAAGGAAAAAAGAAAATATTGCCAAAGGTTTTAATGATAGATTTTTTTTTTTCGTAAAGTCCTCGGCGCCTCTTGTCAAAATACTTCTCTTGTGATCTCAGGTTTCATTAAATCCTCCCCTATTTTGATGTGTGATCTGTAATGAATTTACCCAACCCTTCCACCACGAAAGGTTCATCATAAAAGCCGGTTTTAGTTCAGTTTTTCTTCTCCTAAACTAGTTTCCTTACTAAGGCAAAAAAACACTGTCTAACCTACTATACACCAACAGCTGAGAGAAGAAGATATGGATTCATGCCTTTCCCAGAGGTATTAGCAAGAAATGAAATGCAAACAATCTCGTCCATGATTTTTATTCGGATCTCCGATTCCATTTTCTAGGACGATAACCGTTACGTTTTCTTGTAATTTTTCGCCATAATACATTTCATGATTATAATTATTATTTGAATGTCTAAATTGAATCAAGAAAAACACTTGAAAACCGATATTTGTTGAATTACGCCCTATGATACACGCTTATTAGAATTGAATAATTGATCAATCCAAAATGGGATTAAGTTTAAAGCAACATATGTGTGTGTGTGTGTGTGTGTGTGTGTGTGTGTGTGTGTGTGTGTGTGTGTGTGTACATGTGCGTGCTAGTTATTTGGGAAATGATAACTAATAATTGTCTTCGTAGTTGTGTCAACCTGTTGATGAGGCTAAGAATACGGTGTCTGTAATTCCCTACAGTGGGGTAAGTTCCTCCCCCCCTACACACACACCAAAAAAGATAGGGCTGTCTTAGGTATGGTACTAAACTGCATTTGAGGGTGAGGCTGAAGTCCTGGAGATTTTCACTGCCATTACTCCCATGTCGACTCTGTCGCAGAGTGATAGTACCCGTTAGTGTTCCATCAATCGGTCAAATAGATCTGCTTAAAAATTATTCGTATTCGATCGAACTATGAGCAAAAAAATGTAAATATGAACATACAATGAATGCGATACATTCACATCTAGGCATAAAAAACCCAAGACAGTTTGACATGCCGTTAAAATCAATCAATCAAAGGAAGATTACCTTTTTGAACACAGTCGATTCGGTTACGATATTTTGATAAGTTCTAAATACAACTGAAACTAGACTCACGAAGTTAAGATGAAAGAAAAGCAGTAACTATAAACACGTCTGAAGCAAAGATTTTCCATTGGTCATGAAAATAAGATTGTAAATACCTAATTTACTATTTTGCTTGTGTAGACCACAAAACGTTTGGACTCTGATTGAGAACCACTGACTAAGGTGATTATTTAGTCTTTTGAACCCTGAGCCTCCCTTGCAAGTAAAACCTCCCCACCTCGGCTTGAAAAATAACTAAACAAGTAATCTGTTATTTAATCAATTTACAAGCTGTTAAATAACAACTTTCAACATTCTGTAGACAATTTAAAATATACTTTATATAATAAAATTATACAAAACATAAAATTGCCAAAACAATTTTATTGGCAATAGACATGTTGAAGTCGGATATCAACATCTGAAATTCTGGCTGTCCGGATTTATAGGCTTATTGTTAGCAGCACAAATACCAGCCACTCGGGTTCCAAGGTTTAAAGAAGCATGGTAATTTATCTCTTTTTTAGCTTACATTTTCAAGAATTCTTAGAGAACTTTTTTTTCGGTTCTGAAAGTCACCGAGTCTCTATTAAAGTAATGACACCCATCCTAACACAAAGAACGTTTCTGAAATTAGCTAATGCCTGCCACCATACTTCCGGGCCAAATTATTGATCCAGTCAAGGCTGTATTTTCCCGCCATACTGGTAGTTTTAACAGTAAATCATAATGGAGGAAAAAAGTCCTCCTTACATCGTGCAGTATTGTGATGTTGGAATGGCTAAATTTATAGCTCTACTTGAACCAGGGGAAAAGATGCCTTAAAAACGAAGTGATTTCAGTAAAAGCGAAATATTCCATTTTTAAGCACATTTTGACTTCGTTGCTTATATAAATACACAACCTCCTACAACGTACATTCAATGGCTTTCTATCTTCTCTGTTCGTAATTGTTTTTTTGGCTTTTTTTTTTTATTCTTTGGGGATTTTACCAAATTTTCATTTTCAAGAATAGGAACTTTGTCACGTTTACTAGTTTGTGAAGCTGGTGCTAACAAAATGTCTTTTGGTTTTTGTAAGAATATTTCTGTCGAATAGCATTTATATCTTCTGTGCCATCGGGATCTACCTAAGGAGAAAATGCATTATTGCAACCCGAGTAATTCAAGATTGTTCTTTTTTATGTATTTCCATTTACATTTTATGTTACAAAATTCGTTTTTATTCAGTTCTCCTAAAGAGATTGTCTCTTATATATCCTCAGATCAATATACAAATATCAAAGTAAATAACAATATGTTAGTATATCAAGCTATTTTGTTGGTAAGGTACTTTTTCAAACATATGTAATGCTCAAAATATAGAATATTTCCATGATCTAAACTCTTCTTAAAATATCCCTCAGTGGGACACAGAAGATGCTGACCGTAGCCCCTATTAGCTTTAATGCCCTTGGGAACCCACCAACGCAACAAAAAAAGGTGCCTGTATACGATACTAAACAGCATCTGATGGTGGGGCTCACGTTCTGAAAATCTGGAGAGTATAGAGTGCCTTTCCTTTGCCATTACTCCCAGGTTCACACGAAACTATGAGGGTAACATCTGTAAGTCAAATAGATCTGCTTGAAAATTATTCGGATTCAACTGGACCGTGCACAAAAAAATTGTATTATTTTTCTCCAGTAAGTTTTAAAAGATTGAGATAAGTTTTTGCTATAAACCATTTGTTTTGAGGCAATTCCAAATGGCGGAAAATCAATCAGAGTGTTTCAGGATTGAACAGAGGTCTTATATCAATTTTTTGTTGGTTGAGAAGAGCAAACAATGTGATATTTACTGAAGATTATGTGATGTGTAAGGAGAAGCATGTTTTATTGAAAACATCTTAACAAATGGATTAAATTGTGAAAGAATGTTGAAATAGTTCTCAAGATGAAAACAGGGCTAGCGGGCCAAAAATAGCGAGCACACCTGAAATGGTGAATTCAGATAATTCGTCCATATTAGTCGACAGGGGAGTTACAACAGAGGATATTTCTGAATAACTGGGAAATTCTGTTGGTACAGCACACAACATTGTGCATGATGAACTTGCCTTTTCTGAAGTACTTGTCGTTGGATTCCAATAGAAAAACAGTGGAAATTATCTGTGAGTTTGATAGACAGCAGCTGCCACATTCTCCTAAGGGTTTACATATGAGTCCATCTGATTTTCACTTGTTTGATACCATCAAAGAATTTCTGCGTGGAACAAAGTTTTCAAACGACGAAGTGTGCAAATGGCTTTAAAATGTTTAAAGACTGAAGATTATATTGAAAAATAAAGTAATTTCTTGTTTTATTTTTCTGGATGAAATGCTAATCGTTATTTAGCAAGATTCACCTTATTTATGGGATGAACAACGTATATAGGCCTATTTTGTCGAAAATAACAAACAAGGATTTGGTGTATACCCTTTTCTCTTGAGCACAGAACAAATCCTGAACTTCAGAACTGGTGGACCCACGTCCTTGACAATGACCATAGATGGTCAAAAGTATGTGAGCTCGGACTACACTAACAAAGACTCAATATTTTTTTTGAATTTGCCTTCAAACACTCAATTCTTTTGTCACTAAGTACAGTGTTGCTACCTGACTAATACTGTAGCATAAAACGTAAAAGCGCGTAAATTCAAGTCTCTTATCCTTAGGATGGTACTATTTACCATCCCCTCCGCTCGGGCAGGATATGACACAAGGTCGATTTTTAAGCGGAGTTTAACAGGTTTGAATTCAGAGTTTTCCTTCTCCTAGACTAGTTGCCTCACCAAGGCTGAAGAACCTAGTCCGTCCTACTATTTACCCATAGCTGGAGGGAGAATAAGGGGGTTCATACCTTTCCCAAGGGTATTTGCCCGAAAGTGAACGTAATAGCGCGACTGGAGTACGAACTCGCGTACTACGATTCCGCAGTTCATTGCTGTAACCATTACACCACGAGGACACCCCTTATCCTTAGGATGGTATCCTTTCAAAAACGTTGTATGTGTGCTTATTAACCAAAACCTTATGACCAGCGATATGTGAAATGAGCGACAGCTCCAGTCTCGTAACAATTAAGCATGTGACGTGGCGCAATATGTAAGCAGGTAAGTCAGCGATATGTGAAATGAGCGACAGCTCCAGTCTCGTAACAATTAAGCATATGACGTTGCGCAATATGTAAGCAGGTAAGTCAGCGATATGTGAAATGAGCGACAGCTCCAGTCTCGTAACAATTAAGCATATGACGTTGCGCAATATGTAAGCAGGTAAGTCAGCGATATGTGAAATGAGCGACAGCTCCAGTCTCGTAACAATTAAGCATGTGACGTGGCGCAATATGTAAGCAGGTAAGTCAGCCTTAAATCCCTTTTGATGTGTCGAATAAGTATCTAATTATATTTCACTGATTTTAATAAAATCTAAATTGTTAGGGCTAAGTTTTTCGGAAATGCATAGTTTGCGTGATGCCTTGGTACTCAGCACAAATGAACATAAGAGGTGTGGTTTGAGGAGAGTGGG
This sequence comes from Sepioteuthis lessoniana, assembly GCA_963585895.1. Classification (NCBI taxonomy): domain Eukaryota; kingdom Metazoa; phylum Mollusca; class Cephalopoda; order Myopsida; family Loliginidae; genus Sepioteuthis; species Sepioteuthis lessoniana. The sequence goes on from OY757910.1 coordinate 123,390,509, forward strand.
GAAATCCACCGACAAGTTATTGGACGGCCAAGACATCAATACAAGAAGTGAATGGAAGGTTCCCGACCAACAAATTTTGCTATTAACCAAGGTTAACAAAATATTATGACTCAACAAGCATTACATCTTTATTGCATTTACAACAGTGAGTAGTCACTGGGCTGTCAGATAAACACAAGCTAGCCAATGTCCGTTACTGAAAGCGTCAGAACAGGACTCTACAAGATTCCTCCGATACTCTTCCATTGATACACTCTTCTAAATAACATAAATGGCAGAATAACACCAGCTTTATTATCCTAGAGAAGTAATTATATCAGCATTCCCTCAATCTGGTGATTGGGCAGCAATCTATTTGGAAATATTGGGTCTTGTTTTTCATATTGAAGATATTATCAACGTAGCATCTACCTCAACAATTGACACTCCTGACAACAGATTCTTGGGGATACCCAGAGTGATCTTGTTGAGTTCATGCCTGATCGGACAAGAACTACATTAGAACCATATGGAGGACTAAAACCATATTACGCAGATGATCATAATTATACGTACGTCAATTAGGCAAAATATAAAACCATTAGCTGAAGAACCAGTCTATCCTCGGTAAGAGGTTCAGACTTGATTGTGACAGACAGACAGACAGAGACGCCTAGCCCGAGTAAATTTATTAACCATGAAAGTGAAAAATTAACTGAAATGGATTTAAGAAGAATGAATCAATACATCACAAAAGTAAGAAAGAATGAGTTCAAAATATGTTGTTATGGTGACGAAAGAATACGTTGAAAATATGTTGTTATTTTTTGCAAAGAGAAAAACACAAAAGAGGTAAGTGAATCATTTACTGAATGCGAAGTCCGTGATGCGTTGAAGCAGGTCGGCCTGAACAAGTCGCCGGGACTAGATGGTTTGCCCTACGAAGTGTACTTGAGGATGTCGCACATGCTTGTGCCTATTCTGACGGATGTGTTCAACCATTGGTTCGCCCAGGGAGCCATCCCTGGTTGCGTTACAAAGGGCGTGATCACATTGCTGAAGAAAGGTGGCAGGCATGTTTGGGAGGGTTTAGATGACTACAGGCCCATAACTCTGCTTAACACTGAGTTAAAGATTTTGGCCCGGGTCTTGGCGAATCGTTTACAGCGTGTCATCAGTGATCTGATCGGCCCTGAACAGACCTTTGCTGTGAAGGGAAGATCGATCCAGGACAATCTGCACTTGATTCGCGAGGTCCTACAGGGGGTAGAAGACGACACGGAAGCCGCGCTGGTCAGTTTAGATCAGTCCAAGGCCTTCGATAGAGTTGACCATCGGTTCTTGGCGTCTGTTTTGGAGACTGCCGGATTCAAACCGGAGTTCCGCAGATGGATTAGCATGATGTACCACAACCCTCAGGCAGTGGTGCAGGTGAACGGAAGGTGTTCGAGGGTATTCACGATCGAGCGTTCGGTCCGGCAGGGCTGCCCCCTGTCTCCTCTTCTCTATGTCCTTGCGTTGGAGACCCTCCTGCGCAGGCTTAGGGATGAGAGGACAGGTCTGTCCCTGCGTGGTATACCTTTTGTTAGCAGCCTTGCGGCAAGGGTTTCCGCGTTCGCTGATGACATCACAGTCTTTGTATCCCGCCGTCTGGATATAAAGGCTGTGAAAGAGGCGGTTGCCAAGTACGAGCGGATCGCAGGAGCCAAGGTCAATTTTGACAAAAGCGAAGGTTTGCGGCTCGGTGCTTGGACGGGTAGCAATACTCTTCCAGGGTCCTTCCGCTGGAGTGACGGACCCATCCGCATCCTCAGGGTGTGGTTCGGGCCCGACCTCCAACTGGAGCGAAATTGATCGGAAGTACAAGCTAATGTGAATGCTCAGGTGGGAATCTGGCTTTCAAGGAGGTTGTCCTTAAAGGGCAGGGCGGAGGCGTGCGCCACGTACGTCTTCCCTCTGATCCTTTACCGATTGGCTGTACTTCCTCTGCCTAAGGCACGTCGGTTGCCACTGCAACAATCCCTCTCCAGATTGCTCTGGGGAGGTGCAAGGCCGATGGTCCGTAGGCAGGTCTGTATCCAACGTACACGCAACGGGGGTCTGGGTATGCCTGATCTGGAGAACCACTGGCTTGCTGAAAGACTTGCATACCTGGGCCGGTCCTTGACGGGGGACTCAGTGTGGAGACGAAAGGCGAGTCGGACTTTTCCTCGCCTCCAGTCAGACCCAAAGGCTGAAGGTCGACGTAGGCCTTTGGGCGAAGCACTGTTTGTCCGCGAGTGCCGAAAGGCCCTTCGTAACCTTCTTGGGTCCAGTGACCTTTCACGGCTTCGGAAAGAGCTATATCGGGAGTTAGTGGTGGGTTCCGCTTCTGATCCTCTTAGCGAGCGGCGAGGCTGGACGGCGGAGGAGATCCACTCTCACTGGAATTGGGCGCCAGGATCGAGCTTCTTGAACAACTCCGAGTTCTTGCTCACCTGGCGACTTGTATGGAATGCGTTACCCCTTCTCGGCTTGAACTACAAAGCGGGCTTAGCAGACATGACTGATTGTCCTCGCTGCGGCAGTGGATTAGAAGAAACGGCTGAGCACGCCTTCTACTACTGCGAGCGAGTTCGCCCGTTCTGTGATCACGTCGGGGAGTGGACGGCTCGCATCGAACCCAATCAGCTCGTGCTGCTCGACGTTGGTTACGTCGTGGACAACGTTCTTCCTCCGTTTCAGGGTGAGAAGCGTGTGGTGTTTCTCGCGATCCTAGCTGTAGCTCGAATGTTGATTTGGATCACGCGAAAGAAGGGATTGTATGACGATGCAAACTTTTCTCATTGTGATCTGGTTTTGTATTTTCGGCATCAGCTAAGGGTCAAAATCAGATGCGATAGAAAACGCTTGGATCGCATAACATTCAACAGAAGGTGGGTGAGTGCAGCGAGCCTGGTCGTAAGAAAGGGGGCAACGTTGGAGTCATCCTTCCCTCCTCTGACTGCCCATGGCGTCTACGGTACGGGTCCTTCGGGACCCCACCCCCGGTAAGTAGGCAATGTTTTCCCCTTGTAACCTAGTTAGCAGTATGTTGTCAGTCATTGTCCCCGTCATCTAGTCATTAGTATTCAAGATCTTCCCCATCCCCATTATTTTTGTACCTCAACCCGTATCCTAGTTCACTTTTACTGAAGATCTCGAACATTCATATGTATAAAAATCATATTACCGGCTTGTATCGACCCATACCGCGCCCGACCCTTTATTTCTTTTCTCCCCTATAGATTAGGATCCCAGTCCAACCTAGAGCAGGTCCGACTTGTTTCCGGTTCTTTCGCCCTGGAAAACAGTCGGCCTCCAATTTTATAGATGGGGGGATGGGAAGGCAACCAAACGGGTTTTTTTTCCTTTGTTTCTTTGTTTTTGTATATATTTTGGGGGCTTTTTCTCCCATCCCCATCATATGAATTCATTTGTAAAAATCACAATTTGTAAATAAAATCATGCATCACTTCCGGGGTTTTAAGTAGGTCTTTCTTCATAGAGCAAATGTGGTATTTTGGTAGTAGCAGCGCGCATGGCGACGGATGAATGACTATATATTGTATTGTTGAATGGGTCGGTGAATGTGGCTAGCTAGGTCCTCTTAGTAAAAACATAGTTAATGCAAGACCGCACCCTTCCCCTTCCCCCAAAAACTTTAGGCCTTGTGCCTTCCTGTAATTAACAGGAAATAAACAGAGCTAATTCAGTAAATTCAATTTAGTATAAGTACAAATTTTGTTTACACAAAAATGTCCAAACAGTTCTATATTAAACAAATCATTTTAGTGAAAGTACAGTTTCAATGTCAAAAAACAGTTCTTTTTTAAATAATTGAGTTTAGCATAAGCACGCAGTTTACATGTAAGTACGGTTTAATTGTTAAAAACACTTCTATTTCAAGCTATTCAGTTTAGTCAAACAATTCAGTTTAGCATAAGTATGCCGTTACTTCCATTTAACCCATAGATAGGGCCCTGTCAGGTGCTACCGCACTGGGCCAGAGAGGACTAAAGAGCGATTGCAATTAAGGGGAACTCTGCATTCCCCAAATCTCTAGCATCACTGGAACCTCACCATCAGATTGATTTGTGTCATATCTTGGACACTTGTTGGTGGGATGGGGGTTACCCCTCTGCTGAGGTGCAGTCGATGTATTCTACCGCCCCAGCCGACTGGGCAATACTCAGAGTTAAATGTCAAAACAGTTTTATTTCAGTTTAGCATAAATACACAGTTCAGACATCAAAACAGTTCTATTTCGAGCAATTCAGTTTAGCATAAGTACGCAGTTTAAATGTCAATAGAGTTTTATTTTAAACAATTCATATAAGCATAAATATGCAGTTTAAATGCAAAAATCAGTATAGAAAAGGAAGCACTGTTTAGTTCTATTTAACCCATAGATAGGACCCTTATCAGGTGCTACCACTCCGGACCTCTCGTTGGGAGAAAGAGGTCTTACCCCTCTGCAGTGGTGCTGTCGGTGTATTCTACTGCCCCAACCGACTGGGCAAATTAATTTGTGGAATCCAAATTCAGAAAAAATTGATATTATCAATACCACCCAAAACACCCCCTAGGATAGAGAGAAGATGCATAGAAGCCGGGGTTTTGCTCACTGACAGACCAGCGCGGAGCGGCAAAGAGGCCCTAAACTTGTAGCTAACGCAGAGAAAGTAAGAAGAACAAACATAACACGCTATTTGAAATCGCCTTATATCAGACTATCAAAGGACTGAGAGGCAGAGATAAGACGAAAGCAAAAAGAACATTAAGAACCAACTTAACACGCTACTTGAGATCGCCTTGTACCAGACTATCGATAGCAATTATCAGAAAAGGCCTAAAACTGAATATGATAATTTGAGAGGCCTTATGCCTGCCTCTGAGTGCCAAGGATTTGACTTACTCTTAAATCGTGAGCTAGGCCTCGGTGTTTCATGATTACTAACTACCGGGAAGAGTGAATGTATGTACCATTCGAGAGATTTCTTATACTCATCTAAATATTATTGTGTGTTACAAATCCGTGTCCTATTCATTGTTAGCGTTCAAGTATTTCTTTTACTTTCTTAATTGGTCTCATTCATCCATTATTCGATTGGCGACTCTTATTTGCGATTTATCCACTGTCTTGATCGAAAACACAATGTGGGCAGATCGGTAGATCCACCAAGCCGTTAGGTGACACAACCAGACAAGCGGAACCATCAGCAGATCATAGGCAGAGCATCCAACGACTAAATGACTGGGAGGGGCACGGATTAATTGATTGATTCTGACGGCATATAAACTTGTCTAGGGTTATTTTATGCTTACAAGATAGGAAATTGCATTCATAGTACGTCCATATTAATATTTTTTGAGTAATTTTTTCATAAGGATTATTTTGCTCATGGTCCTATCAAATGCGAATAATTTTTAACAGTTCTATTTGACCCAAAGATGGGACCCTAACAGGTACAACCACTTCGGTTCGGAATGGACCTTGGGAAAATGACAATGTAGGGTACTCCACAATCTCCAGAACTAGAGCCTCACCATCAGATGTCATTTATTCATATACCCAGGACACTCCTTTTGAGTGGGACTTACTTCTCTGTTTGGGATACAGTAATCATATTCTAAGCCTCGCAGACAGGTTAAAGGTTAAGTCTTGGGCCGCAGGAGGTTATAATAACAAACGATTCCTTTCTCTTGATGCTATTCCCAGTAGATCTTGATTTAGCCTCAGAATATCGGCGTCGGTTTTCTTTCTTTCGTTTTATAGCATTTTCTTCGATTCTATGTTCGTATTATTCTTTCCTTTCTCTCGAAGCAAGCCTACGTCTAATTCAAGATTTACACTTAGGAAGTACGATGAAAAATAAGTGGGACATTAATATTTAAAGGAAAAGCACAACACCTGCATATTTTTAATCAGACAAACTAGATAACAATAAGAGATAAATATAAACAATCCTTTCAACTTATTTCATATGACTGAGACAAAAATAAAATGTCACCAGTTATCTAAAAACTTACACCAGCAAGTTACAAATGGGAATTGTAACTGTAAAAGATAATACTAAAAAAAAATGAGATTTACTTATTTCTTGAGCTTTTTTTGTTTATTTGTTGTTTTTGTTTTTACTCTTTTTTTTTAGTTTTTTTTATTTTCCTTTTTTTTTTCTTTTCTTTTTTTTTTACTAGATAATTAGTTTTGTTAAGTTTTTTTTCTTTTTTTTCTTTTGGTTATGAAGTTAGTATTTGTTCTGAAGGATTACAAGGTGTTTGTATGGATTTTTTTTAATTTAAGATTGATAGATGTGTGGATTTTATCAGCATGTCAACCTGTCTCGGTATATTTTGTGCCTCGAGGTTATGTAACATACCCATGATACGATATGTGAAACGTACATAGAATGTTCATAACATATATACGTAGAACATAGGAATCCCGACACACGAAAAACACTTACGACTTCTTAGTTCAGGTACGAAACTTTTTATTACCTTTGAGTTTAAAGGTTTTTCGACATGAGGAGAGAGATACCATCTTTCTATGCTGACTTTTTCATCTGCCCCAAACCACGTGCGCACACGACACAAGGCCACGGCGAGCAAGCGAAAGTCAACTGTCTTCTTCCGAGGCAGAACTCAACTCAACTGACTTTTTCAAAACCCTCCGCGCACGCTTCCGGTGTATGACGTCATTCACATCCCTGGTCACATCCTTTCTCTGTGATTTTTATTTTGACATCTGTGAACGACACATCCTCCCCGCACGCGCGTCAACACCTGCACTCAAGTTTGCACCTAACTAACTCATGTACTGAGCCAAAAGGTTCTCAGCCTAACTAAACTCAAAAGCAAGATATATAATACGAAATCCCTCGGCCATTATTTTAGAGTTAGAGAATTGCGTTCATAGTACACTTATATATACATTTTTATGTTGTTATTTCTTTAAATTTTTTTTCCACTCTGTTATATGATACAAATTATTCCTAATACAAATGATTTGCTCACTTATGTATGGTCTCAGGCATTCCATTAAATATTTGAATCTGCAAACAAATAACTTTTATTAAATAGAAACGTTTATATATTAGTAAGTAATTATAATACTTAATAAACCATTATAAATTCAAGTAACAATTCTTTAAACAAATAATCTATAATTATATGTCATCAAGTTTTCCTATTGAATATGAATAATCATTTTTGACCCTTAAATGAGACAAACTGGTATTACCACTCTAGGTCAGAGGTGACCAGGGAGTAGTAGCAATGGAGGGGTGCTTCACATTCCCCGGAGACTAATACCCTTAGAAAACGTATGAAACCTGTTTTTCTCCCCCAACTTTGGGCTAAATAGTATCACTCCTTTTGTTCTACAAGCATAGCTTTGGGATTAAATTACCGACGAAGGTTGATATGCCATTAAACAACGAAGGCCAACTACCCACAACGCCCAGTGCTCCCGAACTGGAGTTTCATCATCAGATGCAGTTTAGTGTTATATCCAAAACATCTTATTTTAGAGGATCTTACCCCTCTGCAGGGAACAGAGTCAGCGTATTCTAAACTCCGCTGATCAGTGTATTAAATTTGAGTGAGGGACACTTAGGATACTCATTGATTTTAGTCTATTTGATTTTTGTCCGAATTTTTAAGTTTAAACAATAATTGTATTTAATTGTTTTATTTATCCATCTTGAAGAACTACCTATAAACTTAATCAGGGCTTTATTTATTTTACTAAAATAAATCATTTACATTTAATAAACTATTAATTCATCCTCATCATCATCTTGTCATGCCATCAGCACGGATTATCCCTGACCCTCTCTCGCCATCCCTCCCTATCATCCATCCTCAGGGCGACCCTCCGTATCCTCACAGACCTGCTGTATGTAGGTTCAAGCTTGTCAACCTGCTTTTACTCGGCCATGTGAAGGGGTCCATAGGAGTACAAAATCTAAATTTTGTATGATTAGCTATTATTTGCTGAATCATTACTTCTCTCATATAGTTAGACGTTCTCGTTGAGACTTCTTTTCTCGTGAGAAACAAAAATGTCTACATTAAAAACTTCCCCCCGCCTTGGATTCAATCACATCACATTTGCTATTTCAGAATCAAACGGTTTGGTCATCCATTAAAGTCCCTCATCTCAATTATTGATATATCATTGATTGATTTTAACGACATGTCAACCCGTCAAGGTTTCTTTTTGACCTTGTGTCAAGTCGTGTCTGGTGGGAGGCAGCGACAAATAAACAACCAGTCAAGGTTTCTTTTATGCCAACTGGTGAGAAAACCGCGTCCATTGTAAGTCCATGTTTACATCTTTTGTGAAGTTATTTTTGAGACTTTTACACACCGTCCTATCGAATACAAATAACACTAAAACTGATTTATTTGACCCATAGACGGGGCTCCCTACTAATTACGACCACTCCAGGTCAGAGTGGACCTGGGAGTGATAGCAATCATGAGTATGTTTTGCATCAAACCCTAATCCACACACCCCAGATCTCCAGAATTGGAGCCTCACCATAACATACAATTTAATGTCATGTCCAGGACATCAATTTTTAATATAGATATCTTTTACAAGTACACATACATATTTAAACTAGATGCTCGGAAAGGAAAAGATAACAAAGATATTTTCATTAGATAATATTATGGACGCCCAGATGAGAATATTCACACAACAAAAATATTTTAAGCACGAAGAAAAAAATCCTGGTTTTAGAGTGTTTCTTTGCACATAATATTTTATCGGCAAATATCTGGAGCGTTCTTCCATTAACTCGTGAATAAAGAATATATGGCTGGCCATATGAAAAACATAGATCAGATGTTGTTTGTCCCACGATTTTTTTTCTCCTTTCTTTTCCTTCACCTCCCTCTCCTTTCTCCTCCGTCAATTTCTTTTTTCTTCCGCTCTGTCGGCTGGTGTGAATATCTTAGGTATGAAATTAAATTGCATCTGATGGTGAGATTCCAGTCTTGAAGATTTGGGGAATGTAAAGTAGACCTTCATTGCCAATACTCCCAGGTCGACTTTGACCCGAATTCAAAGTACCTGTCAGGGTCCCATCAATGGGTTAAATAGAACTGTTCCATCATTTACTAAGGGTTATTACTTATTTGAAACAATACAGCCCTGTAAAAATTATTTATATCACAGGAATTCTTGATGAATAGAATTACTAAATTGACTTTGGTAATTCTATTTCTCAGGAATTGCAATACTTGAAGCCATTTAAATGTATGCAAACAAATGACTGATATTAAATAGTTTCAAGTATTTCTAACGCTAACAATTCTATTTGAGTACAAACAAATGGGGTCTTACTACTCGTTTAAAAATAGTCACCAGCAGACCATTCATTAACAAATCATATATATATATATATTAACAGGATTTAGTAAATTTCTGAGACGAAGCTTGATGATTTTTATCATTAAGGGTTTTCGGACTATTGTCTTCATCTTTACTGTTATTTCCACAACGTTTCGGCCGATATGTCCTCCGTCGTTCTTCAGGTGTTTGTCGAACTCGGAAACCTTCACAGAACTTCGAACTACGTCCTTAATTGAATCCACGGGAGTCGTCTGTTCTGATTCCGATAGCCATAACTGGGTACAAGTGTTAAGTATTCCGTCCTGCTGAATACATGGCGTAACGGTTATAGGCGTTGGTTCCCTAAGCTTCTAAGGAGACACTCACCTGTTGTCAGGATTGAACCCGCAACCTCCAGATGATTAACAATACAGGAATACTTAACACTTGTACCCGGTTATGGCTATCGGAATCAGAACAGACGACCCCCGTGGATTCAATAAAGGGCGTAGTTCGAAGTTCTGTGAAGGTTCCCAAGTTCGACAAACACATGAAGAAGGCCAGAGGACATATCGGCCGAAACGTTGTGGAAATAACAGTAAAGATGAAGACAATAGTCCGAAAACCCTTAATGATAAACTCACTTTTCTCTTTTTTTTTTTTCCTCTCTTCTCTTTCCTTTCCTTTCGTTCTGTTGCACTTCTTTAAAAATCTATATCTCAATTTGAATGCGCCTAAATGGCTTATTTTGCAGTCTGATTACTTCTTGGAGTTTAACTTTGTATAGTCTATGTTAGAATCTGACTTCAGTTTAATAGCCATGCAAAAATTCAGTTTCCTGAGACACTGAGTTTGACCGTGATACTAGCACAGATATAAACACCCAACCTTTGACATTGTAAGTACACACACACACACACATATATATATATATATATATATATATATATATATATATATATATATATAAGAGTTGCTACTTAGATTATCTGACTATTCACTTTCAAAGAGTTCTTGATTCTTGTAATTTACGCAGACCGATTTTTTTCCATTTGACCGCTTCCGATTGCCAATGTCTAAATAATACACAGTTCCAACACTTCTTATGCCGGTCGAGTTATTGAGTATAATTTACAATTCTGAGATAATCTGTGATTTCCTATATTTCTGCAAGGCAACGAAATCAGAAGGAATTATGAAAAATCTGATTTTGGACTGACACATAAATTATACAAAGAAATCTACCATCAGAATCTGATCAGTGCCAATTATTGATGTGAGTAACGTTTTCGCCTAACATGTGGAGACAAGGGATCACGGTTAGTGTTGTCAAGTGAAACTTAAAGCTCAGCCGGTGACTTGAAGAATACACATTTCATAAATAATCTGCAGAAAATGATTCCACCCAAAGTTGTTCCGATCGATCAGAGAAACCTTAAAGTCTCTTTTCTCCAGAAAAAGTCGGTTTACACCGGCGTACAGTCTTCAACGTGCCTTGCTGCTACAAAAATAGACAAGATCAAGTAACGCATTCATATTGCTGCTTGTTGTGTTTCATTGTAAATCTTTAAATGGTTATTATCAACGTTTCTACTAAAGGCATTAGGTTTCGAGCTGACAAAGAAAAGAAGCAGAAGGTACCCCGCAAAAACAATTACCAACGCCGACTACGCCGATGACATAACGATTCTGGCAAATACACCTGACCAAGCCGAAACACTACTGCGTAGTTTGGAACGAGCCGCCACAAGCATTGGCCTCCATGTCAATGCACACAAAACTGAATGTATGTGCTTTAATCAAACATGCGACATTTCCACACTAGACGGAACCTCTCTGAAACTAGTAGACAAATTCACCTACCTAGGAAGCAGCATCTCATCAACCGAAAAAGACATCGACACGCGACTAACGAAAGCATGGACAGCTATCGATAAGCTATCAATTATAGGGAAGTCAGACCTGACCGCTAAAATGATACGCAGTTTCTTCCGGGCAGCGGTAGTATCGATACTGCTATATGGATGCACTACTTGGACGCTAACAAAACGGCTGGAGAAAAAGCTAGACGGCAATTACTCAAGAATGCTGCGAGCAATATTGAACAAGTCCTGGCGGCAACACCCCACAAAGCACCAACTATACGGCCACCTACCTTCCATCACGAAAACTATCCAAGTTAGACGAACCAGACATGCAGGACACTGCTGGAGAAGCAGGGACGAGCTCATAAGCGATGTTTCTCCGATGGACCCCCACATATGGCCGAGCAAAAGCAGGACGACCAGCTCGAACATACATACAGCAGCTCTGTGAGGATACGGGATGTAGCCCTGAAGACCAGTCAGAGGCGATGAAAGATGGGGAGAAGTGGCGAGAGAGGGCCAGGGATATCTGTGCTGGCGGCACGACATGATGATGATGATGATGTGATCTCATCGGAATCTTAAAAATGGACTAATATTCTGTTGGCTTCAATTATAATTTTGGATTTAAAAAGACAAGAAGTAAAAGATATTCCGCATGAACTATAATTGATAAAGACTAGACAGATGATTTAGCGCTTCTTGCAAATACATCTGCACAAGCCCAATCCTTGCTGCATTGCCTGGAACAGGAAACAATATGCATCAGTCTCTACTTGAACTCGGATAAAACAGAGTTTATGTGGTTAATCAAGATAGTGTCATATCCTCATTAAATGCCAAACCTCTAGAATTAGTAGACCAGTTCATATACCTCGGTAGTAATATCTCATCAACATGTACATAGGAAAGGCATGAACTACCATTGACGGGTTAATAATCAAAGAGAAATCTGATATCTGATAAAGTGTTCTAAGCATTATCAGTACTACTGTATGGCTGTACTTTAATGAAATGTTTCGAGAAAAAGGTAGATGGAGACTACACAGGGATGCTGCATGCTGTTTTGATCAAATCCTGGAAGCAGCACCCCAGAAAACAGCAGTTGTACGGTCACTTATCTCCCACCTGACAAATCATCCGAGTAAAACGAAGACCTAGTGGGCTCTGCTGAAGAAGAAATGAACGAACTCACAAGCGACAATCTCTAATGGACTCCTAAATATGGACACACAAGTGTCAGTCGACCGGCAAAAACTTACATCCGCTCTGAACGGACACTGGATGTCAACGAGAGGGTTTTCCAAGAGCGATAGCTGATAGGGACTGATGGTGGGAGAGATTCAAGACAATCTGTGTTTCAGCGCATCTTCATGATTATGTTTCACGAGAAATTGAATTGAACATGACATGGGAACCTGTCAATCGCTAAATTAAAATATGTATTTAGGTTTAAGAATTTCTTGGATATTGAATTTAATTGAAACCTATATTCTTAATAAAGCATGGGCATATAATTTTACAAAATTTAAACATCTAAACAAACAAAATTTAAAAATTGTAAAATTGATGTGTTCATTTTCATTAAGCGCTTTCTTTAAGAAATTTTTTTTTTTAAATTAATAACAGAATTGTTTTACAGACTTATTTTTAAAAAATTATTTGTTTACAATTCATAAGAATTTAATATATATATATATATATATATATATATATATATATATATATATATATATGTAGAAACAGGATTTGGCATTTAAAAACCTACAAAGGTCGATGTGCCATAAAACCTAACCAACCTCACTAAACTATGAATATATTGTTTCTTGAATCAACGGGATTTCAACCACAAATATTTTTTTTAAATCATAAAACACCAAATTACTTGATTGATCGATTCCTTCATTGATCATTGATTCATTGATCGATTGCTTGATTAAAATGGCATGTCAAACCATCAAGAGTTATGTTATGCCAAGAGGTTAGGGAATCGCGTTCATTGTCCCATTCATAGTTGCATTATGTGTGTAACTTTTTTTGTTTTGGGGGAGTGTTATGGGTAGTGTGTTTTGTTTTTTGCTTTAGTCACATAAATGAATAATCTTCAAATAGAACTATTTGACCTTCAGATGTAATACCTGTTACGGTCTAATTTATGTATCAAATAAAATAATAGAGTGGACCTGGAAGTAATCGCAATGTAGAAGTAATCTACAGTCCTTGGAGATCCAAAACTAGAGTCTCACCATCCGATGCAGTTTAGTGTCCTGTCCGGGACACTCTACGTGTACGCTCAAAGGGTTTGGTTTGGTTTGGTTTGATGACATATCAACCTTTGTAGTTTATTTAAAGCCGAATCCATTTTTATGGAAATAATCAGTTCTATTTCAAACAATTCAGTTTAGTATGAGTACACAGTTTGTCAAAAACATTTCTATTTTAAACTATTCAGTTCATTCAAGCAGTTATATATAACAATTCAGTTTAGTATAAGTACAGTTTCAATGTCAAAAACAGTTCCATTTCATATAATTCAGTTTAGCATAAGCACGCCGTTTAAATGTAAGTAGAGTTTAATTGTGAAAAGGCTCAAAGGGGGCTACCCCATCTAGGCAATACCTGCTTGAGGCACCCCAAAAGAGGAAGGCCGACGAGACCAAGCATTTCTAATAGCCCCGCGTGAGTCTCAATTCTTATGTGGCTCCCCACTATAAAATGACCTTGTGTCAAATTATGACTTGGTCGGAAGTTGGTTAAATGCTACATGTGTACATGTAGTCGAAAACTAAAAAGAACCACCTCGATCTTTTGTTATTTTCCTTTTCAGATCTACTCCAACAGTCCATTTGCTGAGTCTTAGAATTCGCTGACTGCACACACACCCCCAACAGCGCCCCCCCCCTCACAAAAATGACATTATACATCATCTAATGATCAGGCTCCCCTTCTGGAGCTCTGGCGAGTGTAGAGTACTTGTTCATTGAAATTACCTCCAGGATCACTGTAACCCACAGTGGTGGTACTTGTTAGGGTCCCTTTCTATGGTTCAGATAGATCTGTTGGAAAATTCTATATTTGATAGGATTACTTGATGACAATGAATTATTTGTACAAAGAATAGTTACTTGAAGTTATAGGGGGTGTCCCCGAAGTGTAATCGTTAAAGGGGCGGACTGCGGAATCGTAGAACGCGTGTTCGAAATCCACTCGCGCTATTCCGTTCACTTTCGGACAAATACCCTTAGGACAGGTATGAACCCCCTTATCCGCCCATCTATGGGTTAAATAGTACCACTACTGTCCTAAAAGGATGGATTTGGCATTAAATAACCCGAGAAAGTTGATATGCTATTAAATAAAAAACAAATAGAAGTTATAATTGTTTACCCTATTTACCAACCCCTCCGCTAGGGCAGGATATGACACAAGGTCAATTTTTAAGCGGAGTTTAACAGGTTTGAATTCAGAGTTTTCCTCACCAAGGCTGAAGAACCCAGTCTTCCCTACTATTTACCCATAGCTGGAGGGAGAATAATTGGATTCATACCTTTCCCAAGGGTATTAGTGCTATGTGAAATGCATTCATTCTCGTCCAGGATTTGAACTCGTGTCGCCGTGTCCATTTCCTACGACGATAACCATTACTATAATTGTTTACTGAAGGTTATTATTAGTTACTCAAAACCACATAACTGTCTAAATCGTCATCAAATGAATATAGTTATTTGAAACTATAAAATTGTGTGCAAATTATTACTGTTTGATCGGAGTCCTTGAAACTATACAACAATATGCAAATTACTAGTATTAGATTTTACTACTTGATATCATAACTGCGTGAGAAAAAGAACTCTTTAGAAACAAAAACACAAAAATGTTAATATAAAAATACTATGTACGCGATTTCCTAACCTCTTGGCATAAAATAAACTTATACCAGTTGAAATGCTGTCGAAATCAATAAAAAATTGACAAATCTGAACCTGTCTCTTTGACTGAAACTAGAGGGGTACGGCATGTGGAGAACTCTATTTCCAAGAGCCAAATAGTGAAGATATTTGTTCTTGACTACGAATGATCAAGCACAGAGATTTGAATGAATCTAATCCCTTATTTCTAATGAAGTTTATTTTTATCTATCAATTCTTTACTAAGTTGGGGCAGTGCTCTTGTCGTAAAAGATAAACCAAGTTGGAACCAATCCATTCTAGATTAATTCAGTTTTCCAATATAAATACATATAACTTATATATTAAATGCGTTAATCAAGAGCTAATTCATCTCACTTAATATCTTTGTTCATATATACAAAAATTATGTGTATATGCCATTAATTTGCCTCTCATATATATAGGGGGTGTCCTCGTGGTGTAATGGTTAAAGCGATGGACTGCGGAATCGTAGTAAGTGAGTTCGTACTCCAGTCGCGCTATTACGTTCACTTTCGGGCAAATACCCTTGGGAAAGGTATGAACCCCCTTATCCTTCCAGCTATGGGTTAAATCGTACCACTACTGTTCTTCTAGGAGAATGGCTTTGGCATTAAATAACCTACAAAGGTTGATATGCCATTAAACAAAAGAAACCAAACCAATCATATATATATATATATATATATATATATATATATATAAATGTGTGTGTGTGAACTCAGCTCTTAAAGCAAGTACTTCCTGGGGGAACAGTCCCCTGTGATCCAGCAAATCAGACAAAGCTCTCAATACTACCCACTACTAGGTGTGACACAGGTCAGAAGAATGAGAATCGAACTCACTGTCAACAGGTTGCAAGCCTAGCTCGCTAACATTATACCACGCTCGGTAAAGTTGATAGTAGTGACTATATCAGCCACTATGTGTCAGGTTTTTCACGTGACAATCCCCCACGCCCAATAGTTTGGATTTCGTGCTAATATCCGTTTCCAATTTCTGCCATAATCTTATTGTTACAGTTAACCCCCTTATCAACGATTTTGCTTTTCGTGATTTTAGTTACAAAAGCTTAAAACTGAAATTTTTTTAAAATTCCTAATGGATCCCAAAGCCATGAATCGTAATGCTTTCAAGTCTGATTTGCCAAAGAAAAAAATGAAATGTTTTCAAATGGTGAAAGTCTTCGAAAGAAATAAAAACAAAATTGAATGCAGAAGTTGTTGAAATTAACGGTAAGGCCAAATTTTCTGTTATAGAATTTTTCTTGATGTACATTGTCATAACAATTCTATTCTATTATTATATTTACTCGAGTATAAGGCAAAATATATAAGATAAAAAAGGTAAATTCTTACCTTTTTAACCCATATAATTTTAGCGAAAACTAAAAATCAGATCCTACTTTTTTTTCCGGCTAATTCATATAAATAACCTGAAAAAATATCTCTGGTCGTCAGTAATGCCTGCTGTATTCGCAAAAAAAAAAAGTTGAATCTGATTTTTAGTTTTCGCTAAAATCCGATGGGTAAAAAAATGTAAAAACATTTTAATAAAAAAACTGTTAAAATTAGAGATAGCATTATATTTCTTATAATATAGCAACATTTTTTTAAAAACTTTATTATGTTAACAAACCACCATGCAGAATTCGGATATACTTTGTGTTTTAAATAGACGATTCAGTAAAATTAAACTAAATTTTGACTTTACCCATTTCAAACAATATTTTTAAATATTAAACGAATTTAAGACAAACTGTAACGTCAATGCAGCAATTTGTAGAGAGTTTCTGTCTACTTGTGTGGAATTTATTTTGCCTAAATATATGCGCATTTATGTTAAGCAAAAGGCCCTTCTACGAAACCTATTTATTCACTTAACTAACACCCATTTGTGTTTAGGCATGTAACCCGAAATTGGAGATGAAGTGGGGAAACGGTAGTCTCCAAGGAAAATTTTTATGCTATAAAGTATCTTAATTAGTCGTATTCACATCCCAACCATACTTTCGATCTTCATCGATACTGACATCGAAATACAACGTCCTCTAGCATTCTTTAAAAAACCAAGTTATTTTTTATAAAACATTGATTATACAATAGATAAGAGTGGAAAATAAAGGGATTTGACTGTTGTACCAGTCGTGTTTAATTCTTTTGTACAGTCTGTCTCTTCTGATGTTTCAAATACAAATAATGACATGCTTGATAGTTTTCTCCTGGGAGAAGATTAGCCTCTCTGACACTCTGCTGTTGTCGAGTAGGGCATTCTATTGAGTATGAAACTGATGGGGGTGCAAGATTAGGTTATAGAGAGGACCGATGTGACAAAGGAATAGAATCGCTTCCTGGACGCTTTGGGTGAGGTTTCTCAATAACGACCAGGTATTTCTCACCTGGTTGATGATTCGTGATGTTCTCTGGTTCGTCAAGAAGTATTTCACAACGAGTCTTGTAATTTCACCAGATTGCATAAGATGTAGTGATATAATGGAATCTATTGAGCACGTTTTTTTTTATATTGCACGGTCGTGAGTAAGCCTGTTAAAGGCTTCATGATTTACATGTTGCATAGAAAAAAGTCTCCTTGAGTCGAGTTCTGTTTGTATCAATGTAGTTTCTTCACTGGATAGAAAGGCACACTGTGTTTTTTTTTTCTCTGTCTTCTCAGCATCATGAGAGCCGTGTTTGGATTTCACGAGCATGCGTTATTCTTCAAGCATCAGCTTTATAAGAAGATCAGGGTTAAGCGTCAAAGACGGTCCTCGTCGGGTGAATCTTATGCTGTGTGTAAGGCACTGATTTTGATTTCTTTATGGAACTTGCAGGTTAAATAAAAGATTTTGCATCCCTGAAAAGACAGGCCAATCCAGCCCAAGACGAGATTTTTTTTTTTAGCAAAGAAATGAAAGTTCATGGACCCTATTTCATTTATTTTCGTTCCCCCATTGGTTTTCAGTTTTTACTCCTCATTCCATTATTTTTTTTTTATTGCAACTTTTTTAAACCTTCCCCCTCCTTCCCAACCGTCGAGTTAAAATCCGATTGTTTTTCAGTCTTGGTAGGGGTGGGGAAGAAATTTCATATCTTAAAGGTGTAATTTTTCTAATAACTAAAAGAATAAAGACGAATAATGTCTGCTTTCCGATTTGGTCTTAAATTTGCAGCAATATTAAATTGGTCTCTAAAAAAAAAAAATCAAGAACACATTTACCTTTTATAAATGCTCCCCACCGAATACAGTTTTTTTTTTTTTTTTTTTTTTTTTTTACCGACACTGAGGAGGTCCGATTATATTCATGATCGGATTATACACGAGTAAATATTATAGATGCTTTTGTTAATCTCTTACTGTGCCTAATCAATATTTTCTATCTTTTATGCCTAAGAAAGTTATATATATATATATTAGAGTGAGAGAGATTGGAACTTATCCTCTGCAGATAGAAATAGACGACTCTATTTACTAAACCTATTTTGGTCAATTGTAGGACATACATGAGAAATATAAACTTGTAAAACTGAGTTACTAACGGTCAGCTATAATAAGTAATCTGTCACTTACTACTGGTATTATTAGTAAAGTTTTTCAGGAATGATGGTCACTCTCAAAACATATTTACCGTCAATTGCTCATCGTTTTAATTTAGTTTATGTCAACATTAATTGGTACAACTAATTTGCTTGCAAGATAATATCTTAGAAGATTGAAGGATACATTTGGCTTTTTTTTTTTTTTTTTTTTTTTTTTTTTTTTTTTACAGCTTTGACTAATTCATTTTTTTCCAAGTGACTATCCTTTTTTATTTTTTCCCCCCTTTCTGTGCTGCATGATGAAATTACCAATGATGGTTGAAAGAACGGCAACATTTATTTAATCGCTAATAAAAAAATTTAAAATATGATTAAGAAAACTAAAATTATCTTTTGAGCTTTTTAAAGAATTTATCAGTAATTGATAAAATTTTGTTTTTCTTTTGGGTGGGGATATTCAATTTGGTTATTTGTTTTTTCTTTTACTTTTCCTGATTTTGTTCAAATAAGTTGGCGACCGTAGTCGAGGGCGCCCAGAAGGCTTCCTTTTCAATAGCTACTACACCGAGGTGTAGGGGAGGGTGTTGGTAGTAAATTATAACTACTAAACTTTCAAGGAAAACAAAGTGACTTTTTTTTTCCCCCTTCAGAATTCTCTCTTTTTCTAAATTATGTATTCTTCATGTTTTAACTTTTTAATCCAACCAACTTTACAAAATACTTGGGTTTTTTTTATATGATAGTTTTTTTTTTAACAGCATGTCAACCAGTCTTGGGTTATTTTATGTCATAAAGTTAAAGAATCGCGTTTATTGTGAGTCCATATTTACATTTTTTTCTTGATGTTTCTAAAGAGTGTTTTTTTTTTTTTTTTCACACTGTTCTATCGAATACGATCTATTTGTCTTATTGTTAAAACTCTAACTGGTACAATCACACGGGGTCAGAGTGAGCCTGGGAGTAATGGCACTGAAGAGGTACTTCACACTCTTCAGAATTGGAGCCTTACTATCGCATGCAATTTGGTATCATACACAGGACCCTCCTTTTTAGGGGGGGGTCTTACTCTTCTGCTCCCTCAGATATAGTGATATTTTTGTATAGACTGGATTTTACTGACTTCAGTCATTTATTGAGTTTTATACATTGAAACTTGGTGAAATTCAGCAACTGCTTTCAATTTAATACTGTTCTAAAGAAAATATTTCATTATACTTTTGTTGTGATATCTAAATTATGGTAAAATGATAAATCTATTATTTAATCGGTTAGTCAAGCGTATTCAAGTGGTGTAGACTTTTATTACAACCTTTCATTTCATTCTACGATTAATCCTGTGTGAGATAGATAGATAGATAGATATATAGGGCCTTCTCTCGAAATTGTATACGTATGGTAGATGGCAACAGCTGAACATAACGTCTCCCCATTCCATCGGATGGTTGTTCAATATAAAAGGGAAAATGTCTGGTTATTGCCCAATGGAGCTTCCATGCATGTTAAACTTATACATTAACAACTATTTTGAGACGGAGGAAGTAGTATTATAACAAATCATCCTTATAGATGAATTTATCTAGTGGTTATTAAATGATTATTCAATAACACTTTAGGCACAATTAAAAGGGGGAAAATATGAAACAAAAACTTGAAAAGATTTTGTCATAAGACTCAACGAGGCTTTGAAAGATAAGAAAAAAATTATTAATGATAATTATCTTTATTTATTTTAAAAACTCCGTCATATTTTTGAAGAGGCTCATAAAGAACTCGGCACGAATTTCCACCCGGTCATTGGAGCTAACAATACACTGACTATAACCCTTGCAAGGAGGTAAAATTCCCTAAAACGGATGAAATGACTACAACACTAAATTACATCAGATGGTGAGGCTCCAATTCTGGATTTTCCAATCGGCTGGAGCTGTAGAATACACCGACTGAGTAATAACCCCCACCCAATGAGTGTCCTGATATGACACTAAACAATCTGGTAGTGAGGTTCCAGTAATGCTGGAGCTTTAGAGAATGCCAAGCACCTCTTCATTGCAATAGCTCCAAGATCAATTCTAGACCGGAGTGAAAACACCTGTTAGCGTCCTATCTAAGTCACAGGGAGCAAGGTCTGGACTATAGGGAGGCTGAGGAACTGTCTTGATGCCCATCTTGGTCAAATAGTCTGTGACAAGGATGGAGTTGTGGACTGGTGCATTGTCCTGCTGGAAATGCCACTGACCCGATTTGAAGAGTGCTGACCTCTTCCGACGGAATCACTTGAACTCCCTTAAAACCTCAACATAGTAACCCTAACCATTTGGCCAATCAACTCGGGTGTATTGACTTCCTCACTCCTCTCACACATCTCATCATCCCCCACAGACCCCCTGCCTTCTTTGAATCTCTTATGCCACTCAAAAACTGGTGCTCGATTCATGCAAAATGGTCCAAAAGCAGTCTGAAGCATTCCATACGTTTCTGTGGCACTTTTTCCAGGTTTAAAACACAATTTTATTGCATATAGTTTTTCTAAGTGTCCTCATTGCATTTTCGAAATTCACCAGCTGTGACGATCAGGCTTTAGTAGGGTGTATTCCAATTGCTGCTGTAGCTGTTCATTTGAGCCTGGAATCATAAAGATTGGTCAGTCATCTCATAAGATATATAGCAATAACACACTGAATTTTCAAGAGTCTACGACAATTTTAAATCCCTGTACAAAAAAAGTCTGGAAACCTATTGAATGCACTACGTATTTTTATAAAGAGTCATTTCTCACTGCTATACAACAGACGTGCTGTTAAACTCAATCCATCAAAATAAACATGAATCTATTTCTTTTGTCTGTAAGGCTTTTTTTCCTGATCGATACTGAAAAGCTAAATAAATTCAGTCATCGATGCAATAAGTTTTTATTTTATTTTACTTATTAGTTTTCGTAAATTTATAAAGGCTGAAAGTTGCAGTGGTTCAAATATTTTTATGCCTATTTAATTTCTTTTTTAGCGTCAAAATTTTCAAACATAATTATCGCTGTTTTGAGATATTGGACGAAAATAACTTTATAGACATAATAATTAGAGAACAGTGTAATAATTCTTTTGCATTGAATTTAATAAATAAATAAACAATTTTTGTATAAACTATTTTTTTTTTTTTTTTTTTTTTTTTTTTTTTTTTTAATTTAGTTCAATTTTCATGTATTTAAGTTCAGATCATGAGAATAATACGCTTTATACGCACTTCTGCGAGATTTAATTCCCGAGATAGTAAACGTCAATTGATTAAATATATGGGAGATTAGTTCTGCCAAAATATAAAAAGTAATAATACGATCTCTGTAATAACTTTATTTATCAACATCCGTATTAGTAAAACTAAACTTGGCGACCTTAATCGGGAGTGACCCGAAGGCTCCCTTTTCAATAGCAACCACACCGTGGTATAGGGGAGGGCGCTACTCTTTTCCCTGAATTTCTCCGCTTTACCCTTGACCCTTACTTTATAATGCTGAGTGCTTAGCAAGGCGGTATCAAGTACTATTTTTGAGTCTTTTGTAGGACTCGACCAGGGATTTAGGCCAAAATTAGTAATATGATCACGATTAATGGAATAGATGATTTATTGATATTAACGGCATGTCAACCCGACTAGGACTAGTTTATGCCCTAACGTTCTGAAATTAGGGTCATTTTATATTTACATAGTATTTTTTTAGGTGATTGTGTACACTCGTATATTAAGTATGCAAATCATTTCTAGTAGACAAGAAAATAGGGAAACCTGAAACCATACAACTATGTAATACAAATAATTACTTCTATTTAACAATACTAATTTGTTTGCATAAAGTTATATGGTTTAAAATAAATGCCCCAAAAGAATATAAGACTAGAGACGACTTGGTGGGAAAGGAAATCCACTGGGAATCGTGCAAGAAGTTTAAGTTTGACCATACAAACAAATGGTATATGCATAACCCAGAACCCGTCCTAAAAATGAGACACGTGAACTTCTCAAGGATTTTGAGATACAAACAGATCACCTAATCTCGGCCAGACGACCAGACCTTGTAATAGTCCAAAAAAAAAAAAAAAAAATGAACCTTCCGAATAGCGGACTTTGCCGTTCTGGCTGACCACAAGATAAAACTGAAATAAAGAGACGAGCACCTAGATCTTGCGAGAGAACTAAAAAAAAAAAAAAAAAAATGAAAGTGACGGCGATACCAATAATAATTGGCGCGCTCGGTACAGTAACCAGAGGATTGCTACAGGGTATGGTGGACTAAGAAATAAGAGAACAAGTGGAGATCATCCAAACTACAGCATTATCAAGATCGGCCAGAATACTGAGGAGAGTCCTAGAGACTTGCGGAGATTTGCTATCATTCAGACTCCAGTGGAAAACCATCGGCCAAGGCTGGTATATAAAAAAAAACTCTGATGATAATAATACTGTGTGAACAATTACAGCTTCAAGTAACTCTACTTAATAGAAATAATTTACCGTTTCGCCTAATGGGCCGGGAGACCTGGGTTCAATCCCAGGTTGCGTCATACCAAAGACTTTTAAAAATGGTACTCGATACCTCCTTGCTTAATACTCAGCAATATAAGGTACATATCTCGGGTAGGTGCCCCATAATTCTAGTCTTGTGCCACAGCTAAACTTAGAAAATAACCTTGTATCAATATGAATATTTTTAAACAAACCTATTTGACCCATAGATGACTTATGACAGGTACTACCACTCCTGGTCCGAGTGGAACTGGGAGTAATGATAATGAAGAAATACTCCACACTCTCCAGAGCTCTAGAAGTGGAGTCTCATCATCAAATGTTGTTTAGTATCATAGAACACCACTATTCCTCTGAAGTGGATTCTCTGAGCGTATTCTTAACCCTAAGTACTATCTCTGCGATATATTTACCTCCCTAACAAATTGATGAGATGGTCATAACTAATTTTGGAACTCTACGACTTGATTACATTGTTTTGATAATGAAAAATTTAAATCAAAGATACTTCGTCACTGTAAAAGAAAAAAAAACCCTGTGATAATAAAAATATTGGGTAAGCTTTTTCTTTCTTTTCATTTTGAATATCTAATTCTTATGATGAAAAATGATTGAAGCAATTATAACAATTGCGTGCAAATTTTCTAGACAACTTAGTATTCTATTCTTTTGGGTTTTTTCCAAATACCGAATTAAAAATCTATTATGCCCGAAATACCCTAGAAACTGTTCGTTTGGGGAATGGATAAAATAGCCTGTCACAAAGAAACAAGCGTGTTAGCTTAATTGTCCAATCCATCTCGTCAGAGAAAATCCAAGGATAGATTTTCGGTGTGTTATCTAAGTAACAATAGACGGGTGAGTTTGAAAAGGTTTAAGTGAAATCACCTGACATTATCTGAAGTCTTCAAGTTCTTGGATTTGCATCGGATTGATGTTCTTTAATGTGCACACAATTGGATATTATTAAATCTGACAAGATGTCAAAGAAAATACATTGTGAATCTGCTTGCTATTCAGTTGGATACTTTAGATATGAAAAGGACTAAAAATGTGTGCATAAATGCAGAGATTTTGTACATGAAACGGACGAATGATTTGTCGCTGGGTTTCATGACGATTACAATTAATGTGCCTCAAATAAAATCTGTTTTTAAATCCATTTTCTTTCAGAGATTTTAAGTTATATATCTCAGTGGAAAAGAGAAATCCGAAAGATGGAGCATAATTACTTTTTGTTTGAAAACTTATCTTAAATTAGGATGTTTTTTCTCTGTGGATGTCCAAACGGTTTAATGTACAGGTATCAAATTTGTAAGCATATCTATTAGATCCAGAGAAATGTTTCCAGTGTGAGTCTTTTCCTCAGGGAGAATAGCAGTGTCTCAAATGATAATCAGCAAGAAGCCATATTGCTGCAAGATGGCACAAATACTGTGAACTAATCATTTACTATTACGGTTTGAAATTTTGGTCTTGTTAGAATTGTTTAAAAATTATATTGTTTGATTTTTTTTACCTGCATGTCAACCCATCTCGGGATATTTTATGCCAATATGTTAGGGAATCTTATTAATTGTGCGTTCATATTTTTATTTTTTGCAATTGTTTCTTAAGGGTTTTTGCACACGGTCCTATCGAATATAATGTTTGTAAGACTAATCTATTTAACCCATAGATGGGGCTCTAACAGATACGACCACTTCGTGTAAGAGTGGGCCTGGAAGTAATTACAATAAAAAGGTACTCTATACTTCCTAGAGCTCTAGAGCTGGAACCTCAAGATCAGATGCAGTTTACTGCCATACTGAGGACATATTTAGGGGGAGGGAGGCTTACCCCTCTGTAAAGGATACTGTCAGCATTTTTTAAGCCACATCGACAGAGCGTAAGAGAATTAAACATTGTGTGATAAACTGTTATCACACGCAAAAAATAAATAGAGGGATTCTTATGAGAAATCGAAAATATTTTAAGTATATATTAGATGAGAATTAGTAATCTGTTTTGAGATTTTATATTATGCAAGATTAAACACGAAAGTAGAGGAAGCGAATCATTAAAGATGTTCTTTTTGTTCTTTTTTTTTTTTTTTTTATCCCTTGTGGACAGAACGAGTAATTTTTGTCATTTTGCAGTGTTTAATCATTTTCGACAGTTTGGGAGGAAAAAGTGCTGACATTTCTCAGAAACTATGCGTGATTTAGTGGCACAGCCATTAAGAAAACGGCCAAACTGTACTTGTGGAAATATAAAAGGGTTACGTCACATCTAATGGAGGCTGAAATGGCGGTAGCACAATATAACGATTGGCTGTCGCACTCAATTCACACTGACATACAGTGAACAACACCTAACTTTTTTGCTTGTTATTAACAAGTTGTTCAACATTTAGAAATCTCTAGTCATACTCAAGCTAAAGTTTATTATATGAAAAAGAATAAGAATCGTCTTTCTCAAAGAAAAATATCTATTTATCAATAAAATCCACAATGATTTATATACAGTTCCAATGTCATGAAGATTTCCATTATCACAGTAACGCTAAGCTTTACTTTTTTACTATTATAGATCGACTAAAGTTGGCGACCTAAGTTGAGGGTGAACCGAAGGCTCCCTTTTCATTTTTCCTCAAAACATAAAAATTCAAATATATTAGTAATTTTTTATCGTGTTTAATAAACAACTTCTTTCTTTAAACTATGTCAGAGGCTTAGATCAGGCTGGCTACATCCTCTTCCGTGAGGTAAGACCTCGCCCCTAAAAATGTTTGTCGTGGGTATGATCCTATTTACCCAACCCCTCCGCTCGGGCAGGATATGACACAAGGTCAATTTTTTTAAGCGGAGTCGTGGGTATGATACAAAACTACATCTGATGGAGAGTGCGTAGTACCTCTTCATCACAATTATTCCCGGGTTCACTCAGACCCGGAGTAGTTGTATCTACTATGTCCTATATGTGGGTCAAATAGTTCCTTTTTTTTTTTTTTTCTTTTTTTTTTTTTTTTTTTTTTTAAACGAATAATTTTTTAATGGATCTATTAAGAAACTACAAAAAAGGGGAAATATGTACGACGAACATGATTCTCTTACATCTTGACATAAAATAACCCTAGACAGGCTGACGTGTCATTAAAGGTAATAGATCCATTCTCTGCATTATTTCGTGTTCTTGCTCTCTCTTTCTCTTTCTATCCGACTTATTCTTTCTTGGCTCTTTCTCTCAAAAAGGATTTCAGTCGACCTAGGCTCCAGTATTCTCAATTTACCAATATGATTGATGCCCCCATCACGACCTCGGACAAGAACAGCCGATCCATACATTGTACAGTAATTTTTGATGGGATCTATGTTCTATAATTTCAATTATTCAAAGATTAAATTACCATTAATTATTGTACAATGAAGCCAAATCAACAAATCAAAGATAAAATCTAATAAAACAGGAAGTTGAGTGCAACTTTTGATATCTCGTCTCTATTATCTTTCTGCAATAAAAAAAAAATTCTAGACTTTTGAAGAGGTGACTAATATTTTGGGAGTCCACAAAATTAATTGGATGATGAGAATTTGTCTTCATTCCATCCTCTGACTTCTAGTGCAAAAACATTCGTGTTCAGTACAAAAGATCTTTATTAAATGAAAACAAACTAGAAAAGACTTGTATATAATTTTAGACAACAAGTATTGAAGTATGTACTGAACCGACCCCTCCACCACGGTTCGGACGAGACACAAAGTCGACTTTTAAATGGAATTTAAATTCTCCTAGACTGGTTTCCTTATCAAGGCTAAAGAATCCAGTCTGCCCTATTATTTACCTGTAGCTGAGGGAGGGCAAATAGATGCATGCTTTTCCAATGACATTAGCGTGAAATGAAACACAAACAAGATCGTCCAGGATTTGAACTCCGGTCACTGATTCCATTTCCCACAATAATAAACGTTACGCTAAGAGCACTTCTATTGTATTTCTCTTATATAATCTTGCAACGTCTTGTCTTTTTCAAGTACAGATATGTAACATATGTACAGTTGTCCCCTGTGACAGCTATATCGGTAATGGCTAATCGTTGGCTGAGGAGGGAAAAACACAATTCGTTTTAATGCAAGGACTTTGATTAATTCATTCTCTCTCTCTCTCTCTGTCTCTCTCTCTCTCTCTCTCTCTCTCTCAATAGAAACTGAATTCTTCCCCTTCCCAATTGCATTAGTACGAAGTGCAACGCAATCAACCTCGTCCTGGATTTGAACAAGAATCGCAGCTTCCATTTCCTACGACGATTAGCTAGCTAGGCTCCTAGACCATTCTTTGACACAAGGCCAGAAGTATGATCACTCGATGGGAATCGAACTCACAAACTAGCATTGGCTTAAGAAATGGCCACCGACTTCAATATCAATAATGGTGCGAGACGAATCATATTTGGTCTATAACGAAAATAGTTTCTTATTCACGGTACGCTTTGAGTTGAAGCATCTGACGTTTAGATATATTATAAACAATCACAACAATTTGTTCCCTTTCTTGTATTTAGGATACACTAAGAAAATTATTTGTAGAAAGCAAATGAAAGATTTATCGATCGGTCCTGTAACATAGTCAAAAATTCATCAAAAATAATAATTTATCAACTTTTGTTTTGGACGTCATTAGTTGGACAAGTAAAATTTAAAACAATCGTTCGTTTCATTCAATTTACACGCATATAATGAAGTTTTGGCTGTCTGCAATTTACCATAAGGTTATCTTTTTGTGTGTTTCTTTTAAACGCTTAACATTTTTCTTCAATATATTAGCCCAGTCCGATGGGTCTGTAGAAAACACCAACTGCATCTCCGCAGAGGGGTAAGACAGCTTCAATGTCAAAAACCGCTCCACCCCAGACAACTCAGTTCAACATACAAAAAGAATTCCACTTCAAACAAATCAGTTTAGAATAAGTACGCAGTTTAAATGTAAGCAAAGTTGGCAACCTTAGTCGAGGGTGAACCGAAGGTCCCCTTTTCAATTGCTACTGCACCGAGGTGAAGGCGAGGGCACTACTCCATTCCCTATATTGCTCCACTTTACTCACGATCCTTACCCTATAATGCTGAGTGTTAAGCAAGGCAGCATCAAGTACCATTTTTGAGTCTTTGGTATGACCCGCCCTGGAACCGAAATCAGGTCTCTCAGACCATTGGTGAACACTTTAATCATTAGGCCAATGGCCCTGTCTAAATGTAAGTACACAGTTTAATTGTCAAAAACATTTCTATTTCAAACTATTCAGTTTAGTCAAACCGTTCTATTTCAAACAATTCAGTTTAACGTAAGTACACAGTTTAGTTCTATTCAATTGATAGGACCCTTATCAGGTGCTACCAATCCAGATCAGAGTAGACCTGGGAGCAATGGCAATGAAGGGGTGCTCTGCATTCCCCAAAGCTCCAGCATCAATGGAACCTCACCATCAGACTGTATAATGTCATATCCAGGACACTAGTTGGTGGGGGCCTTACCCCTCTGTGGAGGTGCAGTCGGTGTATTCAACAGTCCCAGCCGACTGGGTAATTTTAAACGAGGGTAACAAGCGCTCCCTGATGTTGCCAACCCCTACTGAAGCTACGCTCTTTAATGTCTGACCGTGCTGGAACTTAATTTCGCAGCTGCAAGTGAAAGCTAACAAAAGTTAAGCAAAGATTATCCTGCACAGTACATAGATGGGTTATCACATAAGGTATTTGATGTTACCGTGTGTTACACTTGTAGTAGAATTAGTATTAGATAAATTGTTGTGGCAATATCATTAATTTTTTTAAATTAGGAAAACTCAGTATTTCGCTCATTCTTATTTCAGTTGCGTTTTATCTCGACTATTTAGACCACCATTTCAGTTTCGCATTGTTTACTGATGGCCGAAGAATGGTGGTCTGAATAATCGCTATAAAAATCAACTGAAATATCAATAAAACAAAGTATCAATAATTTACCATGCCTTATCTAAATAAGTTAATTTCCGCACGAGGACTTTCCTACGAGGCAATAGCCAAGTGGAAATCTACACACTTAAACTTAATGTTGCTGCGCGACTCTTTCACGGAACTACATTATGTGCCTTTGTGTACTTATTAAACTTCTGAGCCTTCATTATGAAGATATGCCGACAGCTCGGATTTCTTCGACTCTCTCTCACAATCCGTTCCTATTAACCATCGCTTTTTGGCAAGTCCTTTAGACGGCATCTAGTCTCCGTACATAACTTATGAAAGTAAAGTTTAGCCGCTGTCCATGTGTAGGAATACGCAAGAGAACTTCTTCAGAAGTACCCAGCACATCGAACTCGCTTTACTTGGATATTTTGTGGGATGGAAGGTAAACGGTCGTACAGCTGCTGTCTCGGAAAGTGCCGATATTTGTCGCTGCCTCCCACCAGACACGACTTGACACAAGGTCAAAAGCCCGAAGGCCAATTAAAGTGGGGATAAAGGGGAGGGGAAGGTCGGAAAGGAGCCGAGACTCGAACCCTGCTTGTCTGTGCTGCTCATCGGCTCACTTAGTGCAATGTGAGCCTGATGAGGCAAGCAGTTTCACGAACCCAAATGTGGGTCCGGGCACGTATGCCAGTTTGCGGCTTAAACTAGACGCATGGTCTAGTGCCGTACAAGGGGGACAAAGGAGACAAAAATGCAGCTCGCCCACCCGAAGGTAGCCTAGTCGAAACTAGGTGCCTAATTAAAGGCCCCAAGTCTGCCATTGTTCCTTTTCCAGGGCCACGCTCCGGACCGAAGTCCAGAACAGGCCCCGGGGCATTCGCCGGGGGCGTGCCTGTCTCGGAAAGTGCCGCTTCTAGCAATTGTTCAAAATAACATGTAGCATTTTGTATAGTTCCCACCATGCTTTTTCTCCAAATGTTTCGTGAGAGCCCAAGTGAGGCAACCATACAGTAGTACTGACGCGACTACAGCTTTGAAAAATTCAAGTTTTATTTCATCAGTGATCAGATTTTCATATGGTCATTAAGATGTGTATAGCAGCTTATGCATGTGTTTAAATCGATTTCAGTCGATGATATATTGCTACCGAGTTATGAGTTGATCTACAAAATTCAAAAGCTTAATGAGGAGATTGCACTACCTTGATTAAAACACATGAACTGTTTTATCATCGTTCACAAAGAGACGAATACCTCTTGAATATCTGCTACATAGCCAGTAGCAGAAAGCGTTTTGAGCAGGTGTATTTGTAAGAAGTGCTACAAGATTAAAAAGATCAATCATCAAAATACAGCTATTAATCTAAAAGGATGTATTTGCAAGCTAATTAAACGTTCCCGAATTGCTCTCTTCTGTGCTGGGTCTACGGAGGATATTATTAGAACTTGTTTCTTTTAATCGTCCGACTTTCTAGTGAGCTTTTATCATTTGCTTGCTTTTTGTTTTAATTTTTTTTTTTTTTTTCGTTTTGTTTGGAGGGGGATATTTTCAGGTTTGGTTTGTTGGGTTTTATGGCATATCAACCTTTGTATGTTATTTAACGCTAAATCCATTTTTATGTAAATAATCTGTTCTATTTAAAACAATTCGGTTTAGTATAAGTACACAGTTTAATTGTCAAAAACATTTCTATTTCAAACTATTCAAGCAGTTATATGTAACAATTCAGTTAATTGTAAATACAGTTTTAATGAAGAAAAACAGTTCAATTTCAAATAATTCAGTTAAGCATAAGCATGCAGTTTAAATGTATGTACGGTTTAATTGTCAAAAACATTTCTATTTCAAGCTATTCAGTTTAGCACATGTATGCTGTTCTATTTAACCCATAGATAGGACCCTTATCAGGTGCCACCACTCCTGGCCAGAGTGGACCAGGGAGCGATGGCAATGAAGGGGTACTCTGCATTCCCCAAAGCTCCAGCACTGCTGGAACCTCACCATCAGATTGTTTAGTGTCATAAACAGGACACTCGTTGGTGGGGTCTTACCCCTCTGCAGAGAAGCAGTCGGTGTATTCTACAGCCCCAGCCGACTAGGCAAGGATTTTTTTTCCATTCTTTTTTGTTAAGATTGTGAAACCTTTTAGAATTTTTGAGTATTCTTTCTAGTTAAGATTTAAAGATATTTTTCTTTAAACTGCAAAGCTTTTGTAATTAGTACATACACTCTCTTAAAAATCAATCTCCCGTATAAATCAACCCTTAAGAATTGAAAGCAGAATCATTAATTCACTTTTTTTTTCTTGTTTTTGATTGTTCGTTAAATCAAGTGTTGTTACCCGTTCGTTGAATTTCTATCTTAGATGAATCTAATACCATGGGGGGGGGGGGTAAAACTTAAGTTTGGTTTGGTTTATTTAAAGACATATCAACACCTTTTTATGAGTTATTCAATCTCAAAACCTGATCCATTTGTAAACGTCTGATTATAATCATAATTATATTTTTAGTGTTCGATTGCAACTACTTTCTAATCGAACGTTTTTACCTATCGGTGATAATCATTTGTTTGTACAGTTATACATAATCAAGTCATCCTATCTAATATAAATAATGAATACATACTTTCAAGTATCTCTATACAATATTAATAATTTTCAAGTCGATTTATTTGACCCATAGATAAGACCCTAACAAGTACATGGCCCTGTCAACTTGCGCGATAGAATTCGCTGACTGAATCTCTGCAGACGGGTAAGACCTTCATCAACGAATGGCCTGATACTAAGACACTAAACTGCTTCCGATGGTGAGGCTCCAGTCCTGGAGCATTAAGGAATGTGGAGTACTCTTTCGTTGTCATTACTCTCGGGTCCACTCTGATGTGGATTGGTAGCACCTGTTAAGGTCTCATCTATGGATATCAAATAGAACTATTTACTATATTCATCACCAATTAACTATGTGCCAACAAATGATTGAATTATTGGTAATAGTTAAATGGTTTGAAGCATTGCTACCAGTGTGCAAAAGAATGAATAATGCTGGCAAAAATTATTGGTGTTAGATTACAGTACTTGAAACCATTTAGGATACTTGGTATGACATTAAACTGCATCCAAAGGTGAGACTCCAGTCTCGGAGTTTTGGGAAATTTAGAATACCTTTTCATTACCTATCTGGACAGGAGTGGTAGGGTAGTATCTGTTAGGGTATAGTTTCGGTTTCTTTTTTTTTTTTTTTTTTTAATGGCATATCAACTTTTGTCGGTTATTTAATGCCAAAGCCATCCTATGAGAAGAACAGTAGTGGTACTATTGAACCCATACCTGGGAGGATAAGGGGGTTCATACTTTTCCCAGGGGTATTTGTCTGAAAGTGAACGTAATAGCACGACTGGAATACGAACTCACTTTCTACGATTCCGCTGTTCATCGCTTTAACCATTACACCACGAGGACACTCCCTGTTCGAGTATCATATACGGGTCAAATTGAACGGTTAAATATTCTACTAGGGAATATTATTAATATTAAATAGAATTATTAGTGTTGAATAGTAACTGAAAACGATTTTTGTGTAACTAGCAATATTTGAAACCATTTAAATGTGGGCAAATAGAACTACTAGCATCAGATAGCCAAATGATTTTAAGTAGTGCTATGTTCAAACAATGATAATGGTAAAGTGGAGCAATCCAGGGAATGGAGTAGCGCCCTCCCCTACTCCTCGTTGTAGTAGCTATTAAAAAGGGAGCCTTCGGGTCACCCTCTACTAAGGTCGCTAACTTTACTACTTTTATATCGGAGAGGAATGATTTTTAAACAGATCTATTTGACCCATAGATGGGACCCTAACAGGTTTTACTCTTCCGGATCAGAGTGGACCTTGAATTAACGACAATAAAAGGGTACACCTCTCTCTCTCTCCAAATCACTAGAACTTGAGCTGACCACTAGATTCAGTGTCTCACCTCGACATACCTCATCTTCTACATACGCAGTCAGCTTATTCTAAACCCCGTCGACAGAGCTAATTTTTAAAAAAAATTTATCAAATTATTAGCATTATTGCTTAATTAAGAATAACATTTTAAAATCGATTAGTAATTCTTGGCAAAGGAGATGTAAATACAAAAAGCTTGCTTTATAGATGCAGTTTAAATAAGAGAAATAATTTATTTACCATTTTTTGTTTTGTCTTTTTTCGTTCAGAAATTAGAATTAAGATTAGTCACGTGTTGTATCGTCGTGGTGAATGATACACGGAGAAGAATGAATGCTTAATATATTCATTCTGTGCGAAACGGATATATACAAAAAAAAAACAGTATGATAAGTTAGAAACAATTGATAAGAGAAGTTACAAGAAATAGAGGAGGGTCATAATGCTGTATAGCCAAACGAAGTTCGATAAGTCCAGATATTCACTAAGTTACTGGTCCACCTGCCAACTCAAGTGGTGCCAAATAAACTAGGCATGGTAAATACGCGATTAATTAACCTGATGTGTCTTGTAGTTACATAGATACTCTTACAGAGGACACAGCCACCTCCAGGGCGACGTCTTCCCAAGGGGATTGGAGATATGCTTACCGGACTTTCTAATCATGGTAATAGAAATTTAAAATATAATTCCTCAATTTAAAAAATGTATGCCGATTTCCTTGCTATTGAGATTATGATTTCGCGGATGCGTATCTTAAATCCTTTTATAAAATATTTGTAATAGCAATGATGCCAACCAATCACTTACCAAGAAAATGCACAAGTGGCTACAAATTTACTAAATCGGAAGAAAAGATGAATCACCAAATGTACGTGGACGACATCAACCTTTTTTACAAAAAATGAAACAGAATTAGAGATTGTAATAAAAAAAAAACAATAAGAATATACATTCAGGATAGAGAAATTGAAATTGGCAGAGAAAAATGTTCCATGCTCTTTGCTGTATCGTCGAGATGAATGATACACATTGAAGAATGAGTGTTTTGTACAAGGATCATTAAATAAGTTTCCAGACTTTTTTTATATGGGCACTTTTATTGATAGTACACACATGAAAATCTAGTCCCCTTCCAAGTAATCTCCTCCGGCTGCAATGCGCTTGTTGTACCATTCCAACAACTTCTGGAAGGCCACATCGAAGTCCTCTTGTGTGAGCGTGTCAATGACATTCGTCACAGTCTCTTTCATCTCCTCAATTGTCTCACAACGACAGCCTCTGAGCTTTGGGAATAACCAAAAGTCACAGGCAGCAAGGTCTGGTGGAAATGCCACTGACCCGATTTCAAGAGTGCTGGCCTCTTCCCAAGGAATCTCTTCCTGAACTCCCTTAAAACCTCAACATAGTAACCCTATCCCTAACCCTTTAGCAATCAACTCTGGTGTATTGACTTCCTTACTCCTCCCACACCTCTCATCATCCCTCACAGACTCCCTGCCTTCCTTTAATCTCTTATGCCACTCAAAAACTCATGCTCGATTCATGCAAGTTGGTCCAAAAGCAGTCTGAAGCATTCCGTACGTTTCTGATTCATTTTTTCCAAGTTTAAAACACAATTTTATTGCATATCGTTGTTCTAAGTGTCTTCATTGGGTTTTTGAAATTCACCAGCTGTGACGATCAGTCTTTAGTAGGGTGTATTCCAATTGCTGCTGTAACTGTTCATTTGAGCCTGAAATCATAAAAATTGGTTAAAGCCTAGAGGGAGGGCCCCCTGAGGCTCGAGAAATGTCAGTCTTGGCCGCATAACGCGAATGCTAGACCTCCCCGACATCTGCGCCAGGCAGCCTCGACCAGCTTATTAATCAACGGTATTTGTTGCACGTCCTACCAAACTGGCGATCGTAAGACATGGTCTTTCTTAAGATGGGTCGGGGAGCAGGGCGGTTACCCAGACACGCCCAACATTCCCGAAAATGTCACGGGGCCTGTCGGCAATCCCCTAAAGAGGTACCTCGGGCGCCAGGCGATAAACCTAGCCATTCTGGGGAGGGCTACAGCCTGGAGGTAAAAGCCCCCTGAGACTGGAGGAATGCCACTCGGCAGGGTTAGGTCCCACTCACCGGACGAGTGTGGCACAAGGCCTTTTTTAAGGTTGGTCCGTGCGCTGGGCCTTAGCCCAGATGCGCCCGGTATTTCCAAAAATGCCACGAGCCTCGTCGACACTCCCCTAAAATAAAGCGACTTAGGCGCCAGGCGATAAACTTAACCTCTCCAATGAGGTTTAAAGCCTGTGGGGACGGCCTCCTGAGACTCTAGGTATGTCCAGTGACAAGACACACTCGACCAATCCGTAGGGCTGACACCACGGCCGGCTGTAGTGTGACCCATCCACTGGATCCAGCCGATTGAAATCAGCCCTCGAAGTCTTTAATTGTAGGCTATTTATGACTATGAGCCCGTCCATCTGGTAGAATAATGAAGGGGTGTTAGCCATTTACAACAGTCACGTATTGCATCAAAATGACTCCCGTTGATAAATATTGTGATACCCACTCTCTATGAGCCCAGGAACAAAATATGTTTAGTCCCAAACCAAACTCAATAAATATTTCGATACAAGATGACAGTAATGTTGGAATAGCAACATACACAACAAAATCTTCCTGGTAAAGTCCATGCTAAGACAATATAAACCAGTTTTCAGAAAAAGCAGAAAGGAATGTTATATTCCGATTGGTTACACAAAACTTGCGCAATACTTTATACTGAAAGAACAACAGGATATGGCATACCAAACCCTACAATGTTAAATATTTTCTCATTCTCTAATGGCCGCTAAATCTCCTCATTCTATGATTTTTCGTTTTGTTTTTTGAGGTTTTTTTGTCTTCATGAATAGCGTACACTGTTCTTAGTATTAACATTTTTGTGTAGGTTTGGTTTGGTCTTATGGCATATCAAGCATTGTAGGTTATTTAACGCCAAATCTTCTTTTATACATATATACCAAATATATATGATTTGTAAACATTTTGTTGAAAATATTTTAAAATGAGCTTAAGCTGATTATTTTGCACACAAATAAACGGTTCCAAGTATTGCTATGTATCACTAACTATTCAATTAGACATCAGTCATCTGTTTCCTCACAGCAAACAATTTGAACGACCTCTTTGAATATGTCAGCATAGATAACATTTTTTTTTCCTTGAGAGAAATAGAATTATATCGAAATTATCATTAGAAAACAATCCCAGAGGAATTTGATGTAGCATTAAAACTAGAAAAAAAACTCTTAAACAAATATACAAAAATGTAAACGTTAATATAAAGGCACAATGAACGTGATTCCCTAACCATAAAATTAAACCAGGTGGACTGACCAGCCATTAAAATCAATCAATCAAAATATGATAAAACTTATTCTAATGGTTGGTTGGGTTTTATGGCATATCACCCTTTTGTAGGTTATTTAACGCCAAATCCAGCATAAGCACGCAGTTTAAATGTAAGTACAATTTAATTGTGAAAAGCATCTCCATTTCAAGCCATTCAGCTTATCCAAGCAGTTCTAACTCGGCTAATTCAGTTCAGTATAAATACAGATTTTCTTTACACGGTTAAATGTCAAAACAGTTCCATATCAAACAATTCGGTTTTGTGAAAATACTGTTTCATTGTAAAAAAAACCGTTCCATTTCAAATAATTCAGTTCAACATAAGCACGCAGTTTAAATGTAAGTACGGTTTAATTGTCAATAACATCTCAGCTTCAGGCCACTCAACTTAGTCAAACAATTCAGTTTTGCATAAGTATGCCGTTAGTTCTATTTAACCCATAGATAGGACCCTTATCAGGTGTTACCACTCCGGGCCAGAGTGGACCTGGGAGTAATGGCAATAAAGGAGTACTCCGCATGCCTCAAAGATCCAGCATTACTGAAACCTCGCCATCAGATTGTTTAGTGTCATATCAGGACACTCATTGGGGGGGCGACTGAGCAAAAACTTACTGAGTCCAATAAGTAAACTTGAAAAAAATTCAAAATCAAACCGTCCGGCTATCTACAGAGAATTCTTCTTAATTACAAATATAGATCTATATCCAAACTCATTTGAAGATGAATATAACACGGATACCTATAGCAGCAGAGAAATTGAAAAAGTTATTATTTTATGATCTGACATCTTCCTTTCTCTCTCCCATTAGTTCAGTATTCTAAAAGCGAACAAGAGAATCTTTAATAAATAGTGATCGTCTTTCGTTTGTTTTCTTTGTTTCATTTTGCTCATGTTTGCACTTCACATCCACTGTTAATTCCCCAAGAGTTTTCTTAGGTAGAAGAAGAATCAAGTGTGTAAAAGTCAGTGAGAACGGATGCGAGACGCTACCAGGCGTTTGATTATAAAGTATTCAGTGACCAGCGGGAATACCTCGAAAGCAGACAACAGCGAAAGAGCGGGAAATATTTATTGCTAATGTGTGCATATATTTGCATTTATATGAATAACATAGCGATTTGGCTCAGTCAAACATAAGCCCGCATTATACTCTGACCGTCGGTAATTCGCTTTTGTCGATGCCATGAAACGATTTGAGCAAGTTGTATTTAGTGACAGTGTTTAGACAAATCTTCACTATCGTAGGAGATGGATTTTATTTCCTTGAGAGGAAAAGCATCAGAATTCCGTACTTCCTATGTTCTCGTAGCCATAAATGGTAACGGAGATGAACAAAAGTAAATATTTTTGAGTTGATTGAGGTAAGAAGTGGTTTCTTAAAGCAAAATTGACAGCTTGCTTTCAAAAAAAGAAATGCAGAGAAATCGGGCATCCTTGAGACTTCAGAAATATTTCTGTCGGTTTATTCCATTCTGCACACAAATAAAATGTTGTGCATGTTTCATATGCAATTTGATATTTTGGGAAAAAATTTCTACTTGAAATACTGGTCTATGTTGGGTATGATAGATTTATCGATTGATGCTTGATTTTAACGGCATGTCAACCCATCTAGAGGTTATGGAATCACATTCATTGTATGTTCATATTTACATTTTATGTATTAACTTTTTTAAAACTTTCGATCCAGTCGAATAGAATTATTTTTAAATAGTACCTGTGGGTCAAATTAATCAATCACTTTGAGTCTGAGTGGACCTGTGAGTAATGGCAATCAAAAGGTACTCAACACTCCAAAGATCTCCAGAACTGGAGCTTCTTCAGATGCTGTATAATGCCATACCCAGAACACTACGTTGTGTGAGAGATCAAGTCGTGGAATACAAATGGTTATAACGATGGAATGTATTTAACCAACGATTAACGTTATGAGAACGTGAGTATGTAGCAACAATTATCATTGACCAAAGCACAAAGAACAGGCTTTTAGATTAGTTGGTTTGGTTTTATGTCATATCAAACCTTAAAAAGGTAATTTAATCGAGATATAGGCATGATTTGTAAACAAATTGTCGGTAACATTTTAAACAAGCTACAGCTCATTTGTTTGCACAGATAAATGATTTCAAATTAATGACTGCATGACATATCAACCATTGTGGGTTAACTGATGCCAAATCTCTTTCTCTCGTATATATAAATTTGTTTGGTTATTTGGGTTTGTCATATATCAACTTTTGTAGGTTATTTAATGCGAAATCTTGTTCATGCCTATATATAATACATATGATTTGTACATGCATTTAGTAGATAACATCTTTAACCGAGCCTGAGCTCATTTTTTTAAACGGTTTCAAGTATTTCTATCCAACACGAATAATTCTATTTACTATGAATAATTTATTTGCGTTAAGAGGTTTTATGTATTTCTAGGTAACAGTAACATCAGTCATTTGTTTGCACACATTTAAATGGACATACATATGATTCGTAAATGAATAATTTTGATAATTTTATTTTCCAATGAGTTGGGACTAATTTGCTTATATACAACTCATGATATTCATTCTACACAGTTGAATGATTTCAGTTGTTGCTATTAAACAATATTATTCAATATTAATCCATTATTTGTATTGCCCAGTCGGCTGGGGCTTAAGAATACACCGACTGTACCTCTGTAGAGGGGTAAACCCCCCCCGCCAACGAGTGTCTTGGATATGACACTAAACAATCTGA
This sequence comes from Sepioteuthis lessoniana, assembly GCA_963585895.1. NCBI lineage: Eukaryota > Metazoa > Mollusca > Cephalopoda > Myopsida > Loliginidae > Sepioteuthis > Sepioteuthis lessoniana. The sequence goes on from OY757910.1 coordinate 123,429,718, forward strand.
TGGTGAGGTTCCAGTGATACTGGGACTTTGGGGAATGCGGAGCATCTCTTCATTGCTATTGCTTCCAGGTCCACTCTGGCCTGGAATGGTAGCACCTGATAGGGCCCTGTCTATGGGTTAAATAGAACTAAATTGCATACTTATGCTAAAACTGAATTGTTTGAATAGCTTGAAATAGAAATGTTTGGGACAATTAAACTGTACTCATACGAAACTGAATTGTTTGAAATAGAACTGATTATTTGTATAAAAATGAATTTGGCATTAAATAACCTACAAAGGTTGATATGCCATAAAACCCAAACTACCAATCAACCAACTTTATTTGCAGGCAATGAAAAGGTTACAAGTATTGCTATTTAACACTAATTATTCTATTCAACACTATTCATTTCTACAATTAAAAAGGTTCAAAGTATTGCTACGTAATACGAATAATTCAATTTAGGCACGCAGTTAGTTTGAAGTATTATTATTTAACATTAATAATTCATTTGCACAATGCAATACTTGGAACCATTTAACAATGCATCACTAAAAAGTCAATTAGACATATGCATCTATTTACACACGGTTAAATGGTCCAATAGTTTTTTTGTATAAACAAATGACATTAAAATGAAATGTCTGGTGGTTGTTTGGGTTTTATGGCATATCAACTTTCGTTGGTTATTCAACGCCAAATCCATTTTTATGAAAATAGTTCTATTTCAAACAATTCAGTTTAGCATAAGTACGCAGTTTAAATGTAATTACAGTTTAACTATGAAAAACATTTCTTTTTCAAGCTATTCAGTTTAGTCAAGCAGTTCGAATTCAGTTTAGTATAAGTACAGATTTTCTTTACACACTGTTAAATGTCAAAACAATTCTATATTAAACAATTCAGTTTAGTGTAAGTACAGTTACAATGTCAAAAACAGTTCCATTTCAAATAATTCAGTTTAGCTTAAGCACGCAGTTTAAATATAAGTACGCAGTTTGTTTTTGTTTTTTCAAACAGTTCTAGTTCAGATAATTCAGTTTAGTATAAGCACGGGTTTTGTTTGCACACAGTTAAATGTCAAAACACTTCTATATTAAACAAATCGGTCTAGCATAAGCATGCAGTTTAAATGTAAGTACGGTTTAATTGTCAAAAACACTTTTATTTCAAGCTATTCAGTTTAGTCAAACAGTTCTAATTTAACCCATAGATAGGGCCTTTATCAGGTGCTACCACTCTGAGTCAGTGGACCTGGGAGCGATGGCAATGAAGGGGCACTCCATATTCCCCAAAACTCCAGGGCTACATTCATGATTTTCGTTGGTATGTCTTACCTCTCTGTGTAATATAATAGCCGAGGGATTTCGTTTTATATATCTTGCCTTTCGGTTTAGTTAGGCTGAGAACCTTTCGCTTAGCGCATGGGTTAGTTTAGGTGCAAACATGAGCGCAGGTGTTCACGCGGAGTGGACGTGTTATTTAGAGATGTCACAATAGAAACCCCAGATAGAAAATATGACCGGGGGATTTGAATGACGTCATGACCGGAAGCGTGTTAGCTAGTTGAGTCCCTGCCTCGGAAGAAGGTTGACTTTCGCTTGCTCGCCAAGGCCTTGCGGCGGGTGCGCACGTGATGGGGAGCAGGTGGAAAAGTCGTCATAGAAAGAGTGTGCTTCTCTCCTTATGTCGAAAAACCTTTTAACTCAAAGGTAATAAAAAGTTTCGTAACTGAACTAAGAAGTCGTGTTTTTTGTGTTTCGGGATTCCTATGTAATTTATATGTTTATGAACGTTTTACGTACCGGTATGGATGTCTTTCACATATTCATATCTGGCTATGTGACATCTGCAGAGATGCAGTCGGTGTATTCTACTGCCGCAGCCGACTGGGATGACATGATTTTTAAGTGAATGGTTTATTGGTAACTTTTTAAATGAGTTCAAGCTCATTTGTTAATAGGTTTCAAATAGTGCATTTATCTTTAATCAGATATACTTCATGTCTTCTTGGTTGAGGTTTGCTATTATGTTGTCAGTTTTAATGTCCATACTTTATATGTCATAGAATCTATTTAGGGATTTCATTGATCTCTGTTTATTAATTCTTTTAGGTGATTTTTGTTCTTCCCGTTGAGAGGTTTCTATCGGGCTTTCTGACAAACTTTCCAGTCAGACGAGTTAAAACTATTAAACGAATTAAGAAATCAGAACACTAAAATAAAACAAGCCGTGATTAAATGTGACATGTTAACTAAATCACAAGTAAACAGTTTGATGCATGAATAACAAAAAAAAAAAGTTGAAGTTTGTTCAATGTTTAAAATATTTTTATGAATTCATCGATGATTTACAATTGAGTCATAGTGAAACGGTTATCGTAGTAGGAAATGGACGTGGCTGAACTGGGTTGTTGCATTTCACATCACGCTAATGACCTTGGGGAAAGTATACATCCCACTACTCTCCCTCTCGTTATGGGGAAATAGTAGGGCAGATTGGCTCTTTTAAACTTGGTATGGCAACCAGTGTAGAAGAAAGGAAACTATTCAAACCTGTTAAAATCCGTTTAAAAATTGACCTTGTGTCACCTCCTATCCGTGGGTTGGGTAGTACAGTTGAGTTTCCTCAAACTGTAATTTTTGCTTGTAGTCTAGTGTTTGTTTTTTATAAGTTAAGTCTGATACAAGTTCTTCAGCTACTGTGTGTCTATTCTACAGAGGAATTTACAAGTCTGTCAAATACTTTGTTGTAGACATCATGATGTCAAAAAATAATTTCATAATAAGCAGAATTATTTTTTAAAAAAACCCGCTGTCAATAATAAAAAAAAACTTACCTCAAACGATAATTGTAACTATGAAAGATGAATAAAAAAAATTTCAAATTAAAAAACAGTTAATAAAACTTGTGAAAATTTATATTTATTGATTTTTTTTAGGTCAGTAACACTCAAGAGATTTATCGATTTAAACATTTTTCTTGTTCGATCCAACAACCCGGATAAAAAGCATTAGTTCAGACAGATAAAAAAAATTTTTTCTCGAATAAGACTTGATATCTAAGACAATTTATGTATTTAAAGTGAATAATCAGATTTAGAAGTAATTATCTTAAATTAGAAACTGTACTGTTTTAGGGATTACCTCTTCTACAGTTCACGTATTCTAAACCCCGTCAACAGATATATAATCTCAAGGGCCGGTTTTCATCCAAAGAAAGTAATACTGTACATATGACAAGGCTTAATAGAACAGTAAATAATACAGTCATTTTATCTATTTCCCCGGCACAGTGATGGTTTGCATGCAACTCTCGCAGAGAAATGACTGGTGTTTTGAGTTTGATACTCACTAGTTGCACTGATATTATTGTCAGTTTTTTTTTTGTTTTTTTTTTGTTTTTTTTTTACTTTTATTATTGGGTCTCGAAATTGACTTAATTCGTAAACAAACCGTTTAGTTGGCAAAGCTTTTTAACCTCAGGCGCCGTCAAACTAGAGTGCAGAGTCTTTGAAATAAAATCGACTTCCGAATCTTTGAGGTTTTATAATTGACTCAAACTGTAAGGACACTAAGCCATCAGAACAATTGTTTTGACCGAGGGAAAATGGAAACTTCGATTATGTTTGAAGTAAGAACCAAATGATTGGCGACGAAAACGTCAGAATGTTTACATATTTATTTCTTCATTACTGACGTTATCAGATGTCTTTCATTTAATAAACTTGTTATGAGGTTGACGTATTTCATCTCCTAAGAACTTAAGCGTATTGAAATTGTTTCATTTTATAACTCAAACATCATTAACATTTATAGTTTCTGACCAAGCATTTTCATTTTGACTTTCTATATTAATTGGGTATTCAAAAATTATCGAGACTAAAGCTGTATTTGCTGAGATATTTTTACATGATGAATGAAGCAATAAATTTTATCGAAATAAAATGAGGTTTTTATCGAAATTTGGTTCGGTTATTGTTTAATAGCATGTAAACCCTTGTGAGTTATTTACCAAATCTTGTTTTTGTATATATGATTTGTAAACAAATTGTGTATAAATATTTTTTGATAAAGCGAATTGTTAGAACGTCAGAGAAAAGTTAATTTACAGTTTTGCTTTATCGACAGTCGTTTTTTGTAGACGTATCTTAATTTTTTCATATACTCATTCGACGTTTGAATATTAAAATTGAGGGCTAAATTGCATACTTTAAACACCTTTGGATCTGTTTAAAATTTTGGTTTTATTTTTTGGATCCTTTGGACTTACATTATTTTTGTTTGTTTAATGTTTAGTTTCTTATAAGTTTTTTGCTCTTGAATTTGAGAGGTCTCTAGATTGAGATGAGGTAGGATTTCATATTTTCAGTCGTTTTTGTTGAGGTGTAGTTTGGGCACGACTTATTTGGGATTGGAATGGAGGTTCGAGTTTGCTCGGGTTAATAAGAATGTGTTTTTCTTCAGAGTTTGGCTCTGGATTTATTTGGGGAATTATTGGACGGATCGATGATTGGTGTGATTTTTCTTTTACTGTATTGATTTTAATCGGAGATATGGAATTTTATGTTGATATTTTGGGGGAAGTAGTATGGGTATTTGTTTTGGGTTCTTTTAGCTTTTTGTTTGATTTCAGTCGGGGTTTTTTTTGGGGGGGGGGTAAACTGTTCTTGAAACTTTGGCCAGTTATTTGGTCGTAGCCGCACCAGTTTTTCAATGAAAACTCAGTAATTTCAACAATTAAATAAATACAGATAGGACTCGCCTTCTGTGTTGCATTGGGATTTCTAGGGCGCACGGGTAGCGTAATGATTAGAAAGCTAGACTAGAAAACCACGGGTGTGTTCGAGTCTCATTGGGTGCCCCATTCATAAGGCCTTGTGCCACATCTAAGCAAAAAGCTTAGTAAATTTCACTCCCAGGATTTCTCTCACCCTATTTTTGTTAATAATCCAAATTCTTGAAGAGGCAGGTTTGTTATTTTGGCTGTTTGTCACAACTAAACCAAATGCTCAATCTTTCTCCATGAATTCTGGATCTTTTTTACCACACTTTCCACATAAAAAGAGCTGCAGAAAGCATCTGGTGTGTGTCCTTACTTTTTCCATTTCAAACACCTTAAGAGAGCAGGCCTGTATTGTTTTATCTTTTCGAAATAGTATCCAATTTTTTTATTTTCTAGGCAGTTATAGCTTTGTATTTCTTCGGCAACTATTTTGACTTTTAACAAACTCAAACATACATTTTAATACTTATCCTTAACTACAGAGAAAATACAAGTAGCTATGGGAAGGCAAAGGATATCGGACAACAAAAAGATAATTCCTGGTTTCTCATAATTTCCTTTGAGATGTTTAGTTTTTCATGTAGGAAAACTTTGCACTTCAACTTGTGGAATGTTTTCATTTTTCTTGTTTTCGACAAATTTCTTATCTACTTCTACAAGTAGATTACCACTTGTAATTCTTTTCAAAATTCAAGGGTTTGCTCGGCTGGAGAATTTTTTTCCAACAAAGAAAAGGGACATTTTAGCAAAATGATTTTCTTCTAATGATTCGATTACAATACATTTTGGGAATTCTGTTTTTTATATATTTTTTTTCTGAATCGGATTTAGAAAGATTTTGTTTGGATTTTTTACTGGTATATTTTCAACAGCTGTGCTACGTGGTAGAACCACAATACCAGCGAATAGCAAAAAAAAAACCCCCACATATTCCAACTACAGAGAAAAGATACCCATTCGCCTTAGTTGAGACGGGAATAAATCGATAAATATACTCGTATGCAGAGGAGATTTTGAGCCCTCGCCAATTTCAGGCTTTCGATAATCAAAACCAAGTGCCTTAAATTTAAACAGTATACTGTCGATGTAAGTGACCCTCAGCCATTGCCTTTTATCATCTTTACGATAAAAAAAGGATGGGTGTTTGTTTGTAATAAGAGCAATGTGTACAATACGGTCTACATTTAATTACATGGGTGTTAGAGCTTGGCATAACCATAAAATTGCATATTCTACAGCCTCACCCGATTGGGCAGGGTCTTATCAAAATGTTGCTTGTTTCTTTTATACATGTAACAATAATTATTTGGCATTCAACATTCATTCCAGCATGTTTTTCTCTGGTCGAAGTACAACTGAAATTCATCTTTTGATAAATGTAAAGCTTCACTGTTACATTTCCTTTTATGAACTCAAAATCTTTTGATGAAATTTCATTTAAGAAAACAAAAAAGAGTTATACAGTATTCGGTCGGAGGAGTGTGGTTGCAAAAGTTTGATTTTTGTCAAATCTTTTTGTTATCGAAGAGTAACAAGGATTGGCACAAACTTATTTTCGCGTTGTTACTTTAAAGTAGAAAAATAATTAGATTCAGCTTTATTATTCTACCTTACCATCCTACTATCTTCTCTATTATTCTACCTTACTATTCTACCTTACCATTCTACCATCATCTTCTTTATTATTCTGCTTTATTATTCTACCTTACTATTCTACTATCTGCTTTATTATTCTACCTTACCATTCTACTATCTGCTTTATTATTCTACCTTACCATTCTACTATCTGCTTTATTATTCTACCTTACCATTCTACCTTCCCATTCTACTATCTGCTTTATTATTCTACCTTACCATTCTACCTTTCCATTCTACTATCTGCTTTATTATTCTACCTTACCATTCTACCTTTCCATTCTACTATCTGCTTTATTATTCTACCTTACCATTCTACTATCTGCTTTATTATTCTACCTTACCATTCTACTATCTGCTTTATTATTCTACCTTACCATTCTACTATCTGCTTTATTATTCTACCTTACCATTCTACTATCTGCTTTATTATTCTACCTTACCATTCTACTATCTGCTTTATTATTCTACCTTACCATTCTACTATCTGCTTTATTATTCTACCTTACCATTCTACCTTTCCATTCTACTATCTGCTTTATTATTCTACCTTACCATTCTACCTTTCCATTCTACTATCTGCTTTATTATTCTACCTTACCATTCTACTATCTGCTTTATTATTCTACCTTACCATTCTACTATCTGCTTTATTATTCTACCTTACCATTCTACCTTTCCATTCTACTATCTGCTTTATTATTCTACCTTACCATTCTACCTTTCCATTCTACTATCTGCTTTATTATTCTCCCTTATCATTCTACCTTCCCATTCTACTATCTGCTTTATTATTCTACCTTACCATTCTACTATCTGCTTTATTATTCTCCCTTATCATTCTACCTTCCCATTCTACTATCTGCTTTATTATTCTACCTTACCATTCTACCTTCCCATTCTACTATCTGCTTTATTATTCTCCCTTATCATTCTACCTTCCCATTCTACTATCTACTTTATTATTCTACCTTACCATTCTACCTTACCATTCTACTATCTGCTTTATTATTCTACCTTACCATTCTACTATCTGCTTTATTATTCTACCTTACCATTCTACCTTTCCATTCTACTATCTGCTTTATTATTCTACCTTACCATTCTACTATCTGCTTTATTATTCTACCTTACCATTCTACCTTCCCATTCTACTATCTGCTTTATTATGCTACCTTACCATTCTACTATCTGCTTTATTATTCTACCTTCCCATTCTACTATCTGCTTTATTATTCTACCTTCCCATTCTACTATCTGCTTTATTATTCTACCTTACCATTCTACTATCTGCTTTATTATTCTACCTTACCATTCTACCTTACCATTCTACTATCTGCTTTATTATTCTACCTTACTATTCTACTTTCCATTCTACTATCTGCTTTATTATTCTACCTTACCATTCTACTATCTGCTTTATTATTCTACCGTTCCATTCTACTATCTGCTTTATTATTCTACCTTACCATTCTACCTTACCATTCTACTGTCTGCTTTATTATTCTACCTTACCATTCTACCTTTCCATTCTACTACCTGCTTTATTATTCTACCTTACCATTCTACTATCTGCTTTATTATTCTACCTTACCATTCTACCTTCCCATTCTACTATCTGCTTTATTATTCTCCCTTACCATTCTACCTTCCCATTCTACTATCTGCTTTATTATTCTCCCTTATCATTCTACCTTCCCATTCTACTATCTGCTTTATTATTCTACCTTACCATTCTACTATCTGCTTTATTATTCTACCTTACCATTCTACTATCTGCTTTATTATTCTACCTTACCATTCTACCTTACCATTCTACTATCTGCTTTATTATTCTACCTTATCATTCTACCTTCCCATTCTACTATCTGCTTTATTATTCTACCTTACAATTCTACCTTCCTATTCTACTATCTGCTTTATTATTCTCCCTTATCATTCTACCTTCCCATTCTACTATCTGCTTTATTATTCTACCTTACCATTCTACCTTTCCATTCTACTATCTGCTTTATTATTCTACCTTACCATTCTACTATCTGCTTTATTATTCTACCTTACCATTCTACTATCTGCTTTATTATTCTACCTTACCATTCTACTATCTGCTTTATTATTCTACCTTACCATTCTACTATCTGCTTTATTATTCTACCTTACCATTCTACCTTCCCATTCTACTATCTGCTTTATTATTCTACCTTACCATTCTACTATCTGCTTTATTATTCTACCTTACCATTCTACTATGTGCTTTATTATTCTACCTTCCCATTCTACTATCTGCTTTATTATTCTACCTTCCCATTCTACTATCTGCTTTATTATTCTACCTTACCATTCTACCTTTCCATTCTACTATCTCCTTTATTATTCTACCTTACCATTCTACCTTTCCATTCTACTATCTGCTTTATTATTCTACCTTACCATTCTACCTTTCCATTCTACTATCTGCTTTATTATTCTACCTTACCATTCTACCTTTCCATTCTACTATCTGCTTTATTATTCTACCTTACCATTCTACTATCTGCTTTATTATTCTACCTTCCCATTCTACTATCTGCTTTATTATTCTACCTTCCCATTCTACTATCTGCTTTATTATTCTACCTTCCCATTCTACTATCTGCTTTATTATTCTACCTTACCATTCTACTATCTGCTTTATTATTCTACCTTACCATTCTACCTTACCATTCTACTATCTGCTTTATTATTCTACCTTACCATTCTACTATCTGCTTTATTATTCTACCTTATTATTCTACCTTCCCATTCTACTATCTGCTTTATTATTCTACCTTCCCATTCTACTATCTGCTTTATTATTCTACCTTCCCATTCTACTATCTGCTTTATTATTCTACCTTCCCATTCTACTATCTGCTTTATTATTCTACCTTACCATTCTACTATCTGCTTTATTATTCTACCTTACCATTCTACTCTCTGCTTTATTATTCTACCTTACCATTCTACTATCTGCTTTATTATTCTACCTTACCATTCTACTATCTGCTTTATTATTCTACCTTACCATTCTACCTTTCCATTCTACTATCTGCTTTATTATTCTACCTTACCATTCTACTATCTGCTTTATTATTCTACCTTACCATTCTACCTTCCCATTCTACTATCTGCTTTATTATGCTACCTTACCATTCTACTATCTGCTTTATTATTCTACCTTCCCATTCTACTATCTGCTTTATTATTCTACCTTCCCATTCTACTATCTGCTTTATTATTCTACCTTACCATTCTACTATCTGCTTTATTATTCTACCTTACCATTCTACTATCTGCTTTATTATTCTACCTTACCATTCTACCTTACCATTCTACTATCTGCTTTATTATTCTACCTTACTATTCTACTTTCCATTCTACTATCTGCTTTATTATTCTACCTTACCATTCTACTATCTGCTTTATTATTCTACCGTTCCATTCTACTATCTGCTTTATTATTCTACCTTACCATTCTACCTTACCATTCTACTGTCTGCTTTATTATTCTACCTTACCATTCTACCTTTCCATTCTACTACCTGCTTTATTATTCTACCTTACCATTCTACTATCTGCTTTATTATTCTACCTTACCATTCTACCTTCCCATTCTACTATCTGCTTTATTATTCTCCCTTACCATTCTACCTTCCCATTCTACTATCTGCTTTATTATTCTCCCTTATCATTCTACCTTCCCATTCTACTATCTGCTTTATTATTCTACCTTACCATTCTACTATCTGCTTTATTATTCTACCTTACCATTCTACTATCTGCTTTATTATTCTACCTTACCATTCTACCTTACCATTCTACTATCTGCTTTATTATTCTACCTTATCATTCTACCTTCCCATTCTACTATCTGCTTTATTATTCTACCTTACAATTCTACCTTCCTATTCTACTATCTGCTTTATTATTCTCCCTTATCATTCTACCTTCCCATTCTACTATCTGCTTTATTATTCTACCTTACCATTCTACCTTTCCATTCTACTATCTGCTTTATTATTCTACCTTACCATTCTACTATCTGCTTTATTATTCTACCTTACCATTCTACTATCTGCTTTATTATTCTACCTTACCATTCTACTATCTGCTTTATTATTCTACCTTACCATTCTACCTTCCCATTCTACTATCTGCTTTATTATTCTACCTTACCATTCTACTATCTGCTTTATTATTCTACCTTACCATTCTACTATGTGCTTTATTATTCTACCTTCCCATTCTACTATCTGCTTTATTATTCTACCTTCCCATTCTACTATCTGCTTTATTATTCTACCTTACCATTCTACCTTTCCATTCTACTATCTCCTTTATTATTCTACCTTACCATTCTACCTTTCCATTCTACTATCTGCTTTATTATTCTACCTTACCATTCTACCTTTCCATTCTACTATCTGCTTTATTATTCTACCTTACCATTCTACCTTTCCATTCTACTATCTGCTTTATTATTCTACCTTACCATTCTACTATCTGCTTTATTATTCTACCTTCCCATTCTACTATCTGCTTTATTATTCTACCTTCCCATTCTACTATCTGCTTTATTATTCTACCTTCCCATTCTACTATCTGCTTTATTATTCTACCTTACCATTCTACCTTACCATTCTACTATCTGCTTTATTATTCTACCTTACCATTCTACTATCTGCTTTATTATTCTACCTTATTATTCTACCTTCCCATTCTACTATCTGCTTTATTATTCTACCTTCCCATTCTACTATCTGCTTTATTATTCTACCTTCCCATTCTACTATCTGCTTTATTATTCTACCTTCCCATTCTACTATCTGCTTTATTATTCTACCTTCCCATTCTACTATCTGCTTTATTATTCTACCTTACCATTCTACCTTTCCATTCTACTATCTGCTTTATTATTCTACCTTACCATTCTACTATCTGCTTTATTATTCTACCTTCCCATTCTACTATCTGCTTTATTATTCTACCTTCCCATTCTACCTTCCCATTCTACTATCTGCTTTATTATTCTACCTTACCATTCTACTATCTGCTTTATTATTCTACCTTACCATTCTACTATCTGCTTTATTATTCTACCTTACCATTCTACCTTACCATTCTACTATCTGCTTTATTATTCTACCTTCCCATTCTACCTTTCCATTCTACTATCTGCTTTATTATTCTACCTTCCCATTCTACTATCTGCTTTATTATTCTACCTTACCATTCTACTATCTGCTTTATTATTCTACCTTACCATTCTACCTTACCATTCTACTATCTGCTTTATTATTCTACCTTACCATTCTACTATCTGCTTTATTATTCTACCTTCCCATTCTACTATCTGCTTTATTATTCTCCCTTATCATTCTAACTTACCATTCTACTATCTGCTTTATTATTCTACCTTACCATTCTACTATCTGCTTTATTATTCTACCTTACCATTCTACTATCTGCTTTATTATTCTACCTTCCCATTCTACTATCTGCTTTATTATTCTCCCTTATCATTCTAACTTACCATTCTACTATCTGCTTTATTATTCTACCTTACTATTCTACCTTACAATTCTACTATCTGCTTTATTATTCTACCTTACCATTCTACTATCTGCTTTATTATTCTACCTTACCATTCTACTATCTGCTTTATTATTCTACCTTCCCATTCTACCTTTCCATTCTACTATCTGCTTTATTATTCTACCTTACCATTCTAACTTACCATTCTACTATCTGCTTTATTATTCTTCCATCTGCTTTATTATTCTACCTTCCCATTCTACTATCTGCTTTATTATTCTACCTTCCCATTCTACCTTCCCATTCTACTATCTGCTTTATTATTCTACCTTCCCATTCTACCTTTCCATTCTACTATCTGCTTTATTATTCTACCTTACCATTCTACCTTTCCATTCTACTATCTGCTTTATTATTCTACCTTACCATTCTACTATCTGCTTTATTATTCTACCTACTCATTCTACTATCTGCTTTATTATTCTACCTTACCATTCTACCTTACCATTCTACTATCTGCTTTATTATTCTACCTTACCATTCTACTATCTGCTTTATTATTCTACCTTTCCATTTTACTATCTGCTTTATTATTCTACCGTTCCATTCTACTATCTGCTTTGTTATTCTCCCTTATTATTCTACCTTCCCATTCTACTATCTGCTTTATTATTCTACCTTACCATTCTACTATCTGCTTTATTTTTCTACCTACCCATTCTACCTTACCATTCTACTATCTGCTTTATTATTCTACCTTACCATTCTACTATCTGCTTTATTATTCTACCTTACCATTCTACTATCTACTTTATTATTCTACCTTACCATTCCATTTTCTGCTTTATTATTCTACCTTACCATTCCACTTTACTATTCTACGATCTTCTAAGTAAGTAAAGTTAGCGACCATAGTCGAGGGTGACCCGAAGGCTCCCTTTTCGATAGCTACTACACCAAGGTGTAGGAGAGGGCGCTACTCCATTCCCTGGATTGCTCCGGGAGACCTGGGTTCAATCCCAGGTCGAGTCATATCAAAGACTTTAAAAATGGAACTTGATACCACCTTGCTTAACACTCAGCATTATAAGGTACGGTTCAAGGGTAAAGTGGAGCAATCCAGGGAATGGAGTAGCGCCCTCCCCTACACCTTGGTGTAGTAGCTATCGAAAAGGGAGCCTTCGGGTCACCCTCGACTATGGTCGCTAACTTATATTCTTTCTACCTACCATTTCTACTATCTGCTCTATTATTCAACCTTACCATTCTACTTTATTATTCTACCTTACCATTTCTACTATCTTCTCTATTATTCTACCTTCCCATTCTACTTTACCATTCTACTATCTACTTTATTATTCTACCTTACCATTCCACTTTACCATTCTACTATCTGCTTTCTACCTTACCATTTTACTATCCTACCATCATCTGCTTTATTATTCTACCTTACCATTCTACTATCTTCTTTATTATTCTAATTTATTTGCTTTCATAAAGTACATATATAGAGTGATAAAGTAGAATAATAATCTACTTTTATCTTTCTGCTTTATTAATCTGCTATATCTGCTATCTACTGGATTATTCTACTATCCGATTATTATTCTACTTTATCATTCTCCTATCTGCTTTACTTTACTATTTTACCTTATTCTGACCGGCTCATTGGCATAGTGTTTCGAGTTTTAGCCAATGGTCTGGTAGACCAGGGTTCAATCCCAGGTCCCATCATACCAAAGACTCTAAAAATGGTACTTGATGTTTCCTTGCTTAACACTCAACAATATAAGGTATGTATCAAAGGTAAAGTTGAACAATCCAGGGAAAGGAGTAGTTCGCTCCCCTACACCTCGGTGTAGTAGCTATTGAAAAGGGAGCTTTCAGGTTGTCTCAACTACGGTCGCCAACTTTACTTATTATTCTACCATATACTTTATTATTCTAATTTATATAATAATCTGCTTTGCTCTTTATACATCTTCCTTAGATGCTTTAAATTTTGATTTTAGTCAGTTTTTTTTTTTTCTTTTTTTTTTTTTTTTTTTTTTTTTTTTTTTTTTTTTAAAGCAAATTATTATTTTAAGGATTTTGTTCTCTGGAGACGGTCAAAGAGTTTGATGTTGCACTACTTAACTCCTTAGGTTTAAAATAAAATCCTGTAAGTATGCATAAATATTTGCGTTCATTATAAACTTATTATGTACAACATGGACTCTAACAGAACGCATAAAGAAAAGGCTAGAAGGTTGAACAAGTCCTGGAAGCAACACCCTCCACAACATGTGCATGGCCACTTGCCCCCATCTCACAAACCATCCAAGTAAGATTAACAAGACCTGCTGAACACGGCTGGTAAAGCAAGGATGAAGCCATAAGTCAAGTTTTTATATGGATCCCTACACATAGACGTGTTTACATCAGCTCGGTGCAAACACAGGATGTATTCTGGAATCCATTCCGGAAGCGATGAATGATAGGGACGGATGGAGAGAGAGGGTCATGGAAACCCGTGTTGACAGCATGTATTGATGATGAGGATGATGATACAGTTGTTTACATTTATTCTGCAGTTGCTTCTTTAGAGTTATTTGTATTCGATAGGATCAAAAATAAATTTTTAGACTTTTCTTTTTGACCCATATATGTGACACCCTAACAATACTATCACTATGGAGTTGGGAGTAATGGCAGTAAAGAGGTATTCCACTCCCCAGATCTCCAGAATTGAAACCTTTCCAGATGCAGTTTAGTGTCATTCTTAGAATAGGCTGGCTGCATTCCTTACAGAGAAGTAGGACCCCCGCCACTACCAAAAATGAATGTCCTAACCTCTGCTGACTGGGCGAGTATATAACTGGAGACTAAAATGCCTAAACTGACTTCAAGACTGATTTCCTAATCAACACAAAAAACTCTAAATTCCAACCAACTTTAATCTACACAAAAATTTACTTTGTGTCATTTCCTCTTCATGGTGGAGAGGTTTGGTTAATACATACCGTAAAAGCAATCAAATTACTTGATTTGGTTATGTTGAGTATTTTTCTTCATGTGTCGTATAAGATTGATAACAATCTAATTAAGTTATCAAGAATCCTTATCTTCAGCTAGTCCCTTCTCCCATAGAGCATTATTCAGCGAGAAGGTAACTGTACGAATATAGTTAACTTACAAAGTTTCTTTGCTTAGATGTGGCACAAGGCCGTATGAATGAGGCATCCCATAAAACTCGTGTATTCTAGCTTGCTAACTGTACAGATATTTTTATGCACATTTCTACTAACTTTGATATAAATCTTTTAAATACCTAAAATGTGGCCGATTTTCTTTTTATTCGCTGTGTTATTTCCTGTAGATTTCTCTATCCAATTTTGACTTTCTGTTTTAAGTTACTAAAACCTAACCACTGTATTCCAGATTTGACGTTGCCAAGAAAATGACCTTATGTCTCGTAGTTACCAAAAACCCTGCCTCATGCCGTACATTCTCACAGTTAAATAACGTTTGTGTATTTGATTTTGTGATCATGTTTCGATCTTCATCGTGTATTGTTACTTTTAAAAGTCACTACGATGATGTGTCGTTTGTTGGAACTCATTTCGCCAACACATTAACACGCTCTGTTTTGAAAAATTCACTAAAGAGGCTTTGGTTAAAAAAACAAAATAACCTCTGATGTTGGTAATCTCAAATATTAAACCGGATGTCTGTTCCGGTCTTTAAGTTGGAAATTTACACTCTGAAATATCCCCATTTTATTTATCAAAATTGTAGTCGTGCTGGTACTACTGTGTAGATGCATTACTAGGATTCGTACGATGGCCAATAGGGATGGATGGAGAAAGTTAGACAAAAGAATCTGTAATGTTGGCACGCCGTGAGGAAGATAAAAAATATGTTTAACTCTTTTTCGTGATGCCTGTTTCTCGGAAAAAACATTGTCGTACAGCCAATCGATAGCCAATCTGCTAAAATGTGAATTACTAGTATGATAGGGATAATTAACAAGAAACAAAAGGTGTCAAACATTTAATCGGATATGGGAACCTCTGGACAAGTTATCCATCTCTTCATCTCCCGAGGGAAGTAGCCCGTAGGTTCCCCGGAGATTTGAATGGTTGTGAAGACTCTTGAAGTTTTGATTTTTGTCCTAATTATATGCCAAAGAAAAAATTTTGAAGAATAGACCGTGAATGGAGGATTTTTTTTTTTTTTTTTACTTAAATAATCAAATGGAGATTGTTTGCTAAGATTTTCTAAAATGTAATCCGAGCTGTTTATAAAATCCTGCGAAATTTATTAAAATTTCCAGAAATTCCTTTTCATTTTTTTTTTCTTGAACAAGATGTCACTCACCTGAAATCATGTTTCCGCTTCTGACTCGATTCTGTAAACTGCTAGTTTTTTGTTTTTGTTTTTTTACGTGGTGTTATGTAGATACACTGTTAAAAAATTAGAATATTACTGTCTATTACAAGAAATTAGGAAATCGTGATTGTTTCTTTAAAAGTCTTTGCACACAGATAGGAATACTTGAAACAATCATTAGTATTAGTTATGACATCAAGTAATCATTTCTATTTGATAAGTCATTTGTTTGTACTCAGTTATATGGTTAAGTAACTAATTCTAATTCTTAGTAAACAATCATAGCTCCAAGAAAATATTCTTAATACAAATAATTGAGTTACATGTCATCAAAACTTCTTATTGAATGAAGAGGTAACCCGATTCCCAAGATCTCTAGAATTGGATCCTCACCATCAGCCACAGTTTAGGATCTTAACCATAACACTATTTTTTCTTTAGCAGTCGTATTAAAATACACTGACTGTATACCCACTCAGGGGCGTATGCAGATAGGGTATTCTTATCTCCATCGCTAGGATAATAGAATTTTGCGACGCTTTCAGTCCTGACCACGTCAGTATTCATTTGATCAACCTTACAAAACACGCATATATATAAAAGACAACTAATTATATATAATTTTCTCTTAAAGTGTTGATAAACGGTCAATCTTTTGGAATAAATAGAACATGTACGGCTTTGTTTGCTGTCAATGAAAAAAATAAAGAAACCCTGTCTTTTATTACGATAGTGTAAAGTAATTTATTTTTTTTTGAATTGGTAGCAATTATTTCAAAATTAACTTACAAAGCAAACAACCTATTTATGCAATTTTGTGAAATTTACCAAAATTTCAAAAAAAATTTTTTTTTCTTAAACAAGATATCACTTTTTCTGTCATAATATAACTGTTTCACAGAAAGAGTTCAACTTCGACTCGATTATATAGGATATCTTTTTTTATTAAAGCTATCCAAAATGACAACGCTTTCAATGCAAGCCATGTCAGCATTCTTTATATCTACTTTCCCCAAATAATGCAAATGAAATTGGCGATGATACTAATTGAAGTTGAAGTCTTTGGATCAGTGCCAAAGAACCTGGAAATGGAACTGGTGAAAACCATAAATTTGATGAAATGTATTGACAATATCAAAGTTAGTAATATGTTCACTTTGGAATCTATATTTACAAAGTGAAAAATCTTTAAGTTAATACTCACAAGTAAAATTCTTGCGCGTGATTTTTTTTTTCTTTGTGTATTATATTCCTATGTACACTAACTTTCCTATATTTTTCCGTTTTTTAAAAATCATTAAGACAAAAACGTGTTTCCATAGATTGCGCCAACGTTAAATACCTTCCAGAATAAAGAATCGGGTTTTCTGAATCTTTTTATCTCGATTGCATCAAGCAGACATATACCATTGCGTCCTCCACTTTTATCAGTAATCTTTTTTTTTCATCCATTGATTATGTCCTACATTGCAATTTACATTTCAGTAAGAACTGATCATTAAATCTATTTTTGCGTTGATTGCACGATTTCTCTAATCAAGAAAGGAATATTTACTTTTAGAATCTGTCTACATAAATTTTGATATCCTCGAACAATATAAAGAAATGTTGGGATTTCGTTGTTCAGTTTCAATAAACTAGACGTATCAGTTCTGCTATTGTGTAACGGAAGTACTGATTCCGCCATTGTTATTTATCTATAAAAAGGTGGTAGGACTCTTTATCGGGAGGGAAAATCTATGTGGTTATCTTGTGCCGAATTTTGTTGCAGTTACGTCCTCAAGCAGTTTAAAAGAAATATTTTGTCAATCTTTTTCAATTTTCCTTAAAATTTATTCTGCATAAAAGGCAAAGTATACAGTTTTGAAATTGAATAATTTTAAGATTAATCAAAATCTTTTTGATTTTACTACGGGTGCCGTGACCTGCCTACAAACCTAAACAGATCGGATTACTCGTCCGCCCTAGAAAAATTACATCCGGTTACGGCCGGAAATGACAAAGCCCTTTTTTTTTTTTTTTTTTTTTTCCCCGACTCTAACCGGCCGTTACAGCTAAGAAAGGGATAAATTAACATTTATCAACATTTGCAAAATACTTCGATAAAAAATGAAATTAATTATCTTCGTTAGCCTATACCATGCTAAAGAACTTATTTTCTACGTCCATTTTTTTTTAATAGAACTTTCTATTTACGTGGCGCGGCAGAAGTGATGTTGCCTTTCTTTCATATGAAAAGAAGGCTTCGGCGGCGAAAAATTCAGAGGTCCACGCAGACGCTCTCAGGGGCCAGTCGGCCCCGCGAGGTCGAATCCTTCGTTATCGTGGTTGCATTCACCTCACCGCCACTTCTAGTGGTAGATTCATTCCTCTTTTTGTTTTCTACAAATCGCCTTGCTTCAAGGCTGAATCCCACTTCTAGTGGTAGATTCACTCTTTTTTTCTTTTTCTTTTTTTTTTTCTTTATCGCATTGATATGCTCTAAAGGTTCCGCACGTCCGTTTGGCTGCGCAGCGCTAAAGGCACGGATTAGCCTTCAGCTACCGCTTCGTTACCAGCGCAGCGCTAAGATAACGCCAATCTTAGCCGCGGCCTCCTGGCCTGTTCGTTCGACAGTGCAGAACTTTAGCGCGCAAAGCCTTAGCTACCGTTCGAAACGTCCGCACAGCTTTGGCGCACAAAGCCTTAGCTACCGTCAACGATACTCTCGCACAGCTATTTGGCACGACAAAGCCCTAGCTTCACCGATCCGCTCGCTCGACTTCGTATGTGTTAAGGCCTGGCAAACCTTAGCCACGGTTTCCTCGTCAGTTCACTTGGTCCGCAGTACTAAGAAATGGCTCAGTCTTAGTCACCAACCCGCTCGACACGACCAAGCTGCCAACACCGACTTCGACGCTCCAGCAATTCAGCATCCAATCCACGTAACGACCTGCTGTTACAGACTGCCCTAGCATTGCAATATCTGGCCCACGTACAACTCGCTCTATGGGCGAGCAACCAGATCGACACGCCCCCGGTTAACCCAACGTAATGTCAAAAACCGGGACATCGATTTACCGATGACCCGACCGACCTCAGCTTCCCGCAACGATCGTCTAGCTGTATCTCAACGACTCGACCGACAGCTACCCGCATCAAACATCCAGCTGTACCTCCACAACTCGACTTACGCCAGCGACCCTCGTCGAACATCCAGCTGCGCACATCTACAACTCCACCATACCAGCGATCAACATCACCCATGTAGCTGAAGACCACAAACAACAGCCACGGACTTTACATACACGTTTATAATTCCGACAATAAATCGTCACTTTTTTTGTATCTGTTACCTCGCCTTTGTTCCCTTCATTGTCTTTGGCTGTCACTACTCGCACGCATTAAACTGAAATCATTTGCGGGGTCGACACGCTTATCGGCTCCGCAACACGGGTTCACTTTAAATTTTAAAAGGGATAAATTAGGGATAAATATTTGAAATAGCAAGGCAGGATTTCATACGAAAAATCCGGTTATTTGACTAAGATATTAAAATTATTGTTTGTATATATGTAAGCATACATCAACAAAAAGCAGATGGTTGTAAGGTTCTTCTTAAAGAAATACCCTTAAGATGGTCAAATATAGATTTTATAAATATTTTATAAGAGAAATCTAGTTTAGTATGCAGTTGTAGTTGGACGTCATAAATATTTTTCTTTATATTTCATTTCCAAAGTAATTTGTTAATTCAACCTGTGTGTTTCTCAAATAATTATGACACGACATTATATAAGGCTGCAAGAATCTCCCCCCCCACACACACACACACACTCCTCGCTGAACTCGGAAATTTTTTTGGATCGTGTAAACAATATACACTACCTGGACATTTTCAAGGCTCAAAATACATGCCAATGATGAAATCAAAAAGTTAAAATTTAGATTTGGCATAAATTTCGACGTTTTATAACTACTTTTTCAGAGTTAGTTCTATTTAACCCATAGATAGGGTCCTATCTGGTGCTACTATTCCGGGCCAGAGTGGATCTGGGAGCAATGGCAATCAAGGGGTACACTGCATTCCCCAAAGTTCCAGCATCACTGGAACCTCACCATCAGATTGTTTAGTGTCATAACTAGGACACTCATTGGTGGGGTCTTACCCCTCAGCAGATGTGCAGTCGATGTATTCTACAGCCCCAGCCGACTGGGCAATGAATGAATAGAGTTGAATCAAATAATCAGTAGAATTACTTGTAACCAGTTCAATTAACATTGTCTACAAATATATAATAATTATCGAATAGAAATATTACTGTTAGATAACAATAATTAAAACCATTTAATCAAGTAGATACAATAGCACTACTAGTGTGCAAACAAATTAATTCTCGTTTAAAAATGAAATTACCTAAAATCTATTCACTTGTAAATGGACATACAAATGATTTATTAGTAGATGGGTGCAAACAAATGACTGCCGTTAAATTGTTAATGTTACATCGCAATACTTGACATCATTTAACAGTGTGCAAACAAAAATTTATAGTAAATAGAATGATAAGTGTTATAAGCAATACTTGAAGAAAAAAATTGTGCAAAAAAATTAGCTTCGGCTCGTTTAAATAGGTTCACAACATAATTTGTTTATACATACATATCAAATATGTATGAGTTGTAAACTGGATTTGATCATTAGATAACCTACAATGGTTGATATGCCATAAAATCCAACCAAATCAATCAATTACGCAGCATGATTTCTCCATAATAATGGAATTCCTCATTATTTCTAGTAAGACAAAATAATACTCAGCTAAGCAGAAGAAATGAAAGATGAAAGAATTTTCTGTTTTCCTAAGATTAAGTGTTGATATAGCTATATTTAAAAGGAAAAGTCCACTGGAAATTTTTTTTAGGTTTGTTTTTTTTTTTTTTTTTTTTTTTTTTTTTTTTTCTTTCCACGTATTTTGACTGTCGGGAATTTTAAAATGAAAAATATCTTTTGAAAATGAATGTTTTCCTGAAATCAGGAGCCTCTTATGTCCAGGGTGGAAGCCCAATGATATTTTTAAAAAGCCACGAAAGATAATTAACAGAACCATCTTTAAATATGCCGTGTTTCAAAATATCTGTGAAGATACATTTTGCAATAATCAGGATACAAGGAATAGCGCTAAAGACAAAAAAGATATTGATTACTACCGGGTTAGGCTATTTAGATCACATCGTTATCAAATACTTGATTCCAAAATTGTGAGTGATGTATTATCCATTGTAATCTGGCTTTAATTATGCTTTAATAATACTGCTTGATTTTAATGGCATGTCAACCCGCCTAGGGTTTTTAAACCTAGAGATTAAAGAAATGCATTCTTTATAAATTCAATTTACATATGTATTGTTTAAGAGTTTTAGTCTTCTGCTTTTTTTTTGTATATTTTTGACATACATTTATGTGTATTCCTAATACAAATAATTTGTACACAATCGTATGATTTCAAGTATTCCTTTCTAATACTAATATTGAATAGAAATAATCATTTACAACCATATAGATAAGACGTTTGTTTAAACAGTTATAATTTTTCAGGAAGGATGATAATTATTAGTTACTTGAAATTATATGGTTTCGAGTAACTATTCTTAATACAAATAATTTGCATGGCATCAAGTATTCCTATCAACTGCGAATAATCTTTAAATCAATCAATCTATTTTATCCATAGATTGACCCGAAATCGTAGTAAGGATCCAGAGTGGGACTGAGAATAATGGGAACGAAGAAGTGCTCCACACTCACCATCTTTAGAATTGGAGCTTCACCGTCATATGCAGTTTAGTGCAATACCTAGGACACCTCTTTTCATAGAGGCTGGGCTTAACCCTCAGCAGGGAATAGAATCATGGTATTATAAGGCCCCTCAATAGGGCGGTGTAATCATGGCGTTTACAGCCATGATATCATAATACACAATTATTTTTAGATTTGACAGTTATTTCACCTTGATTCAATCAAATTTTGCCCTATTCTTCTTCTGTAATCGCAAAATTATGAACGTTTACAATTATTTTTACATACAATGAAGACTAAGAGATATTTAGCTTACGTAGTACAGCAAGTCTTTATTTTATGACGACACACTGACGACTGCTGGACTAGACAAAAATTTCAATCTCGTCTCAAAATTAATGTATATTTTTCTCTGCGGAAATTAACTTCGGCTTCATGTTTTAAATTCACATTTGTTCCTATATATATATATATATATATATATATATATATATATATATATATATATATATATATTTTCTCTTCTATTTCTATATTCTCTTTGTCGTCTTCATAGAAATATAAACAACTGATCGAAATAAGTACAGCTGATAATACAAACTACAGACAGCTTCATTTGTTCACACAAGTTGAGACAATCAACATATCTGCATATTTTAATAATTTTCTTTGTTAAAATAAAATAAGATATTCTTTGTTAAAACAAGAAAGCGTTTTGTTTTTCATCTTGACACTTTTTGCTTGATCCGACATGAAGCCTAAGGAGCTTTTAATCAAATACCGGAATTCAGTAACACTTAGAATATATGTCTAAACTCAGATAATAATGCAGTTTTCCTATAAACTTTTTTAATTCTGGAATGCGTTCTCGAATTCAATTTGAAGGAATATGTTCAGGTCTCGTAGCGCATTTTCTTCTGCTTTTTTATATCGTCTGAAACTGGTTATATTTTTGATTGAATTCTGTTTCCTTTCGTTTTTTTAGCTTACAATTATAACCTAAAATATAATTGATTATTTTAAATCTTTGGCATAAACATACAATGAATAGTTTTCTAACGCTATGAAAATCCGTCTAAGAATTTTTGTTTTGTTTCTTAAGAGACTTTTCTGCACACGACCCCATTGAATACGAATAATTTTTAGTGTTCCATTTAAGGATCAAATGCATCTAACCGCGTATCGTTGAGAATTTTCTTCTACTTATATTGTTTGAAACCGGTTCTCCTTCCTGTTCGATTCAACACCTTTTCTTTTCAACTTTTTTTAAATTTTGAGCTTTAATTATCGTACGTAATGTTGGCGACCTAAGTCGAGGGCGACCCGAGGGCTCCCTTCTCAATAGCTACAACACCGAGGTGTAGGGGAGAGCGCTATTCCATTCCCTGAATTGCTCCACTTTACCCTTGATCCTTACAATGAGTGTTAAGTAAAGCGGCATCAAGTACTTTTTTTTTTTTTTTTTTTTAAGTCTTTGGTATGACTCGACCTAAGATTGAACCCCGGTCTTCCAGACCATTAGCGAACACTCTACTCATTAGACCACTCTGATACGCCATAATAACCCAACCAACCGTAATAATTACTGACGGAAATTATTAAATCTTAATTATTACGATATTATTTACGTATGGAGGGACTTTCTGTTTGACTATCAGTTCAAGATGGTAACATCAGTCGTGTTGGAAAATAATTTTTTTTCCTCTTTTAAATCACTGTCGGTTGGGGTTAGAATACACTGGGTGTATCCCCCAACAGAAGGGTAATACCCTTCCACAAAAAAAAAAAATGGATTGTCTTAGGTATGACATTCAACTGTATCTGATGGTGAGGCTTCAGTTCTGGATACTGAAGATGGTAGAGTACTCCTTCATTGCCATTACTCTCAGGTACTACTCCTCTGAGTCAGAGTGAACCTGTTAGGATCCCATCTAGGGGTAAAAAAATCTGTTTAAAAAAAATATTCATATTCAATAGGATTGTGTGAAAAAAAGACTCTGCAGAAATAACAATAGAGAAAATGTATATATGATGGTTGGTTGGTTGTCTGGGTTTTATGGCGTATCAACCTTTGTAGATATGAAGGCGATTCTTTAACCTCTAGACATAAAATAACCCTAGATTGTTTGACATGCCGTATAATCAATCTATATAAAGTTGTTTTTTTAGATTTTATCAATTAAGAAACTATAAACCGTATGCTAATGTCTCGTTTTACTATAGCCATGAAATTTCACATTTTCTCATTCATATGTAAGTCTAAGTATTCGTCGGTTACCCAATATGTTCTCACAACTTAGTAATCTTGACGAGCTTAGCGTAACGCTTATTGTGGCAGGACATGGAATCAGCAACCAGATAGATATATAGATAGATGGATGCGAAAAAAATATATACATTTATTCACATGTTTTGCATATCTCTCTCTCAAAGATTATCAAAGAAAATGGACGTGAGATTACGCTTCGGTGATTCATTTTATTGTCAATTATTTTGTGAATACAGCAACTTTCAAAAGAAAAGTTTAATAAATTAGTCATTTGGTTTACGTTATTAATTATAAACCTTTTAAAAAAATGAAATAGGGCGTATCATTTGTTAAATGCAATAAATCATACGTTACATTTGTTAAATGCAATAAAACAAATTTGTAAACTCGACCAAGAGAAACACAAATTTATAAATGACGATTGGAATTAACGTAATTTTTTTTTCCAATTATCTATATAGACGATGTTTTTTTGGTGGGTGGAGGGTTGTGTTTGTTGTTTGTTTTCCAGTCTCTTTAGTTGAAGTAATTCGATGTCAATTCACAGATTTACTCAAATTTTGAATGTAAGTTTTTGCACATTGGAATAATTGATACTTTATAACAATCTAATACCAATAATTAGCATACTGTATTAGATAGGAATACATGAATCCATACAACTAATAATAATAGAAATAGTTTCTTGAAACCATATTATTTAATAAAGCTGTAATTGTTAAATAATTTTCGTTAGTCATTTTTCTTGAAATTATATGGTTTCAAGTAACTTAATTCTTATCACAAATAATTTGTAGTTATATGGTCTAACGTATTCCTATTAAATATGGATAAGTTTTAAAGAGATCTATTTGACCTTTAAAGGCATTACCACAAAATAGCAATTAAGGAGTATTCCAGACTCACCAGAACTGGAGCTTCACCATCAGATGCAGTTTAGTGTCATGCCTAGGATAACCCGCAAGAGAAACAGTCAACATAAGTTTCGATGAGAGGGTGGGCACAAAACCAGAGTCAGATTTAAAAAAGAAAAAAAATCCAAATCTAACACTTGACCTTTTTTTTTTTTTTTTTTTTTTATTTTTTGAGAAAGTTTGAAATTATCGAAACGGAAAATGTAGCTTTATTGGCTCATTTGATATTTTCTAACTTACGCATTTATAAGACAAAAATCTAATTTGTTCCAGCGAATCTTAAATGGAACTGATTTGTTTTGTACTTTGTTGTCCCGTACTAAACTTATTAGTTTCGTCTAAGATTCGCTTGAATAATCTTGTCAGTTGTGTACATACCTCAAATTTCTCAATAGACGCCATTACTACAGGAGATCCAACTGTATCTTTTTTTTTTTTTTTTTTTTTTTTTCAGCTTTAAAAATGTAAAAAGAAATTTCTTATTTCTGTTTTCGTGAGTTCTGGTACCGATTGGATCGCTTCCACGTCAAAAAAATAAAAGGAAAAAAAAAACTAACTTAATTATATAAATCTGAAACAAAAAGTTTTTGGGAAGGTGGGGGTTCATTATGCATGGTTCTATGTTTCAGACAATGTGATTTTTTTTTTTTTTTCATTATGAAGGTAATTGCAAAGTCTTCTGCACTCAGAGACTAGATTATGTTAGACGCAGCGTGGATCATAGACCAATTTTAGTTAAAAGGAAATGAAAGCTATTTTCTCTCAACATCTTTTCTTTTTACCTCTTCGCTCTTTTTCTTCAGTTTATATTGCATGCGCGGCCGACATGTTTCTGCTTTCAGCTAATTATTCATCAAATGCACCAACGAGTCTATTCAATTGGGTTATAATAAAACTTCAAACTATGAATGCGTACTCCCTGACATTACCGCCTTAAATAGCTGAAGTGTCGACGTTTGTTTTGTCGTGTTTTTTTTTAATTTTTTAATTACATAGGATCGTTATTAAATAACGTCCATCAATTGATCGAAAGCCAAGGGGAGAAAGTTTTAATGCAATTAGACCCAGGATACAATTTATAAATATTAGACAATTAAACAAGCGAATAAACGACAAAAAGGGGGCGCGAATTTCTGAGGTTCATAAAGTACACAGAGCCAAGATTTCCGTTCCTTAAGAAAAATTTAGTTGATTATTAGTAGTAAAGAACATACGTTTAAATGTTACCTCTCTATGGTTCTTACTGTAGAATATTAGTTAACTCAATCGAGTATCTAGAAAAAGAGAGCCCCCTCAGTAATTCTGTTGAGGATAAAATAGATGAATGGATACCACTCATGCAAATGAGTTGGATAGGTCCATTCTCGTGAAGTGAGCCAATCCGCATGCTGTGCGCATGCTGCTCATGCACTCTTTAATAAAAGAGGTGAGCTTTAGCTGGCTAGCTTTTCAAGGCGCCACCCATTTGACTTCATTGGTCCCATTTTGACCAGTTTTTCAAAAAAAAAATTTTTCATTTCAGCCACACGGATTACCACTCTTCTCATCGTGACGACTTCTCCCGGCCGGGCTGAAATTTTCTGACCTGGTTGGTTTTTAAAAAAAGTTAAGTTTTTTTTTACCTTTTCATATTTTTGGTTTTTTTTGTTTTCACATTCACCCCCCCCCCTGTCTAAACAGCATATCAATTATGGCCGGCCGGGCAGATGGCTCGGCCAAAAAGGCCCTTTTTTCCCCTACAAAGGGTGACCCTCCCCCCCAGGTGAAAAAGAAAAAAGAATCACCTACCCCCAAAAATGCCCCTCCCCCTGACCAGAAAGAAAAAACGCCCCCCAAAAAATCATCTTCCCCCGACAAAAATGCCACACCAGGAAAAATCTCCGAAGAAAAAGAAAATAGTTGGACAGCCCCCCCGAAAATACAGGTCGATGTCGACGACCTGCTCCAGCGAGCAAAGGCCATCTCCAGTGAAATACAGGAGCATGGCCTTATGTTCAATTTGGAGGAGGTAAGACAAGACCAGAAAAAAAGAACGGTGTCTGTCTTTTTAGTGGACAAACGATCCAGGAAAATCGTTAAGCCCGCAAAAGACATGGTTCTCCGTCAGATTTCCAGCCTGGGCGTAAAAGCACAAGCTATAATTGCTGGTGCTTCTTACGCTTTCTGGGATATATTGGTACCGACTGTAGAAGAAGCCGTCGCCCTAACAAAAAAATCCCTGGAAAATAAAGAATACTTTTTCAGAACGGAATACATGGGGCGACGGCGGACCACGGTATCAATATACGAGGTCCCGAGCTACCTTCGAGACGCAAATTTAGCCGCGTACATGCTACAATTTGGTGACATCGTCTCTGCGACACATGATGGAATGCGTGGGGAATGGAGGTTTGACATTATGTTAGACATGAAAACCTTCTACTCCGTTCCCAACTGGTTGGAGGTGGAAGGGCGCAGGCTTCCCGTAATAGTATCGGGAAGGAAACCCGCCTGCTGGCACTGTGGCGAGATTGGTCACCTCTCCGCAGTTTGCCCGGGGAAGAAGGCCCCGAAGAAGCCCGACCATAAACCCGGTACCCTCTCACCTGTTGTTAAAAGCAACCCAGAAAAGGAGGCTCCCGTAGTCTCGCCCACACCAGCGGGTAAAAAAAACCCCACTCCCCCTTCGTCCCCTACGGTTAACTCCGAAGAGGCGAAGGCTGAGTGGCTGACTGTGGGAAAAGGTGGGAGGAAGCTCCAACCTGAGGATCCTCGCTCCCAAAAGTCGTCCCAGGTGGGCACCGACAGTTCAAGCCCCCCCTCAAAAATGTCCAATACCAACAAGTTACCCACATATGCCCAAAAATCATCCCCCCCAAAAAATAAAGGCCCATTCAAGACCCCACCCAAACAACACACTCCTCCCAAGGTCAGATGCTTCAGCCCAGGCCGGGAGAAGTTTGAAAAACTACTCGAATTTAAAAAGCGGCTGGACCAGGAGAGAAAATCATCTCCACGACCAGGGTCCTCTCATTCCACCCCTTCATCACCTAGACATCCTCGTACCATCCGACCGCCACCAACAACACCACCTCATAGATCCATGCCTCCACCTCTCATGTCCGTCTTAATACAGAAGAAAAAGGGACCCACCCCCCCTCCGCTGCCGTTGGAATCACCACCAACTAGACCAGCACCACCAGCAACAGCAACCTCATCATCACCATCTACCACACCAAAGAAACGGCAGCGGAGCTCATCCATCGACAGCTCGGGGGATGAGGTCCCTAAACATATAAGAAAACGGGACAAACCGCGCCATAACACCGGATCAAACATCTGCCGGGTGGATGAGGGGGCCCTGGATCGTCTTCATAAGGTCCAGCCGCAGCTGTTGAAAGACTTAAGGGTCCTCCACAACTTCAAAGAAGTCAACGGTTGCAATGTGGAGGACCCTAAAAATTTTCCCAACACATGGATCACCACCGTCATTCGGAAGGGCCGAGGGTCGGAAGGTGTGATGAAGATGCTCGGGGAAGCCAACGAGGCCCTCGGCCCTATATCATTCATAAAAGACGATCTTGCATCCTGTAAGGGGCTCGTTGGGAGGGTCCCTGTTGTTTTGCACCCCTCCCTTTATAGGGCTGTAAAACTAACCTTTCCGCGGGACGTCGGGGGTCTCGCTCATGACGGAGCCATCGATAATGAGATGGCCACGGGATCCATGAGCCAGACCGTCGGAGTCCTGACCCCAGCCATGTTTAGTCCGGGCACTCAACCCCTGTAATGTTCATGATGGATATAAGATTGGCTAGTCTGAATGGCCGCGGCCTGAGGTCGGATTCGAGAAGATCCCATTTATTTTTATACCTCCAGCGTCGCGGCATTGATATATGTTGTTTGCAGGAGACTCGTTTTGATTTCAACTTCCATGAAGATATTCTGTCGAAGGACTATTTGTCCTTCTCAGCATGTTTTGATGGTCGTTCCAGAGGTGTCACCTGGCTGATAAGTAGACGTCTGGGCGCCACGTGTGCTCTTGTTCTTTCAGATCCGGCGGGCAGACTTTGCGTGGTGGACGTTACCATAAAGGATAAGGCGTTTCGGCTGATTGGGGTTTATGGACCCAACGCTACTAGTGAGCTCCCTGCGTTTTTCCGGCGCATCGAGCCGTACGTCAGTCCGTCGAAGCGGGTAATTTTAGTGGGAGATTGGAACGCCGTCCTTGATCCCAATTTAGATAGAGGGGCTATTAGTTCGGGTACTAACACGTTGGATGCCAGATATTTTCGCGAGTTTGTACAGCGATTTGATCTCGCTGACAAATTTCGCGAAAGGCATCCAAATAAGTTAGTTTGGACTTGGACCGGTAGGGGCGCCTCGGCCCAGCTTTATAGCTATTTGGACCGAGTGTTAGTTAAGCGAGTCGACTTAGACTATTTAGGTGGTCCAAGTTTTGAGCCATATAAAGATTCCGACCACAAATTCTTATGTGTGTCGATTAAGTTAGATAAGGCTAGATGTAGGATGTCTGGTTACTGGAAATTCAACCTTTCCCTTTTGGCGGAGGCTGACTTCCGGAACCAGCTAGAACTAACGATAAAGCGGGAATTGACGGGGGCTATTATGGGAAATAGGTGGTGGGCTAACCTTAAGGATAGCATTAGATCCTTTGCTGCCGACTATAGTAGGAGACTCAAGTCAGCTAGGGTAGCGGAGCAAAGGTCGATTAAGGATAAGCTAGATAGGGCGGTGTTGGCGGGAGATAGTGGGCAAGTTAACGTAGCTAAGGCCGAGCTGGCCTCCTTGCAAATTAAGGAGTACCAAGCTCTGGTAGTTAGGGCTAGGTTAAAGAGAATGTCGTGCGAGGCGACGAATATGGCCCAGGAACTACGGGCCGAGGAACTGAGGCATGCTACAGATCGGCATATCGCCAGTGTCACATCGCCGGAGGGGCTCCGTCGAACCACAAACGAAGCCATCTGTGGTGAGTTCCGGCAGTATTTCTTGAAGCTTTTCACCAGGGAGCCCGGACTGAGTTCTGCTCAGTTCGACACCTATCTTGCCGACTTTCCTCGTCTTTCGGCGACTGAAGCGGCTGGGTGTGAGGGGCGCATAAAGGAGGAGGAGATTCGGGATGCACTGAAGTCGGTCGGGCTGGACAGGTCCCCCGGAATTGATGGTCTGCCCTACGAAGTGTACTTGAGGTTGTCGCACATGTTTGTCCCCTTGCTGGCAACCATCTATAACAACTGGATGAGGCAGGGTACTATACCCAGACGCTTCACCAGGGGTATAGTGAAGTTGCTTCGTAAGAACAAACATGGTGGGGATGGGATTAGTAACTTTCGCCCTTTAACGATGCTTAACACTGACTTAAAGATTTTGGCGAAGATCCTGGCAAACCGTTTGCAGACTGTCCTGCCTAGTCTGATTTGCCCCGAGCAGACTTGTGCTGTGAAGGGTAGGACTATCCAGGACAGTCTTCATCTGGTCCGCACGATCGTAGAAAAAGTCGACGGAAATGCCGCGCTGATCAATTTAGATCAGTCCAAGGCCTTCGATAGGGTTGACCATGCTTTTCTGGAGGCTGTCTTGTCTTCGGCCGGCTTCGGGGTTGATTTTCGCACCTGGATACGTCTCCTTTATGCGTCCCCCGGAGTCATGGTGGAGGTGAATGGGGTAAGGTCGGAGCCCTTCACTCTGACTCGATCGATTCGGCAAGGTTGCCCGTTATCGCCTATGTTATATATCCTGGCGTTAGAGCCTTTTCTACGCAGGATAAAGGCGAACCCGGTCCTACGCGGCCTCACGCTACCTGGCGCCAGTGAGGTAGCCAGGTACACTGCATACGCTGACGACGTCAGCGTGCTTGTAACGAGCAGTGCCGAGGTGGAGGAGGTGAGCAAAGAAATCGGAAGGTACGAAGCTGTAACAGGGGCCAAGATTAACCGCGAAAAGTCTGTCGGCTTGCGGTTGGGCTCGTGGAAAGGCTATGCCCTTCCCGGCCCTTTCATTTGGAAAGACGGTCCGTGCAAGATACTCGGCGTCTGGTTTGGGCCTGATCTTCAATTGGAAAAAAATTGGTCGGAAGTACTGGATAAGGTCGTAGCCGCAACTGAGTTGTGGCTGCGTAGACGGCTTTCCCTTAAGGGTCGGGCTGAGGTGTGCTGTTCGCACATCTACTCCCTAGCCGTATACCGACTTTCAGTGCTTCCTATCCCGGCCACCATCCTATTCAAGCTGGAAAGGATTCTCTTCCAGTTTCTCTGGGCAAAGAGACATCCTTTGGTGCGACGGGAGATCTGTTACCTTCACCCTTCTGAAGGCGGTCTAGGAGTACCTAACGTCGAGGTACGGCGCCATACTTTGCGTCTTACTTTCCTAGACCGGATGTGTTCACGAGACACGGCGGCGGGAAGCGTCTGGAAAGAAGACGCTAAACAGTCTTTCCCGTCGCTAAGAAGTGTGCATTTTGCTGATGGGGAGGCCCATCGGTTGCCCAGACGCGAATGCCCCTTCTATCGCGAGTGCCGGCATGCTTTGAAAGTTCTCTCTCGGCTGCAGACAGGTCTCTCTGACAGCCGGCCGTTGTCGAGTAAGGCATTATATCGTTGTTTAGTTAGGGGGGCCGCTAGCGATGGTCTGATTGGCGAGCTCGGTGTGACGGAGGCGGAGGGTCGCTTACTGTGGCCTTGGGCCCCCAGGATGAGGTGTCTCAATAATGACGAGGCTTCCCTCACCTGGCTGGTCATTCGGAATGCCCTCTGGGTCGGCAAGAAATTGTTTGCAGCGCAACAGGCCATTTCGCCTGAGTGCGGCCGGTGCGGTGATTTGGAGGAGACTATTAGTCACGCCTTCTTTCACTGCCCGGTCGTACGGCCGCTGTGCAAGCTTCTTGAAGGCTACATGGTCCGCATCCTCAATGGAAAGTTTTTTGTCCTGGAAGCCAGTTCTGTGTGCAGCAATGTGGTACCGAGGTTGAACAGACAGGAACACTATGTGTTTCTCTGCTTACTCGGCGTTATGCGTGTCGTGATGTGGACGACGAGAAAGAAGGAACTCTACGAGGACGAGTCTTTTTCTTCTCAGACCCTGGTGGCATTTTACAAACACCAAATCAAAGTCAAAATCCGGTCTGAGAGAAGGAGACTCTCTTCGCTGGAGTTTGGCGAAAGGTGGGTGACTGTTGCGCGCTTGTGTCGCGTGGTAGGAGCCAACCTTACTTTCACTTTGGACGTTCCAGGGACTTAAGAATTTTGAGTTACCGGAAGGACGTGACCACCCAGCCCAGGTAAGTTAGAATTTTTTAGGCCATTTTGATTTAGTTTGTTCCTAATTTAGTTAACTTAGCTAGAGTATGCAAGGTCATTGGGCCCCCCCTTTTTTTGTCCCCTTGTTTTGTTTCACTCCCCCTTCCCTTCCCCCTGTTAGGTGACAGGAATTGGAGTTCTCCAGGAGTGCGATGGAGGGCTTATGTTAATTCATATTTATTGTTTACTTATATTTTGTACTATTTATTTATCTCATTTGATTATTTTTCCTCCTTCGACACTATTTTCGACTGGTTAACTCCTTTTTCTGCCATGTTTTAGTACGTGGGGGGGACCCCATACTAACCATCATAATGTATATATGTTTTGTTCATTTTCGTTTTTAGGGGAGTTTTTAATAAATGTATATAGCGTTCGTAAAGTTTTTTTAAAATCGCTCCCCTCCCCCTCACTTTGTAAATATGGGATTAAGTTTAGAAGTCCATGGAGCAGTAGTGTTTTGGTGATTGATGTTTTTGGTGAATGCAGTATGATAGTGATATGTTCTTTTGAGGTATTTTGGTGTTTTTTAATTTGGAGATATGTATTGGTCAGTGAATGAGTCTAGTTAAGTTAGAGATTAGGATAGTGTAGACCAGCCTTCCCCACCCAATTTTTAGGCCTTGTGCCAAATTTGTATTTCCCCACATATTTTTTTTAAAAAAATACAATAAATAATTTCAAGGCGCCACCCATTTGACTTCATTGGTCCCATTTTGACCAGTTTTTCAAAAAAAAAATTTTTCATTTCAGCCACACGGATTACCACTCTTCTCATCGTGACGACTTCTCCCGGCCGGGCTGAAATTTTCTGACCTGGTTGGTTTTTAAAAAAAGTTAAGTTTTTTTTTACCTTTTCATATTTTTGGTTTTTTTTGTTTTCACATTCACCCCCCCCCCTGTCTAAACAGCATATCAATTATGGCCGGCCGGGCAGATGGCTCGGCCAAAAAGGCCCTTTTTTCCCCTACAAAGGGTGACCCTCCCCCCCAGGTGAAAAAGAAAAAAGAATCACCTACCCCCAAAAATGCCCCTCCCCCTGACCAGAAAGAAAAAACGCCCCCCAAAAAATCATCTTCCCCCGACAAAAATGCCACACCAGGAAAAATCTCCGAAGAAAAAGAAAATAGTTGGACAGCCCCCCCGAAAATACAGGTCGATGTCGACGACCTGCTCCAGCGAGCAAAGGCCATCTCCAGTGAAATACAGGAGCATGGCCTTATGTTCAATTTGGAGGAGGTAAGACAAGACCAGAAAAAAAGAACGGTGTCTGTCTTTTTAGTGGACAAACGATCCAGGAAAATCGTTAAGCCCGCAAAAGACATGGTTCTCCGTCAGATTTCCAGCCTGGGCGTAAAAGCACAAGCTATAATTGCTGGTGCTTCTTACGCTTTCTGGGATATATTGGTACCGACTGTAGAAGAAGCCGTCGCCCTAACAAAAAAATCACTGGAAAATAAAGAATACTTTTTCAGAACGGAATACATGGGGCGACGGCGGACCACGGTATCAATATACGAGGTCCCGAGCTACCTTCGAGACGCAAATTTAGCCGCGTACATGCTACAATTTGGTGACATCGTCTCTGCGACACATGATGGAATGCGTGGGGAATGGAGGTTTGACATTATGTTAGACATGAAAACCTTCTACTCCGTTCCCAACTGGTTGGAGGTGGAAGGGCGCAGGCTTCCCGTAATAGTATCGGGAAGGAAACCCGCCTGCTGGCACTGTGGCGAGATTGGTCACCTCTCCGCAGTTTGCCCGGGGAAGAAGGCCCCGAAGAAGCCCGACCATAAACCCGGTACCCTCTCACCTGTTGTTAAAAGCAACCCAGAAAAGGAGGCTCCCGTAGTCTCGCCCACACCAGCGGGTAAAAAAAACCCCACTCCCCCTTCGTCCCCTACGGTTAACTCCGAAGAGGCGAAGGCTGAGTGGCTGACTGTGGGAAAAGGTGGGAGGAAGCTCCAACCTGAGGATCCTCGCTCCCAAAAGTCGTCCCAGGTGGGCACCGACAGTTCAACACCCCCCTCAAAAATGTCCAATACCAGCAAGTTACCCACATATGCCCAAAAATCATCCCCCCCAAAAAATAAAGGCCCATTCAAGACCCCACCCAAACAACACACTCCTCCCAAGGTCAGATGCTTCAGCCCAGGCCGGGAGAAGTTTGAAAAACTACTCGAATTTAAAAAGCGGCTGGACCAGGAGAGAAAATCATCTCCACGACCAGGGTCCTCTCATTCCACCCCTTCATCACCTAGACATCCTCGCACCATCCGACCGCCACCAACAACACCACCTCATAGATCCATGCCTCCACCTCTCATGTCCGTCTTAATACAGAAGAAAAAGGGACCCACCCCCCCTCCGCTGCCGTTGGAATCACCACCAACTAGACCAGCACCACCAGCAACAGCAACCTCATCATCACCATCTACCACACCAAAGAAACGGCAGCGGAGCTCATCCATCGACAGCTCGGGGGATGAGGTCCCTAAACATATAAGAAAACGGGACAAACCGCGCCATAACACCGGATCAAACATCTGCCGGGTGGATGAGGGGGCCCTGGATCGTCTTCATAAGGTCCAGCCGCAGCTGTTGAAAGACTTAAGGGTCCTCCACAACTTCAAAGAAGTCAACGGTTGCAATGTGGAGGACCCTAAAAATTTTCCCAACACATGGATCACCACCGTCATTCGGAAGGGCCGAGGGTCGGAAGGTGTGATGAAGATGCTCGGGGAAGCCAACGAGGCCCTCGGCCCTATATCATTCATAAAAGACGATCTTGCATCCTGTAAGGGGCTCGTTGGGAGGGTCCCTGTTGTTTTGCACCCCTCCCTTTATAGGGCTGTAAAATTAACCTTTCCGCGGGACGTCGGGGGTCTCGCTCATGACGGAGCCATCGATAATGAGATGGCCACGGGATCCATGAGCCAGACCGTCGGAGTCCTGACCCCAGCCATGTTTAGTCCGGGCACTCAACCCCTGTAATGTTCATGATGGATTTAAGATTGGCGAGTATAAATGGCCGCGGCCTGAGGTCGGATTCGAGAAGATCCCATTTATTTTTATACCTCCAGCGTCGCGGCATTGATATATGTTGTTTGCAGGAGACTCGTTTTGATTTCAACTTCCATGAAGATATTCTGTCGAAGGACTATTTGTCCTTCTCAGCATGTTTTGATGGTCGTTCCAGAGGTGTCACCTGGCTGATAAGTAGACGTCTGGGCGCCACGTGTGCTCTTGTTCTTTCAGATCCGGCGGGCAGACTTTGCGTGGTGGACGTTACCATAAAGGATAAGGCGTTTCGGCTGATTGGGGTTTATGGACCCAACGCTACTAGTGAGCTCCCTGCGTTTTTCCGGCGCATCGAGCCGTACGTCAGTCCGTCGAAGCGGGTAATTTTAGTGGGAGATTGGAACGCCGTCCTTGATCCCAATTTAGATAGAGGGGCTATTAGTTCGGGTACTAACACGTTGGATGCCAGATATTTTCGCGAGTTTGTACAGCGATTTGATCTCGCTGACAAATTTCGCGAAAGGCATCCAAATAAGTTAGTTTGGACTTGGACCGGTAGGGGCGCCTCGGCCCAGCTTTATAGCTATTTGGACCGAGTGTTAGTTAAGCGAGTCGACTTAGACTATTTAGGTGGTCCAAGTTTTGAGCCATATAAAGATTCCGACCACAAATTTTTATGTGTGTCGATTAGGTTAGATAAGGCTAGATGTAGGATGTCTGGTTACTGGAAATTCAACCTTTCCCTTTTGGCGGAGGCTGACTTCCGGAACCAGCTAGAACTAACGATAAAGCGGGAATTGACGGGGGCTATTATGGGAAATAGGTGGTGGGCTAACCTTAAGGATAGCATTAGATCCTTTGCTGCCGACTATAGTAGGAGACTCAAGTCAGCTAGGGTAGCGGAGCAAAGGTCGATTAAGGATAAGCTAGATAGGGCGGTGTTGGCGGGAGATAGTGGTCAAGTTAACGTAGCTAAGGCCGAGCTGGCCTCCTTGCAAATTAAGGAGTACCAAGCTCTGGTAGTTAGGGCTAGGTTAAAGAGAATGTCGTGCGAGGCGACGAATATGGCCCAGGAATTACGGGCCGAGGAACTCAGGCATGCTACAGATCGGCATATCGCCAGTGTCACATCGCCGGAGGGGCTCCGTCGAACTACAAACGAAGCCATTTGTGGGGAGTTCCGGCAGTATTTCTTGAAGCTTTTCACCAGGGAGCCCGGACTGAGTTCTGCTCAGTTCGACACCTATCTTGCCGACTTTCCTCGTCTTTCGGCGACTGAAGCGGCTGGGTGTGAGGGGCGCATAAAGGAGGAGGAGATTCGGGATGCACTGAAGTCGGTCGGGCTGGACAGGTCCCCCGGAATTGATGGTCTGCCCTACGAAGTGTACTTGAGGTTGTCGCACATGTTTGTCCCCTTGCTGGCAACCATCTATAACAACTGGATGAGGCAGGGTACTATACCCAGACGCTTCACCAGGGGTATAGTGAAGTTGCTTCGTAAGAACAAACATGGTGGGGATGGGATTAGTAACTTTCGCCCTTTAACGATGCTTAACACTGACTTAAAGATTTTGGCGAAGATCCTGGCAAACCGTTTGCAGATTGTCCTGCCTAGTCTGATTTGCCCCGAGCAGACTTGTGCTGTGAAGGGTAGGACTATCCAGGACAGTCTTCATCTGGTCCGCACGATCGTAGAAAAAGTCGACGGAAATGCCGCGCTGATCAATTTAGATCAGTCCAAGGCCTTCGATAGGGTTGACCATGCTTTTCTGGAGGCTGTCTTGTCTTCGGCCGGCTTCGGGGTTGATTTTCGCACCTGGATACGTCTCCTTTATGCGTCCCCCGGAGTCATGGTGGAGGTGAATGGGGTAAGGTCGGAGCCCTTCACTCTGACTCGATCGATTCGGCAAGGTTGCCCGTTATCGCCTATGTTATATATCCTGGCGTTAGAGCCTTTTCTACGCAGGATAAAGGCGAACCCGGTCCTACGCGGCCTCACGCTACCTGGCGCCAGTGAGGTAGCCAGGTACACTGCATACGCTGACGACGTCAGCGTGCTTGTAACGAGCAGTGCCGAGGTGGAGGAGGTGAGCAAAGAAATCGGAAGGTACGAAGCTGTAACAGGGGCCAAGATTAACCGCGAAAAGTCTGTCGGCTTGCGGTTGGGCTCGTGGAAAGGCTATGCCCTTCCCGGCCCTTTCATTTGGAAAGACGGTCCGTGCAAGATACTCGGCGTCTGGTTTGGGCCTGATCTTCAATTGGAAAAAAATTGGTCGGAAGTACTGGATAAGGTCGTAGCCGCAACTGAGTTGTGGCTGCGTAGACGGCTTTCCCTTAAGGGTCGGGCTGAGGTGTGCTGTTCGCACATCTACTCCCTAGCCGTATACCGACTTTCAGTGCTTCCTATCCCGGCCACCATCCTATTCAAGCTGGAAAGGATTCTCTTCCAGTTTCTCTGGGCAAAGAGACATCCTTTGGTGCGACGGGAGATCTGTTACCTTCACCCTTCTGAAGGCGGTCTAGGAGTACCTAACGTCGAGGTACGACGTCATACTTTGCGTCTTACTTTCCTAGACCGGATGTGTTCACGAGACACGGCGGCGGGAAGCGTCTGGAAAGAAGACGCTAAACAGTCTTTCCCGTCGCTAAGAAGTGTGCATTTTGCTGATGGGGAGGCCCATCGGTTGCCCAGACGCGAATGCCCCTTCTATCGCGAGTGCCGGCATGCTTTGAAAGTTCTCTCTCGGCTGCAGACAGGTCTCTCTGACAGCCGGCCGTTGTCGAGTAAGGCATTATATCGTTGTTTAGTTAGGGGGGCCGCTAGCGATGGTCTGATTGGCGAGCTCGGCGTGACGGAGGCGGAGGGTCGCTTACTGTGGCCTTGGGCCCCCAGGATGAGGTGTCTCAATAATGACGAGGCTTCCCTCACCTGGCTGGTCATTCGGAATGCCCTCTGGGTCGGCAAGAAATTGTTTGCAGCGCAACAGGCCATTTCACCTGAGTGCGGCCGGTGCGGTGATTTGGAGGAGACTATTAGTCACGCCTTCTTTCACTGCCCGGTCGTACGGCCGCTGTGCAAGCTTCTTGAAGGCTACATGGTCCGCATCCTCAATGGAAAGTTTTTTGTCCTGGAAGCCAGTTCTGTGTGCAGCAATGTGGTACCGAGGTTGAACAGACAGGAACACTATGTGTTTCTCTGCTTACTCGGCGTTATGCGTGTCGTGATGTGGACGACGAGAAAGAAGGAACTCTACGAGGACGAGTCTTTTTCTTCTCAGACCCTGGTGGCATTTTACAAACACCAAATCAAAGTCAAAATCCGGTCTGAGAGAAAGAGACTCTCTTCGCTGGAGTTTGGCGAAAGGTGGGTGACTGTTGCGCGCTTGTGTCGCGTGGTAGGAGCCAACCTTACTTTCACTCTGGACATTCCAGGGACTTAAGAATTTTGAGTTACCGGAAGGACGTGACCACCCAGCCCAGGTAAGTTAGAATTTTTTTTAGGCCATTTTGATTTAGTTTGTTCCTAATTTAGTTAACTTAGCTAGAGTATGCAAGGTCATTGGGCCCCTCTTTTTTTGTCCCCTTCTTTTGTTTCACTCTCCCTTCCCTTCCCCCTGTTAGATGACAGGAATTGGAGTTCTCCAGGAGTGCGATGGAGGGCTTATGTTAATTCATAATTATTGTTTACTTATATTTTGTACTATTTATTTACCTTATTTGATTATTTTTCCTCCTTCGACACTATTTTCGACTGGTTAACTCCTCTTTCTGCCATGTTTTAGTACGTGGGGGGGACCCCATACTAACCATCATAATGTATATATGTTTTGTTCATTTTCGTTTTTAGGGGAGTTTTTAATAAATGTATATAGCGTTCGTTTAGTTTTTTTTAAAATCGCTCCCCTCCCCCTCACTTTGTAAATATGGGAGTAAGTTTAGAAGTCCATGGAGCAGTAGTGTTTTGGTGATTGTTGTTTTTGGTGAATGCAGTATGATAGTGATATGTTCTTTTGAGGTATTTTGGTGTTTTTTTTAATTTGGAGATATGTATTGGTCAGTGAATGAGTCTAGTTAAGTTAGAGATTAGGATAGTGTAGACCAGCCTTCCCCACCCAATTTTTAGGCCTTGTGCCAAATTTGTATTTCCCCACATATTTTTTTAAAAAATACAATAAATTATTTTCAAGGCGCCACCCAGTCTTTTCGACAAGTCATTTTGGAC
This sequence comes from Sepioteuthis lessoniana, assembly GCA_963585895.1. Classification (NCBI taxonomy): domain Eukaryota; kingdom Metazoa; phylum Mollusca; class Cephalopoda; order Myopsida; family Loliginidae; genus Sepioteuthis; species Sepioteuthis lessoniana. The sequence continues at coordinate 123,469,545 of OY757910.1, forward strand.
ATTATAACGCATTTGGACCTATTACCAAAGGATTTTTTATTACCATATCATCACGTTGATTTCTCCCGGCTGGGCTGAATTATACTGACCTGGTTAGGAAAATTAAGTTAAGTTTTTTTTTCTTTCCCTTTTTTTACACATCCACACCTCCCTTTTTTGTCCCACATAGCCTATCATTTATGGCCGGCCGGCCAGACGGCTCGGCCATAAAGGCTTTATTTTCCCCTGTTAAGGGCAACACTCCCCCTCAGGTAAAAAAGGGGAAAAAAGAGTCACCTTGTGACAAGAGTGCCCCTCCTCCTCCTGACCAAAATCAACAACAAAAAAAAGAAAAATCACCCCCCAAAAAACAACCCTCCCCTAACAAAGATGAAAAAGTAGAAGATAAAGAAATAAATGAAAATAGCTGGACAGCACCCCCGAAAATACAGGTCGATGTCGACGACCTGCTCCAGCGAGCAAAGGCCATCTCCAGTGAAATACAGGAGCATGGCCTTATGTTCAATTTGGAGGAGGTAAGACAAGACCAGAAAAAAAGAACGGTGTCTGTCTTTTTAGTGGACAAACGATCCAGGAAAATCGTTAAGCCCGCAAAAGACATGGTTCTCCGTCAGATTTCCAGCCTGGGCGTAAAAGCACAAGCTATAATTGCTGGTGCTTCTTACGCTTTCTAGGATATATTGGTACCGACTGTAGAAGAAGCCGTCGCCCTAACAAAAAAATCACTGGAAAATAAAGAATACTTTTTCAGAACGGAATACATGGGGCGACGGCGGACCACGGTATCAATATACGAGGTCCCGAGCTACCTTCGAGACGCAAATTTAGCCGCGTACATGCTACAATTTGGTGACATCGTCTCTGCGACACATGATGGAATGCGTGGGGAATGGAGGTTTGACATTATGTTAGACATGAAAACCTTCTACTCCGTTCCCAACTGGTTGGAGGTGGAAGGGCGCAGGCTTCCCGTAATAGTATCGGGAAGGAAACCCGCCTGCTGGCACTGTGGCGAGATTGGTCACCTCTCCGCAGTTTGCCCGGGGAAGAAGGCCCCGAAGAAGCCCGACCATAAACCCGGTACCCTCTCACCTGTTGTTAAAAGCAACCCAGAAAAGGAGGCTCCCGTAGTCTCGCCCACACCAGCGGGTAAAAAAAAACCCACTCCCCCTTCGTCCCCTACGGTTAACTCCGAAGAGGCGAAGGCTGAGTGGCTGACTGTGGGAAAAGGTGGGAGGAAGCTCCAACCTGAGGATCCTCGCTCCCAAAAGTCGTCCCAGGTGGGCACCGACAGTTCAACACCCCCCTCAAAAATGTCCAATACCAGCAAGTTACCCACATATGCCCAAAAATCATCCCCCCCAAAAAATAAAGGCCCATTCAAGACCCCACCCAAACAACACACTCCTCCCAAGGTCAGATGCTTCAGCCCAGGCCGGGAGAAGTTTGAAAAACTACTCGAATTTAAAAAGCGGCTGGACCAGGAGAGAAAATCATCTCCACGACCAGGGTCCTCTCATTCCACCCCTTCATCACCTAGACATCCTCGCACCATCCGACCGCCACCAACAACACCACCTCATAGATCCATGCCTCCACCTCTCATGTCCGTCTTAATACAGAAGAAAAAGGGACCCACCCCCCCTCCGCTGCCGTTGGAATCACCACCAACTAGACCAGCACCACCAGCAACAGCAACCTCATCATCACCATCTACCACACCAAAGAAACGGCAGCGGAGCTCGTCAATCGACAGCTCGGGGGATGAGGTCCCCAAACATATAAAAAAAAAGGATAAACCACGTCATCACACCGGTTTAAACATCTGCCGGGTGGATGAGGGGGCCCTGGATCGTCTTCATAAGGTCCAGCCGCAGCTGTTGAAAGACTTAAGGGTCCTCCACAACTTCAAAGAAGTCAACGGTTGCAATGTGGAGGACCCTAAAAATTTTCCCAACACATGGATCACCACCGTCATTCGGAAGGGCCGAGGGTCGGAAGGTGTGATGAAAATGCTCGGGGAAGCCAACGAGGCCCTCGGCCCTATATCATTCATAAAAGACGATCTTGCATCCTGTAAGGGGCTCGTTGGGAGGGTCCCTGTTGTTTTGCACCCCTCCCTTTATAGGGCTGTAAAATTAACCTTTCCGCGGGACGTCGGGGGTCTCGCTCATGACGGAGCCATCGATAATGAGATGGCCACGGGATCCATGAGCCAGACCGTCGGAGTCCTGACCCCAGCCATGTTTAGTCCGGGCACTCAACCCCTGTAATGTTCATGATGGATTTAAGATTGGCGAGTATAAATGGCCGCGGCCTGAGGTCGGATTCGAGAAGATCCCATTTATTTTTATACCTCCAGCGTCGCGGCATTGATATATGTTGTTTGCAGGAGACTCGTTTTGATTTCAACTTCCATGAAGATATTCTGTCGAAGGACTATTTGTCCTTCTCAGCATGTTTTGATGGTCGTTCCAGAGGTGTCACCTGGCTGATAAGTAGACGTCTGGACGCCACGTGTGCTCTTGTTCTTTCAGATCCGGCGGGCAGACTTTGCGTGGTGGATGTTACCATAAAGGATAAGGCGTTTCGGCTGATTGGGGTTTATGGACCCAACGCTACCAGTGAGCTCCCTGCGTTTTTCCGGCGCATCGAGCCGTACGTTAGTCCGTCGAAGCGGGTAATTTTAGTGGGAGATTGGAACGCCGTCCTTGATCCCAATTTAGATAGAGGGGCTATTAGTTCGGGTACTAACACGTTGGATGCCAGATATTTTCGCGAGTTTGTACAGCGATTTGATCTCGCTGACAAATTTCGCGAAAGGCATCCAAATAAGTTAGTTTGGACTTGGACCGGTAGGGGCGCCTCGGCCCAGCTTTATAGCTATTTGGACCGAGTGTTAGTTAAGCGAGTCGACTTAGACTATTTAGGTGGTCCAAGTTTTGAGCCATATAAAGATTCCGACCACAAATTTTTATGTGTGTCGATTAAGTTAGATAAGGCTAGATGTAGGATGTCTGGTTACTGGAAATTCAACCTTTCCCTTTTGGCGGAGGCTGACTTCCGGAACCAGCTAGAACTAACGATAAAGCGGGAATTGACGGGGGCTATTATGGGAAATAGGTGGTGGGCTAACCTTAAGGATAGCATTAGATCCTTTGCTGCCGACTATAGTAGGAGACTCAAGTCAGCTAGGGTAGCGGAGCAAAGGTCGATTAAGGATAAGCTAGATAGGGCGGTGTTGGCGGGAGATAGTGGGCAAGTTAACGTAGCTAAGGCCGAGCTGGCCTCCTTGCAAATTAAGGAGTACCAAGCTCTGGTAGTTAGGGCTAGGTTAAAGAGAATGTCGTGCGAGGCGACGAATATGGCCCAGGAATTACGGGCCGAGGAACTCAGGCATGCTACAGATCGGCATATCGCCAGTGTCACATCGCCGGAGGGGCTCCGTCGAACTACAAACGAAGCCATCTGTGGGGAGTTCCGGCAGTATTTCTTGAAGCTTTTCACCAGGGAGCCCGGACTGAGTTCTGCTCAGTTCGACACCTATCTTGCCGACTTTCCTCGCCTTTCGGCGACTGAAGCGGCTGGGTGTGAGGGGCGCATAAAGGAGGAGGAGATTCGGGATGCACTGAAGTCGGTCGGGCTGGACAAGTCCCCCGGAATTGATGGTCTGCCCTACGAAGTGTACTTGAGGTTGTCGCACATGTTTGTCCCCTTGCTGGCAACCATCTATAACAACTGGATGAGGCAGGGTACTATACCCAGACGCTTCACCAGGGGTATAGTGAAGTTGCTTCGTAAGAACAAACATGGTGGGGATGGGATTAGTAACTTTCGCCCTTTAACGATGCTTAACACTGACTTAAAGATTTTGGCGAAGATCCTGGCAAACCGTTTGCAGACTGTCCTGCCTAGTCTGATTTGCCCCGAGCAGACTTGTGCTGTGAAGGGTAGGACTATCCAGGACAGTCTTCATCTGGTCCGCACGATCGTAGAAAAAGTCGACGGAAATGCCGCGCTGATCAATTTAGATCAGTCCAAGGCCTTCGATAGGGTTGACCATGCTTTTCTGGAGGCTGTCTTGTCTTCGGCCGGCTTCGGGGTTGATTTTCGCACCTGGATACGTCTCCTTTATGCGTCCCCCGGAGTCATGGTGGAGGTGAATGGGGTAAGGTCGGAGCCCTTCACTCTGACTCGATCGATTCGGCAAGGTTGCCCGTTATCGCCTATGTTATATATCCTGGCGTTAGAGCCTTTTCTACGCAGGATAAAGGCGAACCCGGTCCTACGCGGCCTCACGCTACCTGGCGCCAGTGAGGTAGCCAGGTACACTGCATACGCTGACGACGTCAGCGTGCTTGTAACGAGCAGTGCCGAGGTGGAGGAGGTGAGCAAAGAAATCGGAAGGTACGAAGCTGTAACAGGGGCCAAGATTAACCGCGAAAAGTCTGTCGGCTTGCGGTTGGGCTCGTGGAAAGGCTATGCCCTTCCCGGCCCTTTCATTTGGAAAGACGGTCCGTGCAAGATACTCGGCGTCTGGTTTGGGCCTGATCTTCAATTGGAAAAAAATTGGTCGGAAGTACTGGATAAGGTCGTAGCCGCAACTGAGTTGTGGCTGCGTAGACGGCTTTCCCTTAAGGGTCGGGCAGAGGTGTGCTGTTCGCACATCTACTCCCTAGCCGTATACCGACTTTCAGTGCTTCCTATCCCGGCCACCATCCTATTCAAGCTGGAAAGGATTCTCTTCCAGTTTCTCTGGGCAAAGAGACATCCTTTGGTGCGACGGGAGATCTGTTACCTTCACCCTTCTGAAGGCGGTCTAGGAGTACCTAACGTCGAGGTACGGCGCCATACTTTGCGTCTTACTTTCCTAGACCGGATGTGTTCACGAGACACGGCGACGGGAAGCGTCTGGAAAGAAGACGCTAAACAGTCTTTCCCGTCGCTAAGAAGTGTGCATTTTGCTGATGGGGAGGCCCATCGGTTGCCCAGACGCGAATGCCCTTTCTATCGCGAGTGCCGGCATGCTTTGAAGGTTCTCTCTCGGCTGCAGACAGGTCTCTCTGACAGCCGGCCGTTGTCGAGTAAGGCATTATATCGTTGTTTAGTTAGGGGAGCCGCTAGCGATGGTCTGATTGGCGAGCTCGGTGTGACGGAGGCGGAGGGTCGCTTACTGTGGCCTTGGGCCCCCAGGATGAGGTGTCTCAATAATGACGAGGCTTCCCTCACCTGGCTGGTCATTCGGAATGCCCTCTGGGTCGGCAAGAAATTGTTTGCAGCGCAACAGGCCATTTCGCCTGAGTGCGGCCGGTGCGGTGATTTGGAGGAGACTATTAGTCACGCCTTCTTTCACTGCCCGGTCGTACGGCCGCTGTGCAAGCTTCTTGAAGGCTACATGGTCCGCATCCTCAATGGAAAGTTTTTTGTCCTGGAAGCCAGTTCTGTGTGCAGCAATGTGGTACCGAGGTTGAACAGACAGGAACACTATGTGTTTCTCTGCTTACTCGGCGTTATGCGTGTCGTGATGTGGACGACGAGAAAGAAGGAACTCTACGAGGACGAGTCTTTTTCTTCTCAGACCCTGGTGGCATTTTACAAACACCAAATCAAAGTCAAAATCCGGTCTGAGAGAAAGAGACTCTCTTCGCTGGAGTTTGGCGAAAGGTGGGTGACTGTTGCGCGCTTGTGTCGCGTGGTAGGAGCCAACCTTACTTTCACTTTGGACGTTCCAGGGACTTAAGAATTTTGAGTTACCGGAAGGACGTGACCACCCAGCCCAGGTAAGTTAGAATTTTTTAGGCCATTTTGATTTAGGTTGTTCCTAATTTAGTTAACTTAGCTAGAGTATGCAAGGTCATTGGGCCCCCCCTTTTTTGTCCCCTTGTTTTGTTTCACTCCCCCTTCCCTTCCCCCTGTTAGGTGACAGGAATTGGAGTTCTCCAGGAGTGCGATGGAGGGCTTATGTTAATTCATATTTATTGTTTACTTATATTTTGTACTATTTATTTATCTCATTTGATTATTTTTCCTCCTTCGACACTATTTTCGACTGGTTAACTCCTTTTTCTGCCATGTCTTAGTACGTGGGGGGGACCCCATACTAACCATCATAATGTATATATGTTTTGTTCATTTTCGTTTTTAGGGGAGTTTTTAATGAATGTATATAGCGTTCGTTTAGTCTTTTAAAATCGCTCCCCTCCCCCTCACTTTGTAAATATGGGATTAAGTTTAGAAGTCCATGGAGCAGTAGTGTTTTGGTGATTGTTGTTTTTGGTGAATGCAGTATGATAGTGATATGTTCTTTTGAGGTATTTTGGTGTTTTTTAATTTGGAGATATGTATTGGTCAGTGAATGAGTCTAGTTAAGTTAGAGATTAGGATAGTGTAGACCAGCCTTCCCCACCCAATTTTTAGGCCTTGTGCCAAATTTGTATTTCCCCACATATTTTTTTAAAAATACAATAAATAACTTCAAGGCGCCACCCAGTCTTTTCGACAAGTCATTTTGGACATTATAACGCATTTGGACCTATTACCAAAGGATTTTTTATTACCATATCATCACGTTGATTTCTCCCGGCTGGGCTGAATTATACTGACCTGGTTAGGAAAATTAAGTTAAGTTTTTTTTTCTTTCCCTTTTTTTACACATCCACACCTCCCTTTTTTGTCCCACATAGCCTATCATTTATGGCCGGCCGGCCAGACGGCTCGGCCATAAAGGCTTTATTTTCCCCTGTTAAGGGCAACACTCCCCCTCAGGTAAAAAAGGGGAAAAAAGAGTCACCTTGTGACAAGAGTGCCCCTCCTCCTCCTGACCAAAATCAACAACAAAAAAAAGAAAAATCACCCCCCAAAAAACAACCCTCCCCTAACAAAGATGAAAAAGTAGAAGATAAAGAAATAAATGAAAATAGCTGGACAGCACCCCCGAAAATACAGGTCGATGTCGACGACCTGCTCCAGCGAGCAAAGGCCATCTCCAGTGAAATACAGGAGCATGGCCTTATGTTCAATTTGGAGGAGGTAAGACAAGACCAGAAAAAAAGAACGGTGTCTGTCTTTTTAGTGGACAAACGATCCAGGAAAATCGTTAAGCCCGCAAAAGACATGGTTCTCCGTCAGATTTCCAGCCTGGGCGTAAAAGCACAAGCTATAATTGCTGGTGCTTCTTACGCTTTCTGGGATATATTGGTACCGACTGTAGAAGAAGCCGTCGCCCTAACAAAAAAATCACTGGAAAATAAAGAATACTTTTTCAGAACGGAATACATGGGGCGACGGCGGACCACGGTATCAATATACGAGGTCCCGAGCTACCTTCGAGACGCAAATTTAGCCGCGTACATGCTACAATTTGGTGACATCGTCTCTGCGACACATGATGGAATGCGTGGGGAATGGAGGTTTGACATTATGTTAGACATGAAAACCTTCTACTCCGTTCCCAACTGGTTGGAGGTGGAAGGGCGCAGGCTTCCCGTAATAGTATCGGGAAGGAAACCCGCCTGCTGGCACTGTGGCGAGATTGGTCACCTCTCCGCAGTTTGCCCGGGGAAGAAGGCCCCGAAGAAGCCCGACCATAAACCCGGTACCCTCTCACCTGTTGTTAAAAGCAACCCAGAAAAGGAGGCTCCCGTAGTCTCGCCCACACCAGCGGGTAAAAAAAAACCCACTCCCCCTTCGTCCCCTACGGTTAACTCCGAAGAGGCGAAGGCTGAGTGGCTGACTGTGGGAAAAGGTGGGAGGAAGCTCCAACCTGAGGATCCTCGCTCCCAAAAGTCGTCCCAGGTGGGCACCGACAGTTCAACACCCCCCTCAAAAATGTCCAATACCAGCAAGTTACCCACATATGCCCAAAAATCATCCCCCCCAAAAAATAAAGGCCCATTCAAGACCCCACCCAAACAACACACTCCTCCCAAGGTCAGATGCTTCAGCCCAGGCCGGGAGAAGTTTGAAAAACTACTCGAATTTAAAAAGCGGCTGGACCAGGAGAGAAAATCATCTCCACGACCAGGGTCCTCTCATTCCACCCCTTCATCACCTAGACATCCTCGCACCATCCGACCGCCACCAACAACACCACCTCATAGATCCATGCCTCCACCTCTCATGTCCGTCTTAATACAGAAGAAAAAGGGACCCACCCCCCCTCCGCTGCCGTTGGAATCACCACCAACTAGACCAGCACCACCAGCAACAGCAACCTCATCATCACCATCTACCACACCAAAGAAACGGCAGCGGAGCTCGTCAATCGACAGCTCGGGGGATGAGGTCCCCAAACATATAAAAAAAAAGGATAAACCACGTCATCACACCGGTTTAAACATCTGCCGGGTGGATGAGGGGGCCCTGGATCGTCTTCATAAGGTCCAGCCGCAGCTGTTGAAAGACTTAAGGGTCCTCCACAACTTCAAAGAAGTCAACGGTTGCAATGTGGAGGACCCTAAAAATTTTCCCAACACATGGATCACCACCGTCATTCGGAAGGGCCGAGGGTCGGAAGGTGTGATGAAAATGCTCGGGGAAGCCAACGAGGCCCTCGGCCCTATATCATTCATAAAAGACGATCTTGCATCCTGTAAGGGGCTCGTTGGGAGGGTCCCTGTTGTTTTGCACCCCTCCCTTTATAGGGCTTTAAAATTAACTTTTCCGCGGGACGTCGGGGGTCTCGCTCATGACGGAGCCATCAATAATGAGATGGCCACGGGATCCATGAGCCAGACCGTCGGAGTCCTGACCCCAGCCATGTTTAGTCCGGGCACTCAACCCCTGTAATGTTCATGATGGATTTAAGATTGGCGAGTATAAATGGCCGCGGCCTGAGGTCGGATTCGAGAAGATCCCATTTATTTTTATACCTCCAGCGTCGCGGCATTGATATATGTTGTTTGCAGGAGACTCGTTTTGATTTCAACTTCCATGAAGATATTCTGTCGAAGGACTATTTGTCTTTCTCAGCATGTTTTGATGGTCGTTCCAGAGGTGTCACCTGGCTGATAAGTAGACGTCTGGGCGCCACGTGTGCTCTTGTTCTTTCAGATCCGGCGGGCAGACTTTGCGTGGTGGACGTTACCATAAAGGATAAGGCGTTTCGGCTGATTGGGGTTTATGGACCCAACGCTACTAGTGAGCTCCCTGCGTTTTTCCGGCGCATCGAGCCGTACGTCAGTCCGTCGAAGCGGGTAATTTTAGTGGGAGATTGGAACGCCGTCCTTGATCCCAATTTAGATAGAGGGGCTATTAGTTCGGGTACTAACACTTTGGATGCCAGATATTTTCGCGAGTTTGTACAGCGACTTGATCTCGCTGACAAATTTCGCGAAAGGCATCCAAATAAGTTAGTTTGGACTTGGACCGTAGGGGCGCCTCGGCCCAGCTTTATAGCTATTTGGACCGAGTGTTAGTTAAGCGAGTCGACTTAGACTATTTAGGTGGTCCAAGTTTTGAGCCATATAAAGATTCCGACCACAAATTTTTATGTGTGTCGATTAGGTTAGATAAGGCTAGATGTAGGATGTCTGGTTACTGGAAATTCAACCTTTCCCTTTTGGCGGAGGCTGACTTCCGGAACCAGCTAGAACTAACGATAAAGCGGGAATTGACGGGGGCTATTATGGGAAATAGGTGGTGGGCTAACCTTAAGGATAGCATTAGATCCTTTGCTGCCGACTATAGTAGGAGACTCAAGTCAGCTAGGGTAGCGGAGCAAAGGTCGATTAAGGATAAGCTAGATAGGGCGGTGTTGGCGGGAGATAATGGGCAAGTTAACGTAGCTAAGGCCGAGCTGGCCTCCTTGCAAATTAAGGAGTACCAAGCTCTGGTAGTTAGGGCTAGGTTAAAGAGAATGTCGTGCGAGGCGACGAATATGGCCCAGGAATTACGGGCCGAGGAACTCAGGCATGCTACAGATCGGCATATCGCCAGTGTCACATCGCCGGAGGGGCTCCGTCGAACTACAAACGAAGCCATCTGTGGTGAGTTCCAGCAGTATTTCTTGAAGCTTTTCACCAGGGAGCCCGGACTGAGTTCTGCTCAGTTCGACACCTATCTTGCCGACTTTCCTCGTCTTTCGGCGACTGAAGCGGCTGGGTGTGAGGGGCGCATAAAGGAGGAGGAGATTCGGGATGCACTGAAGTCGGTCGGGCTGGACAAGTCCCCCGGAATTGATGGTCTGCCCTACGAAGTGTACTTGAGGTTGTCGCACATGTTTGTCCCCTTGCTGGCAACCATCTATAACAACTGGATGAGGCAGGGTACTATACCCAGACGCTTCACCAGGGGTATAGTGAAGTTGCTTCGTAAGAACAAACATGGTGGGGATGGGATTAGTAACTTTCGCCCTTTAACGATGCTTAACACTGACTTAAAGATTTTGGCGAAGATCCTGGCAAACCGTTTGCAGACTGTCCTGCCTAGTCTGATTTGCCCCGAGCAGACTTGTGCTGTGAAGGGTAGGACTATCCAGGACAGTCTTCATCTGGTCCGCACGATCGTAGAAAAAGTCGACGGTAATGCCGCGCTGATCAATTTAGATCAGTCCAAGGCCTTCGATAGGGTTGACCATGCTTTTCTGGAGGCTGTCTTGTCTTCGGCCGGCTTCGGGGTTGATTTTCGCACCTGGATACGTCTCCTTTATGCGTCCCCCGGAGTCGTGGTGGAGGTGAATGGGGTAAGGTCGGAGCCCTTCACTCTGACTCGATCGATTCGGCAAGGTTGCCCGTTATCACCTATGTTATATATCCTGGCGTTAGAGCCTTTTCTACGCAGGATAAAGGCGAACCCGGTCCTACGCGGCCTCACGCTACCTGGCGCCAGTGAGGTAGCCAGGTACACTGCATACGCTGACGACGTCAGCGTGCTTGTAACGAGCAGTGCCGAGGTGGAGGAGGTGAGCAAAGAAATCGGAAGGTACGAAGCTGTAACAGGGGCCAAGATTAACCGCGAAAAGTCTGTCGGCTTGCGGTTGGGCTCGTGGAAAGGCTATGCCCTTCCCGGCCCTTTCATTTGGAAAGACGGTCCGTGCAAGATACTCGGCGTCTGGTTTGGGCCTGATCTTCAATTGGAAAAAAATTGGTCGGAAGTACTGGATAAGGTCGTAGCCGCAACTGAGTTGTGGCTGCGTAGACGGCTTTCCCTTAAGGGTCGGGCAGAGGTGTGCTGTTCGCACATCTACTCCCTAGCCGTATACCGACTTTCAGTGCTTCCTATCCCGGCCACCATCCTATTCAAGCTGGAAAGGATTCTCTTCCAGTTTCTCTGGGCAAAGAGACATCCTTTGGTGCGACGGGAGATCTGTTACCTTCACCCTTCTGAAGGCGGTCTAGGAGTACCTAACGTCGAGGTACGGCGCCATACTTTGCGTCTTACTTTCCTAGACCGGATGTGTTCACGAGACACGGCGGCGGGAAGCGTCTGGAAAGAAGACGCTAAACAGTCTTTCCCGTCGCTAAGAAGTGTGCATTTTGCTGATGGGGAGGCCCATCGGTTGCCCAGACGCGAATGCCCCTTCTATCGCGAGTGCCGGCATGCTTTGAAAGTTCTCTCTCGGCTGCAGACAGGTCTCTCTGACAGCCGGCCGTTGTCGAGTAAGGCATTATATCGTTGTTTAGTTAGGGGGGCCGCTAGCGATGGTCTGATTGGCGAGCTCGGTGTGACGGAGGCGGAAGGTCGCTTACTGTGGCCTTGGGCCCCCAGGATGAGGTGTCTCAATAATGACGAGGCTTCCCTCACCTGGCTGGTCATTCGGAATGCCCTCTGGGTCGGCAAGAAATTGTTTGCAGCGCAACAGGCCATTTCGCCTGAGTGCGGCCGGTGCGGTGATTTGGAGGAGACTATTAGTCACGCCTTCTTTCACTGCCCGGTCGTACGGCCGCTGTGCAAGCTTCTTGAAGGCTACATGGTCCGCATCCTCAATGGAAAGTTTTTTGTCCTGGAAGCCAGTTCTGTGTGCAGCAATGTGGTACCGAGGTTGAACAGACAGGAACACTATGTGTTTCTCTGCTTACTCGGCGTTATGCGTGTCGTGATGTGGACGACGAGAAAGAAGGAACTCTACGAGGACGAGTCTTTTTCTTCTCAGACCCTGGTGGCATTTTATAAACACCAAATCAAAGTCAAAATCCGGTCTGAGAGAAAGAGACTCTCTTCGCTGGAGTTTGGCGAAAGGTGGGTGACTGTTGCGCGCCTGTGTCGCGTGGTAGGAGCCAACCTTATTTTCACTTTGGACATTCCAGGGACTTAAGAATTTTGAGTTACCGGAAGGACGTGACCACCCAGCCCAGGTAAGTTAGAATTTTTTAGGCCATTTTGATTTAGTTTGTTCCTAATTTAGTTAACTTAGCTAGAGTATGCAAGGTCATTGGGCCCCTCTTTTTTTTTTTGCCCCCTTTTGTTTCACTCTCCCTTCCCTTTCCCCTGTTAGGTGACAGGAATTGGAGTTCTCCAGGAGTGCGATGGAGGGCTTATGTTAATTCATATTTATTGTTTACTTATATTTTGTACTATTTATTTATCTTATTTGATTATTTTTCCTCCTTCGACACTATTTTCGACTGGTTAACTCCTCTTTCTGCCATGTTTTAGTACGTGGGGGGGATCCCATACTAACCATCATAATGTATATATGTGTTGTTCATTTTCGTTTTTAGGGGTCATTGTAAATAAAGATGTATATAGCTTTCACTTGTTTTTTAAATTGTTCCCCTCCCCCTCACTTTGTAAATATGGGATTAAGTTTAGAAGTCCATGGAGCAGTAGTGTTGTTTTGGTGATTGTTGTTTTTGGTGAATGCAGTATGATAGTGATATGTTTATTTGAGGTATTTTGGTGTTTTTTAATTTGGAGATATGTATTGGTCAGTGAATGAGTCTAGTTAAGTTAGAGATTAGGATAGTGTAGACCAGCCTTCCCCACCCAATTTTTAGGCCTTGTGCCAAATTTGTAATTTTCCCTTTTATCTTTTTTAAAAAAATTACAATAAATAATTTCAAGGCGCCAGCCAGTTGTCTAGTTTGGTCCAAATTTTGACCGTTTTTTTTAAAAATCAGTTTATTTTCAGTAAAAACATTCCATCGGATTTACCACCTCATCACGACAACTTCTCCCGGCTGGGCTGAAATTTTCTGACCCGGTTGGAAAAAAACAAAAGTTAAGTGCTTTTTCTCCCAATTTTTTTTGTTGTTGTTTTTTTTGTTTTTTTTCTCCTCCTCATTTCTACATTCATTCTTTCATCTAGCACATTATTTATGGCCGGCCGGGCAGAAGGCTCGGCCATAAAGGCCCTTTTCTCACCTAGTAAGGGTGACCCTCCCCCCCCCAGGTGAAAAAGAAGAAAAATACATCACCTGCCCCGAAAAATGCCCCTTCCCCTGACCAGAAAGAAAAAACGCCCCCCAAAAAATCACCTTCCCCAGAAAAGGAAGAAAAATCATCTCCCCAAAAAGGGGGAGATAAAAAAGAAAATAGTTGGACAGCCCCCCCGAAAATACAGGTCGATGTCGACGACCTGCTCCAGCGAGCAAAGGCCATCTCCAGTGAAATACAGGAGCATGGCCTTATGTTCAATTTGGAGGAGGTAAGACAAGACCAGATAAAAAGAACGGTGTCTGTCTTTTTAGTGGACAAACGATCCAGAAAAATCGTTAAGCCCGCAAAAGACATGGTCCTTCGTCAAATTTCCAGCCTGGGCGTAAAGGCACAAGCGATAATCGCTGGTGCTTCTTACGCTTTCTGGGATATATTGTTACCGACCACAGAAGAAGCCGTCGCCCTAACAAAAAAAACCCTTGAAAACAAGGAATATTTTTTTAGAACAGAATATATGGGGCGACGGCGGACCACGGTTTCAGTATACGAGGTCCCTAGCTTCCTTCGAGACGCAAACTTAGCCGCCTATATGCTTCAGTTTGGTGACATCGTCTCAGCAACACACGATGGAATGCGCGGGGAATGGAGGTTCGATATCATGTTGGATATGAAAACCTTCTACTCCGTTCCCAACTGGTTGGAGGTGGAAGGGCGCAGGCTTCCCGTAATAGTATCGGGAAGGAAACCCGCCTGCTGGCACTGTGGCGAGATTGGTCACCTCTCCGCAGTTTGCCCGGGGAAGAAGGCCCCGAAGAAGCCCGACCACAAACCCGGTACCCTCTCACCTGTGGTTAAAATAAACACGGAAAAGGAGGCTCCCGTAGTCTCGCCCACACCAGCGGGTAAAAAAAACCCCACTCCCCCTTCGTCCCCTACGGTTAACTCCGAAGAGGCGAAGGCTGAGTGGCTGACTGTGGGAAAAGGTGGGAGGAAGCTCCAACCTGAGGATCCTCGCTCCCAAAAGTCGTCCCAGGTAGGCACCGACAGTTTGAACCCATCAAAAAAGTCCAACAGCCCCTCTACCACTTATGCCCAAAAATCATCCCCCCCAAAAAATAAAGGCCCATTCAAGACCCCACTCAAACAACACACTCCTCCCAAGGTCAGATGCTTCAGCCCAGGCCGGGAGAAGTTTGAAAAATTACTGGAGTTTAAAAAGAGGCTGGACCAGGAGCGAAAATCGTCTCCGCGACCAGGACCCCCTCATTCCACCCCTTCATCACCGAGACAACCTCGAATCATCCGACCTCCACCAACCACACCACCTCATAGACCCATGCCTCCACCTCTCATGTCGGTTTTAGCACCAAAAAAAAAAAAAAAAGGGACCCTTCCCCCCTCCGCTGCCGTTGGAGTCACCACCATCCAAGCCAGAACCACCAGTAACAGCAGCAGCATCACCATCCACAACACCAAAGAAACGGCAGCGGAGCTCATCCATCGACAGTTCGGGGGATGAGGTCCCAAAACACATCAAAAAAAAAGAAAAACCACGCCATAACAGCGGCATAAACATTTGTCGGGTGGATGAGGGGGCTCTGGATCGTTTGCACAAGGTCCAGCCTCAACTTTTAAAAGAATTGAGGGTCCTCCACAACTTCAAGGAAGTAAACGGACATAACGTGGAGGACCCCAAGAAATTTCCAAAAGCATGGGTCACCACCGTCATCCGAAAGGGCCGAGGGTCGGAAGGTGTGATGAAAATGCTAGGAGAGGCTAACGAGGCCCTCGGCCCTATATCATTTTTTAAAGACAATCTCACATCATGTAAGGGGCTCATTGGGAGGGTCCCTGTTGTTTTACACCCCTCCCTCTATAGGGCAATAAAACTAACATTTCCGCGGGACGTCGGGGGTCTCGCTCATGACGGAGCCATCGATAATGAGATGGCCACGGGATCCATGAGCCAGACCGTCGGAGTCCTGACCCCAGCCATGTTTAGTCCGGGCACTCAACCCCTGTAATGTTCATGATGGATTTAAGATTGGCGAGTATAAATGGCCGCGGCCTGAGGTCGGAATCGAGAAGATCCCACCTATTTTTATACCTCCAGCGTCGCGGCATTGATATATGTTGTTTGCAGGAGACTCGTTTTGATTTCAACTTCCATGAAGATATTCTGTCGAAGGACTATTTGTCTTTCTCAGCATGTTTTGATGGTCGTTCCAGAGGTGTCACCTGGCTGATAAGTAGACGTCTGGGCGCCACGTGTGCTCTTGTTCTTTCAGATCCGGCGGGCAGACTTTGCGTGGTGGACGTTACCATAAAGGATAAGGCGTTTCGGCTGATTGGGGTTTATGGACCCAACGCTACTAGTGAGCTCCCTGCGTTTTTCCGGCGCATCGAGCCGTACGTCAGTCCGGCGAAGCGGGTAATTTTAGTGGGAGATTGGAACGCCGTCCTTGATCCCAATTTAGATAGAGGGGCTATTAGTTCGGGTACTAACACGTTGGATGCCAGATATTTTCGCGAGTTTGTACAGCGACTTGATCTCGCTGACAAATTTCGCGAAAGGCATCCAAATAAGTTAGTTTGGACTTGGACCGGTAGGGGCGCCTCGGCCCAGCTTTATAGCTATTTGGACCGAGTGTTAGTTAAGCGAGTCGACTTAGACTATTTAGGTGGTCCAAGTTTTGAGCCATATAAAGATTCCGACCACAAATTTTTATGTGTGTCGATTAAGTTAGATAAGGCTAGATGTAGGATGTCTGGTTACTGGAAATTCAACCTTTCCCTTTTGGCGGAGGCTGACTTCCGGAACCAGCTAGAACTAACGATAAAGCGGGAATTGACGGGGGCTATTATGGGAAATAGGTGGTGGGCTAACCTTAAGGATAGCATTAGATCCTTTGCTGCCGACTATAGTAGGAGACTCAAGTCAGCTCGGGTAGCGGAGCAAAGGTCGATTAAGGATAAGCTAGATAGGGCGGTTTTGGCGGGAGATAGTGGGCAAGTTAACGTAGCTAAGGCCGAGCTGGCCTCCTTGCAAATTAAGGAGTACCAAGCTCTGGTAGTTAGGGCTAGGTTAAAAAGAATGTCGTGCGAGGCGACGAATATGGCCCAGGAATTACGGGCCGAGGAACTGAGGCATGCTACAGATCGGCATATCGCCAGTGTCACATCGCCGGAGGGGCTCCGTCGAACTACAAACGAAGCCATTTGTGGGGAGTTTCGGCAGTATTTCTTGAAGCTTTTCACCGGGGAGCCTGGACTGAGTTCTGCTCAGTTCGACACCTATCTTGCCGACTTTCCTCGCCTTTCGGCGACTGAAGCGGCTGGGTGTGAGGGGCGCATAAAGGAGGAGGAGATTCGGGATGCACTGAAGTCGGTCGGGCTGGATAAGTCCCCCGGAATTGATGGTCTGCCCTATGAAGTGTACTTGAGGTTGTCGCACATGTTTGTCCCCTTGCTGGCAACCACCTATAACAACTGGATGAGGCAGGGTACTATACCCAGACGCTTCACCAGGGGTATAGTGAAGTTGCTTCGTAAGAACAAACATGGTGGGGATGGGATTAGTAACTTTCGCCCTTTAACGATGTTAAACACGGACTTAAAGATTTTGGCGAAGATCCTGGCAAACCGCTTGCAGACTGTCCTGCCTAGTCTGATTTGCCCCGAGCAGACTTGTGCTGTGAAGGGTAGGACTATCCAGGACAGTCTTCATCTGGTCCGCACGATCGTAGAAAAAGTCGACGGAAATGCCGCGCTGATCAATTTAGATCAGTCCAAGGCCTTCGATAGGGTTGACCATGCTTTTTTGGAGGCTGTCTTGTCTTCGGCCGGCTTCGGGGTTGATTTTCGCACCTGGATACGTCTCCTTTATGCGTCCCCCGGAGTCGTGGTGGAGGTGAATGGGGTAAGGTCGGAGCCCTTCACTCTGACTCGATCGATTCGGCAAGGTTGCCCGTTATCGCCTATGTTATATATCCTGGCGTTAGAGCCTTTTCTACGCAGGATAAAGGCGAACCCGGTCCTACGCGGCCTCACGCTACCTGGCGCCAGTGAGGTAGCCAGGTACACTGCATACGCTGACGACGTCAGCGTGCTTGTAACGAGCAGTGCCGAGGTGGAGGAGGTGAGCAAAGAAATCGGAAGGTACGAAGCTGTAACAGGGGCCAAGATTAACCGCGATAAGTCTGTCGGCTTGCGGTTGGGCTCGTGGAAAGGCTATGCTCTTCCCGGCCCCTTCATTTGGAAAGACGGTCCGTGCAAGATACTCGGCGTCTGGTTTGGGCCTGATCTTCAATTGGAGAAGAATTGGTCGGAAGTACTGGATAAGGTCGTAGCCGCAACTGAGTTGTGGCTGCGTAGAAGGCTTTCCCTCAAGGGTCGGGCAGAGGTGTGCTGTTCGCACATCTACTCCCTAGCCGTATACCGACTTTCAGTGCTTCCTATCCCGGCCACCATCCTATTCAAGCTGGAAAGGATTCTCTTCCAGTTTCTCTGGGCAAAGAGACATCCTTTGGTGCGACGGGAGATCTGTTACCTTCACCCTTCTGAAGGCGGTCTAGGTGTACCTAACGTCGAGGTACGGCGCCATACTTTGCGTCTTACTTTCCTAGACCGGATGTGTTCACGAGACACGGCGGCGGGAAGCGTCTGGAAAGAAGACGCTAAACAGTCTTTCCCGTCGCTAAGAAGTGTGCATTTTGCTGATGGGGAGGCCCATCGGTTGCCCAGACGCGAATGCCCCTTCTATCGCGAGTGCCGGCATGCTTTGAAAGTTCTCTCTCGGCTGCAGACAGGTCTCTCTGACAGCCGGCCGTTGTCGAGTAAGGCATTATATCGTTGTTTAGTTAGGGGGGCCGCTAGCGATGGTCTGATTGGCGAGCTCGGTGTGACGGAGGCGGAGGGTCGCTTACTGTGGCCTTGGGCCCCCAGGATGAGGTGTCTCAATAATGACGAGGCTTCCCTCACCTGGCTGGTCATTCGGAATGCCCTCTGGGTCGGCAAGAAATTGTTTGCAGCGCAACAGGCCATTTCGCCTGAGTGCGGCCGGTGCGGTGATTTGGAGGAGACTATTAGTCATGCCTTCTTTCATTGCCCGGTCGTACGGCCGCTGTGCAAGCTTCTTGAAGGCTACATGGTCCGCATCCTCAATGAAAAGTTTTTTGTCCTGGAAGCCAGTTCTGTGTGCAGCAATGTGGTACCGAGGTTGAACAGACAGGAACACTATGTGTTTCTCTGCTTACTCGGCGTTATGCGTGTCGTGATGTGGACGACGAGAAAGAAGGAACTCTACGAGGACGAGTCTTTTTCTTCTCAGACCCTGGTGGCATTTTATAAACACCAAATCAAAGTCAAAATCCGGTCTGAGAGAAAGAGACTCTCTTCGCTGGAGTTTGGCGAAAGGTGGGTGACTGTTGCGCGCCTGTGTCGCGTGGTAGGAGCCAACCTTACTTTCACTTTGGACATTCCAGGGACTTAAGAATTTTGAGTTACCGGAAGGACGTGACCACCCAGCCCAGGTAAGTTAGAACTTTTTTAGGCCATTTTGATTTAGTTTGTTCCTAATTTAGTTAACTTAGCTAGAGTATGCAAGGTCATTGGGCCCCTCCCTTTTTTTTGTCCCCTTCTTTTGTTTCACTCTCCCTTCCCTTCCCCCTGTTAGATGACAGGAATTGGAGTTCTCCAGGAGTGCGATGGAGGGCTTATGTTAATTCATATTTATTGTTTACTAATATTTTGTACTATTTATTTATCTTATTTGATTATTTTTCCTCCTTCGACACTATTTTCGACTGGTTAACTCCTTTTTCTGCCATGTCTTAGTACGTGGGGGGGACCCCATACTAACCATCATAATGTATATATGTTCTGTTCATTTTCGTTTTTAGGGGAGTTTTTAATAAATGTATATAGCGTTCGTTTATTTTTTTTTTCAAAATCGCTCCCCTCCCCCTCACTTTGTAAATATGGGATTAAGTTTAGAAGTCCATGGAGCAGTAGTGTTGTTTTGGTGATTGTTGTTTTTGGTGAATGCAGTATGATAGTGATATGTTTAATTGAGGTATTTTGGTGTTTTTTAATTTGGAGATATGTATTGGTCAGTGAATGAGTCTAGTTAAGTTAGAGATTAGGATAGTGTTGACCAGCCTTCCCCACCCAATTTTTAGGCCTTGTGCCAAATTTGTAATTTTTCCCATTTATTTTTTTTAAATTGCAATAAATAATTTCAAGGCGCCAGCCAGTGGTCTTAGTTTTTGTCCAAACTGTATTTTTTTCGACCTCATCCGGATAAAGTACATTGCACGGATTTACCATCATCGAAACTCATCTCATTGAGTGACTTCTCCCGGCCGGGCTGAAAATTCCTGACCTGGTTGGGTAAAAAAAAAAAAAGAGCTAAGTTTTTTCTCTCCACCTTTTTCTGTTTTTTTTTCTCTTGTCTCATACTCACACCCCCATTTCTCTCTTTCACCCAGCCTATCATTTATGGCCGGCCGGTCGGACGGCTCGGCCATAAAGGCCCTATTTCCCCCTAGCAAGGGGGACCCCCCGACGACAAAAAAGAAGGCTAAATCGCCCTCCCCGAAAAATGTCTCAGAAGAAAGTGTTTCTTCAAAATCTCCCCCCAAGAATACGCCTCTATCAGAAAAGAATAGAAGTACACCCTCCCCCCATAAAAACGTCCTTCCTCCTGACCAAAAGAAGAGCTCTCCTTTGGAGAACGGCTCACCCCCCGCAGATAATGACAAGAAAGACAGCAACGAAAACATCTGGAAAGCCCCGCCGAAGATCCAGGTCGATGTCGTTGACTTGCTCCAGAGGGCAAGGGCCATATCCAGCCAAGTGCAGGAGCATGGCCTATTGTTCAATTTGGAGGAAGTAAGACTCGACCAAAAGAAAAGAACGGTGTCTGTCTTTGTCGTGGACAAACGCTCAAGAAAGATCGTTAAGCCCGTCAAAGACATGGTACTACGTCATCTATCCAGCCTGGGCGTAAAGGTTCTTGCTATTATAGCGGGATCCTCTTACGCTTTTTGGGATATACTGTTGCCAACTGAAGAAGAAGCCGTCGCCCTCACACGTAAAACGTTGGAAAACAAAGAATATCTGTTCCGAACAGAATATATGGGGCGACGGCGGACCACGGTCTCAGTATTCGAGGTTCCCAGCTTCCTGAGAGACGCGAATTTAGCCGCATTTATGCTAAATTTCGGCGACATCGTCTCGGCAACCCATGATGGAATGCGTGGGGAGTGGAGATTCGACTTGATGTTAGATGCAAAAACCTTCTACTCCGTTCCCAACTGGTTGGATGTGGAAGGGCGCAGGCTTCCGGTTATCGTCTCCGGACGAAAACCTGCCTGCTGGCACTGTGGCGAGATTGGTCACCTTTCTGCAGTTTGCCCGGGGAAGAAGGCCCCGAAGAAGCCTGACCAGAATCCTGGCACCCCCCCACCTGTTGTGAAAAACAACGACGAAAAGGAGGCTCCCGTAGTCTCGCCCACATCAGCGGCAACAAAAAGCCCTGCTCCCCCTACGTCATCTACGGTTAATTCCGAAGAGACGGGGGGCGAGTGGCTGACAGTGGGAAAAGGTGGGAGGAAGATCCAACCAGCGGATCCTCATTCCCGAAAGTCGACCCAGGTGGGCACCAACAGTTCCCCCACCGCTAAATCGTATGCCCAATTGTCAAAACCCCCACTCAGCAGCAAAAAATTCCCACCCAAAACTCCTCCCAAACAGTCCACTCCTCCCTTGGTCAGGTCTTTCAGCCCAGGCCGGGAGAAGTTCGAGAAGCTGCTAGAATTCAAATCGACCCCTCAACTAGGACCCTCTCGATCCACCCCTTCATCACCCAAACAGCCCAGAACAATTAGACCTCCCTCCACACCTCCTCCAAAGTCCATGCCACCCCCTAACCTGACACCGCTGAAATACCATCTAAAGAAGGGACCCACCCCCCCTCCGCTGCCGTTGGAATCGCCACCAACCAAGCCGTCACCGCCACCAGTAGCAACAACAGCATCAACTTCACCCTCTTCATCGCCGAAGAAACGGCAGCGGAGTCCATCCATCGATAGCTCGGGGGATGAGGTCCCTAAACATCAGAAAAAAGAAAGGAGGGGGGTGAAGGAACAGCATCACTCTGGTCTTAACATTTGCCGGGTGGATGAGGGGGTCCTGGACCGTCATCATAAGGTCCAGCCGCAACTCATCAAAGACTTGAGGGTCCTCCACAATTTTAAGGAGGTGAACGGTAAAGATGTGGAGGACCCTCGAAGCTTCCCGGACGCATGGATCACCTCGGTCATACGTAAGGGCCGGGGGTCAGAAAGAGCAATGAGAATGCTTGCAGAAGCAAATGAGGCCCTCGGCCCTATCTCATTCATCAAAGATGATGAACTTTCATGTAAGGGACTCATTGGGAGGGTCCTTGTGGTGTTGCACCCTTCCCTGTATAGGGCGGTTAAACTAACCTTCCCGCGAGATATCGGGGGTCTCGCTCATGACGGAGCCATCACCAATGAGATGGCCACAGGGTCCATGAGCCAGACCGTCGGGGTCTTGACCCCTGCCATGTTTTGTCCGGGCACTCAACCCCTGTAATGTTCATGATGGATCTAAAATTGGCTAGTCTGAATGGCCGCGGCCTGAGGTCGGATTCGAGAAGATCCCATTTATTTTTATACCTCCAGCGTCGCGGCATTGATATATGTTGTTTGCAGGAGACTCGTTTTGACTTCAACTTCCATGAAGATATTCTGTCGAAGGACTATTTGTCCTTCTCAGCATGTTTTGATGGTCGTTCCAGAGGTGTCACCTGGCTGATAAGTAGACGTCTGGGCGCCACGTGTGCTCTTGTTCTTTCAGATCCGGCGGGCAGACTTTGCGTGGTGGACGTTACCATAAAGGATAAGGCGTTTCGGCTGATTGGGGTTTATGGACCCAACGCCACTAGTGAGCTCCCTGCGTTTTTCCGGCGCATCGAGCCGTACGTTGGTCCGTCGAAGCGGGTAATTTTAGTGGGAGATTGGAACGCCGTCCTTGATCCCAATTTAGATAGAGGGGCTATTAGTTTGGGTACTAACACGTTGGATGCGAGATATTTTCGCGAGTTTGTACAGCGACTTGATCTCGCTGACAAATTTCGCGAAAGGCATCCAAATAAGATAGTTTGGACTTGGACCGGTAGGGGCGCCTCGGCCCAGCTTTATAGCTATTTGGACCGAGTGTTAGTTAAGCGAGTCGACTTAGACTATTTAGATGGTCCAAGTTTTGAGCCGTATAAAGATTCCGACCACAAATTTTTATGTGTGTCGATTAAGTTAGATAAGGCTAGATGTAGGATGTCTGGTTACTGGAAATTCAACCTTTCCCTTTTGGCGGAGGCTGACTTCCGGAACCAGCTAGAACTAACGATAAAGCGGGAATTGACGGGGGCTATTATGGGAAATAGGTGGTGGGCTAACCTTAAGGATAGCATTAGATCCTTTGCTGCCGACTATAGTAGGAGACTCAAGTCAGCTAGGGTAGCGGAGCAAAGGTCGATTAAGGATAAGCTAGATAGGGCGGTGTTGGCGGGAGATAGTGGGCAAGTTAACGTAGCTAAGGCCGAGCTGGCCTCCTTGCAAATTAAGGAGTACCAAGCTCTGTTAGTTAGGGCTAGGTTAAAGAGAATGTCGTGCGAGGCGACGAATATGGCCCAGGAATTACGGGCCGAGGAACTCAGGCATGCTACTGATCGGCATATCGCCAGTGTCACATCGCCGGAGGGGCTCCGTCGAACTACAAACGAAGCCATCTGTGGTGAGTTCCGGCAGTATTTCTTGAAGCTTTTCACCAGGGAGCCCGGACTGAGTTCTGCTCAGTTCGACACTTATCTTGCCGACTTTCCTCGCCTTTCGGCGACTGAAGCGGCTGGGTGTGAGGGGCGCATAAAGGAGGAGGAGATTCGGGATGCACTGAAGTCGGTCGGGCTGGACAAGTCCCCCGGAATTGATGGTCTGCCCTATGAAGTGTACTTGAGGTTGTCGCACATGTTTGTCCCCTTGCTGGCAACCATCTATAACAACTGGATGAGGCAGGGTACTATACCCAGACGCTTCACCAGGGGTATAGTGAAGTTGCTTCGTAAGAACAAACATGGTGGGGATGGGATTAGTAACTTTCGCACTTTAACGATGCTAAACACTGACTTAAAGATTTTGGCGAAGATCCTGGCAAACCGTTTGCAGACTGTCCTGCCTAGTCTGATTTGCCCCGAGCAGACTTGTGCTGTGAAGGGTAGGACTATCCAGGACAGTCTTCATCTGGTCCGCACGATCGTAGAAAAAGTCGACGGAAATGCCGCGCTGATCAATTTAGATCAGTCCAAGGCCTTCGATAAGGTTGACCATGCTTTTTTGGAGGCTGTCTTGTCTTCGGCCGGCTTCGGGGTTGATTTTCGCACCTGGATACGTCTCCTTTATGCGTCCCCCGGAGTCGTGGTGGAGGTGAATGGGGTAAGGTCGGAGCCCTTCACTCTGACTCGATCGATTCGGCAAGGTTGCCCGTTATCGCCCATGTTATACATCCTGGCGTTAGAACCTTTTCTACGCAGGATAAAGGCGAACCCGGTCCTACGCGGCCTCACGTTACCTGGCGCCAGTGAGGTGGCCAAGTACACTGCATACGCTGACGACGTCAGCGTGCTTGTAACGAGCAGTGCCGAGGTGGAGGAGGTGAGCAAAGAAATCGGAAGGTACGAAGCTGTATCCCGGCCACCATCCTATTCAAGCTGGAAAGGATTCTCTTCCAGTTTCTCTGGGCAAAGAGACATCCTTTGGTGCGACGGGAGATCTGTTACCTTCACACTTCTGAAGGCGGTCTAGGAGTACCTAACGTCGAGGTACGGCGCCATACTTTGCGTCTTACTTTCCTAGACCGGATGTGTTCACGAGACACGGCGACGGGAAGCGTCTGGAAAGAAGACGCTAAACAGTCTTTCCCGTCGCTAAGAAGTGTGCATTTTGCTGATGGGGAGGCCCATCGGTTGCCCAGACGCGAATGCCCCTTCTATCGCGAGTGCCGGCATGCTTTGAAAGTTCTCTCTCGGCTGCAGACAGGTCTCTCTGACAGCCGGCCGTTGTCGAGTAAGGCATTATATCGTTGTTTAGTTAGGGGGGCCGCTAGCGATGGTCTGATTGGCGAGCTCGGTGTGACGGAGGCGGAGGGTCGCTTACTGTGGCCTTGGGCCCCCAGGATGAGGTGTCTCAATAATGACGAGGCTTCCCTCACCTGGCTGGTCATTCGGAATGCCCTCTGGGTCGGCAAGAAATTGTTTGCAGCGCAACAGGCCATTTCGCCTGAGTGCGGCCGGTGCGGCGATTTGGAGGAGACTATTAGTCACGCCTTCTTTCACTGCCCGGTCGTAAGGCCGCTGTGCAAGCTTCTTGAAGGCTACATGGTCCGCATCCTCAATGGAAAGTTTTTTGTCCTGGAAGCCAGTTCTGTGTGCAGCAATGTGGTACCGAGGTTGAACAGACAGGAACATTATGTGTTTCTCTGCTTACTCGGCGTTATGCGTGTCGTGATGTGGACGACGAGAAAGAAGGAACTCTACGAGGACGAGTCTTTTTCTTCTCAGACCCTGGTGGAATTTTACAAACACCAAATCAAAGTCAAAATTCGGTCTGAGAGAAAGAGACTCTCTTCGCTGGAGTTTGGCGAAAGGTGGGTGACTGTTGCGCGCTTGTGTCGCGTGGTAGGAGCCAACCTTACTTTCACTTTGGACATTCCAGGGACTTAAGAATTTTGAGTTACCGGAAGGACGTGACCACCCAGCCCAGTTAAGTTAGAATTTTTTAGGCCATTTTGATTTAGTTTGTTCCTAATTTAGTTAACTTAGCTAGAGTATGCAAGGTCATTGGACCCCCCTTTTTTTTGTCCCCTTCTTTCGTTTCACTCTCCCTTCCCTTTCCCTCTGTTAGGTGACAGGAATTGGAGTTCTCCAGGAGTGCGATGGAGGGCTTATGTTAATTCATATTTATTGTTTACTTATATTTTGTACCATTTATTTATCTTATTTGATTATTTTCCTCCTCCGACACTATTTTCGACTGGTTGACTCCTCTTTCTGCCATGTTTTAGTACGTGGGGGGACCCCATACTAACTATCATAATGTATATATGTTCTGTTCATTTTCGTTTTTAGGGGAATTTTAAATAAAGATGTATATAGCATTCATTTGTTTTGTTTAAATTGTTCCCCTCCCCCTCACTTTGTAAATATGGGATTAAGTTTAGAAGTCCATGGAGCAGTAGTGTTGTTTTGGTGTTTGTCGTTTTGATTGTGATATGTTTGAGGTATTTTGGTGTTTTTAATTTGGAGATATGTATTGGTCAGTGAATGAGTCTAGTTAAGTTAGAGATTAGGATAGTGTTGACCAGCCTTCCCCTCCCATTTTTTAGGCCTTGTGCCAAATTTGTAATTTTCCCATTTATTTTTTTAAAAATTACAATAAATAATTTCAAGGAGCCAGCCATGTTACTATTGGCTTGAGGGTGAGTGCTATTCATTGATGTTCTATACTTACAAGATGACATCCTGTCAATAGGGGTTAAAATACTCTAACTGTATTCATTGCAGAAGGGTAAGACCCCCCCTCCCGCATTCCGAAAACATGAGACATTTGATTGTGAGGCTCCAGTTCTGGAGATCTGGAAAAAGTGTTATAAATTTCAGGTTCAAATCTGATTCAGTTTGGTAGTATTTATTGGGGTTCCTTCTATGGGTCAAATAGATCTGGTTTGGTTGGTTTTATGGCATATCAAGCTTTGTAGGTTATTTAACGTCAAATCCATTTTTATGTAAATAATCTGTTCTAATGAAAACAGTTCAGTTTAGCATAAGTACACAGTTTAATTGTCAAAAACATTTCCATTTCAAACTATTCAAGCAGTTATATGTAATAATTCAGTTAAGTGTAAATACAGTTTTAATGTCGAAAAACAGTTCTATTTGAAATAATTCAGTTAAGCATAAGCACGCAGTTTAAGTGTAAGTACGGTTTAATTGTCAAAAACGTTTCTATTTCAAGCTATTCAGTTTATTCAATTCTGTTTAGCATAAGTATGCTGTTAGGGCCCTATCTATGGGTTAAATAGAACTATCAGGTGCTACCACTCCGGGCAAGAGTGGACCTGGGAGCGATGTTAATGAAGGGGTACTCCGCATTCCCCAAAGCTTCAGCACTGCTGGAACCTCACCATCAGATTGTTTAGTGTCATATCCAGGACACTCGTTAGGTGGGGTCTTACCCCTCTGCAGAGGTGCAGTCAGTGTATTCTACAGCCCCAGCTGACTGGGCAATACACAGATTTAAATGTCAGACAGTTTTATTTCAGATAATTCAGTTCAGCATAAGTACACAGTTTAGACGTAAAAAACAGTTCTATTTCGAGCAATTCAGTTCAGAACTAGTACGCAGTTCCAATGTCAAAACAGTTCTATTTTAAACAATTCAGTTTAGCATAAATACGCAGTTTAAATGCAAAAATCAGTATAGTGAAAGAAGCACGGTTTTGTTCTATTTAACCCATAGATAGGACCCTTATCAGGTGCTACCACTCCGGGCCAGAGTGGACCTGGGAGCGATGGCAATGAAGGGGTACTCCGCATTCCCCAAAGCTTCAGCACTGCTGGAACCTCACCATCAGATTGTTTAGCGTCATATCCAGGACACTCGTTGGTGGGGGTGGGGTCTTACCCCTCTGCAGAGAAGCAGTCGGTGTATTCTACAGCCCCAGCCGGCTGGGCAATCAAATAGATCTGTTTAATTCTTTCTTAAGTAGTTGATAGGACCGTGTCAATGAAAAGAGAAACAATCGTACAAAATCTGTAATTCGAACATACAATGAACGCCACCTCTTTAACGGTTATTTTATGACTTGAGATAATTTAGTTATCTTTATATAATAATTAACGGAGAAATCTCAATAGTAAATCTCTGTAAAAAAAAAAAAAAAAAAAAAAATTCATATTTCTTGGTCACCAGAGTGTAGTGTCAAAATAGATCTGACAAACTCGCCACACCGGAAAATGGATCCTGGTGACTTGGTTGGTTTTTATGGCATATCAACCTTTTGTAGGTTATTTAACGCCAAATCCTTTTTTTTTTTTTTTATGTAACTAATAAGTTCTATTTAAAACAATTCAGTTTAGCATAAGAACACAGTTTAATTGTCAAAAATATCTTTTTCAAACTATTCAGTTTATTCAAGCAGTTAGATATAACAATTCAGTTAAGTGTAAGTACAGTTTCAATGTCAAAAACAGTTCAATTTCAAACAATTCAGTTTAGTATAAACACGCAGTTTAAATGTAAGTACAGTTTAATTGTGAAAAACATTTCTATTTCTAGCTGTTTAGTTTAGTGTAAATAATTCAGTTTATTGTAAAGTTTCAATATCAAAAAACAGTTCCATTTCAAATAATTCAGTTTAGCATAAGCATGCAGTTTAAATGTAAGTACGGTTTAATTGTCATAAACATTTGAATTTCAAGCTATTCAGTTTAGTCAAACAATTCAGTTCAGCATAACCCATAGATAGGGCCCTATCAGGTACTACCACGCCGGGCCAGAGGGTACCTGGGAGTAATGGCAATGAAGAGGTGCTCTGTATTCCCCAAAGCCTCAGCATTACTGTGACCTCACCATCAGACTGTTTAGTGTCATAGGACAATTATGGGTGGGCTCTTACCCCTCTGTAGATATGCAATCGCCGTATTCTACAGCCCCAGCTGACTGGGCAAGATCCCTTTGGCGTTAAGTTTCATCTTAGCCTCGTCCAGGGTTTGAACTCGAATGTTCGTGTCAAATTCCTTTTTGAGGTTCACTCAAATGGCGTTAATTAAGGGTATGAATTCATCTCTTTTATTCCCAACTATATGTAAATAGCAGATCAGCTTGGGCTCATTAGCCTTGTTACAAAAATCAGTCTAGAAGATGGGAAACTGTCACTTCCTGAACACGCACAAAATACAACCATTTAAGTAACCCTCAAAGGTTGGTGTGTCATTAAACAAAAGGACCAACAACAAAGTCAGTTTCTGTCTGTTACGGAGAGGTTGGTTGGTATGGCATATCAACCTTTGTAGGTTACTTAACGCCAAATCCATTTTTATGTAAATAATCAGTTCTATTTAAAAACAATTCAGTTTAGCATGGGTGCACAGTTTAATTGTTAAAATCATTCTATTTCAAACTATTCAGTTTATTCAAACAGTTATATATAACAATTCAGTTTTGTGTAAGTACAGTTCAATTTCAGATAATTCAGTTTAGCATAAGCACACAGTTTATATGCAAGTACAGTTTAATTGTCAAAACCATTTCTATTTCAAGCTATTCAGTTTAGTCAAGCAGTTCAAATTCAGTCAATTCCGTTTAGTATAAGTACAGATTTTGTTTACACAATTACATGTCAAAATAGTTCTGTTAAACAATCCAGTTCAGTGTAAATACAGTTTCAATATAAAAGACAGTTCTATTTCAAAGAATTCAGTTTAGCATAAGCACGCAGTTTAAATGTAAGTACGGTTTAATTGTCAAAAACATTTCTTTCAAACCATTCAGTTTAATCAAACAATTCGGTTTAGCATAAGTATGCCGTTAGTTCTATCTAGCCCATAGATAGGGCCCTATCAGGTGCTACCACTCCGGGCCAGAGGGGACCTGGGAGCAATAGTAATGCAGGGGTATCAGTGTGTTCTACAGTGTATGAAGGTGGGGTCAGTGTATTCTACAGTCCCAGCCGACTGGTTGTGTTAAATACAAGCAAACTAAATACTCTGTAGATGTTCTCAGATTTGGCATAAGGCTTAAGTATAAAATGCGATTTGTTTTTCATTTCGCGTGAAGTTAGGATTTACGAGCTTGATAAGATTATCAGTTGAGTTCAACCCTTCTGATAGATTCTTCTTAAATAAGTAAATAACCTGCATTTATTCAAGGAATATATTTGAATTGTTTACTGTTAGCAAGCATTCCCAATGTGCGCGGTACTACCTCTTTTGGTTAGGTTTGTTGGTTTTTACGGCATATCAATCTTTGTATAAAAATGGATTTGGCGTTAAATATTCTACAAATAATTAGTTCTATTTCAGACATTTCAGTTTAGCATGTGTACACAGTTTGTCAAAAAACATTTGTATCTCAAACTATTCAAGCAGTTATATATAACAATTCAGTTTAGTGTAAGTACAGTTCCAATGTCAAAAAACAGTTCAATTTCAAATAATTCAGTTGAGCAAAAGCACGCAGTTTAAATGTAAGTACAGTTTAATTGTCAAAACACTTCTATTTCTAGCTATTTAGTTTAGTCAAGCAGTTCTAATTCAGTCAATTCAGTTTAGTATAGATTATGTTTACTCACAGTTAATATTCAAAACAGTTCTGTTAAACAATTCAGTTCAGTGTAAATACAGTTTCAATGTCAAAAAACAGTTCTATTTCAAATAATTCAGTTTAGCATAAGCACGCAGTGTAACTGTAAGTACGGTTTAATAGCCAAAAGCATTTCTATTTCAAGATATTCACTTTAGCATAAATATGCCGTTAGTTCTATTTAACCCATAGATAGGACCCTTATCAGGTGCTACCGAGCCGGGCTAGAGTGGACCTGAGAGTAATGGCAATGAAGGGGTACTCCGCATTCCCCAAAGCCTCAGCATTACTGGAACCTTACCATCAGACTGTTTAGTGTCATAAACACGACACTCATTGGGGGTGGGGTCTTACCCCTCTGCAGAGGTGCAGTCGGTGTATTCTACAGCCCCAGCCGACTAGGCAACGACCTCTATTGGGAAAAGTGAAAAGATCTAATGAAGTTATTGGTGAGCACGAAATCTGACAGAACGTATTTTGATTTTGTTATTTGCTTTTGGGGGGGGTTAAATTTTTTAAAATCTGAAGTTTAATGATTTAACTGTTAATTTCCATTTATGTTATTCGAACGTTCAGGACATCAATGATTTATAAAGGAATGGCAACCCGAAAATATTTGCTATAATGCAGTGGTTCCTAAAACGTTAAACTATCTATTTAGAGAAAACAACAGAAAATAAGTTTACTCTTGAGATAAGGATTGATTTTGACAGCATGTCAATTCATCTCGGGTTATTTATGCTTAGAGGTTAGGGAATCTCATTCATTGTACACTTATATTTACGTTTTATATCGTTGTTTCTTAAGCATTTGCATGCAGGAATATGACATCATATATCAATCGTATTCAAATACTTAGCATATATTTGCATGATTTCAAGTATCCATATCTAATACAAATAATTATATGGTTTCACGGAATTATTTTTATTTAAAAAATCATTAGTTTGCACAGTTATATAGTTTCAAGTAACAAATAATAATATAAATAATTTAGTCACTTGAAGCTAAAATTGTTTACTAAGGATTAATATAATTATTAAGAATAGTCATATGATATCAAGTATTCCAATCAAATAATATTCTAAGGTTGGCGACTGA
This sequence comes from Sepioteuthis lessoniana, assembly GCA_963585895.1. NCBI lineage: Eukaryota > Metazoa > Mollusca > Cephalopoda > Myopsida > Loliginidae > Sepioteuthis > Sepioteuthis lessoniana. The sequence goes on from OY757910.1 coordinate 123,500,402, forward strand.
GCGGCCTTGAGCTAAAATTGAGAGCTCTGTTGATTGGGTAGTTCTTTTGTTGAATGGCACATCAACCCTTGAGGGTTATTTGATGTTAATATTTTGGTGCATGTTTTATTTTTTTTTTTCACAAATGATTTGTAAGTAAATATTTTTCTTGTTAAATGAATTGTTAGTTGACAGATTTTCTTCACAAACGTATCAATTGTAGATTGTTTTGTTAGTTGGGTTTTACCGCATATAGGTTATTTAACGCCAAATCCATTTTTATGAAAATATTCAGTTCTATTTCAAACAGTTCATTTTATCATTAGTATACAGTTTGTCAAAAACATTTCTATTTCAAACAATTCAGTTTAGTCAGTTCTAATTCAAACAAATCCGTTCAGCATAAGTACGTTCTTTAGCTCTATGTAAATCTATAATTTTATACAAATAATCAGTTCTATTTCAAACAATTTAGTTTAGCATGAGTACATAGTTTGTCAAAAACACTTCTATTTCAAGCGATTCAGATTATTCATCATCATGTCACGCCGCCAGCCCTGACCCTCTCCCGCTACCCGTCTCTATCGACCATCGCTCTCGGTAGGTCTTCAAGGCTACATCCTGTATCAGCAAAGAGCTGTTGTATATAGATTCTCGCTGGTCGTCCTGCATTTGCTCATCAGATTATCCTATTTACCAACCCCCCCCCCCGCTCGGGTAGGATATGACACAAGGTCAATTTTAAGCGGAGTTTAACAGGTTTGAATTCAGAGTTTTCCTTCTCCTAGACAAGTCGCCTCACCAAGGCTGAAGAACCTAGTCTGCCCTACTATTTACCCATAGCTGGAGGGAGAATATTTGGATTCATACCTTTCCCAAGGGTATTAGTGCTATGTGAAATGTAATCAGGATCGTCCAGGATTTGAACTCGTGTCGTCGTGTCCACATCCTGCGACGATAACCATTACACCACGGCCACCTCATCAGTTTAAGTGTAAGTACGGTTTAATTGTCAAAAACGTTTCTATTTCAAGCAATTTAGTTTACTCAATTCATTTTAGCATAAGTATGCTGTTAGTTGTTCTAATTCAGTTAAGTATAGATGTTGTTTACACACAGTTAATTGTTTAATATAAAACTGTTTTGACATTTCAGTTTAGCATAATTACAGTTTCAATGTCAAACTGCTTACTTTGGGACTAAACTAAACTAGCTTGAAATGGACCTGCTTTTAGTCAAAAACATTTCTTTCAAGCTATTCAGTTTCGTCCAACAGTTCTATTTCAAACAATTCAGTATAGCATAGGTATACAGTATAGTTCTATTTAACCCGTAGATAGGGCTCTATCACATCGGGCCCGAGTGGACCTGGGAGCAATGGCAATGAAGGGGTGCTCCACATTCCCCAAAGCTCCAGCATCACTGGAACCATACCATCGGATTGGTTAGTGTCCAGGACACTTGTTGGTGGGAGGAGTCTTATTCCTCTGCAAAGAAGCAGTCGGTGTATTCTACAGCCCCAGCCGACTGGGTCATCTTTTGTAGATGAATCTTAAATGTGTGTGTGTGTGTGTGTGTGTGTATATATCATATATCCCTGGAGGGAATATACTCAGTATAAATAAGACTCCACACGAAGTGTAATTATAACAAGTTTATCGTTCGAAAGTACAACGTAACAAATAATATATGGACACTCGATTGTATCTTGAATGCCAGAGTGGGTACTCTCGCTTCACACACTTGGTTACCACTTACTCGGTCTTTAAGAGACGCGAGTAATCTATTCACAAGGGATTTCAGGATCTTCCACTATATCACCTTCCCCCGAGCAAAATTCTTCAACGAATTTTGTTTTCAGTATTTCTTTCTTTTAGGATTAAGACGTAAATGTTTAATCCTCTTCCTTTTCCCACTACTAATTCTCCTCTCAGTCCGTGTACTTTCACATTTAGAAGAATCAATAGTTTTGTTTCGTTGTTGCCTCTATCGGCATTCCAACGTTCTTGGGTGGTTTTATTTGAAAAGAGTCTTACAATACCTCCATTGGTATTTCTTCATTATTTTGGACGGTTTCTATGTATTGATTAATGTCTCTTATAGACTAACTTTGATCCTTGAATTATGTAGATAACTCTTGATTCTTCTAGTTACAATACCATACTCCAAAAAAACATTTTCCAGCCCGATAGTTCCTAAAGAGGATATTATCCCCTTCTTTATACGATTTATAGTTCGTCTTTATTTCCGTATAGTTCTTTCTATTTGGCAACAACCTGTCGAATACTGAACGTATTTTCCTTGCATTTCCTTGATCTCGGCAGGCAATACATTTCCTTTTATTGGGCGTTATTCTGTAAACCATCAGAAAATTTTGAAAGTTTTTCTCTTCGGTGTCGAATCCTTTGGCTTTTTTTAACGCTCGTTTAAAATGTATCGACAAACCTGTCTGCCTGTCCGTTTGATCGAGGATTATACGTCGGTGTTGTTATATGTTCGATTGCTAACGAATCACAAACTTTAAATTCACTTCCAGTGAACATCGTTTCATTGTCACTTACTATGGTATTAGGGACTCCCAGCCGACAAAACACTTCGTTTAGCAGTCTTGTATTTGTAGCTGTTGGGTGTTTATATTTGAAAACTTCTGGCCATTTAGAGTAGCTATCTACGATCACCAAATAATATCCATTTTATGGCCCTGCGTAATCCATATGAATACGTGACCAAGGGATATCCGTCTTTGGCCAGGGCTGACTTCTTACTAGTGGTGATTTGGCTGCTAATTGACACCCTTTACAATGTCTTACTATTGTGTTCCTGTTTAAGGGGTCACAATTATAAGGTGAAAGAGTCCTGGGGGTTCACAGCGAGCGGTTAAACTACGAGTGTATTCCCACTTTGAAGGTAGAAATGTCTGGCATTATATAAGCCAGACGAATCCATATTGTCCATGGATATAGGCGTGTTAAATCTTCAGAGGGCGGTGTTCTGGAGTAGTTATTTCCCCGAAATATCTCTATAGTTTTTCTTTCTCGTGTTGACCTCCAAGGGGTCCGTCAGTTTCCTTTTTCTGCCGGAACGACGTATTTCGGTACTTGTTTGATGGGGTTCCAGGTCAAACGCGTCATACAGTAGGTCCAACGTCTCTTCTTCTGGCGGAGTTTCACTCGACTCGTCCGAAGTGCGTTTGCGTATCTGGTTCAAGTGTTTCTTATGCGGGACATGTGGTCCTTCCACCATGTAGACCATACGGCCGATCCTTTTCTTGATCGTTCCATGTTCCCAGAAAGTCTTATCCTTGTGCATCTGGAAGAATATTTTTCTCCCGGCATGTATTTCTTCTTGGGAAATAATAGCAAAAAAGCAACCCTTTCTTCGAGCCAAAGGTGGAAAACAATCCTATTGAATTAAGACTTTGATGGAAGGAACTTCATATCAAAGAAGTTAGGACACGCAAACAGCCTATCCCGGTTAAAACCAAGGACAGATGAACCACTAGAATACTCTGTGATCGCATCACTACGATCAGAGAGAGATTACAGTTTCTTCTTCAACAGGAATTTATAAGTACGCTTCACTCAAATCGATTTTTGAGAATATTTTTCCCTCCATTTAGTTTAGTAAAAACTTCCTCGGGGCTGGGTAGTGGGTAATGATGATCCTTTAGTGCTGCATTCAACCCAGTCGAGAAGTCTGCACACACTCTGATATCCTTAATTTTTTTCTTGGCTATAGCGAGTGGGTCGCCCCCACCGTGTATGTAGACTGTGGTCAAAATTCCTGTATTAACAAGTCTGTCCAGTTCTTCGATCTTTTGCATAGAGGCAAACAGTACGTTCCGTTTCTTTTTGAAGACTGGGGTGACATTATCTTGTTTTGTTTTTTTTTTGTTTGGTTGGTTTTTTTTTTTCTTTTTTTTTTTTTTTTTTTTTTCTTTCGGACAAACTAGGCCACTGTACAAAAATGAAGGCGAAGTTCAAACTACATTGGGAACAACTCTTTTAGGTCTTTCTTTAGTTTTTCAGCTTCGGCTGTAAGGTTATCCAAAAATCGCTAATGAGTGAGTCCCAGAGTTCCAATTTTTGGATCCAGTCCGTATTAGTATTTCTTAACACAAACATTGAGTTTCGGTGTCTTTCTCTTCAACGTTACGTTAGAAGTAACCTCACCTTCGAATCTTATTCTTTTTCCAGTTACTGTACGAGCATCTTTCTTGGTTCTAATCATCCTCGGTTTTCCAATTTTGCACCAAGTATGGTGGTTTATAATGGACAAATCCGAACCACTGTCAGGTCGAAGTCTAACATCCTTGTCCTCGATTTTTACCGTAACGTACTTCCGTATATTTTCGCCCTCCACTTAAATCCTCGTTGTTTTTACGTAGCTCCAGCGGGGTCCTTTTGGTCTGTTGCGTCTGCACAGATCACATTTTCGAGACCGGTATGGACAATCGTTCTGCCAGTGAAGTTCTCCACATCTTTGGCATGGGTAACGGGGCAAATCCGACTTCTTTTGAGATTTTTCCGAAAAGTTTGGCTTTCGCTTGACTGTTGGGAGAGTAAGATGTTTTGTAACTTCGTACCTTTCTAATGTGTACTACTCCTGCGTCTTCTATATTTTTGGAGTTTTGCTTCTCCGAGATGATCCTTTGGCATTCCTCTGCCAATTGTTGAAGGGTTATATTTGGCTTCTTTTCCAATCTGTTTAGTGCCCGGCGTTTGCGTTCAGCATCCTTGGTCGACACTAACCCTTGAATAAAAATCAGGACCTTAAAGTTGACAAAGCGGATAGTCCGAAGTCGTCACAATGTATTTACGACTGAAGCAAATGTGGTGTAATCTTGGCCTTCTTTGCGAGTCAGGTTGATACATTTCCATCTTTAATGGAATTATACAGTCCAAAAACCACCTTATTTCATAAAAGATTTCACCGCCTCGTCAAAGGACAATTCGCTCGTCTGTTTCGGGATGATGTAGTCCACGAACTTGTTATGTTCTGCCGCTCCCAATTTTTGGAGTAGAAGACGAACCTTCATCTGCTCGCTCCATGATTTGCAATCTATCCTGAATACGTCATCAAATCTGCAAAAAGAGGCTTCAAAGTCAAATCCTCTTCAGGAACGTAGTGAAATGTTTCTAATGCTGACCAGATCGCAGTTTGAGGAAAAAAAAAAACATTCTGGTTTAACTCGTTACTGTTTTTATTTGCTATTACTTGAGTTAGTAGTTCCAATCTTTCCTCTGCCTACGTCTGCTTTTCCAGTATTTTTTCTTTGAATTCCTTTCTTTCCTCTTCTTTCTTTGTTTATTTAACTCCTACATATTACTCTGGTTTTCTTCGAACTTCATCAACTGCAGTTGTCTTTCATCATTTTCTTTCTGTCTTTCCATATTTTGTTTCTGCAGCTCTAACTTCTGGGCGAATGTTCTCGTGGTGTAATGGTTAAAGCGATGGACTGCAGAATCATTGGTTTGGTTTGGTTTGTTTCGGTTTATGGCATATCAACCCTTGTAGGCCATTCAACGCCAAATCCATTTTTATGTAAATAATCTGTTCTATTGGAAAAAGTTCAGTTTAGCATAAGTACACAGTTTAATTGTCAAAAACATTTCCATTTCAAACTATTCAAGCAGTTATATGTAATAATTCAGTTCAGTGTAAATACAGTTTTAATGTCGAAAAACAGTTCTATTTGAAATAATTCAGTTACACTTAAACTGCGTGCTTATGCTTAAGTACGGTTTAATTGTCAAAAACGTTTCTATTTCAAGCTATTCAGTTTACTCAATTCTGTTTAGCATAAGTATGCTGTTAGTTCTATTTAACCCATAGATAGGGCCATATCAGGTGCTACCACTCCGGGCCAGAGTGGACCTGGAAGCGATGGTAATGAAGGGGTACTCCACATTCCCCAAAGCTCCAGCACTGCTGGAACCTCACCATCAGAATGTTTAGTGTCATATCCAGGACACTCGTTAGGGGGGGTCTTACCCCTCTGCAGAGAAGCAGTCAGTGTATTCTACAGCCCCAGCTGACTGGGCAATACACAGATTTAAATGTCAGTTTTATTTCAGATAATTCAGTTTAGCATAAGTACACAGTTTAGACGTAAAAAACAGTTCTATTTCGAGCAATTCAATTCAGCACTAGTACGCAGTTCCAATGTCAAAATAGTTCTATTTTAAACAATTCAGTTTAGCATAAATACGCAGTTTAAATGCAAAAATCAGTATAGTGAAATCAGCACGGTTTTGTTCTATTTAACCCATAGATAGGACCCTTATCAGGTGCTACCACTCCGGGTCAGAGTGGACCTAGGAGCGATGGAAATGAAGGGGTACTTCGCATTCCCCAAAGCTCCCGCATTGCTGGAACCACACCATCAGATTGTTTAGTGTCATATACAGGACACTAGTTTGGGGGGGGGGGTCTTGCCCCTCTGCAGAGAAGCAGTCGGTGTATTCTACAGCCCCAACCGTCTGGTCAAGGTCTTAACCGTGGAGGTGTGTGAGTGTGCAGATGTCTTCACTTTGTCTGCTACAAGATCTGCCTTTGTAGTTGGTGTCTCTGAAGTTTTGTTAGTATCAAGGGAGGCCCTTGATATAGCCTTCCCAGTCGCCCGGCTCCAGCTGAATCAATTTTTTTTACTATCCTCTCGTAATTATATTGGGTTTTATTGCGCTGGACGGCTTGAGAGTATGTTGTGGTCTTAGATCCTACTATCATTTTCCGCGCTTCGTTGAATGGGATGTTGTTCCTGTGTTTGATTCCCAATATTTCTTTTTCCAGTTTCCAACTCTCACAGGATCGTGCATAGACGGGATGATCGCCTCCGCAATTCGCACACTTATACAGATTGTTACAATTGTCAATGTGGTGGTCAGGATCTTGTTGTGGACATTTGCCACATACTTGACGACCTCTACAATTATCCTCGTGATGGCCGTATTTTTGACAATTGTAGCAACGCAATCGATTGGGTATGAATTGCTCAACTCTCTCCATTGTGTAGCCTACTTTTATCCTCTCCGGTATTCTAGGTTGGTCAAATGTCATTATGTAGGTGTTTGTTTCAATGAGTTTACCCTCTTTTTTGATTGTCACTCTCTTTACTTCTGTTACACCTTGTTTCTTCATTTCTTTTTTTTATTTCATCAATTGTGCATAATGACAATTCCTTACTTCTTACAACCCCTTTACTTATGTTCAGGGATTTGTGAGGGTAAGTTTTTACATTTATTTCCTTTTTATCTACTTAAACGAGCAAAGTTTGATTTTTTTTTTTTTTTTTTTTTTTTTTTTACGTGGACGGGCGTCATATTACTAGATATTACCTTTTCAATTAAAAAAGGCGATAAGTTTGTTATTGGCGTTTCCGTAGATTCAATTATTATGAATCTGGGGAAACTTGCCACACCTTCGTAGTCCGATTCTGTTTCCGTTAGGGTACGTTTCAGTTTTTTTGATGAAGAAAAAGCCATGATTGGAAATTGTTATTCACTGGTCCTATGCTCCACCAGCCACCATGGACTCCAACTTGAAAAGGGAATGAACCAAGGGGGGCAACCCATTCGCCTTGGCCGAGACGTGGATACAATACCAGTATACTCATGCAAAGAGTATGATTCTGAGCCTCTGCCAAAAATATGCTTTTAAAAAAAAAAAAAAAAAAAAAAAAAAAAAAAACAATCTCACAGCGGTCATAAGTCCTACCTCAGCACAATTGACCCTCAGCCCCCGCCTTCTAGCACGTATGGAATAAAGGGTTGGAAATAGTTCCACTAGAGCAAATTGTATGATACGATCGGGAAAGTAAAAACAAACATAAACACATATGTGCTAGGGCATGTCGGGACCAGCCGATTGATCGGATCGGGCCCAATCCGACCGCCCGTCAGACCAAGTAAGGGCTAAAGTGACCACTCTGTCGCCGGGTCAATGACTGCTCAACAACCAGGGATCCGTCCTAGCGCCTTACGGGTCGCCACCCACGGCCAACAGGTGGCCTCATTGGGTGGGGTCTTACCCCTCTGCAGAGGTGCAGTCGGCGTATTCTGCAGCCCCAGCCGACAGGATGAGGCAATGAAGGGGTACTCCACATTCCCCAAAGCTCTAGCATTGCTTTAACCTCACCATCAGATTGTTTAGTGTCATATACAGGACACTCGTTGGGGGTGGGGTCTTACCCCTCTGCAGAGAAGTAGTCAGTGTATTCTACAGCCCCTTTCCCCTGGACAACCTGATATTAATGTTGTCATTTTGTTTCAGGAAGGTTTCTTGAAGGCAGATAATTGAGGGACATTGTGTTAAGAAAAGCAGTTCATTGATATTTGCTTTTAATCCTCGACAATTCCACTGGATTATTTTTCGACCCATGGTTGATAGGATTTATGTTTTTGGGTGTTTTTTTTTTTTTTTTTTTTTTTTTTTGTTTAGTTTGTTGGTTGTTTGGTTTCTGACTGCTTTTCAGCTATATCCATTACTTCTAGTTTTTCAAATCTATTTGGTGTCGGGTTTAATTTTATTTTTCTTGGACGTTCATTCTGTTTGACTGGTGATTTTTTTCCCTGGATCTTTGATCGATTTTAAAAGGTTGATTGGTTAGGTTTGATTGATTGATTGATTTCGGGCCAGGACTATTTTCCTTGGATGTTCAGTACAGTCAGTAGACGGTTTTTCATTATTTGTTTTTGTATTTCTATTTTGGGTGGAGGTATCCGGTTGAGTGGACGGAACCTTGATGCCCTTTTTCTTCTCTTAGTTCATTTTTAGCTTTTGTTTTTACCATTGATCCCTCCAGTTTGGATCTTATATTTTTGATAAAGTTTGGCCAGTCATCTGGTCCAAGCTGTAGCAATTTTTTTTTTTTTTACTAGATTCAGATACTCGTTTGTAACTTCTGTACGGGTTGGTGCTGCTACTGCTTGAAAATAAGTTTTCTCTCTGCTTGTAGCTTCAACTATCTTTCGTGCTTCTAGGAAAGATATTTTTGGTATATTTTATGGATAGAATTTCTTTCTCTTTTTCATTTTTCGCACGTTTTTGAATATACCAGGTGGTTTCCACCACAGTTTGCACATCTTGATGTTTTTTGCATTTTTCTATCGAGTGTCTTTTTTCCACATACACTCTTTCTATAACATTTATCTTGGTGAAACCCATATTTCTGACATTTATAGCACCTAAGAGGATTGGGGATGAATTGTTCCACCCTTTTCACTGTGTAACCTATTTTTATTTTTGATGGGCTTACTGGTTATTCAAATGTCATAATATACGCGTTTGTGTGAATGATTTTATTATCCCTCCTTATCGATACTTTTTTCACATCAGTGACCCCCTGTGGTTTTATCTCTTTCTTTATTTCTTCTAAAGCACACAAAGACAGCTCTAGATTCATCACCACACCCTTAGATGTCAATCATACATCCTAGATGCATCAAGGTAGGTTCTCGGTAATGCACAGTCTTCAACGCCGATTTCGGTTTCTGCACCATATCGGCTCCGACAGCAACCCCGACATGACTCTGGAAAAGCCAAGCCGCCTCCTTGATCGCGACGTGCTACGCTCGTGCCTCTACCAAAGCAAAAAAGAAAAAAATAATTAGGCCGGACTTCGGCCGTTCTTATAGACATCTGTCCTTCAGTAACAGCCAATGAAAAACAGGGCATTTCACAATCCTCTACTATATAATACCATCTTTACCTCATCCGGTTTCGGCTACCCACTTCCATTTTTGGAATTTGCCTACGCGTCAGGTTGGTTGGTTGGGTTTTATGGCACATCAACCTTTTGCAGGTTATTTAACGCCAAATCCATTTTTATGTAAATAATCTGTTCTATTGAAAACAGTTCAGTTTAGCATAAGTACACAGTTTAATTGTCAAAAACATTTCCATTTCAAACTATTCAAGCAGTTATATGTAATAATTCAGTTAACTGTAAATACAGTTTTAATGTCGAAAAACAGTTCTATTTGAAATAATTCAGTTAAGCATAAGCACGCAGTTTAAGTGTAAGTACGGTTTAATTGTCAAAAACGTTTCTATTTCAAGCTATTCAGTTTACTCAATTCATTTTAGCATAAGTATGCTGTTAGGGTCCTATCTATGGGTTAAATAGAACCATCAGGTGCTACCACTCCGGGCCAGAGTGGACCTGGGAGCGATGGCAATGAATGGATACTTCGCATCCCCCAAAGCTCCAGCACTGCTGGAACCTCACCATCAGATTGTTTAGTGTCATATCCAGGACACTCGTTGGGGGGGGGGTCTTGCCCCTCTGCAGAGAAGCAGTCGGTGTATTCTACAGCCCCAGCCGACTGGGCAAGCGAGCAGTTCTAATTCAGTTTAGAATAAGCACAGTCACGTATCAAAACATTTCGATATTAAACAATTCAGTTTAGTGTAAATACAGTTTATGTCAAAAAATTGTTCCATTTAAGGTTTGGTTTTATGGCATATCAACATTTATAGGTTATTTAACGCCAAATCCATTTTTTATGTAAATAATCAGTTCTATTTAAAACAATTCGGTTTAGCATGAGTACACAGTTTGTCAAAAACATTTCTATTTCAAACTATTCAGTTATATGTAAAACAAATCAGTTTAGGGAAAGTACAGTTACAGTGTCAAAAATAGTTCAATTTAAAACAATTCAGTTTAGCAAAAGCATACAGTTTTAAATGTAAGTATAGTTTAATTGTAAAAAAAAAAATATTTTTATTTCAAGCTATTCAGTTTAGTCAAGTAATTCTACTTCAGCTAATTCAGTTTTGTAAAAGTACAGATTTTGCTTACACACAGTTATGTCAGAACAGTTCTACGTTAAACAATTAAATTTAGTGTAAATACAGTTTCAATGTCAAACAGTTGCAGTTATATGTTACAATTCAGTTAAGTGTAAATACAGTTTTAAATGTCGAAAAAACAGTTCTATTTCAATCAATTCTGTTAAGCACAAGCACGCAACTTAAATGAAAGTACTGTTTAATTGTCAAAAACATTTCTATTTCAAGCTATTCAGTTTACTCAAACAATTCAGTTAAGCATAAGTATACTGTTAGTTCTATTTAACCCATAGATAGGGCCCTTATCAGGTGCTACCACTCCGGGCCAGAGTGGACATGGTTTGGTTTGGTGGGTTTTATGGCATATCAATCTTTATAGGTTATTTAACGCCAAATCCATTTTTATGTAACTAATCAGTTTTATTTCAAACAATTCAGTTTAGCATGAGCACACAGCTTGTCGAAAACATTTCTATTTCAAACAATTCAGTTTATTCAAGCAGTAATATAACAATTCAGTTTAGTATAAGTACAGTTTCAATGTAAAAAACAGTTCTATTTCAAATAATTCAGTTTGGCATAAATATGCAGGCAGCATAAATCATTCCATTTACTTTTCCTCGTTTGTTTGCACACAGTTAAGCTATTTCAAGAGATTATATGTAACAATAAGAATTTAACAGTCATTCGTTAGCACAGATTTGAATAAATATGCATTATATCTAAGAGATTAACTATTCAATAAAGTGACTGACCTTATAGGTTTGCCGACAGTTAAGTGGTTTCAAGTATTGTAGTTTGATTATTTCTTCAAGATTAAGGCTGGCAACTAGGCGGTCTGTGTCGCTATCCATACTCTCTATACTATACGTCCTTTGTAGGGGTTTTGTTGGTTGTTGAGAATTGGATGGTTTGGTTGTTATAGGCGACTTTGTTGTTGAGGGTATTTTGAATGCACTTCCTTGTCTTTCCTTATTCACTTTGGTGTTCATTTGTATTTTCGTAGTTTGTCTAATGGGGAGTTGTGATTTTTGTTTCAGTTGTTCAGGTCTTTTGGGAGACAGGTTTTTTAGTCTCTCTTTAATGCTTTTTGGTGGACGGATTGGGGATTTATGTAACGGCTGTTTTGATGGAGATTTTGCACTTTTAGGAGTAGTTCGTATTGGAGTGATAAATACTACGTGTGTTTTTGTTTGAACTACAACATTGGATCTCTCGAAATTCGCAACTTGTTGCTGATCTAGTGCTTGGTAAAATTCATCGGAATGTAGTTTTATCAGGTGCTCTTGAAACTTTGGCCAATCATTGGCTTCCAGCTTGAGCAATTTCTCCACAAGTGTTCTATATTTGCTGTCGTCATTGGTTCTATCAGCCTTCCGTGCAACGGAGGCGTAGCTGCTTTCTCCCATATAGCTCCCTACAATTCTCCTAGCTTCCAGAAAGGAAACATTCCTCTTGTGTTTGACCTCAATAATTTCTTTTTGATAAACAGTACAAGTTCTTGCGTAAGCCGGATGATCTAGTTGGCAGTTTGCACATCGAGTTTCTTTTAAACAATCTTCCTCTGCATGGTCCGGGTCCTTTTCACCGCATTTGGAACATGTCTGTCGTCCTCTACAGGCTTCCCTGTGGTGTCCAAATTTCTGACATTTGAAGCACCTCAGGGGAGCTGGGACATAGTGCTCAACTCTCTCAAGACAATAGCCGATCTTCACATCTTTTGGAGTTTGGGGCTTATTAAATGTTAGGATGTAAGTGTTGGTTTGGATTCGTTCTTCACCTTTTTTAATGGATATTCTCTTTATATTTGTAACTCCCTGTTTTCCCAGGGCTGATGATATCTCATCTTCCGTAGCCAATGCCAACTCTCAACTCCTGATAACTCCCTTGGAAGTGTTCAGTTTCTCATGCGGATACGCTCTGCATTTGGTTGTATGAAACGTTTTTATCTTTAATATGTTTTCTGCCTGTCTCCGGCTGTCTACCTCGACAAGCAAGTTACCATTCCTTGTTTTCTCAACAGTTTTCGGACTTGCTCTTGTAGCAATGAATCTGGGGAAGTCTGCTGTTTCATTCTCCGAGTCTGATTCTGAAAGGTTCCGTTTAGTTTTAAGTTTTTTATTTGCACCAATTGCTTGGGGTTTTTGTGTTGAAAAATCCATATATTTATTGTTTGAGTTTCATTGACTATGCTCCCCTCCCACCACGGAGCCCCATTGGGGGATACGCCTAGGGGGAAACCCATTCGCCTAGGAATACCAGGGCTACATAATCAGTATACTCATGCTGATGATGGACAATTTTATTAAGTTCCTGGGTTTTGGTTCCCAAGATGACTACTCACCCAGGGACAGAAAGGTTATAGGTCTTTCTTCAGCATGATTGACCCTACAGCCATCGCCCTCATTCAGATTTTAAAGTAATCTGATAGAGGGCTGACATGACCAGCCGATTGATCGGATCGGGCCCCTCCGACCTCCCGTCTAGCCCAAGTAAGGGCCAAAGTGGAGTGTTGCAAGTCACGGACCGCTCAGCCACCAGGATCCCGTCCTCACGCATCACAGGTTGCCACCCATGGCCTACAGGTAGCCCCATTGGAGGGGGGTTACCCCTCTACAGAGGTGCAGTCGGCGTATTCTACAGCCCTAGCCGACAGGGCGGAGAGTGGACCTGGGAGCGATAGCAATAAAGGGGTACTCCCTATTCCCCAAAGCTCCAGCATTGCTGGAGCCTCACCATCAGATTGTTCAGTGTCATATCCAGGACACTCGTTGGGGGGGTTCTTACCCCCTCTGCAGAGAAGCAGTCGGTGTATTCTACAGCCCCAGCCGACTGTGCAAGCCTACGCGTCCGTTTTTTGCTAAAGTTTACTTTATACGTGACTGAATTTCTTCGTTGAAAATTATTTGGTAAGACTTGGTTTGACCTAGTTTTTTAGTTTAATTTTTGTTGTCTTACCAAGTTTTAATTTTTCGCTTGTGACTGTCATTTATTTTCTTGTTTGACTTTTATCACTATTTTGTTTGACTTTTTGTCAGTATTGCTTGTCTGTCATTTTTGCCTGTTTTAACCATTGTGTGACTTATCGTATTTTGCCTGTGAAACGTTTGTCGTTTTTTTCGGTGAATTATTGCATTGTGTGACTATTGTCAAATTTTTGTTCTAACTTTGACAGGGGTTCTACTTTTTCATGGCTTGCTTTTTTTCATTTTTTATAGCCAGTAGAACCCCCCTCCATTCTTGCTATAGTTGGAGTTTTTTTTGTTTTTACCCTCCTGGTTGCTTTTTCAGCGCAGCCATGGAGGGTTCTTCTACTCCAAGTAGCCCCGAAGAGGCAAAAACCAAAGGAAGAAGAGCAGACGAGTTTAATTGGGTCGAATTGGCCTTCGTTGCCGGTTCCAGCTGACTCAGACAGCCTAATTCAACCAGGGCAAAAAAAGTTCAGCGCCGTGGAAAGTCCAGCAGAGGTGACCGGACCACTACGAAAGGGGCTGGGTGGGCAAGTATGCCCAATATTTTGTAGGCAACGAAATCTTGCCCATCCCAGAGATAGTTCAAGCTTTGGAGCCTAGGATCCTCTCGCTGGTCGTTTCCGACCTTAAAACCCGGCGACTGGTGGGATTGAAAAAAGCAGGCATCCCATGCCAGTACTTTTGCTGAAAAAGTTTTGCAACTTGGGATGTCCTGCTGCCCACCGAGGCGGAAGCTGCTAAAGCAGCCAAAAATAATATGACAACCAAGGTTTTCAGACTACAGCCGGAGTATAAAGGAACCCGTAGGATCCGCGTTACAGTATGCAACGTCCCGACTTTCATCACTGGGGAGGTTCTGGCCTCTTACCTGAGTGCCTTTGGCAGAGTGGAGGAATTTAACCTTCTCAGATCTTCCGCCGGTACAGCCTACGAGGACTATATATTCCGGCTGTGTCTGACGAGGGATGGCTTCCAGGCCATCCCCGAAACTTTAGTCAGCAGGGACCGGCCAAGGTGTTGGGGGTGCAAATAAGTGGGCCATATTGCCAAGTTTTGCCCCCCCCAAAAAAAAACACAAGACGCAAACACCGAAAACACAACAGCCACAAGCAGCCAAGTAAGTAGGAACAAGGCCCGGCTCAGGTCCAGCCCAAGGCAAATGACCCAGAGGGCTGGACCGAAGTGACCCGGAGGAAGAAGTCCCCCAATTCCGGAGACTCAAGCCCAGCCACCAAACCAGCAAACACCAGAATCACCAACACCAGCAGCTCCGTCCAAAAAAAAATTTAAAAAAAAATAACTCAAGAACCAATGAATTTAAAGAGGAGGAGGGAGAGCGGAGAAGGGGCCTCCAAAAAAATGTGTCAAGAAAGACCCCATCCTGAGACAGGCCCCTCCTCTCAAGCTCAACCTGCAGCTCCATTGCAACCAACACCTCCATTACCATCTCCACCACAAGATGTACATTCACAACCCCCACAACAAATGGACATTCCCTCCCTCCACCAAAACTGTTACACATGAACTCCTTTCTTAAAAAAAAAACAAAAAACAAACACCGTCCCTACCAAATCTCCCTCCCAAGATCCCAATCGGCCGAGAGAACCAAAACAGAAGGCCTTGCTCGCACCTCATCCCTTCCTTCTGAGCCCCTCTTCATTTTTCTCACAGGAATTGTTCCCCGTTTCACCCAGAATACCAAGGGACCCTCCTACTCGAAAGAAACCAAGCCGGCAGGAGGAGAAAAGCAAGGAGTGGACGATTGAACAAATCAGGAAGGTAGCGGATTTGTGCTCAGTAGAGCCGGAAGCAGTTTGTGATTTCCAGCTTCGAAAGGCACTAAAGCCGCTGCTGAACCTTGAAAAAGTGAAAGGACAAAGCGTGGCTAACCCAGTAAATTTTAGGAGTGCACTCAAGAACTCCTGCGTAGATGTCGCTGCAGTGCAAGAAAACCACTTCACTTGCGGTGCGGACTGTCGTGTGCTGGAGGGCGATTTTAACGTCTTCTCAGAATACGGCAGCCGTACCAGCGTCGGGGTTTCCTTGCTAGTTAGACGCAGCCTTGATGCTGATGTTGACGTTGTTTTTGCAGGTGACGGGGGCCGACTGGTCGTGGCCGATGTTGCCGTTAAAAGTTTCAAGTTCCGTTTGGTTGCGGTTTATGCGCCCAATATCGCTGCGGAGAGGGTTCCCTTTTTTCGTCGGTTGGCGCCGTTCCTGGACGATACAAAGCGGCTAGTTTTAATGGGTGATTGGAATGCGATCCTTGATCCCAAGATAGATAAGGTCGGGCGGGGAGCTAGCAGGTCAGGAAGGTGTGAAAGCAGCCTTGTCGGCCTTATGACTCGTCATGACTTGGTCGACAGGTTTCGTCTGGATCACCCAGGGCGGGAGATGTGGACGTGGCTAGAGCGCTCGCCCTCTGTCCAAGTAGGAAACCACTTTGGCAGAGTGTTAGTTAGACGAGCTGACATGGATTTCGATAGTTATCCCACGTTCCACTTGATAGCATGGACTGACAGGCCTAGTCTAGCCGGATACTGGAAGTTCAATACCTCCTTACTGGAGATACGGAACTTCCGGGATCGGCTAGAATCTCTAATCAAGCGGGCGTTAGTGGGGGCGGTTACCGGTAATAGGTCGTGGGCATCTCTTAAACACAAGATTAGAGATTTCGCCACCAAGTACGGTCGACAACTCAACCTAAATAGGACCAAGGAGGCAAAATCTATAGACGATAGACTTTCCCAGGCGGTGGCTGGGGGGGATTCCCTAACCGTAGAGCTAGCTAGGGGGACCTTGAGCGTGAGAGTAGCGAGCGCTACAAGGGATACGTAGTTAGATCTAGGATAAAGAGAGTTCTCAACGAAGCTGTGAAATCGAACGTGAAGAAGTGCGAAGGTTCCCCGATCGGTATATCACTTCTGTCAAGACCCCGGATTGGCGACTGCTGCGATCGAGTGGCGAGATGCCTTTCGGGCACACTTTCGGGATCGCTTTGCCCGCTGCACTGATCTCCCGCTCCGGGAGTTTCGCAGCTATCTTGCCGACTTCTCCCGCCTTGGGGTGGCTGAAGCGGCTAGTTTCGAGGGTGTGGTTACTGAATGCGAAGTCCGTGATGCGTTGAAGCAGGTCGGCCTCAGCAAGTCACCGGGACTAGATGGTTTGCCCTACGAAGTGTACTTGAGGATGTCGCACATGTTTGTACCGATTCTGACGGATATGTTCAACCATTGGTTCGCCCTGGGAGCCATTCCTGGTAGCGTTACTAAGGGCGTGATCACATTGCTGAAAAAAGGTGGCAGGCATGTTTGGGAGGGCTTAGACGATTACAGGCCCATAACTCTGCTTCACACAGAGTTAAAGATTTTGGTCCGGGTCTTAGCGAATCGTTTACAGATTGTCATTAGCGATCTGATCGCCCCCGAGCAGACCTACGCTCTGAAGGGAAGATCGATCCAGGACAATCTGCACTTGATTCGCGAGGTCCTAGAGGGGATAAAAGACGACACTGAAGCCATGCTGATCAGTTTAGATCAGTCCAAGGCCTTCGATAGCGACCATCGGTTTTTGGCCACTGTCGGATTCCAACCGGAGTTCTGCAGATGGATTAGCATGATGTACCACAACCCTCAGGCAGTGGTGCAGGTGAACGGAAGGCGTTCGAGGGCGTTCACGATCGAGCTTTCGGTCCGGCAGGGCTGCCCCCTGTCTCCTCTTCTCTATGTCCTCGCTTTGGAGCACTTGCTCCGTAGGCTTAGGGATAGGGGGACAAATCCGGCCCTGCGCGGTGTCCCTTTTGCTGGCACTCTTTCGGCAAGGGTTTCCGCGTGCGCTGATGATATCACTGTGTTTGTATCCCGCCGCTTGGATATAAAGGCTGTGAAGAAGGCGGTTGGCGAGTACGAACGGATTGCAGGAGCCAAGGTCAATTTTGACAAAAGCGAAGATTTGCGGCTCGGTGCAGCAATACTCTTCCAGTGCCCTTCCGCTGGAGTGACGGACCCGTCCGCATCCTCGGGGTGTGGTTCGGGCCCGACCTTCAACTGGAGCGAAATTGATCGGAAGTACAAGCTAAGGTGAATGTTCAGGTGGGAATCTGGCTTTCAAGGAGGTTGCTTCCCCTTGATCCTTTCCCGATTGGCTGTACTTCCTCTGCCTAAAGGTACATCGGTTGGCGCTTCAACGATCCCTCTTCAGATTGCTCTGGGGAGGTGCAAGGCCGTTGTTGAAAGACTTGCATACTTGGGCCGATCCTTGACGGGGGACGCAGTGTGCAGACGAAAGGCGAGTCGGACTTTTCCTCGCCTCAAGTCAGACCCAAAGTGGATGAAGCACTGTTTGTCCGCGAGTGCCGAAAGGCCCTTCGTAACCTTCTTGGGTCCAGTGACCTTTCACGGCCTTGGAAAGAACTGTATCGGGAGCTAGTGGTGAGTTCCGCTTCGGATCCTCTAAGCGAGCGGCGTGGCTGGACGGTGGAGGAGATACGCTCTCATTGGAATTGGGCGCCAGGATCGAGCTTCTTGAACAACTCAGTTCTCGCTCACCTGGCGACTTGTGCGGAATGCGTTGCTCCTTTTCGGCTTGAACTACAGAGCGGGCCTGGCAGACATGCCCGATTGTGCTCGTTCGGCAGTGGGTTGGAAGAAACGGCTGAGCGAGTTCGCCCGTTCTTACGATTCCGCAGGCCATCGCTCTAACAATTACACTACGAGGACACCCCACATTCGCCCGTTCTGGGATCACGTCGGGGAGCGGACGGCTCGCATTGAACCAAAACAGCTCGTGCTGCTTGACGTTGGTTACGTTGTAGACAACGTTCTTCCTCCGTTTCAGGAGCTATCGGAGAGTGGCCAACAGGCTACAGAAGCATCAGAAGAGAAGTAGTAATACTTGCCAGATTGCGTATTGGGCACACCCACATTACTCATTCACACCTGTTAAAAGGGGAGGATGCCCCAGTGTGCCCATCATGCAAAGTACAACTCACAACCAAACATATCCTTCTAAATTGTAACAACCTTAAACATATCCGTACCAAGTACTATCAAGCAAGAAACCTGAGGGACATCTTTAAGAATACAAACCCTGAAAACATTTTTAATTTTCTAAAAGAAAGCAACTTTTTCAGCAAGATATAACCAAACATCTCTATAGAACTGCTACTTTAATGACTGAAATTCAAAATAACCTTTTTGGCATTAAATGACCCACAGGGGTTGATATGCCGTTAAACAAAACTCAAACTCCGTTTCAGGGTGAGAAGCGTGTGGTGTTTCTCGCGATCTTAGCTGTAGCCCGAATGGTGATTTGGACGACACGAAACAAGGATTGTATGACGATGTAAACTTTTCTCATCGTGATCTTGTTTTGTTCTTTAGACATAAGCTTAGTCAAAATCAGATGCAATAGAAAACGCTTGGATCGCATAACATTCAGCAAAAGGTGGGTGAATGCAGCGAGCCTGGTCGTGAGAAAGTGGACAATGTTGGAGTCATCCTTCCCTCCTCTGCCGGCTCATGGCGTCTACGGTACGGGTCCTTAGGGACCCCAGTCCGGGTAAGTAGGTATTTTTCCCCTTGAAACCTAGTTAGCAGTATGTTGCGAGTCATCGTCCCTGTCATCTAGTCGTTAGTTCTCAAGATCTTCCCCATCCCCATTGATTTTGTACCTCAACCCGTATCCCAGTCAGCTTTTGTTGAAGATCTTGAAAATTCATATGTATAAAAATCATTACCTGCTTGTATCGACCCATACCGCGCCCGACCCCTTATTTCTTTTACCCCTGTAATTAGGATTCCCGTCCCACCTAGGGTAGGTCCGGCTTGTTTTCGCCCAGGAAAACAGTCGGCCTCCAATTTTATAGACAGGGGGATGGAAGGGCAACCAAACTGGGAAAATTTTTCCTTGGTTTCGTCTTTATCGTTTTCGGGTTTTTTTCTCCCATCCCCATCATATACTTTCACTGTAAAAATCATATATTGTAAATAAAATCATACATCACACTTGGGATTTTAACCTTCCTTTCCTCCCAAAAAAAACTCAAGGCCTAGTGCCTTCATTGTAATTTTACAATGAAATAAATTCGGCTGACTACTTCCGGATTCGATACAGAGGTAAGATGGTATTTTAATACTCGTCCACGATTTACACTTTAACAAGACTTACACGTATCCCACCCCACATCTATCCAATACTAATACTTCCAAACTAATGTGAAATAAGCCCCTACTCTAACTATTTAGTCAGTCTTAAACTCTTACCTTATACCCTTATTCGAGGCCAGAAAAAAAAACTCCCATTTATTTTGACTCACGAAATCATTTGCTACAACTTAAATCATACTTATTTGCCTAGATCTCCCTCCCCGTTTGTCATTTGCCGACAACACTAATTCGTTGGCCTTCGTACCACTAAACAATTATTCAATAGTTCCTTATTCTATCTACTCAATTAAATAATCTATACTCATATTACCAATCTAATGCATATTTCTCAAAATAAAATTTAAAAAAAAAAAAAAAAAAAAAAAAAAAAAAAAAAAAAAAACGCTACCTAATTAATACTCTATTCAACTCCTTACATTCCAACTTATTACTACTACGAACCTATCTCCTACTCCCCCCACTTCCTTCCATAATCTATTTACAATTAGGTTTCAATCATTAAATAAAACCACGAGTTGGCGCTGGCAACTAAACATTAAAACCATAAATTAGTAGCGGACCGTAACCAGTATACGAGGACAAAAAAAACTGATAATTAAGTATCCATCCCCCCTCGCAAACGCCAACTATTCTCAACCCCTACCACTGAAATTCCGACTACCCTAACTTAGTATTATCTCAATATACTCTTGTAATGTCTAACATGTCTCCTAATCTTAATTCTTAGGTTCCTCCATCATCCTCTTTATTTCTTCCATGGCTCTGATCTCTTAAGCCAAATCCACTTTGACGCCTTTAGAACTGTGTTGGTAATATCCTTCAGCGCCCTCACTCTAGCTGCCCCGACTATACCAATTTTTGCTAGGGCTCTGCCCAACGACTGTAGAGAAAAACCCCTACAACCAACTTCTACGGCGTCATAATATATCTTCCATGACTTTTGTTGACATTGTTCGACCAGTTCTTAATATTTGGACCTCTTCCTCTCATTAGCGCGAGTAATATATTCCTCTATGACACAGTCAGTTCCCAAATAATGCACTGCTTTGTATTATCAGAGTGCAATATCAGATCCGGTCTTAGTGATGTTACAGCTATGTTTCTGGGGAACTTCAGCTGAGTCTCCAGATCTACTATCAACTGCCAATCGTCCGCGGAAGATAACAGGTTCGTTTTCTCTCTCCCCTTTCTCTGTATCTTCTCTCCTGCTTTTACGAAGTTGATCTGATTCAATTTCTTTCCTGGTTGATTATTACTAGCCCTCATAGCTTTAGTCACCTCATTCGCAATTACCTTGAGTGCTTGGTCGGTACCGTTGGCGTCACGATCATCACCCAAAGCTTTTGGGCAACTACTAAGGATTTGTAAAGATCCTTTCTTAGCACATAGTTGACAATTGGGGGTCTCTCTCTCCCCCCATATGTGCAGGTTCGTTGGTCTCGGTAACACATCATACACTGATTTAATGAGAAAACGAATCTCGCTAAAGCCCGGCCGCCAGCAATCTGACTATGTAATCCTTTTTTCTCTACATCCTCCCACCTTGTCCAGGCTCCTTGCTGATTCAGACCGACCATTTTACAGTAACGCACTTCTACGCCCTCACGGACTTCTTGGGTGAGTTGGCATCTTTCTTTGCCTTTGGCACTGTTGGTATGTGTAGAGGGGAAAAACCCCAATCCCGCTCTGCCTTTAGCTATCGACCCTAAGGTAGCTTTATGCCTAAGCCTCTCCTCCGCCACTTGCAACTCTCTCTTCGCACTCCACTTCCTGCCAGATCTTATCTGAATTCCTGCTGCTGCCACCTTTGGATCTTCAGACTCTGCATACTGCAACAGCGCTCTTGTTTTCGTGATTTTGATGGTTTGTTTTGTTTGGTTTTATGGCATATCACTCTTTGTAGGTTATTTAACGCCAAATCCATTTTTATGTAAATAATCTGTTCTATTGAAAACAGTTCAGTTTAGCATAAGTACACAGTTTAATTGTCAAAAACATTTCCATTCCAAACTAGTCAAGCAGTTATATGTAATAATTCAGTTAAGTGTAAATACAGTTTTAATGTCGAAAAACATTTCCACTTGAAACAATTCAGCTAAGCACAAGCACGCAGTTTAAATGTAAGTACGGTTTAATTGTCAAAAACGTTTCTATTTAAAGCCATTCAGCTTATTCAAATCATTTTAGCATAAGTATGCTGTTAGTTCTATTTAACCCATAGATAGGGCCCTATCAGGTGCTACCACTCTGGGCCAGAGTGGACCTGGGAGCAATGGCAATGAAGGGGTACTCCGCATTCACCAAAGCTCCAGCATTGCTGGAACCTCACCATCAGATTGTTTAGTGTCATATCTTGGACACTCGTTAGGCGGGGGTCTTACCCCTCTGCAGAGGTGCAGTCAGTGTATTCTACGGCCCCAGCTGACTGGGCAACCGTGATTTTTGAATTCTTCCACGAGACTCCTGCAGGGGAGGCGCAACGCGTTGCTGTTCCCGTAGAGAGCCGCACCACTTAAGCATCTCGGCAAACCTAGCCACCTTCTCAAACGATTACTAATTGCTCTTTCTAACGATTCCACGGTGGTAATCGGAATATCATAGACGAGCAATGGCCACAATATCGGGGACAAAACTGCATGCTGGAATAACCATGCCTTAAATCAACCAGGCAATCCAGATTTGTCGATCTTTGTTAGCTACTCCTCAAGATCTTTTATAGTCATCTGTTTTGCGGCTGTATCCTTCAGACTACTGTTGAAAGTCTTGCCCAAGCTCTTAATAGGCTTTTCGCTCAGAGTAGGAATTGTTTCTCCTGCGACAGTAAATCGGACTTTCTCCATGACCTTGCCCTTTTTTAATACTAGTGACCTGGATTTTGCTGGTTTGAAATTCATTCTAGCCCAGGTCATATTTCTCTCGAGACCCTTTAAGAGCCATCTACCTCCCATGAAAGATGTCGTCGTCACGGTTAAATTATCCATGTAAGCCCTTATTGGTGATTGGCGGACTCCTGATCTAGACAAATGGCCTCGGCATTCCACCTCTGCCGCCGATACAAGTTTGTTCATGGTCAATGAGAATAGGACGGCAGACATAGTACACCCTGTGATGATACCCTTTTCCAGGGTCTGCCACTGATGTTACTGTACTTGAACATGCTCTCAGCCGGAAATTATTATAACAGTCTGCAATGAGATCGCATACTGATGGCGGTACGTGATGTCTCTTTAGGGCTTCTTCCACCAGTTGGTGTGACATGGACCCGTAGGCGTTAGCGAGATCCAACCATAATACAGTCAAGTCCCCTTTGCTTTCCCAGGAGCTGTGTCAGGACTCCTGTATGTTCAAGGCACCCTGGCATACCGGCGACCCCGCCCTTCTAGACTGATGTATCAATGTAGCCGTTACCAAGAATGAAATCTGACAAGCGCCTTGATAATAAACCGAAAAGGATCTTATCTCAGTATTTAATAAGGGAATTATTCAGAATTGGTCCAATGACTTCGAACCTTCTTCCTTCGGGATCCATACCCCCTCAGCGAATCTCCATTGCTCCACGATCTTGCCTCTCCCCCAAATGACTCAATATCTTCCACAGAATTTGTAGAGTCCCTTTACGCCGCTTGTACACAATGTAAGGTACCTCACTTGGTCCTGGTGCTGAGACGGATCTTGTGGCTCTCGCAACTTCTTGCATTTCCTTCCAGGTTGGCAAGCAGGTGTAATATTGGAACACTGGTGGCTTCTGATGAATTAAGCGGGTGTTTATACGCATTTCTTGCTCTTTTGCAGGGTCACTCATTGTATCTCGATAGTTAATTTCTTCCTCCAATGCCTCCAAATTCCCATTTCGTCTCTTCCCTAGCAATGTTCTTGCAAAGCCGAAGGGATTAGACAGGAAATTTGACCGCTTCCTTGATCTTTCTTTCCTCCTGTGCCACTTCGCTCGCCGTAAAGTTTTTAATTCCTTTTATTCACCCTACGTTTGGCAGTGTAGGGCATCCTTGGCTGCCGGGGCTCGACGCAACCAAATCTCTCTGACGCCAAGCTAGTTATTATTGTCATCATGAAACTTAGTCGCCTCTCCACGTCCCCACTTGTAGCTGACTGGAGTATCTCACAAATGTCATTGTCGAAGTCCTGCCAGCCTCCCTTGTTGTTCTCTGGGGGCCATTTTATCTTCTTACGGGACTCCTTGCCCAGATTAAGAGGAACTGAGGCTCGGAGAAACTGGGCACTGAGGTATGACTCCTGTCCCTGCACCTCCTCCGTTTTACCAGGGCTTGCACCTGCACGTTGCTCCCGGTTACCCGCCTCCAGCCACTTCATCCGGATTTGATGTATCTTCAAGCCTCTTTGGTTCTTGCACGTCTTACCACACATGCTTCTGCTCAAAGTTGGTTGGGCATTCCTGTTCGCTTCCGTTAAATCCATCCTATTGGGGATCTCTTCCGCACCCACCTCTCGGGATCCCCTGGGGGTATTGTGCATTTAGGTTCGTCGTAGCATCTTTTTTTGGTTGCTCCTCACAATTGGCTGCTCCTGGCAATTATTTTTGGCTTTGAAAAGCTTTCATTTTTAGCAGAAGATCTGCGTGTTTGTTTTTCTACCTCCTCAAGGAGGTTACCGTTTCTCGTGGTGGGGTAACTGGTTTGGTTGTAAATTGGAAGATATTTTTTTTCGATTATCAACGGGGATAAACTTGCCAATGGAGAATCTTCTTGATCTTCCCAAATAAGGTTTGGTTTTATGGCATATCAACCTTTGTAGGTTATTTAACGCCAAATCCATTTTATGTAAATAATCTGTTCTATTTAAAACAATTCGGTTTAGCATGAGTACACAGTTTAATTGTCAAAAACATTTCTATTTCAAGCTATTCAGTTTACTCAATTCATTTTAGCATAAGTATGCTGTTAGTTCTATTTAACCCATAGATAGCGAGGTCTTACCCCTCTGCAGAGGTGCAGTGTATTCTACAGCCCCAGCTGACTGGGCAATACACAGATTTAAATGTCAAACAGTTTAGACGTCAAAACAGTTATATTTCAAACAATTCACTTCAGTACTAGTACGCAGTTCCAATGTCAAAACAGTTCTATTTTAAACAATTCAGTTTAGCATAAATACGCAGTTTAAATGCAAAAATCAGTATAGTGAAAGAAGCACGGTTTAGTTCTATTTAACCCATAGATAGGACCCTTATCAGGTGCTACCACTCCGGGTCAGAGTGGACCTGGGAGCGATGGCAATGAAGGGGTACTCTGCATTCCCCAAACCCCCAGCATTGCTGGAACCTCACCACTCTGGCCCGGAGTGGTAGCACCTGACAGGGCCCTATCTTGTAGTTCAAACAAAAAACACACGTAGGATCTATCACTCCAATACGAACTACTCCTAAAAGTGCAAAATCTCCATCAAAACAGCCGTTACATAAATCCCCAATCCGTCCACCAAAAAGCATTAAAGAGAGACTAAAAAACCTGTCTCCCATAAGACCTGAACAACTGAAACAAAAATCACAACTCCCCATTAGACAAACTACGAAAATACAATGAACACCAAAGTGAATAAGGAAAGACAAGGAAGTGCATTCAAAATACCCTCAACAACAAAGTCGCCTATAACAACCAAACCATCCAATTCTCAACAACCAACAAAACCCCTACAAAGGACGTATAGTATAGAGAGTATGGATAGCGACACAGACCGCCTAGTTGCCAGCCTTAATCTTGAAGAAATAATCAAACTACAATACTTGAAACCACTTAACTGTCGGCAAACCTATAAGGTCAGTCACTTTATTGAATAGTTAATCTCTTAGATATAATGCATATTTATTCAAATCTGTGCTAACGAATGACTGTTAAATTCTTATTGTTACATATAATCTCTTGAAATAGCTTAACTGTGTGCAAACAAATGAGGAAAAGTAAATGGAATGATTTATGCTGCCTGCATATTTATGCCAAACTGAATTATTTGAAATAGAACTGTTTTTTTTACATTGAAACTGTACTTATACTAAACTGAATTGTTATATAACTGATTGAATAAACTGAATTGTTTGAAATAGAAATGTTTTTGACAAGCTGTGTACTCATGCTAAACTAAATTGTTTGAAATAAAACTAATTAGTTACATAAAAATGGATTTGGCGTTAAATAACCTAAAAGGTTGATATGCCATAAAACCCAACAAACCAACCAACCATCAGATTGTTTAGTGTCATATCTAGGACACTCGTTGGGGGGGGGTCTTACCCCTCTGCAGAGAAGCAGTCAGTGTATTCTACAGCGCTAGCCGACTGGGCAAGATACAGTCGGTGTTTTCTACAGCTCCCAACCAGAATGAATTGGTGATACCGAGCGATAATCTCGCCTTTACAGAGTACTTAAAATATGGGTATTTTTTTTTCATTCATATCCATGTAAAATCTACAGTGTCAGCATTCTTATATATAAACCACCTGACATAAAAATCTTTTCTTCAATAATACAAATTTCTGAATTCACTCGGCGTGTAATGAAATACTTGTCTATAACAACCATTGCAATGTCAATTAATGATCGTCTCGCTTCCTATTTACCTTCTTTGGAATTGAAAGAGTTATACTGCTAAATCGAATTTTGTATTAAATATCTTTATTGTATGATCTCTTCACAGGTTTAAGTTTTCCTTGATTTATTTGAGATGTCTCACTATGACAGATGGCGAGGTACTGCCGACCGCATCTGTACTCGATCATTACACACTTCGCAATCAATATTTACTTTACTGTTTTGACAGAAAAGTCAGGAAATATTTTATTAGTTCTTTTCGTTGGTCTTTTTTTTTTCATCCTTTGTATTTTTCTTATTTTTTTCCTCTGGTCTTTTAGTTCTGTTTGTTTACTTTTATACAATTCAACCACCAGGTAATTCCGGACATTTTTAATACTAGCAAAAATATGCGCCCTACGAATATAACTATTAAATTGGGAAGTCTGATAAAAATTTATTTAAAGCAATCTTAAATAATATTTTAAATACCTGAGAAATAAAACCCTAATAGTAAATCGGTTAAGTTTTATGGCATATCAACTTTTGTAGGTCATTCAACGCCAAATCCATTTTTATGTAAATAATCAGTTCTATTTCAAAAAATTCAGTTTAGCATGAATAGTTTGAAATAGAAATGTTTTTGACAATTAGTTATATATAACAATTCAGTTTAGTGTAAGTACAGTTTCAATGTCAAAAAACTGTTCTATTTCAAATAATTCTGTTTAGCATAAGAAATAATTCTATTTGGAATAGATATGCAGGCAGCATAAATCATTCCATTTACTTTTCCTCATTTAAGTACGCAGTTTAAAAATAAGTATATTTTAATAGTGAAAAACACTTCTATTTCGAGCTATTCAGTTTAAATCCTATGCATAAACTTATGTAGAAATCAACACTATTTAAAATGAAATAAAGGATTGCTTATTCTTAAAAGCAGGATTCAATTTATCCTCACCTTCCTTTTAGGTTGATTAGTTTTATAGCATATCTACCTTTTGTAGGTTATTTAACGCCAAATCCATTTTTATGTAACTATTCAGTTCTATTTCAAACAATTCAGTTTAGCATGAGTACACAGCTTGTCAAAAACATATTCCAAACAATTCAGCTTATTCAAGCAGTTATATATTCAGTTCAGTACAAGTACAGTTTCAATGCAGAAAACAGTTCAATTTCAAATAATTCAGTTTGGCATAAGCACGCAATTTAAATGCAAGTACAGTTTAATTGTGAAAAACATTTCTATTTCGACTAACTCAGTTTAATCAAGCAGTTCTAATTCAGCTAGTTCAGTTTACTATAAGTACAGATCCCTTGTCAAAACAGTTCTTTGTTAAACAATTCAGTTTAGTGTAAATACAGTTTCAATGTCAAAAACAGTTTTATTTCAAATAGTTCAGTTTAGCATAAGAAAATTCTGTTTGGCATAAATATGCAGGCAGCACAAAGCATTCCATTTACTTTTCCTCATTTGTTTGCACACAGTTAAATTATTACAAGAGTTTCTATGTAACAATAAGAATTTAACATCAGTCATTTGTTAGCATACATTTGAATAGATACGTAGAGTGACTGAACTTACAAGTTTGCCGACAGTTAAGTGGTTTTAAATATTGTAGTTTTTGATTATTTCTACAAGATAAAGGCTGGCAACTACGCAGTGGGTGTCGCTATCCATACTCTCTATAAGTCCTTTGTTGATTTGGTTTTATGGCATATCAACCTTTGTAGGTTATTGAACGCCAAATCCATTTTTATATAAATAATCTGTTCTATTTCAAACAGTTCAGTTTAGCATAAGTACACAGTTTAATTGTCAAAAACATTTCCATTTCAAACTAATGACGAAAAACAGTTCTATTTGAAATAATTCAGTTAAGCATAAGCACGCAGTTTAAGTGTAAGTACGGTTTAATTGTCAAAAACGTTTCTATTTCAAGCTATTCAGTTTACTCAATTCATTTTAGCATAAGTATGCTGTTAGTTCTATTTAACCCATAGATAGTGCCCTATCAGGTGCGACCACTCCGGGTCAGAGTGGACCTGGGAGCGATGGCAATGAAGGGGTGCTCTGTATTCCCTGAAGCCCCAGTATTACTGGGACCTCACCATCAGATTGTTTAGTGTCATATCCAGGACACTCATTGGGGGGGGGTCTTACCTCTCTGCAGAGGTGCACTCAGTGTATTCTATAGCTCTAGCCGACGGGGCAATACACAGTAAATGTCAAAACAGTTATTTCAGATAATTCAGTTTAGCATAAGTACAATTTAGATGTCAAAACAGTTCTACTTCAAGCAATTCAGTTCAGCATAAATACGCAGTTTAAAATGCATCAAAACTGTAAATACCAACCACTGTTTTGTTCTATTCAACCCATAGATAGAACTCTTATCGGGTGCTACCACTCTGGGCCAGAGTGGACCTGGGAGCGATGGCAATGAAGGGGTACACCGCATTCCCCTAAGCTCCAGTATTGCTGGAACCTCACCATCAGATTGTTTAGTGTCATATCCAGGACACTCGTTGGTGGGGGTCTTAACCCTCTGCAGAGAAGCAGTCAGTGTATTCTACAGCCCCAGCCGACTGGGCGATTAAACAATTTAGTTTCAATGTCAAAAAATCAGTTAAGTGTAAATACAGTTTTAATTGTCAAAAACATTTCTATTTCAAGCTATTCAGTTTAGCATAAATATGCTGTTCTATTTAACCCATACATAGGGCCCTACCACTCCGGGCCAGAGTGGACCTGGGAGCGATGGTAATGAAGGTGTACTCCGCATTCCCCAAAGCTCCAGCTTTGCTAAAACATCACCATCAGATTGTTTAGTGTCATATTCAGAACACTTGTTGGGGGGGGGTCTTACCCCTCTGCAGAGTTGCAGTCAGTATATTCTACAGCCCCAGCCGACTGGGCAATTCAAATAATTCATTCTAGCATTAGTACACAGTTTAATAGTGAAGAGCATGACTATTTCAAATTATTCAGTTTATTCAAACATTTCTAATTCAGCTAATTCAGTT
Organism: Sepioteuthis lessoniana; assembly: GCA_963585895.1. Classification (NCBI taxonomy): domain Eukaryota; kingdom Metazoa; phylum Mollusca; class Cephalopoda; order Myopsida; family Loliginidae; genus Sepioteuthis; species Sepioteuthis lessoniana. The sequence continues at coordinate 123,529,886 of OY757910.1, forward strand.
TAGTGTAAGTACAGTTTTAATGTCAGAAACAGTTCCATCTTAAACAATTCAGTTTAGCATAAGCATGCAGTTTAAATGTAAGTGCGGTTTAATTGTCAAAGACATTTCTATTTCAAACTATTCGATTTAGTTTGATGGCATATCAACCTGTATAGGTTATTTAAGGCCAAATCCATTTTTATGTAAATAATCAGTTTTTTTTCAAACAATTCAGTTTAGCATGAGTACACATTTTGTCAAACATTTCTATGTTAAACAATTCAGTTAGGTGTAAATACAGTTTCCATGTCAAAAAACAGTTCTATTTGAAATGATTCGGTTTAGCATAAGCATGCAGTTTAAATATAAGTACGGTTTAATTGTCATTTCTATTTCTAGCTATTCAGTATAATCCAACAATTTAGTTTTGCATAAGTATGCCGTTAGTTCTATTTAACCCATAGATAGGGCTACTACCCCGAGCAAGAATTGACCAGGGAGCAATGGCAATAAAGGGGTACTCCGCATTCCCCTAAGCGCCAGCATTACTGGAAATTCACCATCATATTATTTAGTGTCCTAGACTTTTTGGTGTCTTACCCCCTCTGCGAAGAAGCAGTCGGTGTATCCTACAGCCCCAGCCGACTGGGCTACCGAATTATCTGAAACAAAACTGGTTTTGGCATTAAGTAGACAGTTTAAATGTCAAAACAGTTTTATTCTAAACAATTGTTTTGCATAATTACACAGTTTAAATGCAAAAAAAAAAAAAAAAAAAAAAAAAAAAAAAAAAAAAAAAAAAAAAACTAACATCAAGAAACCAGAGTTTAGTTCTATTTAACCCATCGATAGTACCCCTATCAGGTGCTACCACTCCGGGCCAGAGTGGATCTGGGAGTGATGGCAATTAAGGTGCTCCGCATTCTCTAAAGCACCAATATTACTAGAACCTCTCCAGATTGATTAGTTTTATATCCAGGACACTCGTTGTGGGTGGGTTTTAACCTTTTTGCTGAGAAGCAGTCGGTGTATTCTACAATTTCTAGTCTTACAACTCTAAAAAGAAAAAGACTAGCCTATTCCGACGCGCATAGGCCACTGTGAAATAACTTTTCATCATACAAAGTCAGGAAACTTTAGATTGCTCATGTGGAAAGCCAAACAGTGAAAAAAAAATTGACGGAGTGTAAAAATTTAGCTTTTTAGATCTTAGTAACAATCAGCCTCCAAGTAGGGATATAGGTTCTTAAACCTCAGCTGGAAAAAGGTACCTATTTACGCTTTTGAATATTCAAACCATCAATAAAAACTTCAGATTACTACTGAAATCTTTCTATAATAACCAACGGAAGAAAAACTTAAAATAATACAAATAGCAACCACACCCCACAACGGAGTAAAACAAAAACGTCATTCGTTGCCTAGATTTGACGGCAACTCAACCCGTGTCATTTCATTCCGATAGACCGGGTTATATTTTGTATAGTTCCAATAGAATACGGATATTATTCAACTATAAATGCGATTCCCTAACTTTTAAGTATAAACTAACTGGACGATTTAATGGTTGGTTTGTTGGGTTTTATGGCATATCAACATTTGGTTATTTAACGCCAAATCCATTTTTATGTTATAGAATTCTATTTCAAACAATTCAGTTTAGCATAAGTACACAGTTTAATTGTCAAGAACATTTCTATTTTAAACAATTCAAGCAGTTATATATAATAATTCAATTGAGAGTAAGTACAGTTTCAATGTCAAAAACAGTCCAATTTAAAATAATTCAGTTTAGCATAAGCATGCAATTTAAATGCAAATACGGTTTAATTGTGAAAAACATTTCTATTTTAAGCTATTCAGTTTAATCAAACAATTCATTTTAGCATAAGTATGCCGTTAGTTCCATTTAACCCATAGATAGGGCCCTATCAGGTGCTAGCACGCCGGGCCTGAGAGCAATGACAATGAAGGGGTGCTCTGTATTCCCCAAAGCCCCAGTATTACTGGGACCTCACCATCAGATTGTTTAGTGTCATATCCAGGACACTCATTGGGGGGGGTCTTACCTCTCTGCAGAGGTGCACTCAGTGTATTCTATAGCTCTAGCCGACGGGGCAATACACAGTAAATGTCAAAACAGTTATTTCAGATAATTCAGTTTAGCATAAGTACAATTTAGATGTCAAAACAGTTCTACTTCAAGCAATTCACTTTAGCATTAGTTCGCAGTTTTAATATCAAAAAAGTTCTATTTTAAACAATTCAGTTCAGCATAAATACGCAGTTTAAAATGCATAAAAACAGTAAACGCCAACCACTGTTTTGTTCTATTCAACCCATAGATAGAACCCTTATCAGGTGCTACCACTCTGGGCCAGAGTGGACCTGGGAGCGATGGCAATGAAGGGGTACTCCGCATTACCCAAAGCTCCAGCATTGCTAGAACCTTACCATCAGATTGTTTAGTGTTATATCCAGGACACTCGTTGGCGGGGGGGAGGTCTTACTCCTCTGCAGAGAAGCAGTCGGTGTATTCTACAGCCCCAGCCGACTGGGCAAGTGAACGATTTGAGACGCTTTAAAAAATAAAAAATCATTACGGTCATGTTGATAGGCAATAAAATTACGTGTTTGTTCAATAAGAACAAACTTTTAATAGCGTAAATTTCTTTTTAGCCATATTGTTTGCTTCTTAGTACTGTGTCGATAGTTGCCAATATTAACCTTCATAACGATTTCCTCCCTCATATATTAGACACTATTGCTACCTCCCCACTAATCATGATTTCTCAACTCTTTCTTCTACTCTTGAACATTGTATTATGATTCTTATGTATAATCAGATTTATATTTTTTTTTCCAGAAACGACGAATGGATACGCATTCGTTTGAATGAACACCCAACCCAGTAAGATGGTTACGAGAAGAAAATAAAGCGTATAATTTATATATAATTTTAGTCATTTATACGGGGGTGGGTGAGCATCGTTCGCATATTTTGAACAGCCCACGAACTTCAGGACTGAAAAAATAAAACATTTTGAAATACTTCATTTTTGAGGAATTTTCTTATTTTAAAAAAAAAAAAAAAAAAAAAAAAAAGTATGATTTTGCGCAAAATGTTTTTATTGGTAAAGTATTTAAATAAAAATATATCCTGAAACTAAATATTCTTTTTGGTTTGAAATGTACTGAGTAAGTTTAAGTCTAAAATGAACTACTTTCTTCCACGTTAGGAAATGAATGTGAAAGTAAATTTATAGTGGTGTCTTGTACCATAGTCAGATACGGATATGTGAAACGTACATAGACTGTTCATAAACATATGACACAGGAATCCCGAAACACGAAAAACACTTAACTTAGTTCAGGTACGAAACCTTTTTATTATCTTTGAATTAAAGGTTTCTACATAAGGAGAGAGATACATTCTATTCTGGCTTTCCATCTCCCCAACATCTCGTGCGGCGCCCGTAGCGCGCTATTTTCGTCTAGCCTCTGCGAGCCCCGAAAGTCGAACCTTCTCGTTCGGGGTCTAGTTCTCGACTCAACTGACTTTTTAAAATCTCCCAAAATCCTCCGTGCGCTTCCGGTGCATGAGGTCATTCATATCCCCCAATCTGGGATTTTTATTTTGACATCTCTGAATGACACGTCCGCCCCGCGAGCGAACACCTGTGTTCATGTTGCATAGAGCTAACCCAACCGAAAGGGTCTCAGCCTAACTAAAACCAAAGGCATAAAACGAAATCCCTCGGCCATTATATTACAGTCTAACTGAAAACCATTAAAGTTTTGTCCTAATAAACAGCTTTTGCCTTTTGAACTCGAAATTGGTTTGGTTTTATGGCATATCAACCTTTGTAGGTTATTTAACGCCAAATCAATTTTTATGTAAATAATCAGTTCTACTGAAAACAGTTAAGTTTAGCATAAGTACACAGTTTGTCGAAAACATTTCTATTTCAAAGTATTTAAGCAGTTATATGTAATAATTCAGTTAAGTGTAAATGCAGTTTTAATGTCGAAAAACAGTTCAATTTCTAATAATTCAGTTAATCATCAGCACGCAGTTTAAGTGTAAGTACGGTTAATTATCAAAAACGTTTCTATTTCAAGCTATTCAGTTTACTCAGTTCATTTTAGCATAAGTATGCTGTTAGTTCTATTTAACCCATAGATAGGCCCCTATCAGGTGCTACCACTCCGGGCCAGAGTGGACCTGGGAGCGATGGCAATGAAGGGGTACTCCGCATTTCCCAAAGCTCCAACATTACTGGAACGTCACCATCAGATTGTTTAGTGTCATATCCATGACACTCGTTGGGGGGGGGTCTTACCCCTCTGCAGAGAAGCAGTCGGTGTATTCTACAGCCCCAGCCGACGGGGCAATCTACCGATGAAGGTGGTGCGCTTAAATATATCATCACCTTGAGTGTAGAGGTAAAGCTACATAATGATCAAGTTCTTTTGTCCACTTATCAATAAGGGATTTACTCCTTTTAAATTTAGATTGTGTTTCTGTGGTACTTGCATTTGCAGTCTCCAGGTTTATATCAGCCTCTAACTGCTTTAAGATTGGATTTTTTACTGTAGGCTTATTTGAAACTTATTCATTAAACAGGCTTGAAAGAGATACAGTTTTACTTTCACTTTGAACTTCTTGACCTATCCTGAATATGCTTCATTATCATCAGTAGAAATTAGATGTAATGGTGTTTTCCGTGTCATTTTTTTTTTTTTAACTTAAATTTGAATTTGAATCTAGGAAAGTTGACAAATTTTTATCATTTAGATTTGATGAAAATCTTGTTTCCATTGATTCACTAAATTGTTCGACAGTGGTAAGAAGGATTCCATTAAAGTCAGAAATATTAGAATTAGATTGGACAGCTTTTGACAGGAATAACCACAGAATTAAAATTGTAGGTATTATCATTGATATGGTTGAAGTTATGTTACTTCCTTTGGTGATTTCTTCAAATGGACTCAGTAACTGGACAATTTTTTGAACAAGTCCCCATTGGTAAGTTGTTAAGGTTGGAATCTTAATCAACAGCATATGTTACAAGAGCTTTTCGTTGTTCTAATTTCCTTTTCAGCATATATGTTGAATTCTACCGCGTGGTCACATCTTGAATGAGTTTGTTTTTTTTTTTTTGTTTTTTTTCAAATAAAGCTGATCTTGTATTTCAATTAATTTGCTAACGGAGAACGATTAAAGTGAGAGACTATATTTCTGTTCGTTGTAGTGATTGTCTTCACAGCCTGTTGGGAAAATAATGAGTCATTTATTGAGAGTTGCAATGTATGAAGCATGATAGTGACGAAACCACATTCCCTGACACCAGCAACCATATTTGCTCCTGAATCCCGCAAGACGAAGAAAACTGAGATTTTATACTCATCCAGAACATTTTGTTTGTTTTATGGCATATCAACCTTTGTAGGTTATTTAACGCCAAATCCATTTTTATGTAAATAATCTGTTCTATTGAAAACAGTTCAGTTTAGCATAAGTACAGTTTAATTGTCAAAAACATTTCCATTTCAAACTATTCAAGCAGTTATATGTAATAATTCAGTTAAGCAAAAATACAGTTTTAATGTCGAAAAATAGTTCTATTTGAAATAATTCATTTAAGCATAAGCACGCAGTTTAAGTGTAAGTACGGTTTAATTGTCAAAAACGTTTCTATTTCAAGCTATTCAGTTTACTCAATTCAGTTTAGCATAAGTATGCTGTTAGTTCTATTTAACCCATAGATAGGGCCCTATCAGGTGCTACCACTCCGGGCTAGAGTGGACCTGTGAGCAATGGCAATGAAGGGATACTCCGCATTCCCCAAAGCTCCAGCACTGCTGGAACGTCACCATCAGACTGTTTAGTGTCATATCTAGGACACTCGTTGGTGGGGGTCTTACCCCTCTGCAGTGGTGCCGTCGGTGTATTCTACTGTCCCAGCTGCCTGGGCAATACAGATTTAAATGTCAGACAGTTTTATTTCAGATAATTCAGTTCAGCATAAGTACACAGTTTAGACGTCAAAACAGTTCTATTTCGAGCAATTCAGTTCAGCACTAGTACGCAGTTCCAATGTCAAAACAGTTCTATTTTAAACAATTCAGTTTAGCATAAAAACGCAGTTTAAATGCAAAAATCAGTATAGTGAAAGAAGCACGGTTTTGTTCTATTTAACCCATAGATAGGACCCTTATCAGGTGCTACCACTCCGGGCCACATTGGTCCTGGGAGCGATGGCAATGAAGGGGTACTCTGCATTCCCCAAAGCTCCAGCATTGCTGGAACCTCACCATCAGATTGTTTAGTGTCATATCCAGGACACTCGTTTTTAGGGGGGGTCTTACCCCTCTGCAGAGAAGCAGTCGGTGTATTCTACAGCCCCAGCCGACTGGGCAACCAGAACATATTGCAATTCTTCACTTATTCTTGCACCTGTGTGTGTACCAGGGAATGGAACAACTCTAAGCATAGCTCTGCACAGTTCAGTCATTTGAAAGCCAATGACCTGTCAAACTTAGAAAGGGAGCATTATTTGCACGAGCTGTACAAATGTCTAGTCAAAGAAATGCTGATTGAATTTTTATTTTTGATTTTTGTAAATATATCTGGATTTTTTTTTTCTCCTCCAGTGAAGTACTTTTTTGATGTAATTCTGTCATTTGGACAAAGTTTTGCAAAATGCCAATTAAATCCAATGTCAGATGTTACAGAATATGGTTGAATATCAACGGCAATCATTTCTCCCATCAGATAATGGATCTCTTGAGACCTGTGGTCATTAATATCCCAAATTTTCTTCTTGGCCAATACTGATTCTATCGTAGCTTGGTTTTTAGCTGGAGTCTCATACTTGCTGCTACTTGTTCCTGGAATGTCTGTCCCTGAACATTCATTGAGTTTGTTTTTCTTATCTGCAACCTTGCTTCTTCTGGATGAATTTTTCTAAGATGGTTTAACATTAGTCGTAGTAAAAGCTTTTGCTTATTTGCCACCCCTTGATATGGCTTGACATAACTTGCAGACAGATGTATTCTTATTTTTGGGATTGACATCAATTTAGCATAAGTATACAGTTTAATTGGAAATGTTTTTTGATAATTAAACTATACAGTTTTAATGTCGAAAAACAGTTCTATTTCAAATAATTCAGTTAAGCATTAGCACGCAGTTTAAATGTAAGTACGGTTTAATTGTCAAAGACATTTCTATTTCAAGCTATTCAGTTTAGCATATGTATGCTGTTAGTTCTATTTAACCCATAGATAGGGCCCTATCAGGTACTACCACTCCGGGCCATAGCAATGAAGTACTCCGCATTCCCTAAAGCTCCAGCTCTGCTGGAACCTCACCATCAGATTGTTTAGTGTCCTATCCAGGACACTCGTTAGGAGGGGGGGTCTTACCCCTCTGCAGAGGTGCAGTCAGTGTATTCTACAGCACCAGCTGACTGGGCAATACACAGAGTTGAATGTCAAACAGTTTTATTTCAGATAATTCAGCTCAGCATAAATACAGTTGAGACGTCAAAAACAGTTCTATTTCGAGCAATTCAGTTCAGCACTAGTACGCAGTTCCAATGTCAAAACAGTTCTATTTTAAACAATTCAGTTTAGCATAAGCAGTTTAAATGCAAAAATCAGTATAGTGAAAGAAGCACTGTTTTGTTCTATTTAACCCATAAATAGGATCCTTATAAGGTGCTACCACTCCGGGCCAGATTGGGCCTGGGAGCGATGGCAATGAAGAGTTTGGTTTTATGGCATATCAACCTTTGTAGGTTATTTAACGCCAAATCCATTTTTATGTAAATAATCTGTTCTATTGAAAACAGTTCAGTTAAGTGTAAATACACTTTTAATGTCGAAAAACTGTTCTATTTGAAATAATTCATTTAAGCATAAAAACGTTTCTATTTCAAGCTATTCAGTTTACTCAATTCATTTTAGCATAAGTATGCTGTTAGTTCTATTTAACCCATAGATAGGGCCCTATCAGGTGCTACCACTCCGGGCCAGAGTGGACCTGGGAGCGATAGCAATGAAGGTGTACTCCGCATTCCCCAAAGATGTAGCACTTCTGGAACGTCACCATCAGATTGTTTAGTGTCATTTCCAGGACACTCGTTGGGGTGGGGGGGTCTTACCCCTCTGTAAAGAAGCAGTCGGTGTATTCTACAGCCCCAGCCGACTGGGCAAGATTAGTTTATTTGTCAAAAACATTTCCATTTCAAACTAAGCTGTTATATGTTCAGTTTAGTGTAAGTACAGTTTCACTGTCAAAAACTGTTCAATTTCAAATAATTCAGTTTAGCATAAGCACGCAGTTTAAATGCAAGTACAGTTTAATCGTGAAAAACATTTCTATTTCGAGCTATTCTAATTCGAGCAGTTCTAATTCAGCTTAGTATAAGTACAGATTTCGTTTACACACTGTTAAATGTCAAAACAGTTCTTTGTTAAACCATTCAGTTTTGTGTAAATGCAGTTTCAATGTCAAAGAACTGTTCTATTTCGAATAAATCAGTTTAGCCGAAGAATACAGTTAGTTTTATTTGACCCATAGATAGTGCCCTGTCAGGTGCTACCACACCGAGCCAAAGTGGACCTGGGAGTGATGGCCATAAAGGGGTACTCTGCATTCCCAGAACCTCACCATCAGATTGTATTCTACAGCCCCAGCCGACTGAGCAAGAAAGACTTTGGCGTAACAGCAGTGATGGGGTATACGCTCCCAGATTTGGAGCCTGGCCTTCAGATGGTGTTAGGGTGTTGCCTTTCTGAGAGATACAGGGCGGGGTGATTGGTGGCTGTGATATTCTTTCCAGCACCGATCCATTTAAGAAACTATCAGTGTTAATCCAAGCTTGCATTAAGCACCCAATAGGAATCAAACTCACTAGTAATGATTTAAAATCGCCAACTAAATTAAGATTTATATATTGAACGTGTACAAACTTAAAATGTACTTTAAACCATGAACAATAGGCTGGTTGGGTTTTATGGCATATCCGTTTTAGGGTTATTTAATTCCAAATCCTGTTTTTACAGAATTTGTTGGTTGTTTTAAGGCGTATCAGCCTTTTCGGGTCATTTAATGCTGAATTAAATGTCTAACAAATCAGTTTAGTATCAGTATAGTCTTTGTTTACCCGGTTAAAAGTTGGTTGGTTGGGTTGCAGTTAAATGTCAAAACAGTTCTATATCAAACCATTCTATTAAGCATAAGTACAGATAAGTTTTATTTCACCCATAGATAGGACCTGGGAGCGATGACAATAAAGAGGTACTCAGCATCCCAAAGCTCCAGCATCACTGGAGCTTCAGATTGTTTAGTGTCATGGAGGAGTCTTACCATTTTGCAGAGATGCAGCCGGTGTATTCAACAGCCCCAGCCGACTGGGCAAGATAATAAAGGGGTACTCCATATTCTCTGAAGCTGGGGCCCCACCATCCGATGGTTTAATGTTATATCCAGGACACATTGAATGTTACCCCATTGCAGACATGGATTCGGTGTATCCAACTACCCTTGCCCACTGGGCTACGAAATAATTTGCGTGCTGGGGAAGCTGAGCGTTCAATGTCGGGTGGTTGGTTGTCTGGGTTTTATGGCATATAAACTTTTGTAAGTTATTTAACGCCAAATCCATTTTTATAAAAATAGTTCAATTTCAAAAAAATTCAGTTAAGGATAAGTACGCAGTTTAAACGTAAGTTAGGTTAAAAAAAAAAATTAAAATAAAAAAGTTTCTATTTCAAGTTATTCAGGTTAGTTAGTCGGTTGGGTTTTATGGCATATCAACCTTTGTAGGTTATTTAACACCAAATCCATTTTTATGTAAATAATCAGTTCTATTTAAAACAATTCAGTTTAACATGAGTACACAGATCAATTGTCAAAAACATTTCCATTTCAAACTATTCAAGCAGTTGTATGTAACAATTCAGTTTAGTGTAAGTGTTGTATTTTAACCTTCGACCCGGCCAAAAGTGCCATTCAAAGTGATGCACCGGAAGGAAGTGACACATTCCAATGGCAATTATGAGAGGAAATCGCGCAAGTGAGCTCGGCTGATAATAGGGGACAAGGTGAAGGTCCCACTTCAGAGTGATGCACCGGAAGAGATGGTTGGTTGATTGGGTTTAATGGCATATCAACCTCTATAGGTTATTTAATGCCAAAGCCTGTTTACACGTATGTACGGTTTGTAGACATAATTTAATCATACCATACTAAAACTATACAACTCATTTACTCGCATACGAGTAAGTATTTGCAAGTATTTCTATGTGACATTAGGTTATTTAGTGATGATAGTGTTTGTTTTTTTCTCACTACTATTTCTACCAACACAAGCATAAATCTATTCAGCAATAATTTGCTTTCTGTTTACTTTGTTGTGTTTTCGGGATTGTAATCAAATCTATATTTTCTTGTACAACCCGGTCTCTTTCAAGAACGACTTGACATTATCCATGTGGACGTTCTCAAATAAGTCCTTCATGGTATTTGCGTGGAAATAGCGCATTCTGGTGACAAAACCTTTACACTCAAGGAGAACGTGTTTGATTGTGCAGGGCGTTTGGCATGTCGAGCACTGTGGTTGCTGTTCTTGCTTGAGTATAAAAGAGTGCGTAAGTCTGCTGTGACCAATACGCAATCGCGTTATTGTTACTTGCTCTTTTCGCGATTTTCGAAAGGCTGGGTGCCATTCTCCCAAAAACCGGAAGAGAGGGACTTGTGAATTGCATGACAGTTATTTACCCTTGATGACGATCAAACATGCCATTCCAAAGATCGAGTAGACGATTGAGTTTGGTGGGTTTTATGGCATATCAACCTTTGTAGGTTATTTAACGCCAACTCCATTTTTATGTAAATAATCAGTTCTATTTAAAACAATTCGGTTTAGCATGAGTAAACAGTTTAATTGTCAAAAAAATTTTTCAAACTATTCAGTTTATTCAAGAAGTTATATATAACAATTCAGTTTAGTATAAGTACAGTTTCAACGTGTAAAAAAAAAGTAAAAAAAAAAAAGTTCTATTTCAAATAATTCAGTTTAGCATAAGAAACAATTGTTCGGCATAAATATGCAGGCAGCATAAATCATTCCATTTACTTTTCCTCATTTGTTTAGCACACATTTGAATAGATATGCATGATATCTTAGAGATTAATAATTCAAAAAAGTGACTGAGCTTATAAGGTTTGGTTTGGTTTTATGGCATATCAACCTTTGTAGGTTATTTAACGCCAAATCCATTTTTATGTAAATAATCTGTTCTATTGAAAACAGTTCAGTTTAGCATAAGTACACAGTTTAATTGTCAAAAACATTTTCATTTCAAACTATTCAAGCAGTTATATGTAATAATTCAGTTAAACGTAAATACAGTTTTAATGTCAAAAACAGTTCTATTTCAAATAATTCATTTAAGCATAAGCACGCAGTTGAAGTGTAAGTACGGTTTAATTGTCAAAAACATTTCTATTTCAAGCTATTCAGTTTACTCAATTCAGTTTAGCATAAGTATGCTGTTAGTTCTATTTAACCCATAGATAGGGCCCTATCAGGTGCTACTACTCCGGGCCAGAGTAGACCTGTGAGCGATAGCAATGAAGTACTCCGCATTCCCTAAAGCTCCAGCTCTGCTGGAACGTCACCATCAGATTGTTTAGTGTTATTAACAGGACACTCGGTGGGGGGGGGTCTTACCCCTCTGCAGAGGTGCAGTCAGTGTATTCTACAGCCCCAGCTGACTGGGCAATACAGATTTAAATGTCAGACAGTTTTATTTCAGATAATTCAGTTCAGCATAAGTACAGTTTGAACATCAAAAACTGTTCTATTTCGAGCAATTCAGTTCAACACTAGTACGCAGTTCCAATGTCAAAGCAGTTCTATTTTAAACGTCACCATCAGATTGTTTAGTGTCAAATCAGGACACTCGTTGGGGGGGGGTCTTACTCCTCTGCAGAGAAGCAGTTATTGTATTCTACCACCCCAGCCAACTGGGCAAGAGTAGGCGATTGAGTGGGTGTTGAACTATTATATAACTCAGTCAAGACAGAAGTCAGACAGTTACAGTTGGAGACGGAGTTATAGTTGAGATGTGGTAGGGAAAGCCACATCAGGCCGAAGGGGCCCTTGGAGCCCCTGATGAGTTAGGGTCCAGAGAAATTGGTAATAAGATGCAGTAAAGAAGGCCGTCATCCAGCAGAGAGCTGGGCCGCCAGTTGAGCAGCCCTGGAGAACGAGAACGACAACGTTGACGGCCATAAGAGTGGGGGTCAATATATTGCAGTTCTTTTAGGTCTCCAGTTCCCTCTCACACGCACACTTTGAGTAACCCTTTTCGAACCCTTGCAATAAAGTGAGGTCTTCGCTCGTCGTTTATTATTGCGTCGGTATGTATCCATTCATATGTGTATATATGTACATGAACATCTATATATGTATTATGTGTTTGTATAGTTAATCATGGTCATGGATATTGAATGGCTATACAACATAAGTAGGGTTTCAATGTCAAAAACAGTTCAATTTCAAACAATTCAGTTTAGCATAAGCACGCAGGTTAAATGTAAACACAGTTTAATTGTGAAAAACATTTCTAATTCGAGCTATTCAGTTTAGTCAAGCAGTTCTAATTTAATCAGGCTTAGTGTCAGTACAGATTTTGTTTACACACAGTTCTATGTTAAGCAATAGTGCCCTATCAGGTGCTACCATGCCGGGCCATAGTGGACCTGGGAGCAATGAAGGGGTGTTCCGTATTCAAAGGCCCCAGCATTACTGGGACCTCACCATCAGACTGTTTAGTGTCATCTCCAGGACACTTATCTGGGGGGGGTCTTACTCCTCTGCAGAGGTGCAGTCAGTGTATTCTACAGCCCCAGCTGACTAGGCAATACACAGAGTTTGGGTTTGGTGGGTTTTATGGCATATTAACCTTTGTAGGTTATTTAACGCCAAATCCATTTTTATGTAAATGATCAGTTTTATTTCAAACAATTCAGTTTATTCAAGCAGTTATATAACAATTCAGTATAATAATATAACAGTTCTATTTCAAATAATTCAGTTTAATTTTGTTTTGGTTGGTTTTATGGCATATCAACCTTTGAAGGTTATTTAACGCCAAATCCATTTTTATGTAAATAATCTGTTCTATTGAAAACAATTCAGTTTAGCATAAGTACACAGTTTAATTTTCAAAAACATTTCTATTTCAAACTATTCAAGCAGTTATATGTAATAATTCAGTTAAGTGTAAATACGCTTTTAATGTCGAAAAAGAGTTCTATTTGAAATAATTCAGTTAAGCATAAGCACGCAGCTTCTACCACTCCGGGTCAGAGTGGACCTGGGAGCGATAGCTATGAAGGGGTACTCCGCATTCCCCAAAGCTCCAGCACTGCTGGAACGTCACCATCAGATTGTTTAGTGTCATATCCAGGACACTCGTTGGGGTGGGGGGTCTTACCCCTCTGCAGAGGTGCAGTCAGTGTATTCTACTGCCCCAGCTGACTGGGCAAGCAATAGAGTTAAATGTCAAACAATTTTATTTTAGATAATTCACTTCAGCACTAGTAAGCAGTTCCAATGTCAAAACAGTTCTATTTTAAATAATTCAGTTTATCATAAATAAGCAGTTTAAATGCAAAAATCAGTAATGTGAAAGAAGCACTGTTTTGTTCTATTTAACCCATAGATAGGACCCTTATCAGGTGCTACCACTCCGGGCCAGATGGCAATGAAGGGGTACTCTGCATTCCCCAAAGCTCCAGGATTGCTGGAACCTTAGCTTCAGATTGTTTAGCGTCATATACAGGACACTCGTCGAGGGTGTCTTACCCCTCTACAGAGAAAGTGTGTATTCTAAAACCACAGTCATGAAAGTGTTGGCTGACCTACAAAAACTCATCTATAACTATAGACACAGGTGTAATTTTGAAGACCTGCTGGAAGCGATAGATGATAGAGATGAATGATAAGTCAGGGAAATACGCGTTAGCAGCCCTACATGATTGGTATATGCCACTAACAATTCAATTTCACAATTTAAGCGATGACTGTTCAATTTACCATGTCATTTGCTTACAGTTTAAATGTCAAGCATTTCACACAAATAGGACCTTATCTGGTAAAACCACTCCAGGTCAGTGGACCTTGGAGCAATGGTTATGAAGAGGTACTCCATATTTCGCGAAGCTTGAACCTCACCATCAGATGGTTTGATGTCATACCCAGGACAACCATTGAGGAGTCTTACCTCTCTGCAGAGATCTAGAAATATTTTTGGTTCCAGTATACAGTGTCGTACACCATGCAGTAAGTTTTTAAATTGCCTCGCCAATTAACAAGCGATTGGTTGCACTGATATACATGTTACCCACAGCAAGAAATGATCCCCGACCTAAAACTTTTACTGTTTTTACTCCGCGGTAAAAGAAAAATTTCATAACTTAAAAAGTTTGAATAGCAACTGTACAAATCCATTCTGGCTGAAAAAGTAATGTTCTGTTAGTTTGGGTTGTAGGGTTTTATGGCATATCAACCTTTGTAGGTTATTTAACGCCAGATCCATTTTTATGTAAATAATCAGTTTATTTAAAACGATTCAGTTTAGCATAAGTACAGTTTGATTGTCAAAAACATTTCTATTTCAAACTATTCAAGCAGTTATATGTAACAATTCAGTTTAGTATAAGTACAGTTTCAATGTCAAAAATAGTTCAATTTAAAACAATTCAGTTTAGCATAAGCACGCAGTTTAAATGTAAGTACAGTTTAATTGTAAAAAAAAAAAACATTTATTTCGAGCTATTCAGTTTAGTCAAGCAATTCTAATACAGCTAATTCATTTTAATAAAAGTACATATTTTGTTTATGCACAGTTAATGTCAAAACAGTTCTAACTTAAACACTTCAGTTTATTGTAAGTACAGTTTCAATGTCAAAAACAGTTCTATTTGAAATAATTCAGTTTAGCACAAGCACACAGTTCAAAATGTAAACACGGTTCAATTGTCAAAAACATTTCTATTTCAAGATATTCAGTTTAGCATAAGTGTGCCGTTAGTTCTATTTAACCCAGAGATTGGACCCATATCAAGTGCTACCATTCCGGACCAGAGTGGACCTGGGAGCGATGGCAATAAAGGGGTACTCCGTATTCCCCAAAGCTCCAGCATTGCTGGAACCTCACCATTAGACTGTTTAGTGTCATATCCAAGACAATCGTTGGGGGGTCCTTACCCCTCTACAGAGGTGCAGTCAGTGTATTCTACACCCCCAGCTGACTGGGCAATACACCGAGTAAAATGTCAACAGTTTCATTTTAGAAAATTCAGTTAAGCATAAGTACAGTTTAGATGTCAAAACAGTTCTAATTTAAACAATCCAGCTCAGCATAAGTACGCAGTTTAAATGTATGAAAACAGTAAACGCCTACCACCATTTAGTTCTATTTAACCCATAGGTGGGACCCTTATCAGGTACTACCACTCCGGGCCAGAGTGGACCTGGTAGTGATGACAATAAAGGGGTACTCTGGATTCCCTAAAGCTCCAGCACTGCTGGATCTTCACCATCAGATTGTTTAGTGTTATATACAGGACAGAGGTGCAGTCGGTGTATTCTACAGCCCCAGCCGACTGGGCAAGGCAATGAAGGGTACTCTGCATTCCCCAAAGCTCCAGTATTACTGGAACGTCACCATCCGGTTGTTTAGTGTCGTATCCAGGACTCATTAGGGGGGGGGTCTTATCCCTCTGCAGAGGTGCAGTCGGTGTATTCTACAGCTCCGGCCGACTGGGTAACAGTAATGTTCAAATTTCACTGCGTTGTGAACTGTGACTAAAAGCTAATGTTTACACTACATTTCAACAACGTTTAATTTGTAGCTTTTAAGGGAGACATTTGTCGTAGGGCCAATCAACCCCTGCGTTGCTTAAATTTGATCAATTTTTAACGTTTGATAATAGGTTAGTCGAGTTTTGACATTTCAAACCTTGGTTATTTAATACCAAATCATTTTTATACATAAGATACCATTTTTAAACGAACCAGTTCATTTGTTTGCACAGATAAATGGTTTCAAGTATTGCTATGTACTAAATTAATGAGTCATTATTTGCCTTAAATTTAAATGGTTGAAAAAGATTTGTAAGTGAATAGTCTTTTTTTAATCGTTTGGTTGGTTGTCATATCAACCATTGTCCATTATTCACTGCCAAATCCTCTCTGGAATTAAAATTATTTGTAAACGCATTTTCTTGATAACATTTTTTGAACAGTTAAATGATTTCAAGTATTACTGTATTATAGTTACAATTTAACTGTCATTTGTTTGCACACATTTAAATGTCAGATCAGTTTATGGATAACTTCATTTTAAACGAGTTAGAACTAATTGGTTTGTTGGTTTTATGGCATATCAACCTTTCTAGGTTATTTAACGCCAAATCCATTTTTATGTAAAAAAGTTCTATTTAAAACAATTCAGTTTAGCATAAGCACACAGTTTAAATGCGAGTACAGTTTAATTGTAACAGTCAAGCAATTCTAATTCAGATAGTTCAGTTTATAAATACAGATTTTGTTAACAGTTACATGTTAGAACAGTTGTTATACAATTTAGCTTAGTGTAAATACACTTTCAATGTAAAAAAATTTTATTTGAAATAATTCAGTTTAGCATAAGCACGCAGTTCAAATGTAAGCACGGTTTAATTGTCAAACATTTCTATTTCAAGCTATTCAGTTTAATCAAACAATTCAGTTAAGCATAAGTATCCCGTTAGTTCTATTTATCCCATAGATAGGGCCCTATCCGGTGCTACCACGCCGGGCCAGAGTGGACCTGGCAGCAATGGCAATAAAGGGGTACTCCGCATTCCCCAAAGCTCCAGCATTACTGGAACTTCACCATCAGATTGTTTAGTGTCATATCCAGGACGCTTGTTGGGGCTTACTGCTCTGCAGAGAAGCAGTCGGTGTATTCTACAGCCCCACCCGACTGGACAGAGTTAAATGTCAAAACAGTTTTATTTCAGATAATTCACTTTAGCATAAGTACAGTTTAGACGTTAAAACTGTTCTATTTTGAGCAATTCAGTTTAGCATAAATACGCAGTTTAAATGCAAAAATCAGTATAGTGAAAAAAAGCACGGTTTAGTTCTATTTGCCCCATAGATAGGGCCAGAGTGGACCTGGGAGTGATGGCAATAAAGGGGTACTCCGCATACCCCAAAGTTCCAGCATAGCTGGAGCCTCACCATCAGATTGGTTTAGTTGGTTGGTTTGTTTGTATGGCATATCATCCTTTGTAGGTTATTTAACGCCAAATCCATTTTTATCTAAATAATGTTCTTTTTAAAACAATTCAGTTTAACATAAGTACACAGTTTAATGGTCAAAAACATTTCCATTTCTAACTATTCAAGCAGTTGTATGTAACAATTCGGTTAAGTGTAAATACAGTTTTAATGTCGAAAAAAAGTTCTATTTCAAATAATTCAGTTAAGCATAAGCACGCAGTTTAAATGTAATTACGGTTTAATTGTCAAAGTCATTTCTATTTCAGACTATTCAGTTTTACTCAATTCATTTTAGCATAAGTATGCTGTTAATCCTATTTAACCCATAGATAGGACCCTTATCAGGTGCTACCACACTGGGCCAGAGTGGACCAGGGAGCAATGAAGGGGTACTCCGCATTCCCCAAAGCTCCAGCATTGCTGGAACCTCACCATCAGATTGTTTAGTGTCATAAACAGGACACTCGTTTTTTTTTTGGGGGGGGGTCTTACCCCTCTGCAGAGAAGCAGTCGGTGTATTCTACAGCCCCAGCCGACTGGGCAACCATCAGATAGTTTAATGTCATATGCAGCACACTGCAGTCACTTTATTCTACAGCCCCAGCTGACTGGGCTGGATAAGATAGCTAGTTGCAGTTTGCCACGAGTGAAGATTGAATACTGTCAGGATTAAACATAAGTGCTAGGGCTTGACGCGACCAGCCGATTGATCGGGTCGAGAGGTCAAAGACTGCTCAGCCCATAGGATCTCGTCCTTAATCATCAAGACCAACAAGTGACCTATTACCCGTCTGCAGACATTTAATTGGCGTATTCAACAGCCTCGGTCGATAGAGCAAATACGTTTTGCTTTTTAGAGTGTAAAAATAATCTAATTTTAGTTACCTTTTTGTGATTTTAAATTAAGTCAGTTGGGATTGAGTTAATTTTCCGAAGCGAATTTTGGAAGAAATTTAACGCACGTTGACTATGATTTTATGCCTGTTAGACAATTTCGTTCATTTCTAGTTTGTTTTTGCTCCGATTCTATCGAATACGTATTTTGAAAATGATCTTTGACCCATGGATGAAACCCTAACAAGTATTACTACTCCCGGTCAGAGTGAAGCTGGAGTAAAAGTGAAGAGTTATTCACTATTCAAATAGTTGTGGATCTCATACCACAAAAACACAGATTCAAGTACTAACTAGACCCTTAATATTCTTAATTACAAGGTTGTTTGGGTTTATGATATATCAAACCTCGTATGTTAAGTCCTGTTTATACATAAGACAGTTTTTTAGTAGCGTTTTAAACAAGCTAGAGCACATTTTTGCATACACTTAAATGGCTTCAGTTCTATTTAACCCATTAATGTGACAAACTCCAGGTCAGAGTTGACCAGGAGTTATGGTAATGGGGCACTCCACATTCCCCAAAGTGCCAGGACAGGAGCTTCAAGTTGTTTCGTGTCATCCAGGACTCGGTGGGGGAGGGTCTTGCCCCCTCAGCAGAGATTCAGTCTGCGTATTAATTTCAAACGAGTGGGCTCATTGAATTACTAATTGGGTTTTATGGCATATCAACCCTTATAAGGCCAAATTCTGTTAATACACATGAAGTGATTTGTATACCGTTTAAGATTTTTAAAAACAAGCCAGAGCTCATTTGCTTGCACACAAAGTTAAATGTTTATACATATGACCTAAACGTTTGATAATATTAATTTTAGTTTAGTTTTATGGCATATCAACTTGTGGGTTATTTAACGCCAAATCCTTTATGTAAATAATCAGTTCTATTTAAACAATTCAGTTTGGCATGAGTACACAGTTTAATTGTCAAAAACATTTTTATTTCAAACTATTCAAGCAGTCATATATAAGAATTCAGTTTAGTGTAAGTACAGTTTCAATGTCAAGAACAGTTCAATTTCAGATAATTCAGTTTAGCGTAAGCACGCTGTTTAATTGTAAATACAATTTAATTGTGGAAAAACATTTCTATTTCGAGCTATTCAGTTTAGTATAGGTACAGATTTTGTTTACAGTTACCTGTCAAAACATTTATGTTAAACAATTCAGTTTAGAGTAAATACAGTTTCAATGTCAAACTGTTCTATTTGAAATAAATCAGCTTAGCATAAGCACGCAGTTTAAAATGTAAGTACAATTTAATTGTCAAGAACATTTATTTCATGCTATTCAGTTTAATCAAACAGTTCAGCATAAGTATCCCGTTAGTTCTATTTAGCCCTATCAGGTGCTACCACGCCGGGCAAGAGTGGACCTGGGAGCGATGGCGATAAAGGTTTGGTTTTATGGCATATCAACCTATATAGGTTATTTAACACCAAATCCATTTTTATGTAAATAGTCTGTTCTATTGAAAACAGTTCAGTTTAACATAAGTACAGTTCAATTGTCAAAAATGTTTCTACTTCAAGGAATTCAGTTTACTCAATTCATTTTAGCATAAGTATGCTGTTAGTTCTATTTAACCCATAGATAGAGCCCTATCAGGTGCTACCCCTCCGGGCCAGAGTGGACCTGGGAGCAATGGCAATGAAGGGGTACTCCGCATTCCCCAAAGCTCCAGCACTGCTGGAACCTCACCATCAGATTTTTTAGTGTCATATCCAGGACACTTGTTGGGGGTGGGGGGTCTTACCCCTCTGCAGAGGTGCAGTCAGTGTATTCTACAGCCCCAGCTGACTGGGCAATTCAGATTTAAGTGTCAGACAGTTTTATGTCAGATAATTCAGTTCAGCATAAGTACACTGTTCCAATGTCAAAACAGTTCCATCTCAAACAATTCAGTTTAGCATAAATACGCAGTTTAACTGCAAAAAAAAATCAGTATAATGAAAGAAGCACGTAGTTCTATTTAACCCATAGATAGGATTCTATTAGGTGCTACCACTCCGGGCCAGAGTGGACCTGGGAGCGATAGCAATGAAGGGGTACTCCGCACTCCCCAAAGCTCCAGCATTGCTGGAACCTCACCATCAGATTGTTTAGTGTCATAACCAGAACACTCATTGGGGGGGGGTCTTACCCCTCTGCAGAGACGCAGTCGGTGTATTCTACAGCCCCAGCCGACTGGGCAAGGCGATAAAGGGGTACTCCGCATTCCCCAAATCTCGAGCATTGCTGGAACCTCACCATCAGATTGTTTAGTGACATATTAGGACACTCGTTGGCGTTGGTGGGTCTTACCCCCTCTGCAGAGAAGCAGTCGGTGTATTCTACAGCCCCAGTCGACTGGGCAATGGCCGAGACGGTGGATACAATACCAGCATACTCATGCAAAGAGTAGGATTCTGAGTCTATTCAATTTGGATAAGTCTCATTTCTATGACGAACAGCATCTTGTTATTAAGTTTTCGCTGAGAACATTTAAAGTCAGAAACTAATTTACTCTGGATAGTTCTTTCAGTTTCCTCCAATGAACTAAAGACCTACTTCCAAGCTTCCTACGCTTTTGAAATTGTCAACTGTTCCTAACAGATATGATGCTAGAATTAGCGTGATAATACCATTATGACTAAGTACAGCTTAAGGACACGGATTATAAGAATTGAGACAATTTGGGCGGGGAGGGGGAGAGTTATGGCTCATCAACCGTTCTAGATTATTTAATGCCAAATCCTGTTTTTGTATGTTAAATATGGTTTATAAACGCATCGTTTGTCGGTAATATTTTCAAACAACCCAGAACTCATTTGTTTGTACAGTTTGGGTGGGTTTTATGGCATCAAATAACCTTGTAGGTTATTTAATGTCAAATCCTTCATACATATTGAAGATTTGTAAAATCTTTTTGTTGCAAAACGTGTCTAAACTTTTGTTTCAAGTATTTCTATGTAACTTTGAAATTTAACAGGTCTTTTGTTCGCGCACATTTTAATTATTTGCAAATAGTTTGTTTGCACACTAGTATTGCTAGTGTTTCTACACAGGTAAATCGTTTCAATGAACACTCATACTTCGATTCAATATGGATTTATTTGTGAACTTGAGTGCATACAAATATTGCTATTTAGCAAATTCTATTCAACACTATGCATTTGCACACTCAAGTGATTCCAAGTATTGCTATGTATCACTAACAATTCAAGTCTACATTTGTCAGTACACGGTTAAAGTATCGAAGAGTTCTACCACTCCAGGTCAGAGTGGACCTGGGAGCAATGACAATGAAGGGGTACTCTTCATTCGTCAAAGCTCCAACATCACTTGAACCTCAAATTTAGTGTCATGTTCAGGTCACTCGTTGGTTGGGAAGGGCTTACCCCTTAGCAGAGGTGCAGTCGGTAAGGTTTAGATCCCCAGCCTTCTGAACTAAGAATGTTCAGAGTTGTACGTAGACAAGATACTATAGTAGAATTGTTTGGAGTGGAGAAATACTTCTAGCTTCCCGCGCAACACGTTATAGCAATTAGTCTCAAGGACGTTTGTTTTCAGGGAAGTCATTCTCAAAACCTGCAAGTCTTGACCGATCTGTTAGAAAGACTTTGACCATGCCTGCGTTCTGACTTGCGCCACCCAAACTACACTTTCGTCGATAACGGCAAAAGAGGTATGTCAAGAGTATGTAGAGCCAATGTACTGTGGTTGCGAGTCCAGCCTTTTTGCTGAAGATAGGTCGGCTATAGAATGTTTAATCTTTGACTAAAAGGAAAACCTTGGTAAAAAAAACTACCAACCCAATAAGTCTTACGTCAAGAAATCACTTAGTGATGTTGTTAAGTAGGTTGAGTTATGCAAACTAACTTAAATTTGATTAACAAGATTCTGTAGTTTGGGATACAATAACCAGATTATCGAGACTTGTCGAAAGAAATATTACGTCCGGATTATCTTAAACTTCAAAGACGCTTAAAAATATAACTAAATGTTTTTGTTATGTTAAGTATTAATATGATGTATTAGAGCTTCCCAAAGATAATTTATGAGGAAAGATAATCATTCTTCAATTAGCAGTTTGGGAAACAGAACACGCCCTCATTCAGAAAGCCATTATTGCTTAAGCTATTGTGTGTGTTAAAACCGGCACTAGAGCCGAAACCACTGGGTAGTAGGGCTAATAATATGGTTTATATTAATATATTTTAAAAGATTTTAAAATGCCCGGATAATTTTTTTACCGCAATTTTCCTGCCTTACATCCGGGGACTATTTCATATTTTTACCGGCCGACCAATTTTCATTAAAATAAGTATCACCCTTCCGAAACTAAGGTTGTGATTTTAATGAAGGTAAATAATAGTGTCTCCTTGCTGAGCTTAGCTATATAGAACAGACTATTTGCATAAAATGGATTTGGCATTAAATAACCTACAAAGATTGATATATCTTAAAACCGAAACAAACAACCAAAATCTGAACTTCTACTTAGCTGAATTAGAACTGTTTGACTAAACTGAATAGCTTGAATTAGAAATTTTTTTCATAACCTGTACTTATACCTAAACTGCGTACTTATGCTAAACTGAATTGTTTGAAATAGAACTATTTTCATAAAATTAGATTTGGTGTTAAAATACCTACAAAGGTTGATATACCATAAAACCCAATCGACCCTATCTATAGGTCAAATAGAACTAAACTGCGTACTTATGCTAAATTGAATTGTTTGAAATAGAACTGCTTTGCGTTCAACTGTCTATGGAAAAAAACTGTACTTATACAAAACTGAATTGCTTTAACTATTTGACGAAAGTGAATAGCTTAAAATGGAAATGTTTTCGACGATTAAAGTGTACAACATTTAAACTGCTGGCTGGGGCTGTAGAATACGCCGACTGCACCTCTGCAGAAAGGTAAGACCTCTGAATGAGCTCACCGGTTGGCCGTGGATGGCGACCCGTAAGGCGCTAGAACGGAATCCTGGTGGTTGAGCAGTCATTGATCCGGCGACAGTGGACAATGACTTGCAACACACCACTTTGGCCCTTACTTGTTCGGATTGGGCCCGATCCGATCAGCTGGCTGGTCCCGACATACCCTAGCACATGTTTGTTTTTTCCCCTCGATCATACTATTCGATCTGCTCTTAAGGAAACATTCCCAACCCTTTATTTTATATATGCCAAAAGGCGGGGTTGAGGATCAGTTGTGCTGAAAGTTGGGCTCCTTGGTGGGTGGTGGAGCATGGGACTAATGGAAAATATACAACACTCATGGCGTCCTCTTAAAAAAAACAAAGCGAAATCTTAGTGAATCAAGTTCTAGATTTCCAAGATTCATTGTCTTGGAAGCTCAAGATGATTCTCCATTGGCAAGTTTATCCCCGTTCATAATCGAAAAAAATATCTTCCAATTTACAACCAAAAACAGTTTTTAAAAAAAAAACCCTGAGAAACGGAAATCTCCTTGTGGAGGTAGAAAAAAGAAACACGCAGATTTTCTGCTAAAAATGAAGGCTTTTCACAATAAAAAAATCATTGCCAACCCTCACCAAAACCTTAGTAAATCTAAGGGGGTAGTGAGGAGTCAAGAGCTGTCTTTGTGTCCTTTAGGAGAAATAAAGAGCTAAAACCACAGGGGGTAACTGATGTGAAAAGAGTATCGATAAAGAGGGATAATAAAATCATCCACACAAACACGTATATTATGACATTTGAATTACCAGTAAGCCCACCAAAAGTAAAAATAGGTTACACAGTGGAAAGGGTAGAACAATTTATCCCCAATCCTCTTAGGTGCTATAAATGTCCGAAATACGGGCATCGCCAAGATAAATGTAACGGAAAGTGTGTGTGGAAAATGTGGACAAAAAGACCCTGACCACTCCATAGAGGAATGCAAAAACACACACAGATGTGCAAACTGTGATGAAGACCACCCGGTATATTCAAAAACGTACAAAAAATGGAAAAGAGATATTCTATCCATAAAATATACCAAAAACATTTTTCCAAGAAGAACCACCCCCCAATGAGTGTCCTAGATATGACAGTAAACAATCTGATGGTTTCAGCAATGATGGAGCTTTCAGGAATGCGGAGTAACCCTTCATTGCCATTGGTCACAGATCCACTCTGGCTCGGCGTGGTAGCACCTGATAGGGCCCTATCTATGACTTAAATAGAACTAACGGCGTATGCTAAACTGAATTGTTTGATTAAACTGAATAGCTTGAAATAGAAATGTTTTTGACAAACCGTACTTGCCTTTACATTGCGTGCTTATGCTAAACTGAATTATTTGAAATAGAACTGTCTTTTGACATTAAAACTGTTATCACCTTTCCTCATAAACAAATTATATCGAGTAAGTGTCATCCAAAAAAGGTCAAAAAACATAGGAATGGTAACTTGCTAGTGGAAGTTCAAACAAAAAAACGTGCCAAAAACATACAAAAATGAATAAATTTCACATCAAATGCAAAGCTTGCCCTGTCGGCTGGGGCTGTCGAATATACCGACTGCACCTCTGCAGAGGGGTGAGACCACCTAATGAGTGTCCTGGATATGACACTAAACAGTCTTATGGTGAGGTCCCATTTATGCTGGGGTCTTGGGGAATACGGAGCCCTTATTTATTGCCATTGCTCCCTGTTCCACTCAGGCCCAGCGTGGTAGCGCCTGATAGGGCCCTATCTATGGTTTAAATATAACTAACGGCATACTTATGCTAAACTGAATAGATTGAAATGGAAATGTTTTTACTATTAAACCGAAATTACATTTAAACTGTGTGCTTATGCTCAACTGAATTATTTGAAATAGAACTGTTTTTGACATTGAAACTCTATTTACACTAAACTGAATTGTTTAAGATAGAGCTGTTTTGAATATTAACTGTGTGTAAACAAAATCAGTACTTATACTAAATTGTTTTTGACATTGAAACAGCACTTTCACTAAACTGAATTGTTATTTATAACTGCTTGAATAGTTTGAAATAGAAATGTTTTTGAAAATTAAACTGTGTATTCATGCTAAACTGAATTGTTTTAAATAGAACTGACTATTTACATAAAAATGATTTTGGCGTTAAATAATCTACAATGGTTGATATGCCATAAAACCCAACAGACCAAACCAAACCGAATTATTTGAAATTAAACTGTTTTTGACATTGAAACTGTACTTGCACTAAACTGATTTTTTTTTTTAAATAGAAATGTTTTTGACAAACTGTGTACTCATGCTAAACTGAATTGTTTCAAATAGAACTGATTATTAACATAAAAATGGATTTGGCGTTAAATAACCTTCAAAGGTTGATATGCCATAAAACGCAACAAACCCAAACCCACTTGCTTGTTGAGTTTTATTTTCTATATCCTTTTCTTCAAAATTGTATCTAAGGGAAAATCAGAGGATCAAGGGTCAATTACTCTTAATTGTTGCTGCTTATTACTAAATACTGCCCCGCAAGCATATGCCTTCAAGAGGCTCACCTCAAAAGCAACAATACCATCAACATTAAAAATCATTTTTCATACAATTATATCAAACATCCCGCCAATAGACCTGGTGGCGGTTCATCGGTAATCATAAATAATATTCCTCACATCGAAATCAAACTAAATACCAATCTGCAAGCAGCCTCCACAAAACAATAAAAGTGTGTTCAATATATATTCTTCCAAGCGACGAAATCAAAGAATCTGTTAGATAATTTGACAGAGCAATTACCAAGACCCTTCATTATAATGGGAGACTTCAGTAGTCATAATGGGATTTTTGGATGTAAGAAGACTGTAATAGTGACTCTATTATTTCGCCCTTATCTGGGTATGTGCCTCTTGCTGGGTGGAGATATGTATGTTATTTCATGTATATTTCCTAAAAACGCTACGACAGAACACACCCCCAGGGAATCCCGAGAGGGGTGGGGGGCGTTTAAGATTCCCGATTGGACGGACCTCACGATACCGACCCCTAATTTCGTTCAAAGGATTACGAGAAAGATTTGCGACTGCGGGAAAGAATGCAAAAATCTGCGTGGCCTTAAAATACACCAGGCCAAGATTAAATGTATGGATGAGAGGGGTCATATGCTACGCACAAGTTTACGCCCAGGGGAGACGAAGGAGGTGCACGGCCAGGATTCACACCACAGTGCCCAGTCCCTCCACGCAATAGACCGAACAACCCCATACAGAGTAAACTATAAGCAGATCAAGGGGGCTTCAGCAAAATACAATAATGAGTGGATTCAGTTCGACGAAGACGTAAGCGCAATTATCCAAATAACATTAAAAGGCAAGGCTGATAGGCGGTTAAACGTACTATCAGCAATTATTGTCAGCTGTGCCAAGGAAAGATTTGGCTTACGTGAAGGTAAACAAGAAAAAACCGGAGGACAAAGAAGGTGCAGGACCTAAGACGTGAATTAAGGGCACTCAAGAAAAAGTACAAACAGGCCAGTGAGGGAAAACGCCAGCCATTAACAGAGCTCAGAGATATTGAGGGCAAAACTTAGAACTATACAGAAAGCAGAGTGGCATAGAAGGCGTCGGAAAGAAAGAGCGAAAAAGAACATCGTTCCTCACAGATCCCTTCGGCTTCGCTAAGAAACTACTCGGTGATAAGCGAAGCGGCCAACTAAATTGCCCGACAGAAGAGTTGAATACCTATCTTAGGGATAATCTGAGTGATCTCGACAAGGAACTAGGCAGTCTGGCCGTCATTAGGCCGCACCAGCCAACAACTAAATTTGACTTAGAAGAACCTAGCGGGAAGGAAGTGAGAGAAGTAGTGAAGGCAGCTCGTTCAGCCTCGGGTCCTAGCCGGGTTCCATGCGGCGTTTATAAACGCTGTCCTGGTCTCCTCCTGCTTCTTTGAAAGATAATAAAGGTGATATGGTGAAGGGGAAGGGTTGCAGACCAGTGGAGATTCGCAGAGGGAGTGTGGATCCCCAAAGAAGAAAACTCCAAGAAGATAGAGCAATTTAGGAGTATTTTTTTTTCTGATTACTGAAAGTAAAATCTTTTTCAGCATTTTATCGCGACGACTGAACAAGTATCTGTTGAAGAATAATTATATTGACCCTTCAGTACAGAAGGGCGGGATTCCGGGTTTTCCGGGACGTCTCGAACATACTGGAGTAGTTACCCTGATATTGAGGGGGGGGCAGAGAAGGTAAAAGTGACCCCGCCGTTTTGTGGTTGGATCTCGCGAACGCATACGGTTCCATCCCGCATAAATTGGTAGAGGACATCATGTACCTGGCAAAAATCAGCGAATTAATCCTGGGCTATTATGACAACTTTCAGGTAAGAATCTCATCCAAGATATTAATATCCGATTGGCATAGACTCGAGAGGGGTATCATTACTGGCTGCACGCTATCAGCTACCCTCTTCACCCTGGCCATAAATATGATTGTGAAATCGACAGAGATCGAGTGTCGAGGTCCAATGATGAAGACGGGAGTGCGCCAACCCCCGATAAGAGCTTACATGGATGACCTGACTGTTACTACAACATCAGTAATGGGGAGCAGATGGATCCTATGCAGCCTTGAAAAACTGATTGCATGGGTGAGGATGAAGTTCAAGCCTGCTAAATCGAGGTCGTTCGTCATGAAGAAAGGGAGAACGGCGGACAAATTCCGTATTTCAATAGCGGGAACAATGATACCCACCTTGTCAGAGTGCCCCGTAAAGAGTCTAGGAATGATTTTCGATACCACACGGAGAGACACCTATGCTGTCCGAGCCGCGGTAGGTGACCTGGAGCTGTGACTGACCAGAATGGAAAAGTCC
Source organism: Sepioteuthis lessoniana (assembly GCA_963585895.1). Classification (NCBI taxonomy): domain Eukaryota; kingdom Metazoa; phylum Mollusca; class Cephalopoda; order Myopsida; family Loliginidae; genus Sepioteuthis; species Sepioteuthis lessoniana. The sequence continues at coordinate 123,557,927 of OY757910.1, forward strand.
GGCCTTCTGGGCCGTTTCAAAGCGTGGATATATCAGCACGTGGCCGTTATGTTTATGACTCCCCAACAACAATCGTGGAAGCCATGGAAAGGAAAATTAACAACTACCTCCGAAGATGGCTTGGGTTTCCTAGAAGCTTGAGTAGTGCCGCATTATATGGCTCCTCAAACGCACTACAACTCCCCTTGAAAAACTTGGAGGAATTTGTAGTCTCACGAACGAATGTTGTATAGGGATTCGAAAAATCCAAAAGTTGCGACAGCTGGCATTGAAGTTCGTACAGGAAGGAAATGGAGAGCAAAGAAAGAACTGGGGAATGCCGAGGAGCGATTAAGGCAGAAGGCTCTCGTGGAGACGATAGGTCAAGCTGGCCTCGGCTACTTCCCCAATACTCAAATTCATAAAGCCAAGGGGAAGCAGAGACGAAACCTAATTCAAGAGGTTCGCGCTAGCGTTGAGGAAGAAAGAAGAAGCAAAATGGTGGGACTATGTCGGCAAGGAGCATGGACGTGATGGGAGAATTTTGTGAAAAGCTGGTCAGACATTTGGCACGCCGATGCTAGCCGGCTGAAATTTCTAGTGCAATCAGTTTATGATGTACTACCGAGTCCGGCGAATTTATTTACTTGGGGGAAGAGCGGAATACCATCGTGTCCACTGTGTGCCGGAAAAGGCACACTAAGGCACATTATGAGTGCCTGTCCAAGGGCATTAGGTGATAGGAGATACCGTTGGAGACACGACAAGCGACTGAGGACGGTTGCTGATACGGCGGACGCTACAATGCGTGCGAACAATTACAAACCGGAAGCGAGGGCGATTTACTTCGTCCAAACCGGTGAATGCCCCCCCCTCGGCGTGTAAAATCAACTGTTGCCAACTATCTATCGCTCAAGACTGGCAGTGGAGAGTAGACATCGGGAAACGTTTGAAAGTTCCAGAGCAGATAGCAACAACACTGCGACCGGATTTAATTCTTTGGTCAACTGAAACCAGGTAGGTGCTGCTGATAGAAATGACAGTCCTTTGGGAGGAAAACATCGATGTGGCCAGCGAAAGAAAGCTCGAAAAATATCAGGAGCTTGTAGAGCAATGTAAAGTTAACTAATGGCGGACTGCATGTTATCCAATAGAAGTTGGCTGCCGCGGTTTTGCGGGAAGATCAGTATGCAGATTTCTAAGTCGTTTAGGGACGATAGGAGAAAAAAAATAGAAAGGCCATCCGAGCAATTTCAGAATCTGCAAAAAAATCATCGAGACGGTTATGGATTAAAAGATCAGAACCATGGAGTACAACAGACTAACGAGTGTGGAGGTATTCGATAGTAAATAGAAGGGTTAGGAAAAGAGGAATCGTAGAGGTAGTTTAGTTTTCCCCATTGTGCATATGTGTATATAATCGAATGTAAAAATTTGTATAAAGAAAGAAAAAAAGAGGTAAAAAGATAAATTTCATTGAGTACAGTATGAAGAATAGGTTCCCTCTAAGATTAATCTACTCGTATTATGACTGACAGCGTCCTACTACGAAGGTCTAACAAAGCAATTCCTCAAGTTTTTTTGTTTAACAGATTTCCTTTTATTTATTCATTTACTTATTTTTTTATTATATATTTATTTCATCTTATTTATTTTTTATTATATATATATATATATATATATTATTAATTGTCATAAAGAAGGTAGGGAGGAAAAAAGTTTTCAGTTTTTTTTCAGTTAAGACTTACTTGTCAGTAGGATTTTACCCGTTATCTTGATCCAAACCTGGCTCAGTGAGTGTACTCATACAAGATATAGTATAATTATTTATTGTAATGATAAAAATTACAAATGTGGCACGAGGCCTAAAAATGGAGGGGGAAGGCTGGTCTACACTATCCTAATCTCTAACTTAACTAGACTCATTCACTGACCAATACATATCTCCAAATTAAAAAAAACACCAAAATACCAATTAAACATAACACTATCAGACTACATTCACCAAAAAGAACACTCACCAAAACAACACTAGTGCTCCATGGACTTCTAAACTTAATCCCATATTTACAGTGTGAGGGGGAGGGGAACAATTAAAAAAAATTAACGAACGCTATATACATATTTATTTACAATTCCCCTAAAAACGAAAGATGAACAAAACATAAATACATTATGATGGTTAGTATGGGGTCCCCCACCCACATACGAAAGCATGGCAGAAAGAGGAGTTAACCAGTCGAAAATAGTGTCGAAGGAGGAAAAATAAATAAGTAGGATACATAAATAGTAAAAATTATAAGTAAACAATAAAACCATGAATTAACATAAACCCTCTATCGCACTTCTGGAGAACTCCAAGTCCTGTCATTTAACTGAGGGGAAGGGAAGGGAGAGTAAAACAAAAGGGGACAAAAAAGGGGGTGCAATGACCTCGCATACTCTAGCTAAGTTAACTAAATTAGGAACAAACTAAATCAAAATGGCCTAAAAAATCTAACTTACCTGGGCTGGGTGGTCACGTCCTTCCGGTAACTCAAAATTCTTATATCCCTGGGATGTCCAAGCTGAAAATAAGGTTGGCTCCTACCACGCGACACAAGCGAACAACAGTCACCCACCTTTCGCCAAACTCCAGTGAAGAGAGTCTCTTTCTCTCAGACCGGATTTTGACTTTAATTTGGTGTTTAAAAAATGCCACCAGGGTCTGAGAAGAAAAAGACTCATCCTCGCAGAGTCCCTTCTTTCTCGTCGTCCAAATCACGACACGCATAACGCCGAGTAAGCAGAGAAACACATAATGTTCCTGTCTGTTCAACTTCGGTACCACATTGCTGCACACAGAACTGGCTTCCAGAACAAAAAACTTTCCATTGAGGATACGGGCCATGTAGCCTTCAAGAGGCTTGCACAGCGGCCGTACGACCGGGCAGTGAAAGAAGGCGTGACTAATAGTCTCCTCCAAATCACCGCACCGGCCGCACTCAGACGAAATAGCCTGTTGCGCTGCAAACAGTTTCTTGCCGACCCAGAGGGCATTCCGAATGACCAGCCAGGTGAGGGAAGCCTCGTCATTATTGAGATACCTCATCCTGGGGACCCAAGGCCACAGTAAGCGACCCTCCGCCTCCGTCACACCGAGCTCGCCAATCAGACCATCGCTAGCGGCCCCCCTGACTAAACAACGATATAATGCCCTACTCGACAACGGCCGGCTGTCAGAGAGACCTGTCTGCAGCCGAGAGAGAACTTTCAAAGCATGCCGGCACTCGCGATAGAAGGGGCATTCGCGTCTGGGCAACCGATGGGCCTCCCCATCAGCAAAACGCACACTTCTTAGCGAAGGGAAAGATTGTTTAGCGTCTTCTTTCCAGACGCTTTCTGCCGCCGTGTCTCGTGAACACATCCGATCTAGGAAAGTATGGCGCCGTACATCGACGTTAGGCACTCCTAGACCGCCTTCAGAAGGGTGAAGGTAACAGATCTCCCGTCGCACCAAAGGATGTCTCTTACTCCGGAGAAACTGGAAGAGAATCCTTTCCAGCTTGAATAGGATGGTGGGCGGGATAGGAAGCACTGAAAGTCGGTATACGGCTAGGGAGTAGATGTGCGAACTGCACACCTCTGCCTGTCCCTTAAGGGAAAGCCTTCTACGTAGCCACAACTCAGTTGCAGCTACGACCTTTTCCAGTACTTCCGACCAATTTTTCTCCAATTGAAGATCAGGCCCAAACCAGACACCGAGTATCTTGCACGGACCGTCTTTCCAAATAAAGGGACCGGGAAGAGCACAGCCTTTCCACGAGCCCAACCGCAAGCCGACAGACTTTTCGCGGTTAATCTTGGCCCCTGTTACAGCTTCGTACCTTCCTATTTCTTTGCTCACCTCCTCCACCTCGGCACTGCTCGTTACAAGCACGCTGACGTCGTCAGCGTATGCAGTGTACCTGGCTACCTGCCTGGCGCCAGGTAACATGAGGCTGCGTAGGACCGGGTTCGCCTTTAGCTTGCGCAGAAAAGGCTCTAGCGCGAGGATGTATAGCATGGGCAATAACGGGCAACCTTGACGAATCGATCGAGTCAGAGTAAAGGGCTCCGACCTTACCCCATTAACCTCCACCATGACTCCGTGGTACGCATAAAGGAGACGTATCCAGGTGCGAAAATCCACCCTGAAGCCGGCCGATGACAAGACAACCTCCAGAAAAGCATGGTCAACCCTATCAAAGGCCTTGGACTGATCTTAATTGATCAGCGCGGCATTTCCGTCGACTTTTTCTACGATCGTGCGGAACAGATGAAGACTGTCCTGGATAGTCCTACCCTTTACAGCACAAGTCTGTTCGGGGCAAATCAGACTAGGCAGGACAGTCTGCAAACGGTCTGCTAAGATCTTCGCCAAAATCTTTAAGTCAGTGTTTAACATCGTTAAAGGGCGAAAGTTACTAATCCCATCCCCACCATGTCTGTTCTTACGAAGCAACTTCACTATACCCCTGGTGAAGCGTCTGGGTATGGTACCCTGCCTCATCCAGTTGTTATAGATGGTTGCCAGCAAGGGGACAAACATGCGCGACAACCTCAAGTACACTTCGTAGGGCAGACCATCAATTCCGGGTGACTTATCCAGCCCGACCGACTTCAGTGCATCCCGAATCTCCTCCTCCTTTATGTGCCCCTCACACCCAGCCGCTTCAGTCGCCGAAAGGCGAGGGAAGTCGGCAAGATAGGTGTCGAATTGAGCAGAACTCAATCCGGGCTCCCTGGTGAAAAGCTTCAAGAAATACTGCCGGAACTCCCCACAGATGGCTTCGTTTATAGTGTAGCACTATGTGGGTAGGCCGCCAAAGCAGACGAGTCTGTTTTGGCGCGAAACCAGACAAAGGATTCTTGGACATGAAATCTCGCCGTATCCGGAGGGCAGTTGCGGCTGGACAGCAGAGAGGCGAACAGCAGAGGGTTGGCGTGGAAGAACGGACAGGGGCAGTCAACACCAGACACCGGAGCAGAGAGGCGAGGCAGCATGGGATAGGGTCCAGCGAGAGTGAGTCGAGATGAGTCTGATTCCAGTAGCATTGTGGAATTTTCGCTAGTAACCCACGCTAGCGATAGTCCGCACATGCATATAGTGTTGCAATACCTTCCTCTGCTCTTGGTTAACCCCAAGCTTGTTCGTGTTTGTTCGTTTGTCCTTCTATTTTCTCCGTTCCCTCGATCGTATTCTTGTGTAGGTAAAGAAATGTGCGTTACCCCCTCGAACCACTGGTTGATCACCGGCCGGCGTAAGAAGTGGAATGGTTAGAAGACTGAGAAAATGTGGTGGGGTGAGGGTGTAACGTTTACAAATGGTGCCGTTGACCAGAGAAAAAAAAAACCTGATGAAAAAAAAATTGGAATTGATCAGGGAGCGGGGAGTTTAGAGGCTGACAGACGAACGGAAAAAGAAACAAAGAAAAAGGCCATAAAGAACCCGCAACCAGCGAGACAGAGAGAAAAGAAAAAGAAAACGGAAGAGACAAAGAAAAAAAAAGTGGAAAAGAAAGAAATCTACAAAGGTAGGAATACACATTCCCCCCTCCCCCACTGCACTCGAATATAAGAACAAAAGAAAAAAGATTTGTTAGATTAAGGAAATTTTAAGATGTAGAAAAAAAAAACAAGTCATCTATTTCGTTTTTGTGTGTGTATGTTTAACCCCTTAACTGCTGATAATTTTTGTTGTATTTTTGTTAGAAGGTAAGGGAAGGTCTTCTTCTTCCCCTACCCGCTTTTCACACTTAACTTGACCGGTAGAATTCAAATGCTTTTTTTTTCTCCTTCTTCGTAGCAGTTTCACATAGTAATTTTTATACTTAAGTGTTAGGACCAGTGGCTTAAGAAAGAAAGTTAGTCCGTTCTGGGAAGTTTTATAGTAATTTTTTTATGCTGGAAAGGTGATAAGTCACCGATTAAAAAAAAAAAAAAAAATTTGCTGTAAGGTTCACTAAAAGAAAAAAAATTGTGGTATTTCAAAACCCCAGAGAAAGGGAAGATGAAACGAAAAATAAGAGAGAGTGAGATTTTTAAGCTAGGTTAAAATCGACTGGTCAAAGTCGGGTTGTTCCGAGTGCAGAGGATAGAAGGTGGAGGAAAGCTTCTACCACAAAAACAATTTTAAAAAATGGAAAATATAAAAAAAAACAAATGAAAAAAAAAAATGGCGGAAAAATTGAACAAAGAAAGAGAAGGAAGAACAGAAAAGAAAAAAAAAAAGAAAGAAAAAGAGAGAACGAAAAGTAGAAAGAAAGATTGCTAGGGAATTTTTGTCACTGCATCCATGCCTGTCTCTGTTAAAAAAAAAAAAGAAAGAAAGAAAAAGAATAAGTAAACTTTGGATTTTAGGAAGAAAATAAAGTTTTTGTTTTTTTTGTGGATTTAAAAAAAAAACGGTTGGAAGCAAACGCTATCCCCTCCCACACCACCCCCGGTAGAGGGAAGAATTCAAGTGGACAGGAGAGAAGGAAAGAAAGACGCAAAGAGAAATGGTGGAAGTGGGCAGAGATCTCAAGGGAAGAGAGACAAGGGTTAGAAGGTGGATGCTTGACAGATTCCTTCAGAACAATTTTATTTTATATAATTGTCAATTGTAGTTATTTTATTTTATTTTTTTTTTTTTTTTGTCTGTGAATTGTTATTATAATTTTTTTTTCCTGTTGTTTAATTTGTGTGGATTTTTTTTGCTATCCTTTGTTTTTGTTTGTTTGTTTGTTTGTTTTGTTATACTTGCCTTGTTTTTTGTTGGTTTTGGGGGACTGGGCTTACCATGTCATTTGCTTTGTTGTTTATTGTTATTTGTTTATTTTTTTTTTAATTTATTTTTATTTTTTTTTTTTTTTTTACTTTCATGGATTTTCTGGGTTTATTTTTTGTAAGTTTAACTGCTCTTGGCACTTCTTCACTTCGTCTGATCGTGTTCCCCCTGGGGGGTTGGTTGCACGGGGGCCCCGTTTCGCGGACTGGTATCGAGGGGTAGTAAGTTATACAAATGATGATTTGGGAAAGCTAGTGGCCTGATTGACATAGAATTGATGAACATGGTACCGAGGAAACGGTTGACGATGGGTTGGGAAGACGATACCTGGGCCCGGGGCGGTGTCCGGTTGCTCCTCCCCCCTGGCTGGTCATGGCTGGACGATCTGGGAGATGGTGTCAATTGCTTTGTTTTTTTTTCTTATCTTTTGAAAATCCATGGTGATTGATGGCTGAGAGACTTGTTTTGTTTGTTGCAGGGGGCAGTGAAGGCCCCCAGGTTGGGAGGTGAATTCCACAGTGCTTTCTGGAACATTATTCCTGTTACGACACCGATCGAACTGCGGAGATGACTGATGCTCCCACGTCGTAAGGAAAGGGGGGAGACAAGTCCAAAAATACTCCTGAATTGTTGGGTAGGGGTGGTTAAAATTCCCCTGTGTTCTGATGGGTTGGAGAATGGGGTGAAATGTTCGAAAATTGAATAACGTTGGAGGTGAATGGAAAAGTCCTCTTAAAATCGTTGGGTAGGGGTGGTTAAAATTCCCCTGTGTTTTGTTGGGTGGGGGCGGGGCGAATTGAAAGAAAATTGAATAATGTTGGAGGTGAATCGAAAAGTCCTATTGGAATGAAGAATAGGGATGAGTCAGGAGACCCCAGAATTGTTCACAGGAGAGCAAGGTGGAAGAGCTGAATCCAGCAATATTTTTTATTTAAAATTTTTTTTTTTTTTTATGTGTATGATGATATGGTGTTATATTATTTATTTTTTTAGGGGACGACCGAACCCCTTTAAAATTTTGTAATTTCGGTTTTTACTTACTGTAAATGTTTCTGTTCTTTTGCTTGTTGTTGAATTGTGTTGTAATTTATTGAGAATAAATGACAAGGGTAAGAAAGGGAGTTATGTAGCACTATGTGGGTAGGCCGACAAAGGATTCTTGGACATGAAATCTCGCCGTATCCGGAAGTGGGAAGGGGACGCGAGAGAGGCAGTTGACGGGGGACCCGGACGAGAGAGTGGACGACGCGACCCAGCAGAGGGCAGTTGGCGGCGGGACAACAGAGAGGGGAGTTGGTGGTTGGACAGCAGAGAGGCAAGCAGCAGAGTTGGCGGCTGGACAGCAGAGAGGCGAGGCAGCATGGGATAGGGTCCAGCGAGAGTGAGTCGAGATGAGTCTGATTCCAGTAGCATTGTGGAATTTTCGCTAGTAACCCACGCTAGCGATAGTCCGCACATGCATATAGTGTTGCAATACCTTCCTCTGCTCTTGGTTAACCCCAAGTTTGTTCGTGTTTGTTCGTCTGTCCTTCTATTTTCTCTGTTCCCTCGATCGTATTCTTGTGTAGGTAAAGAAATGTGCGTTACCCCCTCAGCCACTAGTTGATCACCGGCCGGCTAAGAAGGAATGGTTAGAAGACTGAGATAATGTGGTGGGGGTGAGGGGATAACGTTTACAATAGTTCGACGTTGCCCCCTCCGGTGATGTGACACTGGCGATATGCCTATCTGTTGCATGCCGGAGTTCCTCGGCCCGTAACTCCTGGGTCAGCCTCCCCCAAAAGGGAAGAGTTGAACTTCCAGTAACCAGACATCCTACATCTAGCCTTATCTAACCTAATCGACACACATAAAAATTTGTGGTCGGAATTTTTATAAGGATCGAAACTTGGACCACCTAAATAATCTAAGTCGACTCGCTCAACTAACACTCAGTCCAAATAGCTATAAAGCTGGGCCGAGGCGCCCCTACCGGTCCAAGTCCAAACTATCTTATTTGGATGCCTTTCGCGAAATTTGTCCACCAGATCAAATCGCTGGACAAAATCACGAAAATATCTGGCATCCAAGGTGTTAGTACCCGTACTAATAGCCCCTCTATCTAAATTGGGATCAAGGACGGCGTTCCAATCTCCCACTAAAATTACCCGCTTTGACGGAACGACGTACAGCTCGATGCGCCGAAAAAAGGCAGGAAGCTCACTGGTAACATTGGGTCCATAAATCCCAATCAGCCGAAACGCCTTATCCTTTATGGTAACGTCCAGAACACAAAGTCTGCCCGCCGGATCTGAAAGAACAAGAGCACACGTAGCGTCCAGACGTCTACTTACCAGCCAGGTGACACCTCTGTAACGACCATCAAAGTATGCTGAGAAGGACAAATAGTCCCTCGACAGAACACCTTCATGGAAGTTGGAGTCAAAGTGAGTCTCCTGTAAACAACATATATCAATGCCGCGACGCTGGAGGTATAAAAGTAATTGGGATCGCTTAGAATCCGACCTCAGGCCGCGGCCATTTAAACTAGCCAACCTTAAATCCATCATGAAAATTACAGGGGTTGAGTGCCCGGACTAAACATGGCTGGGGTCAGGACACCGACGGTGTGGCTCATGGATCCTGTGGCCATCTCATTATTGATGGCTCCGTCATGAGCGAGACTCCCGACGTCCCGCGGATAGGTTAGTTTTAGGGCCCTATAAAGGGAGGGGTGCAAAACAACTGGGACCCTCCCAACAAGACCCTTACATGAGGTGAGATCGTCTTTGAGTAGTGAAATAGGGCCGAGGGCCTCGTTTGCTTCGCCGAGCATTTTCATAACACCTTCCGACTCTCGGCCCTTCCGTATAACAGTGGTGACCCATGAATTCCGGAAGTTTTTAGGGTCATCCACATTACGACCATTAACTTCCTTGAAGTTGTGGAGGACCCTCAAATCTTTTAAGAGTTGCGGCTGGACCTTGTTAAGACGATCCAGAGCCCCCTCATCCACCCGGCAGATGTTTGATTCGGTATGATGGCGAGGTTTATCCTTTTTTTATGTGTTTTGAGACCTCATCCCCCGAACTGTCGATTGATGAGCTCCGCTGCCGTTTCTTTGGTGTGGTGGATGGTGATGAAGATGTTGCTGTTGTTACTGGTGGCGAAGGTTTTGCTGGAGGTGCCTCTAACGGCAGCGGAGGGGGGATGGGTCTCTTTTTCCTTTCTTTTGGCAGTAAGACTGACATGAGAGGTGGTGGCATGGATCTTTGGGGTGGTGTGGTTGGTGGTGGTCGGATGATTCTCGGCTGTCTTGGTTATAAAGGGGTGGAATGAGGGAGCTCTGGTCGTGGAGACGATTTCCGCTCCTGGTCCAGCCGCTTTTTAAATTCTAAAAGTTTTTCGAACTTCTCCCGTCCTGGGCTGAAAGATCTGACCTTGGGAGGAGTGGGCTGTTTAGGTGGGGTCTTGGGTGGGAATTTAGTTTTGGGTGGTGTTGTTTTTTGTGCATATGAAGACGGTGAGCTGCTGCTGTTGGACTTGTTTTTTGAGGGGGGTGGACTGTTGGTGCCCACCTTGGACAACTTTTGGGAGTGAGGATCCTCAGGTTGGAGCTTCCTCCCACCTTTTCCAACAGTCAGCCACTCGGCCCCGCCTCTTCGGAATTAACCGTAGGGGACGAAGGGAGAGTGGGGATTTTTTTACCCGCTGGTGTGAGCGAGACTACGGGAGCCTCCTTTTCCGTGTTTGTTGTAACAACAGGTGGGAGGGTGCCGGTTTTGTGGTCGGGCTTTTTCGGGCAAACTGCGGAGAGGTGACCAATCTCGCCACAGTGCCAGCAGGCGGGTTTCCTTCCTGACACAATGACAGGAAGCCTGCGCCCTTCCACTTCCAACCAGTTGGGAACGGAGTAGAAGGTTTTCATATCTAACATAATGTCGAACCTCCATTCCCCACGCATTCCGTCTTGTGTTGCTGAGACGATGTCGCCAAATTGTAGCATATATGCAGCTAAATTTGCGTCTCTTAGGAAGCTAAGGACCTCGTATATTGATACCGTGGTCCGCCGCCGCCCCATATATTCAGTCCTAAAGAAAAATTCTTTGTTTTCTAAAGGTTTTTTTGTTAGGGCGACGGCTTCTTCAATGGTCGGTAGCAATATATCCCAGGAAGCGTAAGAGGTACCAGCTATTAAAACTTGTGCCTTTACCCCCAGGCTGGAAATTTGACGAAGGACCATGTCTTTGGCGGGTTTAACGATTTTACGGGATCGCTTATCCACAACATAGACAGACACCGTTCTTTTTTTTTTTTTTTTTTGGTCTTGCCTTACTTCCTCCAAATTGAACATGAGCCCATGCTCCTGTACTTCACTGGAGATGGCCTTTGCTCGCTGGAGCAAGTCATCAACGTCGATCTGAATTTTTGGAGGGGCTGTCCAACTGTTTTCCGGTTTTTCTGGGTTATTTTTGTCGATACTTGGTGCATTTTGTTCCGGGGAGGGTAGTTTTTTAGGTGATGGCGATTTTTCTTTTTGGTCAGGGAGAGGGGCATTTTTTTTCACACAAGGTGATTTGTTTTTCTTTTTCACCTGGGGGGGGGAGGGTCACCCTTGTTGGGCGAAAATAACGCCTTTATGGCCGAGCCGTCTGACTGGCTGGCCATAAATGATAGGCTGGGTGGAAGAAAGAAAGGGGGGGGGTAAATATGAGAGAAAAAAAAAGGTGGAAAGAAAAAAAAACTTAGCTTAATAATCCAACCAGGTCAGAATTTCTCAGCCCAGCCGGGAGAAGTGTGCTGTAAAACAAACTTTTTCTTTTTCTTAGAAGTCAAAAACAAGAACCAGCCTGGTCAAAAGGCAGAGGTCCAGCATATTCAAGAATAACTACAACATATAGAATAAAGACGAGCTTGTGGTATGTTTACCTTTTATAATTCGCCGCGGCTGGAAGGGAAGTGACGTAAGTCGTTTCTCATTGGTCAATACCATTTTTAAAACTCATTAGCAGTAGCATTTATAATTTTTTTTAAGGTATCAACTGTGTGATTTTTGCATGCTGGGCGAATTTTTAAAGCAGGATCGCCGGCTGGAACAATAGTTTCGGTAGGGTCGCTTGGGAGAGCAAGTATGATGTTGGAAGACTGCTTCTCTGGAGAGGGGTAAGACCCCCTCAACGAATATCCTGCATATGACACTAAACAATCTGATGGTGGGGTTCCAGTGATGCTGGGGCCTTGGGGAATACGGAGTACCCCTTCATTGCCATTGCTCCCAGGTCCACTCTGGCCCGGCGTGAAGGCACCTGATAGGTCCCTATCTATGGGTTAAATAGAACTAACGGCATACTTATGCTAAACTGAATTGTTTAATTAAAATGAATAGCTCGAAATAGAAATGTTTTTGACAATTAAACCGTACTTAGATTTAAAATGCGTGCTCATGCTAAACTGGATTATTTCAAATAAAACTGTTTTTTTGATATTAAAACTGTATTTACACTAAACTGAATCGTTTAACATAGAACTGTTTTGACATGTAACTTTGTAAACAAAATCTGTACTCATACTAAACTGAATTAGAACTACTTGACTAAACTGAATAGCTCGAAATAGAAATGGTTTTCACAACTAAATTGTACTTACATTTAAACTGCGTGCTTATGCTAAACAGAATTATTTGAAATTAAACTGTTTTTTGACATTGAAACTTACTTAGACGAAACTGAATTGTTACATATAACTGCTTGAAAAGTTTGAAATAGAAATATTTTTGATGAACTGTGTACTCCTGCTAAACAGAATTTTTTGAAATAGAACTGACTATTTATATAAAAATGAATTTGGCGTTAAATAACCTACAAAGATTGATATGCCATAAAACCCAACAAACCAACTAATCAACCATTCACCACTAAGGACTTAGATTAACCCTTGGAGCCTATAACACTTCTCCTGTTGAGAGCTTATATGCTGAAGCAAATGAACCATCTGTTAAATTAAGATGGGAAAAACTTGCTCTGCAATAAAATCTAAAATTTTCATCTTACCCTCTAAATCCAGTTTTTAGTAATATTTTTCAACCACATTTCATGAAGCAATTTCAGCAAAAAGAAACCATATACCGACTAAAAATCAGTAGTGAATAAAATTATCTTTAAGTGGCAAGATCATTGGGATTCACACACTAATAACAAATTACACAACATAAAACCTACCATTACAGACGAGAACAAGTTATGCTAACACGCCTTCACATAGGCCACTCTTGCGCAGAGGGCTGGGACTGTAGAATACACCCACTGCTTCTCTGCAGAGAGGTAAGACCCCACCCTCACAACGAGTGTACTGGATATGACACTAAACAATCTGATGGTGAGGTTCCAGTAATATTGGTGCTTTGGGGAATACAGAGTACCCCTTCATTGCCATCACTCCCAGGTCCACTGTGGCCTGGAGTGGTAGCACCTGATAAGCGTCCTATCTATGGGTTAAATAGAACTAAACTGTGGTTTGAGCTTACTGTTTTTTGCATTTTAACTGTATTTATGCTAAACTGAATTGTTTAGAATAAAACTGTTTTGATATTAAAACTGCGTACTTATACTAAACTGAATTGCTCGTAATAGAACTGTTTTCACATCTAAACTGTGTGCTCATGCTAAACTGAATTATCTAAAATAAAACAGTTTTGATATTAACTTAGGGTATTGCCCATTCAGCTAGGGCTGTAGAATACTCCGACAGTATATCTGCAGAGGGGTAACCCCACCCCTACGAGTTTCCTGGATATGATACTAAACAACCTGATGAGGTTACAGTCATGCTGGTGCTTTGCGGAATGCGGAGCACCCCTTCATTGCCATTGCTCCCAGGTCTATTCTGGGCCGGAATGGTAGCACTTGATAGGGCCCTATCTATGGGTTAAAGAGAACTGCATACTTATGCTAAACTGAATTGTTTGAATTAGAACTGCTTGACTAAACTGAATTGTTTGAATTAGAACTGCTTGACTAAACTGAATAGCTTGAAATAGAACTGTTTTTGACAAACATTTCTATGTGTAAATAAAATCAGTACTTACACTGGACTGAATTAGAATTTTTTGAATAAATTAAATAGCTTGAAATAGAAATGTTTTTGACAATTAAACTGTGTATTCATGCGAAACTAAATTGTTTGCAATAAAACTATTTGCATAAAAATGGATTTGGCTTTAAACAACCTACAATGGGTAATATGCCATAAAATCCAACCAACCAACATCACCCATCATTTAGTAGAGGGATCAGAATCCCCAATATGCTCTAAATGCAAAAAAAAAGATTAACAGTTAAATATAAGTTGCTCGAGTGTGTAAAATTTAACCAAGTGCCAAAAAAATATTACCAAACAAACAATTTGAAAAAACTATTTATAAAATTAATTATCCAGCATGATGTTATTTTTGTAAAAGGAATTGGAATGTACTCAAAAGTATAAGAGGCTGAACATATATATAATTGTCAAAATATGCAACCAGTTCATTCCAAAACTTGCCCAGTCAGCTGGAGCTGTAGAATACACTGACTGCGCCTCTGCAGAAGGGGTAAGACCCCAATGAGTGTCCTGAATAACACATAAAACAGTCTGATGACGAGGTCCCAGTAATGCTGAGGCCTTGGGGAATATGGAGCACCCCTTCATTTCCATTGCTCCCAGGTCCACCCTGGCCCGGTTTGGTAGCACCTGATAGGGCCCTATCTTTGGGTTAAATAGAACTAACAGCATACTTATGCTAAACTGAATTGTTTGATTAAACTGAATAGCTTGAAATAGAAATGTTTTTTTGACAATTGAACTTCGTGCTTATGCTAAACTGAATTATTTCAAATAGAACTGTTTTTTGACATTGAAATTGTATTTACACTAAACTGAATTGTTTAACATAGAACTGTTTTGACATGTAACTGTCTATAAACAAAATCTGTACTTATACTAAACTGAATTAGCTGAATTAGAACTGCTTGACTAAACTGAATAGCTTGAAATAGAAATACTTTTTACAATTAAACTGTACTCGCATTTAAACTACATGCTTATGCTTAACTGAATTATTTGAAATTGAACTGTTTTTGATATTAAAACTGTACTTACACTAAATTGAATTGTTATATATAACTGCTTGAATAATTTGAAATAGATATGTTTTTGACAATTAAACTGTGTACTCATGCTAAACTGATTTTTTGTATGAAAATGGATTTGGCATTAAATAACCTACAAAGGTTGATATGCCATAAAACCCAACAAACCAAACCAATCATTCCAAAACTTTGTTCTAAACAGCCAAATTAAATGTATATACTATACATTTTCATAAACAATTTTTTAAAAATTCAAAATTTGTTAAATATATCAATTTGTTAATTATTAACTTTTTGCACTTTTTTTCAGCGTTAAATGTCTCAAAATGGGTTGGTATGCCATCAAACAAAACAACCAACCAACTTATGCTAAACTGAACAATTTTAAATAGAACTAAACTGTGTACTCATGCTAAACTGAACTGTTTGAAATAGAACTATTTTGACATTTAACTGTTTGTAAACAAAACTATACTTATACTAAACTGAATGGTTTGAAATCTTATTTTGCATTAAATGACTTGAAAAGGGTTAATATGCCGTAAAACAACCAACCAACTCCATTTAAAAACTGATCTTGTTTTCACATCCTACTTGTAGCAGGGGGGTGGAGTAAATATAATAAATTGAAAAGAAATTTAACTTTTGAAAAAATTTTAATAAAATAAAATGAATAAAAAAATACTTTCAATTATCAAAGATTGAAATCTGATGAACAGAAAATTGGTTCAAAAATTGAGCAATGATTTAATTGAAACAAATTGCATAAAATGTTGATTAAAATCTTTAAAAAGTGGCATGATTTTAACTTGACTAATATTTAAAAAAGGATGAAATTTATACCAATTATATTTAAACCTTCATTTTTTTTCTTTTTTTTGATATTTCATTAACAAAATTAGAAATTAAATGTAACATTTCAAGTCTTTTCCCCCACCCCGGTCGGCTGGAGCTGTAGAATACACCGACTGCTTCTCTGCAGAGGGGTAAGACCCCCCCCCCCAAACGAGTGCCCTGGATATGACACTAAACAATCTGATGGTGAGGTTCCAGCAATGCTGGAGCTTTGGGGAATGCGGTGTACCCCTTCATTGCCATCGCTCCCAGGTCCACTCTGGTCCAGAGTGGTAGCACCTAATAAGGGTCCTATCTATGGGTTAAATAGAATTAACAGCATACTTATGCTAAAATGAATTGTTTGAGTAAACTGAATTGCTTAAAATAGAAATGATTTTGACAATTAATCCGTACTTACATTTAAACTGCGTGCTTATGCTTAACTGAATTATTTGAAATAGAACTGTTTTTTACATTAAAACTGTATTTATACTTAACTGAATTGTTACATATAACTGCTTGAATAGTTTGAAATGGAAATATTTTTGACAAACTGTGTACTCATGTTAAACTGAATTGTTTGAAATGGAACTGATTAGTTACATAAAAATGGATTTGGCATTAAATCACCTACAAAGGTTGATATGCCATAAAACCCAACAAACTAAACCAAACCATTTCAAGTCTTGACTTTTCTTAGATCCACATCTTCTTACAACAGTGGATCTCTATTTTTACATCCAAAAAATGTCGAGAAAAGGATTTTGAATTGAGAAAAATAATTTCCTCATACTGTAAATATATGTATTAGTAGGACACCTGCTGTTTCTAATTAAAAATCCCATTCCTTCCGCCAACCAAAGATTTAGAAGGAAAATAAAGTTTTTAACAATATCAAAAGAATTAAAGTTAATAAGTCCAATAATTTTTTAAAACTTCGATAAAATTTAAAAAAACCCTCTTTTATTATTTCAACAACAAAAAAGCTTTCAACAAACCTCTTTCTTTTTTTTTCCACAAACAAAATACCTGGAGACTTACCTCTATCCTACACTAAGTTTACTTACATCTTGGTTTAAAGAAATATTAAATTTTTGCGAAAACTAAACACTTTAAAATGTACTAATGAATTTTATCCGTCAGTGAATATTATTGAATTGTCTCCCTTGTGAGCTGATAATAAACTCATCCCACTATGTATTGCAATGAAAACTTGTTACTTGAAATGACATACCAAACCCTCAAAAAATAATCTTTGTTACAGAAAAGAATGACTTTAATTCTGAAAGGGCGTGTACATTTATGGCAAGTTAGCAGGATATTTTGAGTCCTTAAAAAGAAATGTATAAGATAAATAGTTAAATATACTGTAAAATTTCAGTGTGTTAAATGGTTATTATCATACAAACTGAATACTGCAACCTAAGTTCAAATCATGGACAAAGCAGTTTGCATTTCACATTGTGCTAATACTCTTGGAAAAGGTATGAATAGAATTTCTTCTCTCCCAAGGTATGTTTATAGTAAGACAGACTGGGCTCTTTAACCTTGGTATTACTGCTAGTCTTAAAGGAAAAAACTGAATTCAAACTCAACCTTGTCCAGTCAGCTAGGGCTGTAGAATACACCAACTGCATCTCTGCAGAGGGGTAAGACACCCCCAACAAATGTCCTGGTAATGACACTAAACAATCTGATGGTGAGGTTTCAGTAATGCAGGAGCTTTGGGGAATGTGGAGTACCCCTTTATTACCATCACTCCCAGGTCCACTCTGGGCCAGAGTGGTAGCACCTGATAGTTCTATTTAATCCATAGATAGGACCCTAAATTGCATACTTATGCTAAACTGGATTGTTTGAAATAGAACTGTTTTGACATTTAACTGTGTAAACAAAATCTACACTGATACTAAATTGAATTGATTGAATGAGAACTGTTTGTCAAAAAAAATTCTATTTTAAGCTATTCAGTTTAGTCAATCAAACTGTGTACTCATGCTAAACTGAATTGCTTAAAATAGAAGTGATTATTTGTATGAAAATGGATTTGGCATTAAATAACCTATAAAGGTTGATATGCCATAAAACTCAAACCACTAACATCAAACTTGACCAGTGTACTACTGGCATTTGTTATTCTCATAATGTATGCAAGCCAGAGCAAGGCTGTATACAAAACCAGCTGTCGCCCATGGAGCAAGTGTCTCATCTTAATACCAATAATGTTGTCCACTGGACCAGTGTTAGCAGAATGAAACTGAAGACAATATCAAATTGCCTTTGGGATTTTGGTTTTGAGTTAATAACCAAAATGTACAAAATAGTGTTAAAGGAAATGTAAACAGGATTTGTAGCATATAAATAACTGTCATTGGAAAAGGCATGAAACTATTCTCCCAGCAGCTATTGGTAAAAAGGATAAACTGGGCTCTTTAACCTTGATCTGGACACTGGTCAAAAAAGAAAATTCTAAATTCAAACCAAACCAGTTGTACTCAAAAAAAAAAAAATAAAGTGACTTTGTCATCATGGTTTGGAAAATAACAGTATGTTTCACACCCTGTTCACGGTGGATGGGCTGGGTAAATACAAATTTCTGTTTGACTTGATGTTAAAGGCTAATATGTTTTTTTAGGGTTTCAAAATGTTCAAAACCTTCATTAATTAATAGCTTCTTTGTTTCATATCCTTTTTGGATAATATTTTCATGAAAGATCAATTTAAGTAAGGGTTTCTTGTACTAATGTAGCTTTTTCATTTAAAAAAAGCAGTGGAAAATGAATGCTTTAAAAAGGTGACGGAGATTTGTACCATCTAAAAAAAAAAAAGAAAAAAGTTTTTTAATACATTTCCACTGTAATGTGCCACTTAAAAAAGGTTAGAATTTTTTTGTTAAATGTGCTCCTTTTAAATTCTTGCCAAAAAGGGAACCCAATTTTGTATTAAATTTTGTATTTTGGTCCTAAGAAATGAGTGGGTCCTATTAAAGAAATAGTTTTCTTCAAGACATTGGAGCTGACTCTTCGTTTAACTCCAGGTTGGTAGCCTCCAACTGTAACCACTATCTCACCTGGAAAGAAAAAAAAACAAAACAGCATTTAATAGAGGTAATCACAAAAGGAATGATATTCAAGCATGCACTCTAGTGAGATAATCTTAATATTACTGAGTCAGAACTTTTTAATTTGTAAACCCTTTTGTAAAATTCAATAATAACTTGAAATAAATTTTATTCTAAGTAGTTTTTTTATAATAGTCATAAAAGTCGCTCTAAAAACGTTCAATATAAAACTTAGAAACTAAAAACAACAACAAATAGAAAATTTTTCAAATACATTTTGTAATCCAAGAGCCATTCCAGTTTTATGTAATGTGACAGAGAGGGAGCCCACCCCCAGGTGGATTTATTAATTAACGATTCTAAGGGATTAGAATAAATTTATTAATTAAATGGATAAAAGGATAAATTTTAGAAATAAGGAATTTCCTATTTTTTTATCATTTTATTTTCTATCATATTTTATTTATTTATCTTTTTTTTTTTTTTTTTGAATAACGTTCTTGAAGTTGGATCTTTAGTAAGAAAGGTGATGGTTCAGGGAGTGGAGAGATGATTTCATAGATTCAATCCTGTGATAAAGGGTTAACGAAATTTTTGAGTGGTCTGAAGATGAAGTCGAGGTTCAAGGGTCCAAGAAAAAAATAAGTACACCCTGTCAACTAGGGCTGTAGAATAGGCCGACTGCTTCTCTGCAGAGGGGAAAGACCTCCCCCCTTAACGAGTGTCTTAGATATGACACTAAACAATCTGATGGTGAGGTTCCAGCAATGCTGGAGCTTTGGGGAATGTGGTGTACCCCTTCATTGTCATCGCTCCCAGGTCCATTCTGGCCTGGAGTGGTAGCACCTAATAAGGGTCCTATCTATGGGTTAAACAGAACTAAACGTTGGTTGGCATTTACTGTTTTCATACATTTAAACTGCATATTTATGCTGAACTGAATTGTTTAAAATAGAACTGTTTTGACACTAAAATTGCCAACTAATGCTGGACTGAATTGCTGTTTTGACATCTAAACTGTGTACTTATCTAAACTGAATTATCTGAAATAAAACTGTTTTGACATTAACTTTCTTTATTGCCCAGTTGGCTGGGGCTGTAGAATTCACTGACGGCATCTCTGCAACGAGTGTCCTGGATATGACAGTAAACAATCTGATAGTGAGGTTGCAGTGATGCTGGAGCTTTGGGGAATGTAGAGTACCCCTTTATTGCCATCACTCCTATGTCCACACAGGCCTGAAGTGGTAGCACTTAATAAGGGTCCTATCTAGGGGTTAAATAGAACTAAACCATCCTTCTTTCACTATACTGATTTTTTTTTTTTTTTTTTTTTTAGTTTAAACTGCGTATTTATGCTAAACTGAATTGTTTAAAATATAACTGTTTTGACATAGGAACTGCCTACTAGTACTGAACTGAACTGCTCGAAATAGAACTGTTTTGACATTTAAACTGTGTCCTTATGCTGAACTGAATTATCTGAAATAAAACAGTTTGACATTTAAATCTGTGTATTGACCAGTTGGCTGGGGCTTTTGAATACACCAACTGCACCTCTGCAGAGGGGTAAGACCTCTCCCCCAAATGAGTGTCCTGAAGGCGAGGTCCCAGTAATGCTGAGGTTTTTATGCTAAACTGAATTGATAGATTAAACTGAATAGCTTGAAATAGAAATGTTTTTGACAATTAAACCGTACTTACATTTAAACTGCGTGCTCATGCTAAACTGCTATTTCAAATAGAACTGTTTTTTGACATTGAAACTGTATTTACACTAAACTGAATTGTTTAACATAGAACTGTTTTGACATGTAACTGTGTGTAAACAAAATCTGTACTTATACTAAACTGAATTAGCTGAATTAGAACTGCTTGAATAAATTGAATAGCCTGAAATAGAAATGTTTTTCACAATTAAACTGTGTGTTTATACTAAACTGAATTATTTGAAATTGAACTGTTTTTGACATTGAAACTGTACTTACTCTAAACTGAATTATCATATATAACTGCTTGAATAGTTTGAAATAGAAATGTTTTTGACAATGAAACTGTGTACTCACGCTAAACTGAATTGTTTTAAATAGAACTGATTATTTGCATAAAAATGGATTTGGCATTAAATAACCTCGAAGGGTTGATATGCCATAAAACCCAACAAACAAACAAAGATAAGTGGATTTTTCCGACTTAAGTGATATTTGTCTGGACAAAATGCAGCGGGGCATCAGAATTCATTTTTAGCACCTCTTAAAAACAGCCATCTGGGAGTTTTAAGAGATTATACGAAATATCCGTGTAGTCCAGGCAATTTACATATCATTATTCATGGGTGTAACCAAAAATTGTCGATACCCCACCCCAATCCATATAAGCAGTGTGCAGAGTCCAGTCGGCAGTTAGTCTTAGAGTTGAGAGCGAGTTCGAAGGGGGAATTTGAAGAGTTCAGTTTGTAACCATGATCCGTCACAGATACACATTTTTTTTGGCAGAATCCGGAGGAAACACATACATTTTTAGGTCAGACAGAAATGACAAATGCTGTGAAACAACTTTGTGAATCGTGCTGGTCCAATCAGAACCATTAGTTGAACATTGAAACTTTGCAAATCCAGATTGTTTTTCTCAGCTTTTGTTCACAAAACTAACTTTTAAAAATAAACAAGGATCATTGGTTATTCCCCTTACACCCTCTTTGTTCTCTCTCTGTCACCTCCTAAACGAGCAAATAAATCTCATGTGACCTTTTCTTTTGTACTCTACGCATTTGTGCAATTTCTTCTATTGCGAGATAAAGACAATAGCCGCCCTGTCGGCTGGGGCTGTAGAATACACTGACTACACCTCTGCAGAGGGGTAATACCTCCCCCCCCCCATGAGGCCACCAGTTGGCCGTTGGTGGCAACCCATAAGGCGCTAGGACAGATCGTTGGAGGTTGAGCAGTCATTGATCCGGCAACAGAGTGGTCAATGGCGTGCAACACACCACTTGGTCTGATGGGCAGTCGAATTGGGCCCAATCCGATCAATTGGCTGGTCATGTCAAGCCCTAGCACATATATATTTTATCCCGACCATACTTTTAAATCTGCACTTGCAGCAAGTTCCCAACCCTTATCTGTTAGTTGGTAGAAGGCGGTGGCTGAGGGTCAATCGTGTTGAGAATAGGAATTTGACCAGTGCTGAGAACTTGAAACTGGCAACGGCTTGGAAACCCACCTTCAACACAAGTATACTCGTCGCGTAGCCCCCATCTCAAACAAGGTGAATGGGTTACCCCCTTGGTTCATTCCCAACACAAGCAGGACTCCTAGTGGGTGGAGGTGCACAGGGCCAGTGAAAAGGAATGGTAACTTGCTTGTCAAGGTAGACAACTGGAGACAGGAAGAAAACAAATTAAAAATAAAAACCTTTCATACGACCAAATGCAGAGCGTATCTGCATGAGAAAATCAACACTTCCAAGGAAGTTATCAGGAGTAGAGAGTTGGCATTGGCTACAGAAGATGAGATAGCATCAGCCCTGGGAAGATAGGGAGTTACAAATATAAAGAGAATCTCCATAAGAAAAGATGAACAACGAATCCAGACCAACACTTACATCCTAACATTTAATAAGCCCCAAACTCCAAAAGAAGTGAAGATCAGCTGTTGTCTTGAGAGAGTTGAGCAGTACGTCCCAGCTCTCCCTGACGTGCTTCAGATGTCAAAAATTTGGACACCACAGAGAAGCCTGTAGAGGACGACAGACATGTGCCAAATGCGGTGAAAAGGACCCGGGCCATGCAGAGGAAGATTGCTTGAAAGAAATTACATGTGCAAACTGCCAACAAAATCATCCGGCTTGTGCAAGAACTTGTACTATTTACCAAAAAGAAATAATTGAGGAATGTTTCCTTCCTGAAAGCTAGGAGAATTGTAGAGAGCTATATGGCAGCTACACCTCCGTTGCATGGAGGGTGGATAAAACCAATGACAACACCAAATATAGAACACTTGTGGAGAAATTGATCAAGATGGAAGGCAATGATTGGTCAAAGTTTCAGGAGCACATGAAAAAACTACACTCAGTTGTCGTAGTGCCCAGTCAGCTTGGGCTGTAGAATACACCAACTGCTTCTCTGCAGAGGGGTAAGACCCCCGCCAACGAGTGTCCTGGATATGACACTAAACAATCTGAAGGTGAGGTTCCTGCAATACTAGAGCTTTGGGGAATTGGAACTGCGTACTAGTGCTGAACTGAATTGCTCGAAATAGAACTGTTTTTGACGTCTAAACTGTGTACTTATGCTGAACTGAATTATCTGAAATAAAACTGTCTGACATTTAAATCAGTTTATTGCCTAGTCAGCTGGGGCTGCACCTCTGCAGAGGGGTGAGACCCCCCACCCCAACGAGTGTCCTGGATATGACACTAAACAATCTGATGGTGAAGTTCCAGCGGTGCTGGAGCTTTGGGGAATGTGGAGTACCCCTTCATTGCCATCACTCCCAGGTCCACTCTGGCCCAGAGCAGTAGCACCTGATAGGGCCCTATCTATGGGTTAAATAGAACTAACAGCATACTTATGCTAAAATAAATTGAGTAAATTGAATTGCTTGAAATGGAAACGTTTTTGACAATTAAACTGTACTTACATTTAAACTGCGTGCTTGTGCTTAACTGAATTGTTTGAAATAGAACTGTTTTTTGACATTAAAAGTGTATTTACACTTAACTGAATTATTACATATAACTGCTTGAATAGTTTGAAATGGAAATGTTTTTGACAATTAAACTGTGTACTTATGCTAAACTGAACTGTTTTCAATAGAACAGATTATTTACATAAAAATGGATTTGGCATTAAATAACCTACAAAGGTTGATATGCCATAAAACCAAACAAACCAAACCAGCGAGTTGCCTTCTTTTGCATGTATATCTTTTTCAGTTTCATTCGCCTCAATTTATTCTCGCTAAATGTCCTATTCGCCTTTAAAAACATTACACGAAAAATTGGAATTGTTGAGTTTTTTGAGAAATAGCAGCACAGCCTACTTTTTTTCCTTGTTTGGATCCGTCTGTATAGATGTGATAGTGATCTGGGAACTTATTTTGTATTTTTATGAGTTTCTCTTGATAAGTGATGGGGTGTGTTTTTATTTTGGGTAACTTAGCCAGTTCTAAGTTTATAGTTGGTTGCCTTATGGTCCATGGTGCCGTTTTGGAGAGTATGGTATGGTGTACTATTTTAGTGTTGATTTTGATTTCGTTGAGGAGGTCACTTATTCTTAAGCTAAAAGGTCTGATTTTTTTTGGGTTATTTTGATACAGGTTTTCATATTTTGTTTTGCCAGTGTAGTCATAAGCAGGATTTTGTGGACAGGAGATGAGTTTGGTGTAGTACTGTAGTGCTAATTTTTGTCTTCTTAAATAGAGAGGGGGTTCGTTTGCTTCTATGTATAGACTTTCCTTTGGGGAAGTATTAAAGGCTCCTAAAGTGAGGCCAAGTCCTTGGTGGTGTATTGTTTCCAGTCGTTGTAAGTAGGATTTTCTGGCTGCTCCGTATATGAAGCAGCCATAGTCAAGTTTTGATCTTATTAGAGATCTATATAGCTTGATAAGTGTCTTTCTATCAGCACCCCAGTCTGTGTGGGCTATGGCTCTCAATAGTTGCATGGCTTGATTGCATTTTATTCTTAGCTTTTTTATATGTGGGATAAAGGATAATTTAGAGTCAAAGATAATGCCAAGGAATTTATGTTCATCTGTTATGGGTATTTCAGTGTTATTTAATGTAAGTTTAGGGTGGTTGTGCATCTTGTGGATTTGACAGAAGTGTACACATTTTGTTTTACTATTTGAAATTGTAAATCCATTTTCTGTGGTCCATTTTTGGATTTTATTTATGCATTGTTGTACTTTCCTTTCTATGGTTGTCATGTTTTTTGAATTATAGCAGATGAGGAAGTCATCTACATATAATGACCCTTTGATTTCTGGAGGGAGGCAGGATGTTATGCTGTTTATTTTTATTATAAATAGGGATACTGATAAAATACTGCCCTGGGGAACTCCCACCTCTTGTGGCTTCGAATCAGAGTATGTGCTGCCAATCAGTGTCCTGAAAGATCGGTCTTCAAGAAAGTTTTGGATGAAGATGGGAAGTCTACCTTGTAACCCAAAGTTTTTAAGGTCTTTGAGAATTCCGTATGGCCACGTTGTGTCATAGGCCTTTTCAAGATCAAAAAAGACTGCCACCAGGTGTTCCTTTTTTATGCATGTTTCTCTGATTAGGGTTTCTATATGAACCACCTGGTCCATTGTGCTTCTTTTTGTTCTGAAGCCTGCTTGTAGGTTTGAGAGCAGTTTATTTGATTCAAGAAACCATATTAGTCTTTGGTTTATCATCCTTTCTAAAGTTTTGCATGCACAACTAGTTAGGGCTATGGGCCTATAGCTGGTGGGATTTGTTGGGTCTTTTTGTTTTTTGAGGATGGGGATGATTGTAGCTTGCTTCCATAAAGTAGGGATATTGCCTGAGATCCAGATATTGTTATATATGTTTAGGAGATATTTCTGGGAAATTGAGGGTAATTCTTTAAGAAATGTGTAGTGGATTTCATCTGGACCAGCAGCTGATTTATTGGATTTGGATAATGAATTTTGGAGTTCATCTAGGGTGAAAAGTTGGTTGTAGCATTTAGTATCGTCAGAGGTGAACTTTATTTTCTTCTTTTCTTCTTTGATTCTGATGGAGTTAAATTTGTTGGAATATTTTTTGGTAGATGATGCTTGGGCAAAGTTTTCTGCCATCAGATTAGCTATTTGTTTTTCATTCAAAGCTTTTGTGCTTCCTTGGGAGAGATGATTTATAGGAGTGTGGACAGTTTTATTTGATATTTTCTTTACAAAGTTCCAAATTGTTTTGAGATTAGTATTTGAGTTTATTTTTGCAGTGAAGTTTCTCCAGGAGGACCTTTTAGCTTCTTTAATTGTGCGTCTAGTTTTAGCTCTTTGTTGTCTATATTTGTCTAGATTTTCTGATGAAGGGTTGGTTTTAAATTTCCTGAGGATTCTTTGGCGTTCTCTGATCATAGTTTTGCACTCCTCCGTAAACCAGGGATTGTTATGTTTTGGGGATGTTGTAGTTTTAGGTATGGTTTTGTTTGCTATATTAATTAGGGTATTTGTGAAATGTATTATAGGTTCTTCTTGGTTTGTATTTGTTTCTGGGATTAGGGTGTCAAGGCATAGTTTTTTGTAGGCTTGCCAGTTTGCTTTTTTGAAGTTCCATCGTGGGGTTTTTGAGACTGTTTGTGGGTCTGATTTTCCTGGTTTAGTATTTTTTATTATGATTGGAAAGTGGTCACTGCCGCAGGAATCTTCATGTATCCTCCAGTTATATTCTATAAAGGTGGCTGGATCGCTGAGTGTTAGATCTATAGCAGAGAATGTACCTGAGGATGAGCTTAGGTGGGTTTGAGCTTTCCGATTGTGGAGACATAGGTTGTTGTTATTAATGATTTTTTCAAGGGTCTGACCTCTTTTGTTTGTTGTCCTGCTTCCCCACAAAATGTTGTGGCTATTGAAATCTCCCATCAATATATATGGCTTAGGGAGTTGATTTATTAAGTTATTTAGCTGTTCTTCGTTTATAGGGTCTTGAGGTGGAATGTATATAGAGCAGATGGCGGTGGTTTTGTGTAAAGTTGCTGAAATTGCTACTGCTTGTAGGGGGGTGCTGATGTTGATTTTGCTTTGGGGAATATTTTTCCTTATTAGGATTGATACACCACCCGAAGCTCTTAGTCCCGTGTCATGTATATAGTCATATTGCTCGTAATTTTTCATGTTTGTTTTATCATTGCTTTTTTTTAATGTTTCTTGGAGACATATAATGGTAGGATTTTGTTCAGTTATTAACAGCTGGAGTTCGTTGTAATTTGCCTTGTAGCCACGACAGTTCCATTGGATTATCTTGTGGGTATTTTGGTATTTGGCCATAACTATTTATGCAGTGTGTGTCTTGGGTTTAGGGTGTACTATTTAATTTTTGTATTTCCGATTTTAGGTGTCGAGTCCATTTCGGTTTCCATACTTTCTATGTTTCTGGATTTATTTTTGGTTTTTGAAGGGGTGTGTTGAGTAGGTTTTTGTTTTTCTTCTTTTTCTCTGGTTCTTGAGGTTGATCGGTTTCTGTTTTTGATTGTTAGCGTTTCATTTTTTTGGCTAGAGGTTGAAGGGATGTTTTTTGATTTGTCAGTT
Source organism: Sepioteuthis lessoniana (assembly GCA_963585895.1). Taxonomy (NCBI): domain Eukaryota; kingdom Metazoa; phylum Mollusca; class Cephalopoda; order Myopsida; family Loliginidae; genus Sepioteuthis; species Sepioteuthis lessoniana. The sequence continues at coordinate 123,584,951 of OY757910.1, forward strand.
GGAGTTAGTTGTACATTGGGTATAATAGTTTTAAGGGTTTTGATTAGTTCATGTAGGTCGTTTATTAAATTTGTTAATTCTTCTTCTATTTTTGTTGTTTTTATTTGTGTTTTTGCTTCGTTTTCTACTTGGTTTGAGGGAGTCCTGGTTACCTGAGAGAAAGTTAATTTGTTAAAGGGATTTTCTATGAGTCTTCTTGCTTCAGGGAAGGTAATGTTTTTGGTGATTTTCATTTTGATAATTTCCTTTTCCCTTTCCCAGATTTTGCAGTACTTTGAGTCTGCTCTATGATTCCCTTTGCAATTGTTACAGTTTAGGCTGTTTTTGCAGGATTCCTCTATGTGGTTTGGTTCCTGCTCTCCACATTTGACACACACTTGTTTTCTTGTGCAGTGCTGCTTCAAGTGTCCATATTTCTGGCAGTTATGACATCTTCTGGGATTTGGGATATATGTCTCAACTTTAACCACTGTATAGCCTATTTTTATTTCTAAAGGGGGTTTTGGGTTATTAAAGGTTAGAATGTAGGTATTGGTTTCAATTATTTCATTTTGTTTTTTGATTGTTATCCTTTTGACGTCTATTACATTTTGTTTTTTTAGTTCATTTTTAATTTCCATTATTGAGCATAATGATAGCTCTCCATTTCTTATCACCCCTTTAGAGGTGTTTAATCTCTCATGGGGGTAATATCTATGTTGTGGATTTTTTTTTGCTTTAATATTTCAGCTTGTTTTTTTCCTGTCACCTCTATAAGGATGGTTCCATTTTTCAAGTTTTTTACGGTTTTGGGTGATATTAGAGCTGAAATACATTTTTCTATGATGAAGGGGGATATTTTTGTCAGCGTTAGTTTTTCTTTTGATTCTAGAATGATGAACCTTGGATATGGCTCATCATTGTCTGAATCACATTCAATATGGGGTCTTTTTGCTTGGGTTTTTGTTTTAATAGAAGCCATAAAAGTGTTGGATGAGTTTCACTGAACATGCTCCACACCCACCTCGGAGCCCCATATGGGGATGTGCCTAGGAGGAAACCCATTCGCCTAGCAACACCAGGGTTACATGTTCAGTATACTCATGCTGGTGATAGACGAATTAATTTTTTGTCCCTGGGTTTTCGTTCCCAAGATAACTACTTCCCCAGGGACAGAAAGGACTACGAGTCTTTCCATGGCATGATTGACCCTGCAGCCATTGTCCTCATTTAGATTTAAAAAAAAAAAAAAAAAAAATCTAAGAGAGTACTGTCATGACCAGCCGATTGATCGGATCGGGCCTCTCCGACCGCCCGTCTAGCCCAGTAAGGGCCAAAGTGGTGTGTTGCAAGAGACTTGACCACTCGATTTTCAAGCCAAGTACTGCTCAACCACCAGGATCCCGTCCTTAAGCATCACGGGTCGCCACCCACGGCCAACAGGTACCCTCGTTGGGGGGGGGGTTACCCCTCTGCAGAGGTGCAGTCAGCGTATTCTACAGCCCCAGCTGACAGGGCGATGGAATTGTTGACTACAGTAAAGAATAATATTTCATCTCAACCAAGAGGCCCATATCTTCTGTTATCCTGGCGGGGTAGGAAGACAAAGTGGCCTGGTGGGTGTGTGTGTAACGTGAAATTTGGAAACCCCCTTGCCAGCGGCGGTCAGTCTTGCCCCAAGTTAACCCCCACATTATCTGCTAGTTCCCATGTGCCCGAAAAAGGAATCTTAACTAGGACTTATTTTGCGAGGGATCAAGTGTCAGACTGCCCCCACAATGCACGTGCGTAAAATAAACTCTCGTTATGAGATACATATTTTATGCATCATCACAATATAGAGAAAAAGCTTAATGGCAATTACACAAATCCTGGGGGCAGCACCTGTACAGCCACCTACCACCCATCACAAAAACTATCCAAGTTAAACAAACCAAAACCAGACATGCTGCACACTGCTGGAGAAGTAAGAACAAACTCATAAGCGACATACAACTGTGGACCCCATCACATGGACGAGCAAAGGCAGGACAACCAGCTAGAACCTATATACAACAGCTTTGTGCTGATACAGGATGTTGCCTTGAAGACCTACTGGAAGCAATGGACGATAGAGACAGGTAGCGAGAGAGGGTCAAGGGATTCATTTTTTAAATTTTTAGAATATGTGCTTACCATTTTCAACTATAAATCCTTTGTGGTCATCCCAAACAGCCAATTGTTTTGGTTGAATAATAAATTTCAATTGGACACTTTCTTTAACCTTTAATGGAGTTCGATCAAATCCAGCCAATTGAATTTTCGGCATTGGTACTGAAGGATTTACCCAAGAAATATACACCTGTGTCACCTGAAATGAAAAGAATAGCATTTTTTGATTCTGAATTCTGCAAGTTGTCTTTGATGAATTCCTGTCTTAATACAAAATATTTTTATTCTGAGTTTCACTCTCATTAGAGGTTTTATTTTTATTTATAATATAGATGTAAAAAAAAAAAAAAAAAAAAAAAAAAAAAAAATTGGTTCAATTTTTGTATGTATGTTCTGGTAACACAACAAAAATAGCACACCAAAATGGGATTTAAGTTAGAGTATAGAAAATTGCTTCTCCAAAAGCATTTTAATGCTATCCAAATTGAGGTGAGCATGACTGTAGACCCCACATTGTCATCATGATTTCTTAAGGGAGATAATTATTAAATGCTAATAATATAAGAAAGTTGAGGGCAACCAGAAGGCTCCCTTTTCAATAGCTACTACACTGAGGTGTAGGGGAGAGCGCTACTCTTTTCTCTGGATTGCTCCACTTTACCCTTGATACGTAGCTTATATTGCTGACTGTTAAGCAAGTAGGTATCAAATACCATTTTTAAAGTCTTTGGTATGACACAACCTAGGATTGAACCCAGGTCTCCTAGACCATTAGCAAACACTCAACCCACTAGGTCAATATGGCAACATGGATGACATTTTATCCTTCTTGAAAGAAAGAAAATTATACAAAAAATTATGAATGCAAATAGGATCAATATTGTAGAGTGTAATTGTTTTAACAATATTTCAAATTCTCCTGGGATTGTTTTCAAATAAAATAAGAAAACTACACTGAGAGGGCTGAAGCTGCAGAATACACAGATTGCTTCTCTGCAGAGGGGTAAGACTCCCCTAGCAAGTGTCCAAGATATGACACTAAAACAATCTGATAGTGAGGTTCCAGTAATGATAGAGTATTAGGAAATATAGAGTACCCCTTCACTGCCATTACTCCTAGATCCACTTTGGTCCAGGGTGGTAGCACCTGATAGGGTCCTAAGAGTCAAACAGAACTAAACTGAATTGTTTGAAATAGAACTGTTTATTTATATAAAAATGTATTTGACATTAAATAACCTATAATGGTTGATGTGCCATGAAACCAAAAATGTAAATATAAATGCATAATGTATGTGATTTTCTAACCTCTAATCCTAAAATAACCCCAGACAAGTTGATATTCCATTAAAATCAATTTATTCATTCGCAAATAATATTGTTGGGTTCATTCCACTGATTTTTCTCGGTATGAATTTCACAAGTGGCAAATAAATTGCAATATAATATTGAACTTAATTGCTACTAATGGTAACATTTAGGTGAGTATAAAATTAAAACACTAATAAAACATTTTCATTCATGTTTCCATTTTAAAAGACGTGAAAATTAAAATACTATTAAAAAAAAAAAAGGGAAAAAAAGAAACTTCTTAAACATTTGTCAATGGAATTTTTTTTTCAAAATGGCTTTCTTGAGACTAATTCATGTGATTATTCTTGTTATACAATGAAAAAGAACATTTTTGGTGAATATCAAATTTGTTTTGATTTTATAAGAGAATTCACAATTCATGATAGAAAAAGAAGCTGATGAACCTTTATTCTGTTAGTTTTACCAGCCACAATGGCTAATTAATCAAGATTTCTGTATATTAGAAGGCAACTTTAACCAACAATAATTGAATTTCAATTCCAAAGGTCCATACAGTATGAAAGAAGTGATTGTCTGTAGTCTGCAGAATCAAGCTCAACTCTTAAATATTGACAAATATACCAACAAGAGAGGATCAACTAAACCCTGCTACCAAAAGCATACTGGGTATGACACTAAACTACATCCAATGGTTAAGCTCCAGTTTTGGAACTCTAGTGTCATTACTCCCAGGTCCACTCTGATTAAGAGTGATAGTATCTTTTAGGGTTCTATCTATGGGTCAAATGTTAGAATATACCAATTTCATTTCTGCAGAAGGATACCCCCCCCCAAATGAGTGTCCTGATTATGACACTAAACAATCTGATGGTGAGGTTCCAGTAATGCAGGAGCTTTAAGGAATGCAAAGTACCCCTTCATTGCCATTGCTCCCTGGTCCACTCTGGCCCTATCTATGGGTTAAATAGAACTAAACTGTATATTTATGCTAAACTGAATTGTTTGAAATGGAACTGTTTTTATATGCTAAATAGAACTGTTTGTTTTTTTATGGCATATCAATCTTTGTAGGTTATTTAATGCCAAATCCATTTTTATACAAATAAACAAAATACTAATATTTAATAGAACTACTAGTGCTAGTAAAATACTTGGAACCATTTGTGTACTTACAGATGAGCTCTGGCTCATAATAATGTTATCTACCAAATATGCAATTACAAATCATATATATTACATAAAAACGTATAAATAGAAGTTGGCATTAAATAACCCACAGTGGTTGATATACCATACAACCCAACCAACACTGGATTAAAGATCAAAATGGCAACAAGGATTCTAACAAGTGTTAGATAGGAATACTTGAAACCATGTCATTGAGAGTAAACAAATTATCATTAAAGACGAATAATTACTTGAAACCATATGATTGCTGGCAAATTATTAGAAATACTTGAAATCATATGACTGTAGGCTAATTATTTGTGTTGCATAGGAATACTTGATATAATATCACTATGAAAAAAAAAAAAACTCTACAGAAACACATACACAAAAATTATAAATATGAATGTACAATGAATGTGATTCTAGGCATAAAGTAACCCTAAATGACTTGAAATGCAATCAAAATCAATCAATCAATCAATCAAATTTGCATTACATTCAAACTGGTAAAATTTAGAAATAAATTCTGTTTAGAAAGGGTTAAAAATACTTGGAATCAATTTTTGACATCAGACTATACTTTCTGTGTTTTACTTACTTCAGCACCTGGATAAGGTCCCAGGTTTTGAACTTGAACAGAAAGCTCCACTGGTTTACCAACGGTTACATTAGCAGGAATATCAAACTTCGAATAGAAAAACTTTGAGTAAGAAAGTCCATAACCAAAGTGATAGAGAGGTTCACCAACAAAATAACGATATGTCCTGCCAGTCATAGTGTAGTTTGTCATTGGAGGAATCTGTAAAAGAAGGTTAAAAATAATTTTTTAATCACAAAAACATACAATAAAATCATCAAGTGAATATTTAGCTAGTAATAAAAGATATTTGAGTGATGGATATATTATAGGCCTTACAAGAATGGGACCGTATTCTAATAACACATTTGTTTGATGTAAAAATCAATCTTCTTAGATGAGAATGAAAGGCCTATTCGTCTTTGTCCAGTCCGCTGGGGCTGTAGAGTACACTGACTGCACCTCTGCAGAGGGGTAAGACCACCCCCCACCCAATGAGTGTCCGAGTTATGACACTAAACAATCTGATAGTGAGTAATGCTGGGGCTTTGGGGAATACGGAGCACCCCTTCATTACCATTGCTCCCAGGTCCACTCTGGCCCAGTGTGGTAGCACCTGATAGGGCCCTATCTATGGGTTAAATAGAATGAACAGTATACTTATGGTAAAATGAATTGTTTGACTAAAATGAATAGCTTGAAATAGAAATGACTTTTACAATTAAACCGTACTTACATTTAAACTGTGTGCTTATGCTAAACTGAATTATTTCAAATAGAACTGTTTTTTTAAATTATATATACACTAAACTGAATTGTTTAACATAGAACTGTTTTGACATTTAACTGTGTGTAAACAAAATCTGTACTTATACTTAGCTGAATTAGAACTGTTTGACTGAACTGAATAGCTAGAAATAAAAATATTTTTCACAATTAAATTGTACTTACATTTAAACTGTGTAAATGCTAAACTGAATTGTTTGAAATTGAACTGTTTTTTACATTGAAATTGTAATTACACTAAACTGAATAGTTTGAAATAGAACTGATTATTTATACAAAAATGGATTAGGCGTTAAATAACCTACAAAGGTTGATATGCCATAAAACCCACCAAACCAACCAACCCTTTACAGCTATTGCTCCCATTTCAACTCTGACTCGGAGTATTAAGACCTGTTAGGGTCCTATCTATGCGTCAAATAGAACTATTTAATCATTAACTATACTTGAAACTTGTTAAGTGTGTGCAAACAAATAATACTAATAGTTTAATCTAACATTTATGTAGCAATGCTTGAAACCATATAATTGGGTGAAAACTGACTTAAAAATCAAATCCCCAACAATCAAATCCCTCATCATCATGTCGTGCCACCAGCGCAGATCTCCCTCACCCTCTCAATACTGAATGAGTGTAGAAGCAAGATTACATTAAATAAATCCATTTTTGCTGATTTTTTTCTTTCTTTTTTTGAAAATGTTGAATTTGAATGCCAAATGCTGGCACATTTATTAAATCTATACTGATCCTATTTACCAACCCCTCCGCTTGGGCAGGATATGACACAAGGTCAATTTTTAAGCGGAGTTTAACAGGTTGGAATTCAGAGTTTTCCTTCACCTAGACTAGCTACCTCACCAAGACTGAAGAACCCAGTCTGTCCTACTATTTACCTATAGCTGGAGGGAGAATAATTGGATTCATACCTTTCCCAAGGGTATTAGTGCTATGTGAAATGCAATCAGTCTCGTCCAGGATTTGAACTCGTGTCGCCATGTCCATTTCCTACGACAATAACCATTATACCACGGGCACCTCCATTACATCTATACTGATAAGTTACGTTTTTGGTCATTCCTTGAGTTAAATCTGCAACCAAGGGAGTGAACCATAAACAAAAACCTTTTTAGACTTTTCAATTTTTGAGGCTTTGGTTCTATTATGAAGTGTTTCTGCTTATTTTGATAGCTGAAATAAACATGGATTCAAATTTTTCATCTTTTATACAAAAAAATCAATTTATTTATAAGGTTGTGCTAGACTGAATTGTTTGAAATTGAACTGTTTTTGACATTGAAACTGTACTTACACTAAACTGAATTGTTATATTTAACTGCTTTAATAGTTTGAAATCAAAATGTTCTTGACAATTAAACTGTGTGCTCGTGCTAGACTGAATTGTTTGAAATAGAACTGATTATTTACATAGGGGTGGATTTGGCATTGAATGACCTGAAAGGGTTGATGTGCCATAAAACCCAACAAAACAAAATCTATTTATGAGGTGTGTTGAAAAAAATTGAAACTGTATTTACCAAGAGAGAAATGAAACCTTAATTTCCTCTTGGCATTCAACACACTTATTCCAGCAAATTTTTCTCAAGAAAGACAGAATAGGATCGATGTTGATTTTCTTTCTACAAATGACAGACGGCATTGTGTTGAAATGATATTGATTATATTCTTTGATACAACTCAAACATTTTATTAGGATCACTTCCTAACCTCTATTGCCCAGTCGGTTGGGGCAGTAGAATACACCGACTGCTTCTCTGCAGAGGAGAAAGACCTCCCCCCCCCAACGAATGTCCTGGATATGATACTAATCAATCTGATGGTGAGGTTCCAGCAATGCTCGAGCTTTGGGGAATGCGGAGTACCCCTTCATTGCCATCACTCCCAGGTCCACTCTGGCCTGGATTGGTAGCACCTGATAAGGATCCTATCTATGGGTTAGATAGAACTAAACTGTGCTTTTTTCACTATACTGATTTTTGTATTTAAACTGCGTATTTATGTTAAACTGAATTGTTTAAAATAGAACTGTTTTGACATGTAACCTTTGTACTTATGCTGAACTGAATTATCTGACATAAAACTGTTTGACATTTAACTCTGTGTATTGCCCAGTCAGCTGGGGCTGTAGAATACACCGACTGCTTCTCTGCAGAGGGGTAAGACCCCCCCCCTAACGAGTGTCCTGTATATGACACTAAACAATCTGATGGTGAGGTTCCAGCAGTGCTAGAGCTTTGTGGAATGTGGAGTACCCCTTCATTGCCATCGCTCCCAGGTCCACTCTGGCCCAGAGTGGTAGCACCTGATAGGGCCCTATCTATGGGTTAAATAGAACTAACAGCATACTTATGCTAAAATTAATTGTTTGAGTAAACTGAATAGCTTGAAATAGAAATGATTTTGACAATTAAACCGTACTTACATTTAAACTGTGTGCTTATGCTTAACTGAACTATTTGAAATTGAACTGTTTTTGACATTAAAACTGTATTTACACTTAACTGAATTGTTACATATAACTGCTTGAATAGTTTGAAATAGAAATGTTTTTGACAATTAAACTGTGTACTTATGCTAAACTGAATTGTTTTAAATAGAACGGATCATTTACATAAAAATGGATTTGGCATTAAATAACCTACAATGATTGATATGCCATAAAACCCAAAACCCAACCAACCAACCAACATCCCTAACCTCTAGGAATAGTGTGGCCCCAGGCAGGTTAACATGCTGCAAAAACCAATCTGCAAACAACAATCTATCCACTCACTAATCATATCTATATATGTATAAACAGAACCTGGCATTAAATAACCTACAAAGGTTGATGTGCCCTAAAAACCAATAAATCAATCTTTCATAGAAACATTGGTGAAACCAAATTCTTAATATGAAGCTATGTTTTCTTTAAGAAACATAAAGATTATTTTGATACATTCTGATCACTCTTTGTATTTTCATATATCATGCAAGATACTTTGTATTAGAATCAAAAGTCCAAATTAGTTGTATTGCATTATAAATGTCTTTATTGATACAATTGAACAAATAATTCTTGATCCAAGAAAATTAAAATCATTTCTTCAAACTGGAAATATAAATCAAAAATGATAATCAAAAGCAACAACTATCAAGGTAGTAAAGTAAAGTTGGCAACGGTAGTCAAGGGTGATCCGAAGGCTCCCTTTTCAATAGCTACTACATCAAGGTGTAGGGGAGGGCGCTACTCCTTCTCTTGGATTACTCCACTTTACCCTTGAAATGTACCTCATAATGCTGAGTGTTAAGCAAAGAGGTATCAAGTACCATTTTTAAAGTCTTTGGTATGACTCGACCTGGGATAGAAACCCAGTCTCCCGGACCATTGTTGATCACTCTACCCACTAGGCCAATGAGCCGGTTACTATCAAGGTACCATTGCCTATATTAGGGTCAGCTGAAAAGTTCATAGGTTGACCAAGATACACAAACGAAATGTGACCAAATGATGTTTATTTTTCAACATAGTCCTCCTTGTGGTCTATATACTTCTTTCATCATTGTTGTTATCAACAGCAGATACGACATCAGCCTATGAACTTTTTAACCCACCCTTATAGATCTGTTTTTTTTTATACAAAAACAATTTTCTGAACATATACCCATGCAATATATATTTTTAGAAGCCTTAACTGATCTCACCTGACTGCACCTCTGCAGAGGGGTAAAACCCACCCCCTTAACAAGTGTCCTGGATATGACACTAAACAATCTGATGGTGAGGTTCCAGCAGTGCTGGAGTTTTGGGGAATGCAGAGTACCCCTTCACTGCCATTGCTCCCAGGTCCACTCTGGCCCGGAGTGGTAACACCTGATAGGGCCCTATCTATGGGTTAAATAGAACTAACAGCATACTTATGCTAAAATGAATTGTTTGAGTGAAATGAATAGCTTGAAATATAAACGTTTTTGACAATTAAACCGTACTTACATCTTAACTGAATTATTTGAAATGGAACTGTTTTTCGACATTAAAACTGTATTTACACTTAACTGAATTGTTACATATAACTGCTTGAATAGTTTGAAATAGAAATGTTTTTGACTAACTGTGTACTTATGCTAAACTGAATTGTTTTAAATAGAACAGATGATTTACATAAAAATGGATTTGGCGTTAAATAACCTACAAAGGTTGATATGCCATAAAACCCACAAAGCAAACCTGATCTCACCTGATCCATGGATGCAGGCCAAGTAAGAGGTAATCTGGCTGATGGATTGGAGTCTGGTACTTGACCATTTACAAGCATTGTATAGAGAGCAGTGCCTGCAGCCTGGGCAGGGAAGAAACACTGAACAATAGCCGATACTTGAGCACTTTGGTCAGCCCAAGAAATGTCCAATGGTCCAGCACTGAACACAAGCAATATCACTGGTATACCAGAACCTGGTGAAGAAAAGAAATAAAGGTTGAAATAAAATAACGGTTTTGTTATTTGGCATTAAGCAAACACCATCTTAGAATACACTGACTGTATCCCCCACCCCGAGCAGAGGGGTAAGACCCCCTCAACACCACCACAAAAAGATAGTCCTAGCTATGACACTAAACTGCATTTGATGGTGAAGCAAACAGTTCTGCTGGAGATTAAAAGAGTGTGGAATACTCCATCATAGCCATTGCTCCCTGGTCCACTCTGACAAAGAGTGATAATACCTGTTAGGGCTTCATCTATAGATCAAATCTGTTTGAAAATTATTTTCATTTGATAGGAATACTTGATACCTTATTACAGTAAATTATTTATATTAAGAATAGTTACTTGAACCTGAAATTGTTTACTAAGGATTATCATTAGATACTGAAGCAAGAGAAGAAATTTACCTCCTGGATCAAAGCACGTAAGACTATGCCTTGCTTGTCAAGCAGTAAAAATATGTTCACTTCTGGAGGCAGAAGTTATAGTGTGCCAATCTCGTCTCTCACAAGAAGAAATCTACCTCGCATGTAAATTTCTATATGCCAGAACTTGCATAAAAGAGCATGCCAGGAGCAGGGTTTTTGTTGTTCTTTGCGGACTGCTTTTTTGACTGATTGACTGACTGACAGAACGAACATGTTGACGAGAGGTATACTGAGGAAGGGCTGCTAGTCGCATGTGTTGTTATTTTTAGCCAACTGAGGCTACCCAATTGTCTGAGTACTGTACTACTGCTTTTGCTTGGACTAGTTCTACAACAGATACTTAAATCCATATAACTGTATGCAAAGAAATAATTATTATTAAATAGAAATAATTACTTGAAGTTATATCAAGTGTGCTAATTAATTCAAGCACAATTATATATGTTTCGTTTCTTAAGGGTTTTTGCACACAGTAATATGAGTATAAATGTACAATGAATGTGATTCCCTAACCCCTAGGTGTAAATGGGTTAAAAATGACTAAACATTAAGTTGATATATTGATTTGATGTCATTACTAAATAGCACAGTGCCCATAAAAAATGATGGGATTTTTTAAATACAGATTGACATTTCTGCAGGGTGATATTTAATACAATACAAGACCACATGAGTACGACAACCAGTGAGGATCAAATTCACTATATTAGAAATCTGCGAGCCAAGAATTGCACTACATTACATACCCACCCTGCATCTAATTATCAAAACTTTTTTTTCACATTTAAAATGAAACATTGAAATATAAAGTTAAAAAAAAGACTAAATAACAAAGAATAAAAATTGCTTACCGTATTTGGCAGCATCTTGGAGCAATTGGAGTTGTTTTCCTGGGAGATCAAGATTTTTACGATCATGTCCTTCTCTTTCAATTTCTTTACCTTTAGGGAAAAAATTGAAAAGTAACTGCAGACACATCCTACTATGCATCTATTTTATCAAAGAGGCGAGAAGGAATGATATCTTTGGGATATCATAAAAGCCACAAATAATTGATATATCATGAAAGGTAGTGTAACTTGGAGTTTCACTTGGGGTTATTTGTAGCGTGAATACATACAAACCCACTGTAATGCCACAAACAATCTCACCTCGAAGAAACAAAAGGTGTGCTCTCTCTGCTACCGGCACGTGGAAACCAGAAGAAGAAAAGGACACAAGAGGTGTGACTTGTTTTATGGAGGAGAACAAGATAAGCCCACGTGAAGTGGTGAGATTTGATGAACATAAAAGAGATTAAGTTTGAAGTGGAAAAGAGCAGCATTTTACTGATGTCTGATTGGTGAACATCCATCAGTTCATTTTGCAAGTTAAGTGAGCTGACTAGCACCCAATATGTTGATTCCTCTTCGACTAGACTTCTGAAACCAACTAGATAATCTCTTGCCTGAGTAAATATTTTAAAACATTATCTTAGAATTATATACTATAGAAATATTACTGATTATAGAAAAGTTCATTTTTCAAACTGATATAATTTGAACTATGAAATCTCTGTCAAATAATGTGTTCACATATAATACATATATCAATAATGTAGTTTTCTATATTTATAATTAAAGAATGCTTAATATTAGTGATAGTGGCATGCATATATATATATATATAAATTTTGGATTGCATAGATACATAGTCACCAGGGATTGTCAGTTTTTCACATATGTGATCATCAGATCAAATCTACACTTCATTTTAACTTCTTGATATAGTGGAAGATCCTGAAACCCCCTATCAATGGATTACTCAGTCTATAAAAGACGCGAGTAAGCGGTAACCAAGTAGGTGAAGTGAGAGTACCCCCTCTGGCATTCAAGATACAATTGAGTGTCCATATATTATTTGTATATTGTACTTTCAAACAAACTTGTTATACTTACTCTTCATGTGAGGTCTTATTTATACAGAGTATATTCCCCCAGGGATATATCACTTCTACAGATTAATTGTTCTATGTAACATAAAATAGTTATTTCAAAGATGGTGGGGACAAATGACCTGTTTTGTTTAGTGTTGCATGTTTTATTTACATAACAATGTAGAGAAGTGAGGTATTACTATTCTAAAAGAAAATTCATAGACTATGATTACAGCTCATTAAAAACAGGATTTTAAGTTTCTAAGACTCATGAGGTTCATTCAAAAAGTTCTAAGCCAAATGCAGAAAGAAGAGCCATACCTGAACACTTCTACAAAAACTTATTCAGATTTCTGTCAACCACTGATGAACAAGTTGATGCCATTGATTGTATGATTTTGGATGAGAGACATCTTACTGTTCAGCAGATAGTTAAATCCATAGGCATTAGTTCTGGTTTGGCCCATGCTGTTTTAACAGAGATCTTGGGGATGAACAAGCTGTTTGCAAGATAGGTCCAAATAATGCTGATGCCAGACCATAACTTTAAAATTTGACATTTCTAAAACACTTTGGACTTGGCTAACCCTAAGGCTCTCCACCACGAATTAGTAACGCATGATAAAACCTGGATTCACTACTTTAAACCTGAATCAAAGATTTAAAGCAAACAGTGGAAACACACTGGTTCTCCATCCCCAAAGATGAGCAAGCAGCTTCTGTTGTGGGGGATTCTAAAGGTGAAATCATCATAGACAACATGAAAATGAAAACAAAAATATTAATGGACAATAATATGCATCAGGATTAAGACAACTGAAAGAAGCAATCAAGGTGAAACACAGAGGGAAGCTAAGGGCAGGTGTTCTTTTGCCACAGAATAATGCGCCCATCTACACTATTGATCTGGCATTACCTGAATCAGTCAACCGTAGCTTTGAATTTCTACCCAATCTCCTTACTCACCTTGCCCCAAAACTGAATTATTTGAAATAGAACTGTTTTTTGACCTTGAAACTGTATTTACATGTAACTGTCTGTAAACAAAATCTGTACTTATACTAAACTGAATTAGAACTGCTTGACTAAACTGAATAGCTCAAAATAGAAATGTTTTTTTAAACTGCATGCTTATGCTAAACTGAATTGTTTGAAATTGAACTGTTTTTGACATTGAAACTGTACTTAAACTAAACTGAATTGTTATATATAACTGCTGGAATAACCTGAATAGTTTGAACTAGAAATGTTTTTGACAATTAAACTGTGTACTCATACTAAACTGAATTGTTTTAAATAGAACTGATTATTTACATAAAAATGGATTTGGTGTTAAATAACCTAAAAAGGTTGATATGCCATAAAACCCAACAAACCAAACCAGATTGTACACATTCTACCACCCATGTCTGAAAAATTATTGAGTGAACACTGGTGAAAATATTGTGAATATAACAAACAAAATGAGGACAACAGTCCAAGACATGTAAATAAAATCAATAAAGTAAATAATACCCTTAAAAAATCAGAAAAGTTTTCAATTTTGATTTTGTAAAGAAAAAGGAATGGACTTAAAATGTTTTAGAATTTTCAAAAAATAATGTTCAAACATGCCCCAGATTCTAATTGTTAACCAAATAAAACATAGTGGTCATACTTTAGTTATCTGATGACAGATAGGCAGAAGACATTCAGTGAATTATAGTAACTTTAATCTTTAATATAATTATTTCACAGTACATATATTAAAACTGGCTCATTGGCCTAGTGGATAGAGTGTTCACCAAAGGTCCGTGAGACCGGGGTTAAATCCCAGGTCAAGTCATACCAAAGACTTTAAAAATGGTACTTGATACCTCCTTGCTTAACACTCAGCAATATAAGGTATGTATCAAAGGTAAAGTGAAAAAATCCAGGGAAAGGAGTAGCGCCCTCCCCTACACCTCGGTGTAGTAGCTATTGAAAAGGGAACCTCCTGGTAACCCTTGACTACGGTCGCCAACTTTACATATATTGAATAAAATTATTTTTCTTGATTTTTTTTATTCATGTTACCTTTACTCCTCTTAAAAAACTCAGAGTAAATACATTGAATTATACCAAGGGATCCCCTACTTCATTCTGTGTGGCCCTACACCCAACTTTCAGAATTTTATCTTTGCCTTTTATTGTTGACTATGAAGATCAATGAATTCCATCTGCAGTTGTAATGGTACTTCTTCAGAGTTCAGAAGATTTAAAGTCCAAGTTTCTTGTTTGATACATTCTTGATTTCTATAAGAACCACATGCTTCCATCTGGACAATTCCCAAACCTTATTACTTATACCTAGCAAGTAGTGAGCATGTTCAACATGACATCCTGCTGTGAACACTTGTTCTTCAAAATGAAGCCCGCAAAGAGTACACTGTATTCACCACTGTCAAATCATCACTTGTCTGATAAGCTTCTTCTGTCAACCTCCTCATTTAACACTGATATTACATATTTTGTGATTGCAAACAGATGTCTCATTAATAAATTATGATTGTTACCTTGTAAATTTTGCAGGATTTTTTCTCTGATCTTTTCAGTCTGAGTGTCACAAAGCTTAACTAAGGATGCTTTGGGGCCATGATCTTAAAAGAACAGAGACCTCTAACTTAAACACTGCAGCAGAATTGATATTATAACTAACAACTACAAGAGAATATCCACTGAAATCCAAAAAGATTGAGGGCCCTTGAATTATACAATATGAAATGGGTTTCCCTTAGAATATGCAAAGACAAATAACTCACCAGTGCCCAAGCAGACAACAATAAGTTGTGTATCTTTAACAGCTGTTTTAATTTGCTCTTCATTGTAGTCAATACATTTATTATCAGTACAACCAGGTCCATAGTTATATTTTTCAGCTAATGCAGAAATAGCAACTAAAGGGGACACTGAGTACATGGGGTCGATTGTTGGACTGTAGTCACCATATATCTGTACAGTATTGTTAGCCATTGGACCAAGTATCTGTAAAAGAAAAGTATGAAGTATTCTCAATTTATAGAGGCACTTGTGGTACAACAATTATCATAATAGAAAGTGGACTCGACAATCAGAGTTCAAATCTGGATCAAGATTGTTGGCATTTCACATAGGACTAATATCATTGAGAAAAAAGAATCACTCCAACTATTCTCTCTCCATCTATAGGTAAATAGTAGGGCAAGACTAAGCACTTTAACCTCAGTATCGCAACCAGTCTAAGAAAAGTAAAACTCTGAATTCAAACCAGTTGAAGACCTGGAGAGGAATGGACTCCACCAGGTTACAGGATGTGTCTTTTATATATATATATATATATATATATATATATATATATTATTCTCCCTCCAGCTATGGGTAAATAGTAGGGCAGACTAGGTTCTTCAGCCTTGATGAGGCAACTAGTCTAAGAGAAGGAAAACTCTGAATTCAAACCTGTTAAACTCCGCTTAAAAATTGACCTTGTGTCATATCCTGCCTGAGCAGAGGGGTTGGTAAATATAAATATATATAAAAGAATTTTTATTAACAACAATACTGGACTTAGTCATACTGAAAGCCCTGTTTCCTGTTGGATCAGTTAAGTAGTGATGAGCCTGTTTAGTATTTAGATGGGTGACCACATAGTAAAACCATGGTGCTGTAAGAAACCTAAGGACTACATGTCAAAGTTTAGTGAATATCAAGAACGTTTAATATCAGCAAAACTGACTTTTATACATCAAAGCATTTATCATGCAGAGGTAAAATTCTGAAGACATAAATTTAGGTAAAATATTGACAATTAATACAATTTCTAAAATTAATTTTTAAAGTCAAGTGTTACATTATTTGCAAATTTTAATTCCATAAATTAATGATTTTGTGATCATAAATCAACAGTCAAACAATACATAGATACTTATTAACAAAAACATGATAATTATTATTGAATTTTAATTCTACCTTTGATTCAAAGTCATACTGGAATCAAAGAAAAAGGCAATTTAGAAACTACCTATTGACAACGGATTCTAGATTCCATATACTGATCTAAAAATGGAACATTGCTGTTCATATGACATCAATCTCCAGGATCATAGATATACCTATTAGGATCCCATTTATGGATTAAATAGATCCATTTGAAAATGATTAATATGTGATAGGAATACTTGAAACCATATAACTGTATTCAAATTATTTATATTAAGAATAGTTACTTGAAGCTATAATTCTTTATAGAAATTATTATTATTTGTATTATTATTATTAGTTTCTTGAATCTATATTGCAAGAAAAAAGAATGACAAGGATTGTCATTCATAAAATCAATATAATAAATATTTGAAATATGAATTTAAAAGTAAGAGTGGTAATACAGTACATGTTCAGTATATGATGCAATGTGCATATTTATAGTATTCAATTATAAAATAGATTACTAATACAGATATTTTAATTATTCATGACTTAAGATTTATATCTAGTTCTCTTTACATTTCCTAATCCACCTATGTTTAAATGTGATTTTCGTTTTTAATTATTAATAGAAAACTCATAAATAATCTGGAAAGGTCAACACTTCCTTGCTATTGTATTTAAATCAAATTTGAATGGACTAAACTTTGTTTGTTTCTAAATTGATTAACTGTTGGCAAAACTTACAATCCATTGATTGTCCAGTTGGCTGGGGCTGTAGAATTTACCAACTACTTCTCTGCAGAGGGGTAAGAACCCACCAACAAGTGTCCTGGATATGACACTAAACAGTCTGATGGTGAGGTTCTAGTAATGCAGGGACTTTGGGAAATGTGGAACACCCCTTCATTGCCATCACTCCCAGATCCACTCTGGCCCGGCGTGGTAGTACCTGATAGGGCCCTATCTATGGCTTAAATAGAACTAACGGCATACTTATGCTAAATTGAATAGCTAGAAATAGAAATGATTTTCACAATTAAACTGTATTTACATTTAAACTGTGTGCTTATGCTAAACTGAATTGTTTGAAATTGAACCATTTTTGACATTGAAACTGTACTTTCACTAAACTGAATTGTTATATATAGAACTGATTTGACATTATACTGTGTAAACAAAATCTGTATTTATGCTTAGCTGAATTAGAACTGTTTGAATAAACTGAATAGTTTGAAATAGAAATGTTTTTGACAATTAAACTATTTACTCCTGCTAGGCTGAATTGTTTGAAATAGAACTGATTATTTACATATAGATAACCCACAAAGGTTGATATACCATAAAACCCAACCAACCAATTAATGTTATGTTTTGACCTTTTGACCAGGCCAAAAATGCCATTCAAGGTGGTGCAACAGAAGGAGGTGACACATTCTGGTGGCAGTTATGAGAGGAAATCGCATGGGTGGAAATTGGCTGATGAAGTGGGACGAGGTAAAAAAGATCCCATTATACTCTCATGGACTGACGCACCGGAGGAGAGTGGCCTCTGAACTGGGTGACAGTTGTTTCCGCTCGATGACGATCACACAGGCCATTCCAAAGAAAGCGGAAGTGACACATCCCGGTCCCCAGATATCGGAAGTAATCGTGGAGGCGTGTCCATATCAGCGCGTGGGAGTTTGAAGGTAATATAAGGCCGACGAGTTGAATTCCGGTCAGTTGAGTTCAACGAGAGCACAGACAGGCGAGTATAGTTGAGGACAAGCAGTATAGTTGGAGACGGACATAGACGCGATGTAGTAGGAAAAGCCAGCACCCCGGAGAGTGGACTCTCAATGCTCGGTTGAGCAACCATGGAGAACGAGAAAGACACAACGCTGACGGCCATAACTTCGGGGTCAAAATATTTCAGTAATGTTCGGTCTCCAGCTCACACGCAAACTTTGAAAAACCCTTTCAAAACTTACAAATAAAGATGAGAGGTAAAATATTTTATAAAGAAGTCTTCCTGCGTCTTCTTTCCTGCGTGCGTCGTTTGTTCCTGCGACTTTATCATTGTGCGTCTGTTTTATTATTTATGGTGTCGTTGTGATGCTGCATGAACATGTATATGTGTATATAAGCATATTTATTATGTGAGTATATAACATTAATGCTATAATTATTTACAAAAGATTCTTATTATTAGTTACTTGAAGCCAGATAACTGTATGTTAACAAATAATTATTGTTGCCCAGTCAGCTGGGGCTGTAGAATACACGGACTGCTTCTCTGCAAAGGGGTAAGACCCCCCCACCAACAAGTGTCCTGGATATGACACTAAACAATCTGATGGTGAGGTTCCAGCAATGCTCGAGCTTTGGGGAATGCGGAGTACCCCTTCATTGCCATCGCTCCCAGGTCCACTCTGGCCCGGAGTGGTAGCACCTGATAGGGGCCTATCTATGGGTTAAATAGAACTAACAGCATACTTATGCTAAAATGAATTGTTTGAGTAAACTGAATAGCTTGAAATATAAATGTTTTTGACAATGAAACCGTACTTACACTTAAACTGCGTGCTTATGCTTAGCTGAATTATTTCAAATAGAACTGTTTTTGACATTAAAACTGTATTTACGCTTAACTGAATTATTACATATAACTGCTTGAATAGTTTGAAATGGAAATGTTTTTGACAATTAAACTGTGTACTTATGCTAAACTGAACTGTTTTCAATAGAACAGATTATTTACATAAAAATGGATTTGGCGTTAAATAACCTACAAAGGTTGATATGCCATAAAACAAAACCAAACCAAATAATTATTGAATAGAAATAATTATTTGAAACCATATCACTATTATTATTAGGAATACTTGAAGCTATACAACTGTGTACAAATAATTTAGTTGTATTAAATCAAGTATTTCTATCAAATACAAATAATTTTCACAAAGAATGGTTACTTAAGGCTTTAATTCTTTACTAAGGATTATTATTATAAGTTACTTGAAACCATAGACCTGTGAGCAAACAAATGATTATTATTACATAAAAATAATTTCTTGGAACCATATAATTATAAATATTAAATCAAAATACTTAGAATTTGCACACAGTTGTATGATTTCATCTTTTTTTGTTTTGTTTTAATCGTATATCAACCGTTGCGGGTTATTTAATGCCGAAGCCATCCTTAAATAGCAGTGATACTATTTAACCTATAAGTAAGGGGATAAGAAGTTCATGCCTTTCCCAAGAGTATAAGTCTAAAAATCAATGTATTAGCATGACTTGCTTAATTCGAGAATGCAGATTAGCACTTTGGCAATTAGCCAGAAAGACATCCCCATGGTGTATAAATTATTAGTATTAGATAGGAATACTTGATATCATATAACTGTGTATAAATTAGTTGTATTAAATAGGAATACTTGACATCTTATAACCATGTGTAAATTATTTGTATTAGATAGGAATACTTGAAACCATATAACTGTGTATAAATTATTTGTATTAGATAAGAATACTTGATATCATAGAACTGTGTACAAATTATTTGTATTAGATATGAATACTTGATATCATAGAACTGTGTATAAATTAGTTGTATTAAATAGGAATACTTGATATCATAGAACTGTGTGCAAATTATTTGTATTAGATAGGAATACTTGATATCATAGAACTGTGTGCAAATTATTTGTATTAGATAGGAATACTTGATATCATAGAACTGTGTGCAAATTATTTGTATTAGATAGGAATACTTGATATCTTATAACTGTGTGCAAATTATATAAATATACAATGAACACAATTCCTAGCCTCTAATAAACCTAAAAAGATTGACATACCATTAAAAAAGGTTGACATGTCATTAAAATCCTGTTTCTAAATTGTGCATGACTGTATAAAGTATAGTTCTTCCTAAGTTTACATTGTATTTTGATTGTTAAAAAAAAAAAAAAAGATTCAAAATATTCTACTTACAGCAATACGAGAAAAATACTTGGTGAGAGGTAGAATATTGTGATCATTCTTTAACAAGACAAATGTCTGAAGAGCTGCTTTTACAGCTAATTCTTGATGTTTTACACTCTGTACAACAGACATATTCAAATAAGAATAGGGATTCATATGAGGCGGGTCAAATTCACCAAGTTTCATCCGAGTATAAAATAAAGGTTTGACACTTTCACGGATTGTCTTTTCTGTCACAAGACCTTTAGCCAAGGCATCACCTAAAAAGGAAACAAACATTCAAGGGTCATTAAATAAATAAGGTGAATTTTGCTAAAGGAGTTGGCAATACAAAGCACTGTTTACATCACATCATCATGTCGTGCCATCAGCACGGATATCCCTGACCCCCTCTCGCCACCCCTCCCTATTGTTCATCGCTTCCGGCAGTTCCTCAGGGCTACACCCCGAATCCTCACAGAGCTGCTGTAAGTAGATTCGAGCTGGTCACCCTGCTTTAGCTCAACCATATGCGGGGGTTCATAGGAGAACATCACTTATGAGCTCGTCCCTGCTTCTCCAGCAGTGTCCTGCATGTCTGGTTCGTCTAACTTGGATAGTTTTCATGATGGGAGGTAGGTGGTCGTACAGCTGCTGATTTGTGGGGTGTTGCTTCCAGGATTTGTTCAAAATTGCTCGCAGCATTCTTGTGTAGTTGCTGTCAAGCTTTTTCTCTATCCGTTTAGTAAGCGTCCATGTAGTGCATCCATATAGCAGCATCGATACGACCACTGCTTGGAAGAAACTGTGTTTCATTTTATTGGTCAGGTCTGACTTTCAAATGACTGATAACCTATTGATAGCTGTCCATGTCTTTGTTAGTCACATGTCGATGTCTTTTTCGGTTGATGAGACACTGCTTCCTAGGTAGGTGAATTTGTCAACTAATTTCAGAGAGCTGTGGAAATGTCGTTTGTTTGATTAAAGCACATGTATTCCGTTTTGTATGCATTGACATGGAGGCCTATGCCCGTGGCGGCTCGTTCCAGACTATGCTGCAGGGTTTCGGCTTTGTCAGATGCATTTGCCAGAATCGCTATGTAGTCAGCGTCGGTAATTGTTTTTGCAGGGTACCTTCTGCTTCTTTTCTTTATCAGCTTGAAACTGTTTTCTTTGATTTTATCAATCGATGTTCTAAGCACGTAGTCTATACAGATGATAAAGAGGTATGGGGCAAATGTGTTTCCTTGTAGTACTCCTGCTACAATGTCAAAGTAGTCTGTGTCTCCATCTGGAGAATGTACTTTCACTTTGGTGTTTCTATAGAGAATCATTATGGCTGCGACGGTCTCTTTTGGTATGCCATCAATAGAGATGAGTCAGTTCATGCTATGGAAGGCAATCAGCATGACCTTCTTTACTGACTGTTGTGCCAGATAATTTTTATCTACCCGAGAGTCAGAGTGCTTCTATTCCATCAAGTGTCTTTTTAACTCAGGCTCATTGTACCAAACCCACATTTAACTCTTTTGACTAAAACATACTTCTCTGTATGCATCATAGATTCTTTCTCTAAATTTCATATGGTTTGCACTTCTCAGCCAACAGAAATTTGATGACAGACCTCTGTTCAAGCCCAGAGCACTGTTTGATTTGGCATCATTTTAAATAGCCTTAAAACAAATATTTTTTTCTTGGCTTCCAATTCCAAACAACACAGTTTACAATTATCAAAAAAAAAATTCTAAAAAAAATTTATTTTACTTTTTTCAATAAAATGCCCTTTATCTTTTCTTGTGTCTATTATATATATATATATATATATATATATATGAGAGTCATTTTTTTAAAATATCATACTAATATTCTAGGATGAGACAAAGGTTTTGTAATATTTTGATACATATTAGTTTATATTGCCCAGTTGGCTGGGGCTGTAGAATACACCGACTGCTTCTCTGCAGAGGGGTAAGAACCCACCAACGAGTGTCCTGATATGACACTAAACAATCTGATGGTGAGGTTCCAGCAATACTCGATCTTTGGGGGATGCGGAGTACCCCTTCATTGCCATTGCTCCCAGGTCCACTCTGGCCCGGCGTAGTGGCACCTAATAAGGGTCCTATCTATGGGTTAAATAGAACAAAACCGTGCTTCTTTCACTATACTAATTTTTGCATTTAAACTGCGTATTTATGCTAAACTGAATTGTTTAAAATAGAACTGTTTTGACATTGGAACTGCGTACTTATACTGAACTGAATTACTCAGAATAGAATGTTTTGACGTCTAAACTGTGTACTTATGCTGAACTGAATTATCTGAAATAAAACCTGTTTGACATTTAACTTTGTGTATTGCCCAGTCAGCTGGGGCTGTAGAATACACTGACTGCACCTCTGCAGAGGGGTAAGACCCCCCCCCCAACAAGTATCCTGGATATGACACTAAACAATCTGATGGTAAGGTTCCAGTAATCCTGGGGCTTTGGGGAATGCAGAGCACCCCTTTAATGCCATTGCTCCCAGGTCCACTCTGGCCCGGTGTAGTAGCACCTGATAGGGCTCTATCTATGGCTTAAATAGAACTAACAGCATACTTATGCTAAACTGAATGGCTTGAATTAGAAATGTTTTTGACAATTAAACCGTACTTACATTTAAACTGCATGCTTATGCTAAACTGAGTTGTTTGAAATAGAACTGTTTTTGACATTTAAACTGTATTTACACTAAACTGAATTGTTTAACATAGAACTGTTTTGACATTTAACTGTGTAAACAAAATCTGTGCTTATACTTAGCTGAATTAGAACTGCTTGACTCAACTGAATAGCTAGAAATAGAAATGTTTTTCACAATTAAACTGTACTTACATTTAAACTGTGTACTTATGCTAAACTGAATTGTTTGAAATTGAACTGTTTTTGACATTGAAACTGTACTTACACTAAATAGAATTGTTATATATAATTGCTTGAATAGTTTGAAATAGAAATGTTTTTGACAATTAAACTGTGTACTCATGCTAAACTGAATTGTTTTAAATAGAACTGATTATTTACATAAAAAATGGATTTGGCGTTAAATAACCTAGAAAGGTTGATATGCCATAAAACCAAACTAGTTTATAGCACATACTTCAAGCTGACAAAGAAAAAAAGCAGAAGGTACCCTGCAAAAACAATTACCGATGAAGACTACGCCGATGATATAGCGTTACTGGCGAATACTCCTAACCAAGCCGAAACACTACTGCATAGTTTGGAACGGGCCGCCACAGGCATTGGCCTGCATGTCAATGCACACAAAACTGAATATATGTGCTACAACCAAACAGGTGATATTTCCACACTAGACGGAACCTCTCTGAAACTAGTAGACAAATTCACCTACCTAGGAAGCAGCGTCTCATAAATCGAAAAAGACATCGACACACGACTAACGAAAGCATGGACAGCTATCGATAAGCTCTTGATCATATGGAAATCAGACCTGACCAATAAAATGAAACACAGTTTCTTCCAGGCAGCGGTCGTATCAATATTGCTATATGGATGCATTACTTGGACGCTAACTAAACGTCTGAAGAAGAAGCTAGACGGCAATTACACAAGAATGTTGAGAGCAATATTGAACAAGTCCTGGCAGCAACACCCCACAAGACACCAGCTGTACGGCCACTTGCCTCCCATCACGAAAACTATACAAGTTAGACGAGCCAGACACACAGAAACTGCTGGAGAAGCAAGGATGAACTCATCAGTGATGTACTCCTATGGACCCCCGCATATGGCCAAGCAAAAGCAGGACGACCAGCTCGAACATACATACAGCAGTTATGTGAGGATACGGGATGTAGCTCTGAAGACCTGCCAAAAGCAATGAATGATAGGGAGAAGTAGTGAGAGAGGGTCAGGGATATCCGTGCTAGTGGCAAGACATGATGATGATATCACATGAGCAAAGTTGTTCTAAAGTTGATATGCCATAAAACTCAACCAACAACCTAAGTTGTTCAAGCCATGGAATGATATCAACTATGGTTAATAGTATCATTATAGTTGATGTGATGACACACTGGGCATTAGAAAGCCACATAGATGAACATGCAACATAATTCAGGAACTGATGTGATTTGAGTTCAAACTGGGGGCCATAACATCATGAAAATAACTAAAAACACTTGTTGTGCCAAAAGAGAACTTAATCAGAATATAGTAACCAAATTACAGAGAGAAATCACGCACGCGGCAGCTCAATGTGTGCATGAATATATCTGGCGTGTAAAATGAGATCAAGGAGAAAAAAACGGGCAATTGGGAAGATCGAACTCACATCCTCCCAATCGTGAATTGTGTTTGGCGTCAGCACGCATGTAAATTACCACATTGTGCAATTGACCCACATGTGGCATTTTGGCATGACTATATAAGTCCTGCTTGAATGCACCAGAGTGAGAAAGCGTTTTGAGACTTGCCAACGCACGACGAGAGACGAGCTTCAGTGTAGGACTGCTGGAGAAGATTGTTGAGGAAGGAAAAGGAAAATTTTCAGCATAGAAACTCAGCTGCTCACCTTCTACTAAAAAAATTTATTCCACATGTTCTTTTCTTTCTGTTGTTGAGGAGGCATACCATCCACCCCCCTCTTCTTTCATAAATGGTTCAAGAAATTTTGATTGAGTTGCCAGAAACAAAACAATTAAGTTAGGTCAAGTAATCCTAAAACCATGGATTCCGAGGCTGTTTTCCAAGCTATAGAGGCAGATCCATTGAGTAGCAGGAGAGAACCAAATGAGCTTAGCATCTCAGTCCAATGTAGTTCATCATTTTCACAACCTTTGCAAAAGTACCCAGAGCTACCAAATGAGGAAAATTTAACAATGAAAGCCAGGAGTGCCATCACTCCTGTTCTGTTCTTTGATTATACCACCTCTGTTTCAAAAAAGATTAACATGACAATATGATCTTAAATGATATCAAATGCCATTTTTCATTTTATAAATTTTTTGTTTACCTAATATTAATCTTTTTCGTGTATGTGTGTGTGTAAATGTTAAAAAAATATCAAGTGATTAAGATAAAGAAGTAACTACGCAACTAAATTAGTTAAATTAGGAAAATTTATTAATGAAAGTTGGGAGTGATGGAAATGGCTAGTGTTCAAGTTGTTCTACTCTTTGATTACACCTCCTCAAACAAAGGTTTCGTTTCGTTTTTTTGTTTAATGGCATATCAACCTTTGTAGGTTATTCAATGCCAAAGTCACCCTTGTATAAGGACAGTAGTGGTACTATTCAACCCATAGCTGGGAGGATAAGGGGGTTCATAATTTTCCCAAGGGTATTTGTCCGAAAGTGAACATAATTACGTGACTGGGGTTTGAACTCGCTTACTACGATTCCGCAGTCCAGTGCTTTAACCATTACACCACGAAGACACCCTCCTCAAATAAAGATCTGTGTGGATAATCTACATACTGGTTTTAACAAATCCAGTGGATGCATATTTTTGTAAGTAAAAATAATTACTTGAAACTATAAAATTATTTGTATTTGATAGGAATACTTGAAGCCATACAACTGTGTACAAATTATTTGTATTAGATAGGAATACTTGATATCATAGAACTGTGTACAAATTATTTGTATTAGATAAGAATACTTGATATCATAGAACTGTGTACAAATTATTTGTATTAGATAGGAATACTTGAAACAATATAACTATGTGCAAATTATTTGTATTAGATAGTTATATGGTTTTAAGTATTCCTATCAAATACAAATAATTTGCACATAGGAATACTTGAAACCATATAACTATGTGCAAATTATTTGTATTAGATAGGAATACTTGATATCATATAACTGTGTACAAATAATTTGTATTAGGAATACATGAAACCATATAACTATGTACAAATTATTTGTATTAGGTAGGAATACTTGAAACCATATAACTATCTAATACAAATAATTTGTACATAGTTATATGGTTTCAAGTATTCCTATGTACAAATTATTTGTATTAGATAGGTATATTTGATACCATAGAACTGTGCAAATTATTTGTATTAGATAGGAATACTTGATATCATAGAACTGTGTGCAAATTATTTGTATTAGATAGGAATACTTGATATCATAGAACTGTGTGCAAATTATTTGCATTAGATAGGAATACTTGATATCATATAACTGTGTACAAATAATTTGTATTAGGAATACATGAAACCATATAACTATGTACAAATTATTTGTATTAGGTAGGAATACTTGAAACCATATAACTATCTAATACAAATAATTTGTACATAGTTATATGGTTTCAAGTATTCCTATGTACAAATTATTTGTATTAGATAGGTATATTTGATACCATAGAACTGTGCAAATTATTTGTATTAGATAGGAATACTTGATATCATAGAACTGTGTGCAAATTATTTGCATTAGATAGGAATACTTGATATCATAGAACTGTGAGCAAAAACTCTAAAGAAATAACAACACAAAAAATATGAATGTACAATGAATGTGATTCCATAACTACAAGGCATGAAATAACCAGAGATAGGTTGACATGTCATTAAAATTAATCAGTCAATTATAAAATATAATTCCAAATCTAATAAAATACTTACTAAGATAAAAATAAAAAGGTTTTTTCATATCATCTGACAATTCAAGATTACAGCCAGCATTTAGACTCACAGCCGCAATTTCTGTTGGTGTTGATCTGTAGGAATGCCACATTAACATAAATTCAATGGCACCTTCATCACTAATCACGTAACCTTTAAAACCCCATTCTTTTCGTAAAATGTCTGTGAGAAGACGTTTGTGGGCACAGGCCGGTATACCATTAACACTGAAAGAGAAGTCATTGGCATTTATTATCCAATAAACTAAAGCAATTTTTATTTTCTGCTTCCATTTAACAAATGGTTATTTTACAAGAGTGAGTCAAAAGTTTTGCAATGTTTTTGACATATCCAGACTTGTATAAAATTTAATTTTATGGTCAAATTCTTTGTGTTCTTAACAAGAAAAAAGATTTTTTTTAAAATGCATAAAATTTCTCTGAATAAACTTGATAAAAATATGAGTAAATTGTAGGGTGAGTGAAAACTTTTGTAATATTTTGGATGTGCTAGGTTGCAGTCTGTATATCATGTGACCAAAGCAACTGAATCTGTGAAAGGTACCAACTGTGGTTGATAGTATCATGGTAGTCAGTGTGCTGACATGTTGTGCATTGCTTCACTCTGTCTATGGTTTGAAAGCTGCACAGATAAACAGGCCATATAGTCTAATTTGACAACTTATGCTTTATGAGTTTGAACTTGGCCATAATGGAACAGAAGCAACTAAAAATATTTGTTGTATGAAAGGTGATGGTGCAATGATTTTAGTACAGGAACCAGGTGATTCAAGAAATTTTATATTGAAAGAATCTTGACAATCCGGCAAAGTCAAATAGACCTAAGAGCATGGAATTTGAGGCCATGCTCAGAGTTATAAAGACAAATCTGGAAAATAGTATTTGGAGAGTATCAGACAAGCTATGCTGCTCAGTCAAGTGTGGTACATTACTTTCATAACCTCAGCAAAAGTATCCAGAATTATCAAATTGCACCTCATATTACCAAAATATCGCAAAATTTTTGATTCACTATAATACATTTATGAATGGATAAATATTTACTTTGTGAATATCTTATAATTCAGATACAAAGACAGAAGAGACAATTTGATCCCTAAAAATATAAAGTTGCCCAGTCAACTGGGGGGGGGCTATAGAATACACTGACTTCAACTCTGCAGAGGGGTAAGACCCCCCCCATGAATGTCCTGGATATGACACTAAACAGTCTGATGGTGAGGTCCCAGTAATGCTGGGTCTTTGGGGAATAGAGAGCACTCCTTCATTGCCATTGCTCCCAGGTCCATTCTGGCCTGGCATGGTAGCACCTGATAGGGCCTTATCTATGGGTTGAATAGAACAGCATACTTATGCTAAACTGAATTGTTAGATTAAACTAAATAGCTTTAAGCAATTCAGTTTAGCATAAGAAATGTTTTTGATAATTAAACCGTACTTACATTTAAACTGCATGCTAATTCTAAACTGAATTATTTGAAATAGAACTGTTTTTTGACAATGAAATGGTACTCACACTAAACTGAATTGTTTAACATAGAACTGTTTTGACATTAAACTGTGTGTAAACAGGATCTGTACTTGTACTTATCTGAATTAGAACTTCTTGACTAAACTGAATAGCTAGAAATAGAAATGTTTTTAACAATTAAACTGTACTTACATTTAAACTGAGTGCTTATGCTAAACTGAATTATTTGAAATTGAACTGTTTTTGACAATGAAACTGTTCTTACACTAAACTGAATTGATATATATAACTGCTTGAATATGGGGACCGGCTCATTGGTCTAGTGGGTAGAGTGTTTGCCAATGGTCCGGGAGACCAGGTTTCAATCCCGGGTCGTCTCATACCAATGCTTTTAAAAATGGTACTTCATACCTCCTTGCTTAATACTCAGCAATAAAAGGTACGTATCAAGGGTAAAGCAGAGCAATCCAGGGAAAGGAGTAGTGCCCTCCCTACAACTCGTTGTAGTAGCTATTGAAAAGGGAGCCTTCTGGTCGCCCTTAACTACAGTCACCAACAGCTTACTCATACTAAACTGAATTGTTTGAAATAGAACTGATTATTTACATAAAAATGGATTTGGTGTTGAATAACTTACAAAGGTTGATATGCCATAAAACCAAACCAACCAACAACTAAAAATGTAAATCATTAACTCTTTTTTTTTTTTTTAATTTTCAAGGAATCCATTTTGCTAATATCTAGCTATATATGTATTTTTCATTATTTTAAATCATTTTTTAGATGTCATAATAGCAAGATGTGACACCATAAGTTCTTCTGTTCCTGGGTGCACATGTTTAGGTGCAATTATGCATGTGTATAAGTAATTGGCCTAATGAGTAGAGTGTTCGCCAATGGTCCAGAAGACTGGGGTTCAAACCCAGGTTGAGTCATACCAAAGACTCAAAAAATGGTACTTGACACTGCCTAGCTTAACACTCAGCATTATAAAATGAGGATCAAGGGTAAAGTGGAGCCATCCAAGGAATGGAGTAGTGCCCTCCCCAACACCTCAGTGTAGTAGCTATTGAAAAGGGAACCCTTGGGTTACCCTCGACTGAAGTTGCCAACTTTATTTACTTTATGTGTATGTATAACAATATTGTGAATGAGGTTAGTAGATTTTGATAAATGATAAAATGGATTTCCCAATGGGAATAGAAGGGCTAGGTTTTTAATCTCGGTAAAAAACAGAAAACTTCAGAGCAATAGCCAAAAATATCATTTTCTAAGATACTTTTATTCTGGAATATGCTATACAGAAAATGCAGTTTCTTTTCCAGAAACCTGGGACCCATATATTCAAGAAAGCAATCATGAGTTGAACAGACAAGAAGTGGCACAAGGCCTTGATGATTGGGTTCATCCACTATCCACTATAGTTGGTCACAAGAAGAACATGGACAGCAATTAGGAGTGGATTTTTAGACACTGAATGGGATAGATAACTGTATGAAGATCGCAAACAAATTGGGCAGTCTTCTAACTAACAGGCGTTCAAGATGGTTCCTGATCCAACTACCCAAGCCTCCAACACACTCATTTTATAGACCCCCAACGAGGCAGCGGATTGCCCTACAACAACATATGCATGTAATTTATGGATGTTTTCGTGAACAATTTCATGTATCACGCTCACAACAATCACGCTTCTTCCTGATCTGAGGATCACACAAATGACAATGTGGAGTGGGTCATTTTATCCTGCTACTTTGTCTCAGTGGAGCGGACGTGACTATCTCCTCAGTTGACATATCTCTGAGCTCATCTCATTCGAGGACACTGCTTGCACTTCCAGTTGTAATTGGTGTATGAAGGGCAGATGCAGGAAGAAATGACAAAGGGGTTTCTGCGTGGTAATGTGGCTGCAAATAGTCTCTGCCCCATGCACCGGGCAAACATCTTTTACATGGTGTGGTACTCTATCCATAAGCATTGAGAAGGGGAAACTGACAAAAGTCTTCAGCCCTCATTCAAACTGTGTTGTTTGGGTGAAGAGACTGCATGGGCAGTGCACATCTCCTGCAGTGTATGCACCAGAATCTGCAGTGTCAAGCAGCGGAGCAGTATCAAGTCATAAAGAAATAGTTATGTGTTGGATCCCAAGCCACATTGGAGTGAGAGGAAATGAAAGAGCTGACTCGGCAGCCAAACCTGACAATATCTGCATACCGTATACTGACTTGAAACCCAAAATCAACAAATTATTTTTTGCAAAATGGCAGCAACACTAGAATAACAACATCAACAACAAACTCTTCCAAATCAAACCCACTTTGGGAGAATGGAGACCAGCTTTCAGAAAATCAAGAAAGGAACAAGCCATTATATCTTGATTGTGTATTGGCCACACAAAACTCACCCAGTCTTTCATACTCAAACAGGAACTACCACCTCAGTGTTCGACATGTCAGTCGCCTTACACGATTAAACATGTTCTCATGGAATGTGGAGCCTTTGCTAATGCTAGAAAGCATTATTTAAAAATCAGTAATATGAAAAATATATTTGAGAATGTCCACATGGATGATGTTCTCTCTTTCTTGAGAGAGACAGGGTTATACTTAAAAATATAACACCTGGTCATAATTCTGAAGCAACTTACCAAATGATTAAGTACAAATGTTATTGCTATATAGCAATCCTTGAAACCATTAAATTTCTGCAAGTAAAACTGGTTGTGAGAAATATAACCACTTGGTTATGCAAGCAAAATAAACTGCCTCATGTTGGATAGAACTACTTAAAACCATTTACTCTTGTGTGAGAAAAAGAGTCGTGGTTTATTTTGGTAAGTTATCTACCGGATGTACATTTGCAAATCATGTTCTAATCAGCCAAATTAAATATATACATTTTTATAAATAATCTTATTAAAAACTTAATATTTGTTATATATATATATATATATATATATATATATGTATATATGTGTGTGTCTGAATTTGTTAAATATACTAAATTTATTAAATATATAAACTTCTTGAAATTGTTTTTAACTCTTTTAAATTCAATTCAGCATTAAATGAGCTAAAATGGGTTAATATGCTGTAAAACCAACCAACCAAAAAAAGAAAAATTCTATTCTGATTAATGGTTGTTCAGAATGTCATTGATTTACTCATTCACGCATTATATCATGTACCAAAGTTGGAGTTAAGAAAGACAACATAGAAAATCCATATGTGAGGTGAGCTTATTGGAGGCTTGTTGCACAGAACATCACAAACAGTTGAGTTCCTTGGTGAATGTGTTCTCTCTCCACTGATGAGTCAAATCGACCAATCATATATCACCCAAATGACTCCCATTGATATTTTTCAGTCAAATAGCTTGGTGGCTGATCAGAAAATAATCTTATTTTTCTCTCGAATTCATCCTTGAAGTGGGTGCATGGAGCCAGTTGAATTTTGGTCTGTCTTTGCCATTCAAGTGATGGCTGTTGATTCTTTGTTTAACCCTCTTCTAACCTGTTGGAACTCCTCTCATCAACCCAATCAGTCTACTTTGGAAGATCAAAAGAAAATAATGTAAACTCACCTGTTGTAACTGCACATAATATTGTAAGTTCCAGCCTCAACACAAGTCTGGAAAGCAGGCAAATGGGTCAGACGAAGATCTCTTTCAGATACCTGGGATAATTAAAAGAATGTTAAATATAGTTAAGAAAAAGAAAATAAGTACAAGGGATTTGGGATGTTTTATTTTGGTGTTTTTTTTAATTCATTTCAATTTGCTTCCAATTTCAATAGAAAAATATAGCACACTGAAAATAAAGTTTCTTTCTCATTTTATCTACATTCTATATACATTTTTTATCCACAAATATTTTAAAGAGTTTTCTAGGCCCTGTAGATGTCAGCCATGTTGTCTCAAATAATGTCCAGAGACAATTACTGGTGCAGAATAACCATCTTTTGGGGGAAACAACACGTTTTAAACATTATTGCCTGTTTCAATCATGTAATAGAATTTTTTTTCCTCTTTATTTCTTTTTTTACCTTTCTTCTTCCTTTTCTTTTCAAAAATTTTGACAATTTTTTGCTTTTATCATCTTTCAATTCATTGTATCTCCAAGAAAGAACGCTGATTGAACAGTTATGTGATCTTTCTTTGAATATATATTTTCTCTTTTCTCCAGTTATGTGATCTTTCTTTGTATATATATTTTCTCTTTTCTCTAGTTATCTTAATAAAACATCCATTGCTTTTCAAGCAACATTATTAACCATCTTAAAGTCCTTAAAGGAGGTGCCTGTGGTGTAATGGTTATCGTCGTAGGAAATAGACACGGCAACACGCGTTCAAACCCTGGACAAGACTGACTGCATTTCACATAGCACTAATACCCTTGGGAAAGGTATGAATCCAGTTATTCTCCCTCCAGCTATGGGTAAATAGTAGGGCAGACTAGGTTCTTCACCTTTGGTGTGGCAACTAGTCTAGGAAAAGGAAAACTCTGAATTCAAACCTGTTAAACTCTGCTTAAAAATTGACCTTGTGTCATATCCTGCCTGAGCGGAGGGGTTGGTAAATATCTAAAGTTCTGATGAAGGTCTATTAAAACTGAAACATTTTAACGTTGACTTTCAATTACAACAAATTCATCACTTTTGGATTACTTTGTTTTTCTATTTTCTTCATAGGACTGTGTGCAAAGAAATAAAACTTCTTAAGAAACAACTATGCAAAAGAAATGTAAATATGAACATACAATGAATGCGATTCCCAAACCTCAAAGTACAAAAACCCTAGATGGATTGATATGCCATTGAAACAGAATAAAGAAAAAAAAAGAAAGATACTACACTCTGATCTTTGGCAAAAATGCCAACACATATTCAAATAATTTCATGACAGGAACTATGCGAGTCTGTATAATAATGATCCAATTTTTGTATGTAAATATAACACAACAAAAAGGGCACATTATAGTGAAACTTCTGTTAGCGCCATACTATTAAAACTATTCACTCACTCCAATAATCTCATTTCAGTAAGCAGGGAGACAACTCCATGTGTTTTTTTTTTTTTCAATTTGAAATTTCAATTTCAGTAACTACATGTTCTGTATGTTTGAGACAAAATCCAAATTTTCTAAAAATTTTACAAGTTTACAACCTGATAACTTAAAGGTAATTATATAATAGGTGAAGAAATATAATTAAATAATCCTGTAGCTAAAATATGTAAAGAAAATCATATAAACATTGAAAAAGGAAAAGAAAAGGATTACCAATTTCATAAAATAAAGATGTTTTTATTTCAATGATTACTGCAAAGGTATCATCATTTTCTTTTTCTTTTCTTCTTTCATTATGAGTTTTTCAGCTTTAAATTTAAAGATTTTGTTTTATCAAAGAATACTCATCATTCAAAGTAAATCAAGAATAATCATCATTCAAAGTAAATCTCACCCTGTTGGCAGAGCTTAGAATATGGTTACTGAATCCTAAGCAGAAGAGCAAGACCGTGTGCAAAAAAAAACTCTTAAGAAACAATTACACTAAAAAAAGTTAATATGAAAATCAATGAACACAATTCCCTAACATCTAGATATAAAATAACCCCAGGCAGTTTGACATGCTATTAAAATCGAAGTAAATATCAAAATTGAACAAGCAAAATAGCAAAATTCTTGCAAATAATAACTAGAATAATAAATGGAAAAATAACAATACTTTAAAAGAAAAAATATATTTGTTCAGTTCTATGTATACATAATAAATATATAGTTAGTCGGTGACCTTAGTCAAGGGCAACCAGAAAGCTCCCTTTTCGATAGCTACTACACTGAGGTGTAGGGGAGGGCACTACTCCTTTCCCTGGATTGCTCCACTTTACCCTTGATATGTAGCTTATATTGCTGACTGTTAAGCAAGGAGTTATCAAGTACCATTTTTAAAGTCTTTGGTATGAAACGACCTGGGATTGAACCCAGGTCTCCCGGACCATTGGCGAACACTCTACCCACGAAGCCAATGAGCCAGTTAACTAATAATTGTTATAATTATTTGCGTCTCATATATACTCATGTATAACACACATCTCTAACTTTAGACTATGAAAATTTAGAAAAAAAAATTCTTACGTATAATACTCACTGACATTTTGGATTTCTTAACAGCTAAATTTAACTTTTTGTTCAAATTTTAAAAGATAAGAATTTATATAGTTTATATTATGTCTTAAAACCACAATATTTAGAGTAAATAGATGGACATGTTCACACAAAAATGCAACAAGCTTGCAGCAAAACTAAGCTCATATTAACAACCAACACACATTCCAGTTGATATTTCGCTGTAAAGGCATAAAACAAATTAATTAGGACGATAGATATAACTTACTTTTCCTGTTCTGAATATGGTGAAATATGTGGTACAAAAAAAAAAATCAAGAATTTACTCCTTGTATATAATATGCATCACAAATTTTTGAGTTGAAAAATCTGGAAAAATAGAACATCTTATACACAACTAATTATATACCCAAACCAATTCTTCAATAAACTTTTTTGAATAATTTTAATTTTTACTGAAATATTCATAAGACATTAAAAATATTTCCAGAAAAAATCCTGGGTTCTAATATTCAAGATTTAAAATTATAAAGAAATGTTCAGGAATGTTTTCATTTGCAATTAACTTACCTTAGCATCAAAGCCAAGTCGAGAGACAGGGAGATTTTCAGGGCCAGCATATGCAGCAAAATGTTTGCAACCAGACGTAGCCAGAACATAATGTGGGTGGGAACCCTGCAATCCTTTCACATATCCAGTTGCATAGACCCCGGTTAAGTAAGGATCTTCACCATAGGTTTCCTGCAAAAGAAAAAAATTTTAAACATACATATTATGTCAGGTTGATTGGTTGGGTTTTATGGCATATCAACCTTTGTAGATTATTTAACGCCAAATCCATTTTTATGAAAATAGTTCTATTTCAATAATTCAGTTTAATATAAGTACGCAGTTTAAATGTAAATAGAGTTTAATTGTGAAAAACATTTCTATTTTAAGCTATTCTGTTTAGAAAAGCAGTTCTAATTCAGCTAATTCAGTTTAGTATAAGTACAGATTTTATTTATACACAGTTGTGTCAAAACAGTTCTACATTAAACAAATCCGTTTAGTGTAAGTAGACTTTCAATGTCAAAAATAGTTCCATTTTTTGCAAATAATTCAATTGAGCATAAGCATGCAGTTTAAATGTAAGTACAGTTTAATTGTCAAAAACATTTTTATTTCAAGCTATTCAGTTTAGTCAAAGAATTCAGTTTAGCATAAATATGGCAATGAAGGGGTACTCCACATTCCCCAAAGCCCCATTGCCCAGTTGGCTGGGGCTGTAGAATACACCAACTGCTTCTCTGCAGAGGAGTAAGAACCCCACTGAGTGTCCTGGATATGAAACTAAACAATCTGATGGTGAGGTTCCAGCAATGCTGGAGCTTCGGGGAATGCAGAGTACCACTTCATTGCCATCGCTCCCAGGTACACTCTGGCCCAGAGTGGTAGCACCTTATAGGGCCCTATCTATGGGTTAAATAGAACAAACACCATACTTATGTGAATTAATTTTTCATTTATTGCAGACTTTTTGTCCTCATCTTGGTAGTTTCTTCTTTCACTACATTTCGGCCAAATTTCACCTCTGGCCTTCTTCAGGTGATTAACCACAACCTCGGATAGGAATGCTGAGTCTTGTAACCGTATCCCCAGTAATTACTGCCTTCCATAGTTGTTGTCTATCACACCACATTTTTGACCAAGTAAACCTCTGGCCGGCTTGGGTAGGATTTGAAACCGCTATCTTCAGACAATGCTCACCTGGAACCGTAGAGACTCAATGCCTCTATCTGCTGCGATACGGGCCCCGAAGGGTGATCAAGGCTGGATTTTTTGGTCTTATAAATCCAATTATTTGTTCTCCTTATCTGGTCCCGTGGTGCAGCGGATAGAGGCATTGAGTCTCTACGGTTCCAGGAGAGCATTGTCAGAAGATATATAAACAATCTGATGTTATAAGACTCAGCATTCCTATCCGAGGTTGCGCTTAATCACCTGAAGAAGGCCAGAGGTGAAATTTGACTGAAACATAGAGAAGAAGAAACATCATCATCATCATCATATCGTGCTGGTAGCATGGATATCCCTGACCCTCTCTCGCCACTCCTCCCTATCATTCATCGCCCTAGGTAGGTCTTCAGGACAACATCCCGTACCCTCACATAGCTGCTGAATGTATGTTCGTGCTGGTCGTCCTGCTTTTGCACGGCCATGTGTGGGGGTCCATAAGAGTACATCTCTTATGAGTTCGTCCCTTCTTCTCCAGCAGTGTCCTGCATGTCTGGTTCGTCTAACTTGAATAGTTTTCGTGATAGGGGGCAGGTGGCTGTACAGTTGGTGTCTTGTGGGGTGTTGCCGCCAGGACTTGTTTAAGATTGCACGTAGCATTCTTGTGTAATAGCCATCTAGCTTCTTCTCCAGCCGTTTTGTTAGCGTCCATGTAGTGCAGCCATATAGTAGTATCGATGTGACCGCTGCCTGGAAGAAACTGCGTTTCATTTTATCGGTTAGGTCTGATTTCCATATAATCGATAGCCTATTGATAGCTGTCCATGCTTTCGCAAACCTCGTTTCGATGTCCTTTTCGGTTGATTCGACGCTGCTTCCTAGGTAAGTCAATTTGTCTACTAGTTTAAGAGGGGTTCCTTCTAGAGTGGAGATGTCCCCCGTTTGATTATAGCACATATATTCCGTTTTGTGTGCATTAACATAGAGGCCTATGCTTGCTGCTGCTCGTTCCAAACTATGTAGTAGTGTTTCGGCTTGGTCAGGTGTATTTGCCAGTATCACTATGTCATCGGCGTAGTCGGCGTCGGTAATTGTTGTTGCAGGGTACCTTCTGCTTCTTTTCTTCGTCAGTTCGAAGCCATTCTCTCTGATTTTGTCAATCGATGTTCTAAGTACATAGTCTAGACAAATGATAAAGAGGTAAGGAGCCAGCGTGTCCCCTTGTAGTACTCCTGCTACAATGTCGAAGTATTCTGTATCTCCCTCTGGTGATCGTACTTTTACTTTGGTGTTTCTATAGAGAATCGTTATTGCCGCTATGGTTTCTTTAGGTATGCCATACGCTAGTAGGATTTGTTCCATCTTTCCTCTGTGAATGGAATCGAAAGCCTTGGTAAAGTCGACAAATATTAATGTCGCTTGTAGGTTTTTTGCCCGTCCACCTTCAAGGATTCTATGGATGGTTAATATTTGTGAGGTCGTGGATCTATTTCTTCGGAAGCCATTTTGGTTTTTCCTAAGTATGTTGTCGATTTTGGGTTCCATGCGGTTTCGTAGTAGGGCATTGTAGATTTTGGCTGCTATGGATGTAAGTGTTATGCCTCAGTAGTTTTTGGCTAATCCGAGGTCCCCCTTTTTAGGGAAGGGGAGTATGCATCCCTTCATCCATCTATCTATCGGATTTTGATTGTATACTGCGTTGCAGTGTCGGAGCAGTATGTCGTCGAATTGTCTGGTCTTCCATACTTCCGGGGGAATTTCGTCCAGCCCTGCAGCTTTCCTATTTTTAATTTTTCTAAGAACCGAGTCGAGTTCTTCTTGTATGGACGGTCCTAGTTTAATGTCTAATTGTTTACTAATTATTCTGGTGATTGGTTCATGTGTTATTTTCGCTGGGTTTCCTAGTAGGTTTTCGAAGTGCTGTTTCCACAGTTTTATTCTTTCTTGTTGGTTTGCTGCTTTCAGTTTTGCTTTGGCTGTGTTCTTTCTTCTACTCACTCCGTTTATTGTTTGCCAGGCTATCCAAGATTGTCTATCTTCCACCGAGTCTCTAATCTTATCTATCTGATTTTGAATGTATTCAGTCTGTTCCTTTATATATATGCCTGCTAATTGATATTGTGCCGTTTTTTAGTTTTAAGGCATTTGTGTTTGTTGGGTTTTTTCGATAGTTTTTGGAGGCTGTTTTCACTAGTGCACGTTTTTCTCTCACCGCTAAAGTTTCCCATGGGACTCTATATTTAGTTTTGAGTTTTGTTGGAATGCATTTCGCTGCTGCCTCGAGGTGTGCATTGACGAAATTTTCATATTCATCGTTTGGTGTACTTTTTTTCGTCTTTTCTTGTAGTGTTTCGAATCTGTTTCTTAATTCTAATACGTATTTATCTCTTATATCTCTGTTGTTCAATAGGGCCCAGTCATAGTGTTTGGTGGTCGCTGTTCGTTTGGCGTTTTTTCGTAGGCTTAACCGTATTTTCGCCGTGACTATTCGGTGATCGGTGGACACACCCTCAAAAGAGGAGTATGCCTCGCAATTCATTGCACTGTTTTTCCATTTCTTGTTTATAAGGACGTAGTCTATCTGAGCTTTAGTATTGTTTGCATACGTGTATGTCCATAGTTTGCCCTCTCTTTTTTGGTAGTTTGTATTGAGGCATGCTAATCTATTTTCTATCATGAAATCTGTTAGATGTTGCCCATTCCTATTTGACGTGTTGTGGAGGTTGTATTTGTTGTTTCCGTTTTTCCTGATTTTTTCTTGTCTTTTCTTTTTCTTGAAATCTTTTAAAATCTATCAATCGATTTTGACACGTACATATTAGCTGAATACTAATGAACGGATAAATTAGTTACCTGTATTCGTCCCCAGAGTGGATGTCTGACAATATTGATAACAGGGCTAAAACAACTCATGCCTGTATGAGTACCCATCTGATGTCGTTTCATGAAGTCAGCATGTTTGGCTCGAACTTCTTCTCCAACAGCCCGTGCCACATCATGGATCAGCTTTTGACTGTAGACCAAAAGAATAAAGAAAAAACATTTCATTGTCAATTAGTATATAATTGAAAATGGTAAAAACTAGTAGATATATACCGATATAATCTCTCTAGATAATAGTGTTCCATTTTCTTTTTTTTTTTTCATCTATCCATGAATTCTATGAGGATGACAGTGTAGTATATTTGAGTTCTGAAAAATATGCTAGAGTAAGTGAATAACATAGTTGTTGGTTGGTTGGGTTTATGGCATATCAACCTTTGTAGGTTATTTAATGCCAAATCCATTTTTATGCAAATATTCAGTTCTATTTCAAACAATTCTGTTCAGCTTAAGAACGCAGTTTCAATGTCAAAACAGTTCTATTTCAAGCAGTTAGGTTTAGCATAAGTACAGTTTAATTGTCAAAAATATTTATATTTCAAGTTATTCTGTTTAGTCAAACAGTTCTCATTCAGCCAATTCAGTTTAGTATAAGTATAGATTTTGTTTGCACACAGTTAAATGTCAAGACAGTTTTATACTAAACAATTCAATGTAGTGTAAGTACTGTTTCAATGTCAAAAACAGTTCTATTTCAAACAATTCAGTTTAGCTTAAGTACACAGTTTAATTGTCAAAAATATTTCTATTTCAAGCTATTCAGTTTAGTCAAACAGTTCTAATTCAAACCATTCAGTTTAGCATAAGTATGCAGTTTAGTTCTATTTAACCCATAGATAGGGCCCAATCAGGTGCTACCATTCCGGGTCAGAGTGGACTGAGAGCAATGGCAATGAAGGGGTGCTCTGCATTCCCCAAGCCCCAGCATCACAGGAGCCTCACCATTAGATGGTTTAGTGTTATATCAGGACATTCATTGGAGAGGGTCTTACCCCTCTGTAGAGAAGCAGTTGGTGTATTCTACAGCCCCAACCAACTGGACAATATGCAGAGTTAATGTCAAAACAGTTTTATTTCAGATAATTCAGTTTAGCATAAGTACACAGTTTAGATGCCAAAACAGTTCTATTTCAAGCAATTCATGTTCACATAGGTACACAGTTTAAATTTCAAATCAGTTCTATTTAAACAATTCAGTTTAGCATAAATATGCAGTTTAAATGCGAAATCAGTATAGTGAAGGAAGCTTAGTTGAGTTCTATTTAACTGTTTTTAGCATAAATACACAGTTTAAATGCCAAAAACAGTAAATTTAAACCACAGTTTAGTTCTATTTAACCCATAGATAGAATCCTATCAGGTGCTACCACTATGGGCCAGAGTGGACCTGGGAGCAATGGTAATGAAGGGGTACTCCGCATTCCTCAAAACTCCAGCATTACTGGAACCTCACCACCAGATTGTCTAGTGTCATATCAGGACATTCATTGGAGGGGGTCTCGCCCCTCTGCAGAGAGGCAGTTGGTGTATTCTACAGCCCCAGCCGACAGGGCAAAACATAGTTGTGATCTTAGATGAAAATTAAGAATTTTTTAATAATCTGAATAAAAAATAAGAAATTTTTTACATAAACAGTTATAAACTTCTAAACAATATTATAAATATCCCCCATGAAATTTGATATGTGATTTCTAGTCAACTTTTCAAAAACCTTTTACACAAGATACATTTTAAAGAAATTGGTCAGTAATTATTCTTTGAATGAATCTTGCCGTTTTCCAGAGAGATGGAATCATCTCATATTCTATACATTTCTCAATAAATTTACATTGCATAAAACTTTCTTTTGATGATAAGTATTTTAATCTTTTAAGATGTATTTCATCAGGTGTCAAACTTTTACTAACATTCAACTTTCTTAAAAGTAGTCTTATGTCTTTAACTCAGATTATGAATTCATCCATAGTTTTTTAACCCTCCTCATAATAACTTTCTAAATATTAATTTGGCTAAAAACAGAGATATGATAAAGAATCCAGGTTATTGTTTTATCATTTCTTATTGGGAAATAAGGACATACTTTAAGCATTGGTGTTAAGATTTATTTATTACTTGTTTGATTATGTGGCCTTCTTTATGTTTGAAATTAGGATCCTCATCATTTCCATAGTTCATTATTTCTTAACCACACTGACGAATAACATTATCCAGATTAACATATAAAATAAAATAGCCCCAAAATATAATTTCAATGGCAAAAAGTAAGTATTTACTTACATGTAACTAAACTTTATTGAATAAGATTGTTTAATTTTAACAATGCAGGAATATTTTTACCAATTTTATCTTAAATTTAAAAAACACTGATCAAAATTATTTTAACAAAATATTAAAACATTGTGCAAGTTGAAATTGTTCTGACAAGTCCTGTTTATTATATTAAGCGGATATATGTAAACAATAACAATTGTGATTCATAACCGTTTGAATTTACTTTGCTGGTGCTGGCTTCCTCGTGGCTGAGTGGTAGAATGAAACAGATCTGTCTGA
Source organism: Sepioteuthis lessoniana (assembly GCA_963585895.1). Classification (NCBI taxonomy): domain Eukaryota; kingdom Metazoa; phylum Mollusca; class Cephalopoda; order Myopsida; family Loliginidae; genus Sepioteuthis; species Sepioteuthis lessoniana. Next base: position 123,627,036 of record OY757910.1, read on the forward strand.
GGATGACTATATATATATATATATATATAGTAGTATTAATAATATAGTTTGTTATATTTATAAATAGATATATTTGATCTATCACTGATTTTGAGTACTATCTAAGTTAGGTTAACATAGATATAGTTAACAGCGCTTGATGGCAGTCAGTTTCTTACCTATGCAATCATCAGACCAAGTGTCAGTGTGTGTGTGTGTATGTATATGTGCATATATATATATATATAAAATTCTTTTTAAGATTTTTTTTTGTTGATAATTAAATTCCATTTAAAAATAGTTTAACTAGTTTTAATTAAATTCTGCATTCCCCACAGTCGCACAAGTGAAAACATTAAAGTTTAAAACATTTTTTTAGTTGAATGAAAACATAAAAACCAAGTACAAGAATCTAAAAACACTGTCAGTAGGGCTTAGAATTTAAATAGTAAATACAGCATTCAACTTAAAATGTGAATACAGTGGTTGGACTGTATGGCTTTTGAGCAGGTCTCCTTCTGGTACCAACTTAAGCTAGAACTCTTTTGATTTTCACATATTGTAACAAAACCCTAATTTGTCACTGTGGTAACTAACTTTCTCCAGGCACTAAAGAACTTCACATGGACTGTGGAAGATATTGACTCCCTCAATAAGTGTCCTGGATATGACACTAAATAATCTGATGGTGAGGTTCCAGTAATGCTGGAGCTTTGGGGAATGTGGAGTAACACTTCATTACCATCGCTCCCAGGTCCTATCTATGGGTCAAATAGAACTAAACTGTATTTATGCTGAACTGAATTGTTTGGAATAGAACTGTTTTGACATTGAAACTGAGTACTTATGCTAAACTGAATAGTTTGAAATAGTTCTTTTTATATGTATAAAAAAGGATTTGGTATATATAACCTATGATGGTTGATGTGCCATAAAACCAAACCAAACCAATTCCCATAGAATAGCCTACTATGCATAGTAGCAGGGTGTCCAAATGCAACATTCTGCTTCAGTCAAGTCTAAATTACAAGGTCAGGTATCTCCCTTTCCTTCTGTTGTTTGATATCAGCTGAATACCTGCTGCAAGCAGATAGTATTAAAGCTAATGTGCTAATTTACCTCCTGAAAAAATGCTGAAAAGAAAGACCAAGTTTGATCATGAATGGACTAAAGAATTTGGAATTAAGAAGTAGAAAAGTTGATTTTCATGTCTTCTGTACAGTATAACATTGAAATGTGGAAATTGGCAATAAAAGAAAAAAGTAGAGTTTATCAACACACCTCGACAAATAACATAAGTTCTTCTTTTCTTGTCTAAGACTCCTTTTTCTCTTTAGGAAAATTTGTAAATGGCCACCTTAGATGTGAAATATTCATAACTTATAAAATAAAAGTTAGTTTCAAAAATTTTTTAAACAAAACTGTTATAAATAATCTACGATAAAATTATCAATTAGAAAAATTGCAGTTAATAATTCTTTGAAAATACTGATTCAAAATTTTCAAAAAGATTTTCATTTGGTCAGTGTCACAAAATGTTGCAAAAGAAATAAACTCTGAATTGGATCGATTATTTTTTTTTATCATGAGTTCAAAGTCAGTAAGTTTATCTTTCATGAAAAAGAACAGACAGGAGTTAACTTATTTCATTTAAAGTAAATGGGTTAATGAGAATATCTTGACCTTAGATTGTATTTTTTTGTGAGTTCAAAGCTCGGGAAAAAAAAACGAACAATCAAAGATTTTCTTTCACAGAATAGTTGACTGACTAAAAAAAAGTGTATCAATGATAGGACAATACTTAGTTGGTTGTGCACAAGATCATTAGTAAGGAGCACCCACAGAGGATCGAGTTTATTTCATTACTCTACGCAGGAAACCTTAAAGGTTTCCTACGTAGGGTTAATGAAGGACTCTATGTAGATTATTGAGATTAATTCAGTAATAAAATTGGAGTGACTGAAATGTTTTTTCTACCCAGAAAAATATCTAAGGACTAATGAGATGGATTGTGGCCACGAAGTAAAGGAGTTCGAACTCCAGTTACGCTAGTACGTTCACTTTCAAACTTTGGGAAAGTTAATCAAGTTATAGGTTCACTAGTATCAGTGCTGTTCTTCTACAAGAGTGACTTTGGCATAAAAATAAGCCATATAGATTGATATAACATTAAACTAAAAAAACAATCAACTAGAAAAAAAGGAAAAGGTTCTCTATATTTTTATATTATTTGACATTTTTCTTTTATCTATTTATTTATTTTTGTCAAAATCCAGGTCAGTTTACAGTTGACATCAAATTCAAAAATAAAAACCAAAGTATATGCAATAATAAAAAGTTTAAAGTTAGTAAAATTAGCCTCACAAGTTTCTTTTTAAAATAATATTTGTTTTATTTTGTTAAGTTGTACAGTAGTAACAAATAAATAAACATTTTAAACTAGGAATACGCCTCTTACGTTTGTGAAGAAAAGAAAATGAATTTTTTAGTTTTAAAAAAAATATTCAAAAATTAACAGCAATGAAGAAATTAATAAGGATCGAGGTATTTTAATGAGTTAAAAAATCCCCGTTTCTGTGTTTACAAACAGTAAACATAAAAGCGAGAACTTTTAGTAAGTATTGGTATTTTTGGTCATTTGACCACTTTGTCGTAAAACGTACTTTAAAATGAAACACACGGATTTATTTTATTATTTTAATAGTAATTAGTAATTATTTAAGTTTATACTTTTCACGAATTTGAAATCTGAAAATAATAACTTATATATATATATATATATATATATATATATATATATATATATATATACACACTGTTTTTTAGTTATTTATTCATTTAGAAAACTGTAACTTACTTGAAAGCTGCAGCCAGTCCAATAGCCTGTGGAAAAGCTGTAGCGATCCCTGCATCTGCATCTCCCCTTAAACATTCGGTGTCCCATTGATAAGGTTTAATCCGAAATCGGGATATTGCTGGAGCTGGGTAGACAGATCCACCCCGGGACAATTGAAGAATAATTTCATGTACACTAAGCCGACTAACTAAATCATCAACCCGGTCATGAAACGGTATTGACGTATTTTGAAAAGGATAAAGTTTCAGATTTTCACTCTCAGAACAAATAATAGTCGGTGGCAAAAAAATGAAAATATTGTATATAATTACTAAGCCTAGAAAAGTGCTGTCAGTCATTTTCGATTCTTGTGTTTACTCGTGAAAAACGTGAGATACGTTTCAATTCAATCTTAATTATCTCCCCTTATTTCCGCTCCAGTTTCGACAACTTGACAATTTATGATTGATATTTCAGCGATCTTTAGGAATATGTCGGTAAAATAAGAGAGGTTACTCTCACATATGACTCACAGAAGATTTTTGGGTAAATTTTTACCCTTTAACCCATCCTATTTTAGCGAAAACTAAAAAAAGGAAAAGTTAACAATGCTTATTTAGGGTGGGAATGTTTTGTTTTTTTTTATAAATAAAAAAGGGGTGGAAACAATATTGGGGAGGGATTTTTCTTTTTTTAAGTCTTTTCAACTCTTAAGAAATTTTTTTAAAAATCTGTCCCCAATATTTTTTACACCCCTATAGTTTTTTTCATTTAGCGAAAAAAAAATCTCCACCTTCTCCATCTGATTTCTCTACAAAAAAAATGAAAAAATTTTAAGCGGCTACACGTCCCTTTCCCGCTATCTCTGGTCGTCAGTAATGCTTGCGGGTCCGGAAGTGGGCGATCATTTTATATTAACTTTATATAACAAAGTGATCCCCCCCCAAAAAAAAAAAACATTCTAAAATATGGGGGTTTTCTTCAAAATTTCTTCTTTGCAGATATTTTTTCTGGTTGTTGTATTCGCCAAAAGAAAAAAGTAGAATCTGATTTTTAGTTTTCGTTAAATTAGAATGGTTTACCGATTTTTTTGTTGAGTTTTAAAAAAATGAAAAGGATTTTTTTAGAATTGTGTGTAAAAGTTTCCAGCGAAATATGGCTTTATTTTAACGACATATCAACCCATCTAGGGTTATTTTATACCTAGAGGTTAGGGAATTAGGTTTGGTTTGGTTTCTTTGTTTAATTTATTTTTGTAGAGGTAATATGGGTTCTGTTTTTTGGGGGTCACCCTGCACTTATAATTTTCAAAAAGATCTGTTGGATCTGTAGGGGTAACATGTATTAATGCTTCCCCACAAGTTTAATGTTTTAGTTTAGAATTAAGGTAGAATAAGCACATGGATAAAACAAATGAATGAATAAAGCATATGAAACAAATAATGGTTGTAAAACGGTGCGGACAAAATGAACATTTAAAACAAGGCGACGTACAAAAACAAATTTATATTCTACAACAATAAAACTTACATTGATACATAAAAGAAATTACTAACTCTACTAACAAAATAATAGTGTGTATATATATATATATGTGTGTGTGTGTGTGTGTGTGTGTGTGTGTGTGTGTGTGTGTGTGTGTAACACAACTAAGCTATGAAAGAATTACAAGTTTAAAATGTCCTTTTTTATGCTTAGAAACGGGCAGTTTCTCAGAGACTGGAAAGCGTCTCATAGTCATTGTATATGAATGTCTCCGAGGCCCATCCATAGTGTTGCTTTTCTCTCCTGTTGATTCACGCTAAAGGGAGTGTGTTGCTGCTGCGAAGAAATTTGGTAAAAGAGAACAAGGGTGTTTGAAAACGACGTATTTATAGAAAATACGCGTCTTGTAGGTGGCTCAAAAACGCAGGACTTGAATTTACGCGCGGATCTAGTTTTAAACATGTCACGTGGTCCTCCTGGCCAATGGTTTCCCGAGACTGAATATGTGAGCGTCCGCCATCTTTGTGGGAACAAGTGGCATACCGCCCAAAATAATTTATAGTAGTGTAAAGTCCTATAGATCCATTGATGAGACGCAAATAGAATGGACCTGAAAGTAATGGTAATAAAGAAGTACTCCATACTTCCCAGATCTCCAGAACTGAAGCCTCATCGACGGATACAGTTTAGTATTCTAGCCAGGACACCCCTTTGGGAATGGAGGGTGTTATTCCTCTGCAAGGGATACTGTCTGTGTATTCTAAAAGACGTGATGTGACCTATGATTTCACCGGATTCCTAAACATAACAGTTTTGTCATGTTTTGAATTAAAAACAGTTTTTGTTTTTCGTTGTTGCTTTTTGGGTTTTTTGGGAGGGTGGGGGCGGGGTTGTGGGTTAGATGACTTGAAGTGGTATGTTGGCATTGTGGCTGGTTGAAAGTCACAGGCCATCAAATTAATTATCCTTTTTTTTTCTTTTTTTTTTTTTTTTGTTAGACTAATGGTAAAGAAACTTTAGGGAGAATAGAATTTGCAATATAAAGAAATTTGAAGGATAGAGAATAAGATTTGACATATAGAGAGTGACACTAAAACCAAGTTTAGTATTTAACTGGGTAATGCTGGGAGGGGGCTTTATTGTACAATATTAAACGGTAAGTTCCGCTGCTTTCTAGTTCGGATACCAATTCGAAAAGATAATATAGACAATAAAGTTTTTTAAAAATAATTTTATCCAAAAGAAACAAGAAAGAAAGGGATGGAAAAGATTAAGTGTTGCAAATTTTAGTGCAATTTGCTGGAACTTATCTGAGAAAGTGTCCGGGGAAACAAAGTTCTTTGAATTTGAGTATTTTTCTTTTCATTTTGGTTTTATCGAAATGTTTCAGAGTTCATTAAATTGTGAATCTTCTTTAAAGTTCTTTTCAGCAGAATTCTCGGTTGAATTTTCTTTCAGCCGCTTAACTTGGTAAAATTTCATCAATCGACTTTCGTTTAATTTTACTTTTATTTCTTGTGAAGCTCCTTGCTTGTTCGAGCTTACCGGCAATTTAAGAAACAAGTGACGAAACCCTTCAGCTAGCAAATTTTTCCTGCCTTCAGTTCGATCTCCGAATTTGTACTGGGGGTCCCAGTAGTAGTTCTCGACAAATAGTGGCCGGTAGCTTTTTGGTGCTGTATTACTTCTCCCTTTTCCACTCAGGCCAAATCAAGTGCCGCACTTGGTCAGCTTGATTTTTTTCTAAGAAATAAATTTTTATAATGGTTGAAGTTTTCAAATCGAGTGAGACAAGCGATTTATCGAGTAAACACTTTTGAGATAAGATTTTTTTTCTTTTCCTCTGTTTTCGCGCGCGCGCGTGTATGTGTGATAGATAGATAGATAGAATGAGAGAGAGAGAAATTTTTTTCTAAGAAATAAATTTTGATTTAAGATTTTTGTTCTTTTCCTCTGTTTTCGTGTATGTGTGTGTGTGTGAGAGAGAGAGAGATAGATAGATAGATAGATAGATAGATAGATAGATAGATAGATAGATAGATTTTTTTTCTAAGAAATAAATTTCTATAATGGTTGAAGTTTTCAAATCAAGTGAGACAAGCGATTTATCAAGTAAACACTTTTGAGATAAGATTTTTTTTTCTTTTCGTGTGTGTGAGTGTATGAGATAGATAGATAGATAGAGAGAGAGAGAGAGAGAGAGAGAGAGAGAGAGAGAGAGAGAGAGATTTTCTTCTGGATTCGTTGGTAGAAAATTCTAACTGCAAAACAGAGTTTGTGGTGGCTAATATTTTTGTTGGTAAAGTAATCTTTTTTACGAGTTTATGATCTTATCATCAGCAAATGGAAATAATAAAACACTTTTTTTTGTAGTTGCAACATAACTACTCACAACCCGTTGGTAGTTTCCAGCAAAATGATTTTTTTAATATTAGGTGTATACAAATGTTTCCTTGAATAAGTGAATTAAAAAATTGAAAATTTGATTGTCTGCAAAAGTATCTATTCTAGTAGATTTAAGTACACTATCATTGTTATGTTTTGATAAATGGAATCGGCGACCCATGTTCTAATCCTGGACGAGGCTATTTGTGATTCACTCCGGACTTATGCTCTCGAGAAAGGCATGAATCCATCACTCCAACCCTCTCCCCCAACTATTGTTAAAAACTAGGGTTGACAGTGATCCTTCGACTTGGTATGGCAATCTGTCTAAAAGAAAGAAAACTCTGAACTCAAACCAGCTGTACTCTGCGTGGCGAAGTGGGTCCTACCCACTTCGCCACGCAGAGTACACACATACGCCTTTTTATAATCCAATAAATAAATGGTGGTATTTCTACGGATCGTCTTGCTGTAAAAGCTGTAAAAGCAAAAAACGAAAAGAAAGTAAATTCCAAAAAGGTTTAATTTTTCGAATACCGTTTCCCGTTAAAAAGAGGGGGAGGCAACATTCCAAGGGAAGTTACTCTATCGTGTTTAATTTTTATAAGTTGTTTCCCTTGTAACACTAGTTGTAAATTAATATAATCTTACTGAAGCACTGGAAATAATATTTGGAATAGATCTTTTTCTTTTTTTATATATATTTTTAAATCAATTTTCAATTATTTGTTTAAAATATTTTCTATTTCTTTTAATACTTCATATAAAAATTTAAGGGAAACTATACAATTATAAAAGAAATATTATTTTTATTTATTGGGTATTAGGTCACGTCATACCAAAGACTTTAAAAATGGTACTTGATACCTCCTTGCTTACCACTCAGCATTATAAGGTACATATCAAGGGTAAAGTGGAGCAATCCCGGGAAAAGGGTAGCGCCCCTCTGCACCTCAGTGTAGTAGCTATTAAAAATGGAGCCTTCTGGTCACCCTCGACAACAGTTGCCAACTTTATTTTACTTTATTTCAAAATCAAAAATTAGGTTGTAACCTTTTATTCAAATTAATAAAAATATTTCTTCTCCAAAATGGCATCTTTATTATGCTGTTCCACTCTAAACACTCTTTCCGTTTTTGTTTTTGTTTTTAATTTTAGATCTGGTGACACACATAGCTACAACTTTTTGTTTCCAATTTTCATCTATCATTGTTCAACTGGTGATTTATTTATCGTCAAAATAATCAAACAGAGATTGAAGGAAGAATAATGAAGATTTTAAATTATATTTTATCAAGGTGAATAGACTTTTATTCTCAATGGTAGTGATTCAATAAAAGAAATTAGTGTTCTAACTTGAGTACCAAGTCGGCTAAGAAAAATAAGAATTCATTATCCATTGGCCTAATGAGTAGAGTGTTCGCCAATAATCCGGGAGACCGGGGTTCAATCCCAGGTCGAGTCATACCACAGACTCAAAAAATGGTACTTGATGCCACCTTGCTTAGCACTCAGCACTATAAGGTGAGGATCAAAAGTAAAGTGGAGCAATCCAGGGAATGGAGTGGCACCCTCCCCTACACCTTCGTGTAGTAGCTATTGAAAAGGGAACCTTCGTGTCATCCTCGACTATGGTCGCCAACTTTACTTTTTTACTTATCAAAAAGGTGTAATGGTCTCTAAGTCAGGGTGCTTCATCACATCTAAAAAACGAAATTACTCTTTCCTAGAAAAAGATCTAAGTTATTTCCCTGTTTTGCCACCAAAATCAAGTAGGTCTAGAACCATCTGTCCCCAGCCTAGAGAATAGAAATCCAGTATTTAAAAAGAACATATCTCATGTTTTTACTGCAACTCCAACTGATGAACCAAAATATAAGTTCCAAATTTCACGACTAAAAAAAATGTTTAATCCACTTGGAATTCAGGATTGACACACAAATAAGCAATTAAAAAAAAGTAAAAGGAATAACTAAAACTATTTATATACAGTGTACACATACAAAATTAATAGACACTCGAAAACATATATGTAAATTGTTATTACCAAAAATATATAAATACATAAAAAGAAAACGTCTGCATCACTCAACCTTTTATTTGTGTTTCATTGGAATAATTTTGAGATGACGCTTCTTCAGGGCCCGTGGCGCAGCGGATAGAAGCGTTGAGTCTCTACGGTTCTAGGTGAGCATTGTCAGAAGATAGCGGTTTCAATTCCTATCCAAGCCGGCCAGAGGTTTACTTGGTCAAAAACGTGGTGCGATAGACAACAACTATGGAAGGCAGTAATTACTGGGGATACTGTTACAAGACTCAGCATTCCTATCCGAGGTCGCAGTTAATCACCTGAAGAAGGCTAGAGGTGAAATTTGACCGAAACGTAGTGAAGAAGAAACAACACAAAAAAACTACCAAGATGAGGACAACAAGTCCGCAATAAATAAATAAATAAAAATTAATTCTCAGACTCTTATTTGTCTTCTGCTTGTGTATTTTATTTATAGATAATCTCGGAATTAACCTTTTATCACAGTTACCCAGAGGGGTCATCTTCATAGTCCTTACTCCCAGGTCCACTCAGACACGGAGTGGTAGAACTTGTCTGGGTTTTATTTATGGGCCAATTTGATCAGTTTAAAAATTATTCAGATTCAATAGGAATACTTGATACCGTATAACTGTAAAATATTTGTATTAAGAATATTTACTTGTAGCTAGAATTGTTTACTAAAGATTATTATTAGGTACTTGAAAACACATAACTGTGTGCAAAAATAGCTATTATTAAATAGAAATAATGAGTTAAACCATATAGTTATTTGTAATGAATAGGAATACTTGAAACCCTACAACTGTGTGTAAATTATTTGTTTTAAATAGGAATGTTTAATATCGTGTAAAGAATTTTTTTATCGTGTATGTTTTTATCGTGTAAAAAATTCTTAAGAAAAAATTAAATGTAAATATGAATGTATAATGAACGTAATTCTATAACCTCTGAACATAATATAACCCAAGACGGATTGTCATGCCATTAAATCAATCAATCAATCATAGACCTCTCAAGAGGTTCCCCACGAACTTTATATTAGTGTGTATAAAAATATTTTCATTTTTTAATCAACTTAAAGTAATTATCTAAGTTGTATGGACGTACATAGGTACGTGTGTGTGTGTGTGTGTGTGCGCCGATAGATTAGGTTTAATGGCATTTCAACCCGTCTAGGATTATTTTATCCCGCGAATTAAGGGAACTGTATTCATTGTACCTTTATATTTACATTTCTGTGTTGGAAATTCTCAAAAGGTTTTGTATACAGTTATATATATATATAATACAAATAATTTGCACACAGTTGCAAAGTTTCAAGTATTCCTATCTAATACAAATAATAATTTGCTTTCAAGTAATCATTTATATTCGATTATATTTGTTTGCACACAGTTATATGGTTCTAAGTAACCAATTATAATTCTTATTAACTCATTATAAACCTACAAAGGTTGATATGCCATAAAACCCAAACGACGACCGACCTAAATCATAACTATAAGTAATTATTCTAAATATTAACTATTAAAAATGACTTTATAATTAGTTGTAAGTAATTTACAGTTATATGACGTCAAGTATTCCTATCAAATATAAATAATCTTTTAGCATGTTTATTTGACCCATAGATAGGACCCTAACAACTACTACCACTCCAGGCCATAGTGGACCCGGAAGTAATGGCAGTGTACTACCAAGGCTTCCAGAACTGTAGCTTTACCCTCAGAGGTAGTTTAGTGCCATACTCAAGACATCTCTTTTTTTAGTGGGAGTCTTACCCTTGAGCAGAGGATACAATCTGAATATTCTAAGTGTGAGTGTGGGTGTTCACTTATGTACACGGATATTGTACTTTGTTGAAAATTGCTTGAAACGTACGGCCTCTTAAACTTTGAAAAATTGTAGTAAATACCAGAATCAACAAGAATGCAAGGAGAAGGTCGTCACCCAAATCCTTCATTTAAGCTGCCTAGATTTGACAAAGCAAGCAACAACTGATAGAAAAACCGTAGACGATGTTTGACAGATTACGTTTGAATTAGGCTTCAGAGTTTTGAGTTTTGGTGGGAAAATATCTTTTAAAAAATGAACTGGTCTTCCTAATCTCTCACTTCCTTCACAAGTTGTTCAATCTATATTTTTTATTGCCTCTCTCTCTCTGTCTCTGTCTCTCTGTCTCTCTCTCTCTCTCTCTCTCTCTCTCTCTCTCTCTCTGTCTCTCTCTCTCTCTGAATATAATATAAAATAATATAAACTTAGTCTGGCACAAAAATTAAACAAGAGATATAAAGATTATTTTAAATCAGTCTTTCAATTAGGGTGCTGTCTCTCTCGCACACACATTTCGTTCCTTTTTTTCTCTCTTCTCACATCCCACCTTTGTGTTCTGGGTATGACACTAAACTGCATCTTGTGGTGAGGCTCCAGTTCCGGAAAATGCAGAGTACTCCTTTATTTCCATTACTCCCAAATCCATTCTGACTCAGATTGTCCCTAACAGGTACTACCCCTTTATGAGTCGAATAGATCAGTTTGAAAATCATTGGTATTAGATAAAAATACTTGAAACTATATAACTACACGCAAGCATTAATGTTAGATAGGAAAACTTGAAGTCATTTAACTATACGCAAATTATTCGTCTTATGAAAAGTTACTTGAAAGTACGAGGATCATTAAATAAGTTTCCAGACTTTTTTCGTATGGCCACCTTTATTGATAGTACACACATGAAACTCTAGTCCCCTTCCAAGTAATCTCCTCCGGCTGCAATGCACTTTTTGTACCGTTACAACAACTTCTGGAAGTTCCCTTGTGTGAGCGTGTCAATGACCTTCATTACAGCCTCTTTCATCTCCTCAATTGTCTCATAGCAACGGCCTCCGAGCTTAGGGAATAACCAAAAGTCACAAGGAGCAAGGTCTGGGCTATAGGGAGGGTGAGGAACTATGTTGTGCCCATCTTGTTCAAATAGTCTGTGACAAGGATGGATTTGTGGACTGGTGGAAATGCCACTGAGCCGATTTGAAGAGTACAGGCCTCTTCCCAAGGAATCTTTTCCTGAACTCCCTTAAAACCTCAACATAGTAACCCTAACCCTTTGGCCTATCAACTCTAGTCTATTGACTTCCTTACTCCTCCCACACCTCTCATCATCCCTCACAGACTCCCTGCCTTCCTTGAATCTCTTATGCCACTCAAAAACTGATGTTCGATTCCTGCAAGATGGTCAAAAAGCATTCTGAAGCATTCCATACGTTTCTGTGGCATTTTTTCCACGTTTAAAACAGAATTTTATTGCATATCGTTCTTCTAAAGTGTCAGATTGCATTTTTGAAATTCACCAGCTGTGACAATTAGGCTTTAGTAGGGTGTATTACAATTGCTGCTGTAGTTGTTCATTTGAACCTGAAATCATAGAACTTGGTCAATCATCTCATAAGATGTATAGCAATAACATATTGAATTTTCAAGAGTCTACGACAAATTTAAATACCTGTACAAAAAGTCTGGAAACTTATTGAAGGCACCACGTATAATTGTCGACTAAAAATTATTAGTAGTAACTTGAAGATTGTGAGCAAACAAATAGAAATTGTTATATGAAACCATAAAAAATGTATATAATTTATTAGTATTGAATAGGAAAACTTGAAAGCATACAATTGTGTACAAATTGTTTGTATGTGATGAGAATACTTGATATCTTATAATTGTACGCAAACAAATGATAATTAAATAGAAATATATTAACGTTGGATACGAATCCTTGAAACTATTTAAGTTTATGCAAATTATTTGTATAAAGAATAGTTACTTGAAGCAATAATTATTATGTAATTGTGTATAAATTATTAGTATTTGATAGGAATACTTGAAACCATATAATTGTGTGCAAATTCTTAGTATTGCATAAGAATAGATGTACATATTTTTATCTTTTACATAGAGGAATTAATATTGTGAATTGAATTAACACGACCAGAAAATCCGCCAAACACCTACCCACGACATACGGGAACACTGGACAGCTGTTTCAACCTTATTAGGTCTCATCAGCAGTATATACCGCAATCTCCACCAATGGAGATCGAACTAGCGACCACAGATTGCAGTGCCGAAACTCTACAACTGAGCCACCAGTTCATATCACATACAAATGACGCCAAATCAACCAGTCATCGTAATTGCACGGCCAAATAACCTAAATGTATTAGAATAATGTATCATAAAACTATCAAAAAATGTGCAATTAAAAAAATAAATCGGAAAATTGATAATATAGTTATGCAAGTAAACAGTTTCACAAAAATTAAATTTTAGCATTAAATAGTCAATAAAGAGTTGATTTGACGTTAAGTAATGTGACGGGGAAATTGACTAAAATCCCAAAATGGGACTTTATTTTCGCACGTGTGAAGACGGGGCAGGTTGGCACTTGATCCCCTACAGAAATAAGTCCTGTTCAGAGTTCTTTTCTCAGGCAGATAAGAACTGGCATATTACGTGAGGGAATAATTTAGGGCCAGACTGGCCACCGCTGGCAAAGGGGTCCAAAATTTCACACTATCACACACCCACCAGGCCACTAAACTTCTTTCCCTTAGATAATTGAAGAATACGGGCCTATAGGTCTTAGTTGTAATAATATTAATATTGCTATGGTCGGCAACTCCGGTTTCCCGTTTGATACTTTAGGAATTAATAGGAAAGTTCTAAGCAAGATAATGTAAGGCGAATAGAAGCTGAAAGGAAAGCATGGAATAATAACATAGACCACATGGTAAAATGAAAACACATAGGTTCTTTACTACGGTTATATACATATATATGTTCAAAGTGTCAAAAATATATAATAGGATAGTCCATGAATATAACTGGCTTTTCCTGGCTTTTATCCTTTTTCAAATTGAGAGAGAGAGAGTGGTAAACAAAATTTGGGTGTAACGGAAAAATGTCCCAAAGTTACTTATCTTATTTTTTTGACGGGGTTCCACTGGAGAATTTCTCTTCTTTCACGGGCTAATAGACTTTGTACTGTTTTTAATGCTGGCTTGAGAGACTCAGGTCTCTCATGTCTCAGTCTTTTGTCTTTAGCCCGGAGTGAAATGGCTATCGTCCGTCTGCCACGGGACTTGCTCAAAAACTCCCTTTTTTTGTATTTACTTCCGTTGAGGGGAAGGGAACCCCACTTCCGTTTGGGGTCCCCCCACCAATCATTTGGCTTCATTTTCTCTTTCCCCTTCCGATGTCCGGCGACCCAAGGTCACTTAGGTGCAAACATCTGTGTGACCCACATTCATTTCTAACGGTCACTTTTTGACTGCTAGATAATTTTAGTTCAACGGGGGGAGAGTATCATTCCCACCTCCTCGTCTCCGTGAGCCATCACGTGACAGTAAATAAAATTGTACCTTCTTTCTAGCTTTTTTTTTCCATTTTCTCTCTCTGTTTTATCTAATTTGCCATCATCTTTTCACTCCCAGTCAAATTTCATTCTCAGTTTAACCATTAAAACAACATACTCAGTGTACAATTTTGCATGTCCAAAATCTATTTTAAAGATTGTCATGAAAGGGTCAAACCCTTACGCACATACACACACACACACACACACACACACACTTTATATCTGTCTGTCTATTTTTATTTATTTTCTGTTCCTTTCTTCCTGTTCTTACTTCTTTCTCAGAATTGTTGTTGGAAGGAAAATCTCTACTAGACCCATCTCTAAGATTTGACCTTCATTTAAATCCGTTGAATATTTTTTTTTCCTTCAGGATCAATCTATGTCTGTAAAACTTGATAAGGCAATTTTTTCTACCCTTTCAGGTCTGTTTTCCTAACTTTGTCTTTCGTCAAGGACAAAGTTCAAAGCAACAGGTATCAGCATCATTTCTTTTGTAAAAGTTATTTCCTCCGACTCATCCGCCCAGGCAGTAAAGATTAGAAAGAAAAGTACACGAACGGATCCCAACTGATAGAAATATACACATATTGTTCAATGAACAAGTAGTATATGGAAGAGGACAAAAGTGGAATAAAGCTTACTTCTTGCGGGAAAGTAAAATACTTACGTGGCCTTACCGTTCCCTGTCAGGGTCCGAGATACGTTACACCAGTTCAAAGAATAGAGGTAAAAGTGATCAAGAATTGGTTTATAGAACTATTACATGACACCCAGCAAGATACCAAACCAATAGGCCCATTCTCTAAGGGAGATAATTATTTGTTGTCTCCCTACAGGAGGTTATTTGGAATTTATAAAGTTCTCGATAGAAAAGACACTAACGTTTGTGACCGAGGAATCTGCATTTTTTTGTATGTCCTTCTTTTCATACTTTATTAGCCGAAATCCTCATACCAGTCAATTTAAAACACTGAAGGTTTCTTTTCGATTTCTTCCTTCCTATTTGGTTATTTTGATTCTAATTTTGTTTATTTTGGGTCCCCACCCCAACTAATTAAAGTTGTGTTATTTTTCATTTAACTTCTTGCCACAAGAATAAAATCTGGCCCGCCAACAAAGCTTAGATTACGCTGACTGATACTTCACTCTCATCACAACAGAAGTTATGAACAGAAGAAGTTAGAAACGATTAAACGAACAGAAAAAAAAACACCGTTTCTTGTAAAAAAATTTTCAAAAAATAAAACAGAAAAATAGCCTGACTTAAAACAAACATATAAAACGTCTTCAAAATCAAAATGCTCACACCCTAAAGGAGACGATTAGATTATGCTGACTGTATCTCCGGAAGAGGCATAAGACCCTCTTTCTTCCCGCCAAGAGAATGGTCTTGGATACGATATAAAAATGCATCTGATGGTGAGGCTCTAGTTCTGGGGATCAGGCAAGTGTAGTGTACGCCATCATCATTATTATTATTCCCACGTTATTATTGTTATTCCCAAGAGAATGGTCTGGGATACGATATAAAAATGCATCTGATGGTGAGGCTCTAGTTCTGGGGATCAGGCAAGTGTAGTGTACGCCATCATTATTATTATTATTCCCACGTTCACTCACACCCGGGGTGGTAGTACCTGTTTGGGTCCCATCTACGGAAAAATAAATTTGTTGGAAAATTATCAGTATTAAATAGGAATACTTGAAACCATACAACTTCGCGCAAATCATAAGTGCAAGAAAGGATTACTTGATATCTTGATAACTGTGCGAACAAATGATTATAAACAAATAAAAAAAGGGAGTCTTTTTGTAAATGCAATGGAATATTGAAAAATACTGTTATGATTATAAACAATTATAGATTAATTCAATTTTGGTGCTGAATAACTAATAAAGAGTTGATTTGAGAGTTACCACGAGAAAAAAAAATGAATCAACACAAATCCCACCTGAGCTACTTATTTCAGAAATTAAACAAATTTTTTCTTTCAAGCAAACCAAACCAAACAGATGACGATTTATCTCATTATATCAGTTTTAGCTTAAATTATATATATTTGATAGTTTTGGTTTGGTGCGGTTTCTTTGTTTAATGGCATATCAACCTTCAAAGGTTATTTAATACCAAGGTCATTCTTCTCGAAGAACAGTAGTGGTACTATCTCATCCATAATATAACTTTCCCCAGTGTATTTGTTCGAAAGTGAACGCGACTAGAATTCGAACTCACTTACCACGATTCCACAATCCAGCACTTTAATCATTACACCACGAGGACATCGCTGTGAATTTTTTTTTATATGTTCTAATTTTTAGAGGTTTACTGCCGATTAGCTGAAAGGTTTAAAGTCAACGTGATGTAATTTTTTATGACATATTAACCTTTGGAGGTGCCAGTGGTGTAATGGTTATCGTCGCAGGAAATGGACACGGCGACACGAGTTCAAATCCTGGACTGATTGCATTTCACATAGCACTAATACCCTTGGGAAAGGTATGAATCCAATTATTCTCCCTCCAGCTATAGGTAAATAGTAGGGCAGACTAGGTTCTTCAGCCTTGGTGAGGCAACTAATCTAGGAGAAGGAAAACTCTGAATTCAAACCTGTTAAACTCCGCTTAAAAGTTGACCTTGTGTCATATCCTGCCCGAGCGGAGGGGTTGGTAAATAGGATTAACCTTCGTGGCTCATTTAATACCAAAGCCATCCTTATAGAGGGACAGTAGTAGTAGTACTGTTTAACCTATTGCTGAGGGATAAGAGGTTTCATGCCTTTCCAAAAGGTATTAGTCCAAAAGGGGACGTAATAGAGTGAATGGAGTTCGAACTCGCCTACTTCGAGGTTACAATTCAGTATGTCAACCACTTTGCTACGGAGACTCCGCCACCCGGTGATGTAATTAAATATTCCTCTAATTAAAATCTTAAAAGAAAATCCCATCAATATTGAAAGAGGAACAAAAATTGCTTCATAAATATCATGGGTATTGTTATTTTCTTTTTCTTTCATATCATGCCTTTTTTCCCATTTTTTAAGGGTGGGGGCTAATTTTTTAACTGAAATGACCCAACAAAATTTTAAAATACCGAAATATACTACTGAACAATCATCAGAAACCTTCAAAATTGAACAAATAAAAAAAGGGAAAAATTCTGACACTGACCAATATCCTCCGAAGTGAGTCATTTTTAAGAGTTTTTTGAAGTCTACCATTGCTATTGCAATTAAATTATTTTTCGTATATTAATTAAATATATTCTATAAATAGTGACTAAACATCAAAATTATTGATCGTCTTCTTTTACTGGGTCATTTTTTGGAAAAACTGCTGGGAATGTTCTTTTATAGAAAAGAGTAAGTTGAATATTTTGAACATGGAGAAAATTCATCCACATCACAGAAATTGTTCGAGTCATTGAAGCTCATCTTCATTTTCCACCCTGTTGACGAGACTTACAATACACTGACTGTATTCCCTGCAAATTGGTAACCACCCACACTATAAAAAAAAATGGGAGCCCTGGTTATGACTCTTGTGGGGTAAGTTTGGCTGGATATTTTGCTCCTACAATTTATGTCCGCTCATTATTGAAAAGCAAACGATGTAAACGACGCGGAAAAAAGAACATTAAAAAAAAAGCAATAAAAACAAAAATAAATTTATATAACAAGTACTTAAAATGAAACATTAAAAAACATTACGAATATTCTAATATAGCTTGTTAAATATTCTTCTGTGTGTGTAACTAACACGAATTTTATGATGAAAGAATTAATATTAAAAGTGTCTTGTAGACTATCAATGTATTTTGGAAGACGAGTTTTCTCCTATTCGTTTGTCTCTTTCGGGATTTGACGAAATGTCTGAGGCTGTGCGCGAGACTGGAACAAGTCCAGCCGAAAAGGCAGAAAAGGAAAGAAAAAAGTCGCAGAGTATATACGCACCTATGTTGCGTGTATTGAGCTGTGTGTCTCTAGCTGGCAAAGCCAAACTGTCTCTAGAAGTCAAAATGGAAGAGAGTGAGGGAGAGAGAGAGAGTGCTGTCTCTGGAAGTCAAAATGTAAGAGAGTGAGGGAGAGAGAGAGAGTGCTG
Source organism: Sepioteuthis lessoniana (assembly GCA_963585895.1). Classification (NCBI taxonomy): domain Eukaryota; kingdom Metazoa; phylum Mollusca; class Cephalopoda; order Myopsida; family Loliginidae; genus Sepioteuthis; species Sepioteuthis lessoniana. The sequence goes on from OY757910.1 coordinate 123,645,285, forward strand.
TCTCTAGAAGTCAAAATGGAAGAGAGAGTGAGTTATTGTAAGTCGTGAGTATATATGGCTAATCCTTGTCATGTGATCGGCTCCAAACGCGCAAGATAAAATCAAAGGTGCGGACGTAGTTGAAAACATAAATCACGTGAATTCCCTGACCCATAGGTTCTCGAGACTAATTAGTTTACCGAGTCCGCCATCTTTGTTTCGGGAACAAGTGAATCAGTATCCCATTTTCTAGAACTCTCCTGCACCATGGCCATTTTAAAAATATAGGAGTGTAAATCCTATACTCTAAACTGCATCTGATGGTGGGGATCGAACTCTAGAAAGTATAGAGTACTCCTTCATAGCCTTTACTCTCAGGTAAACTCTGATCCAGAATGGTTGTACCCATTAGGTTCCGAAATCAATCTGTTTAAAAATCATCCATCATCGATAGGAATACTTGATGCCATATAACTGTAAACTATTTATATTAAGAATAGTTACTTGAAACTATAATTGTTTACTAAGAACTATTATCATCAGTTACTTAAAACCATCTTTAACCGGACATTGGCAAGATGGTTAGAGTGTTCACCAATGGTCCAGGAGACCGGGGTTCAATCCCAGGTCGAGTCATACCAAAAACTTTAAAAATAGTACTTGATGCCTCCTTGTTTAACACTCAGCAATATAAGGTAGGGATCAAGGGTAAAGTGGAGTAATTCAGGGAAAGGAGTAGCGCCCTCCACTACACATCGGTGTAGTAGCTTTTGAAAAGGGGGCTTTCGGGTGACCCTCGACTAAGGTCGCCAACTTTATTACTTTAGTTAAAACCAAATAAATGTGTGAAAACAAATGACTATTATTAAACAGAAGTAGTTACAAGAAACAATATAATTGCTAGTATTTGATAGGAATACTTGAAACCATACAATTGTGTGTAAATTAAAAAGATCAGATAGGAATATTTGATATATAATTCTCAAGAAGCAACCCAGACGTCTTAACATGACATTTAAATCAATCGATCTTCAGAAACAACTACACCAAAAATGTAAATAAAAACGTACAATGAAAACGATTCCACAATCTCTATACATAAAATAACCCTTGGCAGGTTGGCATGCTGTTAAGAGCAATTCTTCTTCGTATTCCCGATGTTAACTCCTGATGAAGGCTGAAACATTGTGTTAAATCCGAAAAAGAAAAGGAATTGTGCAAAATATTTCTAGAATAAATACATTGGTATTACTCGATTGGCGAGTTCATTGTTGATGAGTTCTAATTACAAAGGGGTGTCCAGCTACCGTGACTTCGTCTCATGTACAAATGAACTTTGTAAGTATTTTTAGCTTTGCCTAGATAGTTGTATATTTCCTGTTGGTGTCTCAACCCAGATAAAGTTAGGATTTCGAAATTTGTTTTTCCTAGTTGACAAGTCATTCTCACTTAGGAGATTGGTGCAAGATAACATTACTATATCTATTTGTTTGCTATACAATACTATATAAGTACATTAGTGTTGAACAGAATTTATCCACAATGTCTGATGCGAATACAGTAGTAATAGTCATTGTATATTCTCGTCTATTACACTTATATCGATTATAAAGCCATAAAAATGTTATACGTGAAAATAATAAAACTCGACAAAGCCAGTTTACGAAAAAGGAATAGAAACGTTTACCATGAATTATTAGAACATGAAGGTGTTATGATCGAGTATTTCCCCCTTCACGACATTTTTCTGGCAAATGACGGTTATTTGATTATGTTTATCACATGTCTGAGGTTATACTGGGTTACATTGTATCAGAAGCAAAGAACGATTCCTGACCCATTATTATCAAACACCAAAGTAACATGTCACAAATTGTACTGGGTTACATTGAATCCAAAACATAGTACGATTCCTGACCAAATATTATCAAACACCAAGGTAACATGTCCCAGGTTGTACTAGGTTACATTATATCAGAAGCAAGAAAAGATTCCTGGCCCGATATTATCAAAGATCAAAGTAACATGTCACAGGTTGTACTGGGTTACATTATATCAGAAGAAAGGAATGATTCCTGACCCAATATCATCAAACACAGTCTCTTGACTAAAGAGTTCCAACTGTCCTGGCGTTTAACTATAGCCGTGGAGAATATATAATAATTGCTTTCCTAAGGCCTTATTGAAAAGTGAGTGTCCCAGGTAGAATTTGAACTTAGTTCGCCGATTGCCTTTTCCTTGATCCCAACCGTTAAACCAGAGCTTCTCAAACTTTTCCCTTGAAAACTAAATAACCAAATTTAATTTCCATTCACTCCCAAATCAATTAATTGAAAATTGCCATATTCTTACAGTGCCATGATGAGGAGGGTGGATTATTAAATGTTTTCTATTTCTAGATTAATTTTTTTACAAAATAGAAAAAGTTATAATAAATGGAATATTAAATAATTTGATAATACCCACACCAACAAGTACTGGACAATACTGTAACTGACTTTAAAAATGAAGATCCAGATCTCTTCGGACAGAACGGGTTTTTTTGTTAATTATGATTCGATTTTAATTTCATTCATTATAAATCTGTTACTATGGATGAAAATTAAAATTTCTGGCATTGTATTTTAATTTTATGTTTTCTTTTATTTTTTTAAATTCTTCTAATCAAATAGCTTTCTTTCTTTTTCTCTTAAGATAACTTATAACATACAATGAAGAGGGATATTTTAAAATTCAGTATTTTATAAAATAATTTGTTTGAAATATCATTTTTATCATTAAGGGTTTTCGAACTATTGTCTTCATCTTTAATGTTATTTCCACAACGTTTCGGTCGATATGTCCGGCGGCCTTCTTGAGGGGTTTTTCGAACTTGGGAACCTTCACGGAACTTCGAACTACGTCCTTTATTGAATCCACAGCAGTCGCCTGTTCTGATTCCGTTAGCCATAACCGGATACAAGTGTTAAGTATTCCTGTAGTGTTACTCGCCTGCAGTCAGGATTTAACCTGCAACCTCCAGATGGCTGTCTCCTTAGAAACTTAGGGAACCAACGCCTGTAACCGTTACGCTATGTGTCCTGCTGGACAATAGTCCGAAAACCCTTAATGATAAAAATCATCAAGCTTCGTCTCAGAAATTTAAACAACTGAAATATCATTGTTTTTAAATATTTTCTTTCGTGAAAATATAATATGCGCGCTTAAATACTACACCAACAACAATAAACAGGGTTTTACACCAAGTGGAACAAACAACGAATATGTATGAGTTCAAAAAGAGTTCAAGGTTCAGATAGGTGGTAGGGTTTTGTAAGGTTTGTAAGGTTTAGTTGTAAGGTTGTTATAAGGTAAAGTTATAAGGTAAAGGTATAAGGTAAGGTAAGGTTTGCAGATAAAATGCCTGCTGGAACTTAGCTGTATGTCCTGTTCCTTTTAACTCAGCACGTGCGTTCGTCGCTCTTGGCTTCTGGCTGGTGGAAGGTACCAAATACGTTTGCCGTCAAGGGCTGCTACGAATGGACCTGTTGCTAACAGCGGTGGGAGTGGAAAAAAGAGAAAGAATCTCCAGTTGAAGCTCTTTTTTATTGTGGACACCACGTGACCCCAAGGGGCTGCAGATATTCGGTGAAACAGGATCACCAGTTCCTTAACAAATTTTCTACAAATCAAAAATAGGCCAAGTTTTGAAAAATTTAACATTTCAGGCGTTGTATTCAAATTTTACTTTTTCCTTTTTTTTCTTTCGATTTTAAATCTATATTTTTATTCTTATAATTAAATAATCCTTTTTTTAAGACATCTAATAATGTATTATAAAAAAGGATATTTTAGAATTCAGTATTTTTATAAAATTGTTCGTTTGAAATATTATTTATTTTACATGTTTTCTTCCGGGAAAATAGGATTATTTGCGTAGTTAACGAAATTTTGTTCACACTCAAAGATCTATGTAGACCACTTTGAGAAGCCATGCGTGAAACAATCTTCACTTTTAATCAAAAATTGGCCAAGTTTTAAAATAATACAAACGTGTACAAATACAGGAATTGTAGACTTAGGCGTCGCGCTTGGATTTGGACATAGCAAATAAAAAGTTTTTTTAAGTCAGAAAAAAAACACAACTTCATTGTGCCGGTGAAAATATACAGTTTAATGTACAAATTTTACAAGCATTCAAAAAGTTAAATAAAACATTTATTTACAAAACAGACACGTTGAAATGAATTCTTACGCTGGTAGTTATTTGCCCAACATGATATGGTATAAGACAAGGGATTTTTGTTTTTATTTAAAGGAGATTTTTTTCTATGATTTCTTTAATTCCTCGCAATGAATATCAAACATCAGAACCTATTCTGATTCTTCTTTTTAAACGCAGGGGATGTCTGAATGGCAGATATGCAGTATCTGGACGGCGAATGATTCGAAGAATAACGTCAGCAGGACTATTTTATAAGACCATTTTTTGTGGGTGGGGTGCTGTTGTCTCTCTATATAAGTACATAATCAAAAGTAAAAAGTATACTTTCATCTCTTCATTTGTTTATAATATTTACACACTGAAAAATAGTTACACATTTATTGAAAAATTAGCATAGTTTTCGTAAAAAACAACGGAATTATTCACGAATGTTTTTTCCCCCTGACAACTATATTTAGGATCAGAGTGTAGTATCTGCACTGATAGGGTTATTATAAAAAATATAAAATATTCAAATGAAAAAAGTTATTATTTCGAAATGTTTAACATTTTATACATCCCCCAAAATAAATATGAAATAAGAAAAACCAGGCTTTATATATTTGCGCGCGCATGCGTGTGTGAGAGAGAGTAAACAAATCATTTTAAAACATTTTTCTTAAATCAAGAAAGTGTTCATATATTGACCATCTGAACAAGATAAAATATAAAATAAATTTTAATCTCCCCTCCCTATGTCGTCTTCATTACTAAAAGTTTCATGTGTTTGAAACTGGTTTTGGTTTAGTTGGGGTTTATGGCATATCAACCTTTGTAGGTTATTCAACGCCAAATCCATATTCATGAAAATAGTTCTATTTCAAACAATTCAGTTTAGCATGAGTACACAGTTTAATTGTCAAAAACGTTTCTATTTAAAGCTATTCAGTTTATTCAAACAGTTCTAATTCAGCTAATTCAGTTTAGTATAAGTACAGATTTTGTTTACACGCAGTTAAATGCCAAAACAGTTCTATATTAAACAATTCAGTTTAGTATAAGTACAGTTTCAATGTCAAAAACAGTTCTAATTCAAACAATTCAGATTAGCATGAGTATGCTGTTAGTTCTATTTAACCCATAGAGAGGGCCCTATCAAGTGCTACCATTCCGGGCCAGAGTGGACCTGGGAGCAATGGTAATGAAGGGGTGCTCTGCATTCCCCAAAGCTCTAGCATCAAATCGTTTAGAGTCATAAACAGGAAACTCATTGGCGGGGGGTCTTACCCCTCTGCAGAGATGCAGACGGTGTATTATACAGCCCCAGCCGATTGGGCAAATTTGAAACAGCATTAAATTTTCAGTAAGAAAAGCGACATAACTATAACAACTGTGTGTGTGTATATATATATATATATATATATATATATATATATATATATTCGGGTAAGATATGAAGTTTAATCAGACAGATATGTTGTAAAAAGAAGAAAACAGAAAGAAAAATACATATAAATGGATGAGAAAATCCATAACTAAATATTAGATAATTTAATTCATATTAGTCGAAACGCATTCATGAACGTTAACTAAGATATGAAATTACGAAAATTTCAGGTAGAAGGTATTTTAGGTCATCTTCAATGAGGGAATTTTGAATTTAAAATAATAATTTGAACGATACAGGAATTTTTAACTTTTATGTATATATCCCTATATGTATAAAAAGCTCTTTCATCGATATTGAGCGCTAATAATACCGCAAAATTTGGTCCACCATTAACTTACCAAGGGACCTAATGATAACTATAAACCATTACTATATGTATTGTAAGGTTTTTGTTTCGATGGGATACAAAGCCGAATGAATGAAGCATCCAATGAGACTCGAACTCACTCGTGGCAGTTTGCAAGTCTAGCTTGCTGACCATTACACCACCAGAGGCGCCCGCCATTCCTCTCTATAGATATCTTTTCAAAATAGTATTTTAAATGGCCGCTAAGCGGTGCGGTGTCACCAAAGTAACATTATAAAACACTGGACAAAGTCAAAACTCTCTCTCTCTCTCTCTCTCTCTCTCTCTCTCTCTCTCTCTCTCTCTCTCTCTCTCTCTAATTTCCTGCCTCGACAACCAGAAAATACGTATAAGTGTGACCGTCTCCCCCAAAAGTGGGGGGGACTCTCATCTCATCAAACCTCATGTCGTACCACATATGGTACCATGCTTTGACGTAAGTCTTCATACAACAACTTTCATTCGATAAAGGGTTCCTCAACAACTAGATTGGACTCTCCCTCCATAATGTACTCTTTGTATTTCGTATAACTCCTGTATTCATAATTGTCAATTCAACATGAATTGTTTTATATTGTTCGGTACGAGGAAATATTAACCATGATACAATTTCTCTTCTACAGGTGCCCGAACTGTGTTCCACATTCTCTAATAATAATAGTGCTGGTGCATTTTGGTACTCAGATATGACAAATAAATGAAGACCAACCTTTAAGTCGTCGATATCAAAACCTACTCGATCATACCCTCCCCATATATATATATATAGTAAGTGAAAGTAAATATGGATTAAAATCCGACAGTATGAAATACCAAATACAATTTTACACGACATTTAACATGGATGAATTCAAAACGATCTATATATATGAAAATTATCGTTGCGTATCTCCTAATAAACGGGAGGTTTTGTCTCGTTTCTTTGGGAAATCCAACATTTTCAACTATGTTTCCACGTGCCAAACAAGTTCTTATGACTTTTGAATTATGAACGCTACGTGCGCGTTTATGTATCTTTTCGTTGTATATTTCTCATTTGCTCCTGTCATCTCAGCAAGCATCCATCGTTATGTGAACTATTCTGATATCAAATTCCTGATGATGGTTACTGAAACCGAAACGTTAACGTCGACTTTAATAATAATAAATTCACCTATTTGGATTATGTTTTTCTGCTACCTTCAGATATATATATATATATATATATATATATATATATATATATATAATTAACTTAAATCGCGAGTCGGAAATCTCCTACAAAGTTTCACCTTAACGGATCATCAGGAAGTCTAATAGGGTCGGTATTAATTTTATAATTGGCTCCACTCGTGTTGAGCACTCTTGTAATTGTAGCATTGCAGTGTTTACGGAAGGTTTTAGTTTTCTTTTGACCAACTGACTGCATATCCCTTGATTTTTGTCAAGGGGTCTGACGAGGTTGGCCTTTTCTTTCTTTTTGACCTATAATATTTTTTCTTTTTCCCCCGGGCGGTGATTCGAGATATTTTTATCTCTTGTTCCTGGCGGGTTTTTTTTTTCTTTTTTTCTGGTACCGTGAATACTGGTAGATGTTAGATTAGTAAATATATATAAATATATATATATATATATATATAAGTTTTTTATATCAGTTTTTTAATGTTAATTATATATATATATAAAGTAAAGTTGGCGACCGTAGTCGAGAGTGACCTGAAAGTTCCCTTCTCAATAGCGACTACACCGCGGTACTACTCTTTTCCTGGGATTGTTCCACTTTACCCTTGATACGTACCTTATAATTTTGAGTGTTAAGCAAGGAGTTATCAAGTCCCACTTTTTGAGTCTTTAGTATGATTCAACCTGGGATTGAACCGCGGTCTTCCGGACCATTGGCGAACACTCTACCCACTAGACCAATGGGATTTCCACCATAATGAATCGGAGCTTTACTGGGTCTCATCGCTAAACAAAACTTCTTTTAGTTTATCGCCAATTTATCGATAAGCTTAAAGCATTTTTACTAGGATTATTATTAATTTTTCCTAGTATTTTCTTAATCATTTCGATTTTAGTTTTCTCTGACTTCAAAAACATTATAAGATCTATTTTCTGCGGTAGAGATATAGAGGAGAAAACTCCCTCAAAGTTTTAGATTCTCTCTCTCTCTCTCTCTCTCTCTCTCTCTCTCTCTCTCTCTCTCTCTCTTTCGTTAATTTCTATCACTATCATCATCATCATCATGTCGTGCCGCTAGCACGAATATCCCTGACCCTCTCTCGCCACTTTTCCCAATCGTTCATCGCCTCTGGCCGGACTTCTGGGCTACATCCCGTATCCTAACATAGCTGCTGTATGTATGTTCTAGCTGTTCGTCCTGCTTTAGCTCGGCCATATGTGGGGGGGTCCATAGGAGTACTCCTATGTACCCCCGCATATGCCCATATGTCTATCATTATAAGCTGCCTTTATTGTGAATTGTTACCATCTATTAATAAGCAAATATTTTCTTCTTCATATATAACATCTAATTTACCAGTTTATAGTTTAAAAGATAGTGTTTTTTCTAATTAATCTATTTTGGGCAACTCACGTGATATAATGGTTTACAAGCTAGATTATCTGGCCATTATTAGTGAGATCCGGGAGACCTGGTTTCAATCCCAGTTCGCGTCATACCAAAAACTTTAAAAATGGTACTTGATACCTCCTTGCTTAATACTCAGCAATATAAGGTACGTTTCGAGGGTAAAGTGGAGCAATCCAGGGAAAGGAGTAGCGCCCTTCCCTACACTTCAGCGTAGTAGCTATTGAAAAGGGAACCTTATGATCGCCCTCGACTACGGTCGCCAAATTATTAGTGAGTTCAGTTCTCATTGGGTGCCCTACACTACTGCACTTGTGCCACTACTAAGCTTAATAAATAACTACATTCACTTTTTTTCATAAAATTATTTTACTTTGTTTTCATCAATAGAGAAGAAAATATGTTCAGGATTACTGTTTAACAAATTGTAAATCATTATCCTAATTTATATGATTTTGTTCAAAATAAGCCCTGGAGACAACACCCCACTATACGGCCACCTACCTCCCATCACGAAAACTATACAAGTTAGACGAACCAGATATGCAGGACACTGCTGGAGAAGCAGAGACGAGCTCATAAGCGATGTTCTCCTATGGACCCCCTCATATGGTCAAGCAAAAGCAGGACGACCAGCTCGAACCTACATACAGCAGCTCTGTGAGGATACGGAATGTAGCCCTGAGGACCTACCAGGAGTGATGAAAGATGGAGAGGAATGGCGAGAGAGGGTCAAGGATATCCGTGCTAGCGGCACGACATGATGATGATGATATGATTTTAACAGAAGTTTTTATAAAGACTATTCGTCCTTTTTTAAATTAAGAGTCACTATTTTAGTAATAAAGACGACACATAATTATGTCTCGATAGAAAAAGCAATTAATTTTATAGTGATTGTCTAAAGATGTGTGTGTGTGTGTGTGTGTGTGTGTGTGTGTGTGTGTGTGTGTGTGTGTGTGTGAAAAACGTTCCTTCATTATTATCTTTCAAATCTAGTGAATTGATGCTCGAAAGGAAACTGTTTATTATTGATTTGTTCAGTGATTGACTTACCGGTTAGTTAAATAGGATATAGCTTTGAGACATACAACAATAGGGCGTCATCTTTTTAAATCATTAGTTTTTATTCTTTAACACCAAATCATTCAAATGAGTGTGTGTGAATCTATATATATATATATATATATATATATATATATATATATATATATATATATATATATAGTAGTTTTACACTTTTTTACCCGAATTCTTTTAGAGAAGGGTCACAAATTTCATATTGGTTAGGGTCTGTTGCTAGTTTTTAATTTTAAAAAAAACGATTCAAACTTTTCATTCACTAAATATAGTAAATTTAATACAACTAAGAAAATCGTATATAAATAATTTTTCTCTATTTACGCAATTACTTTCTGTTTGATCTTATTTCTTTTTAAATTAACAAATAACCATTAAATTTCGGTATTGAATACCTGGGAATATTGCTCCTCATCAATTACTGATATAAATAATAGGATTTATGTTTGCTTTATATTCAAATAAAGCAAGCGAAACAAAAAAGCTGCATAGATATATTTTGTTTTAAGTCAAGCAAATATTAAATAAAATTCACTTGGTTTCAAATGCATAGCCAGAAGACATCTTAAATTTACTTATAAGTTATGAAAATAAAATTAGATAATATAAATATTATAGAAGTAAATTACGTCCATTACAACTTCTGTTGGAACTCCCAAAATTATTAAATCATGAAAATTAAAACATGGGTTTATATATCACGATATCAAATCAACTCCACCATAAGCAATTCCTTGAATTCTTAATATTTTGATACTGTTGTCGCAAATCCAACTTATCCAATATTATTAAAGTATATTTCGTTAAGGTAAACATCACAGTTTTGATGTCGAGAAACATTCAATCAAGTAAAATATATTACATCACAGTCATATATTCGCTATAAATGGAATTCTTCATTATTAGAAACAGAAAAGCTTAAATCAGACACATTAGTATATGCGTCATGGACTATTTATAGTGTAAAAAGTTGTTTCCAAGCAGCATAAAGTGCATATCTTTTTTTTTCTTTTTAATATTTCTTTTCCTTTTATGGAACAGAATTATATCTTTGATATTATCTGATTTTTTAAAAAACTTTCCTGATGTTATGAAAAGTCGTTCTAATAAAAAGACTATTGCTACCAACGAGTAGCGGATAATATTCAAGGCTGTCAATCATTTTATGACTTGAGACAAAAATCAATAGTTTATTTTTCTTGTCCAAATTTGATATTCTCATTTAAAATATTCAATCAATTTTCATTCTCTCTGCTCTTGTCTCTCTTGGAGTCGGTTTCATAATTATTGCAATTCAGTTTTGTGTGAGTAAGAAGTTATACAGGGAATATTTCTTTCAATCCAATGAAATTCAAACAACACATTAATTTTTTAAATCCTTTGCTTTCTTTTTCCCTTTTCTTTTTCATATACACCGATATAAGCGAGTATTCTGTAATTTATATAAGTTAATAACTTAACTATATCGCCACCAGTGGTAATAATCGATGTTGTGTCGAATCCAGTCCAGATAGTTTTGTACACGCGTAAATACATTGGGAAATCCTTTCGCTGAGCAGTTGTTTATAAGCCATGACATGACGCCTCCAAGATAGTAAGTACCATTTACTTCACACATTAATGGACCGCCAGAATCCCCCTGAAAGAAAAAACAAAACAATTTATTCAATTCAGTTTCTACTTAACCAAAAAAAAAAAAAGACAAATGGACAAATATATTTCAAAGTTATAATTTAAAAAAATCTTGTAGCAGAAAGAACTTCGTATTTTTGTTTGGCGCGTAATTTAATTTGACCGTTAGGGTCGACGCATATTTTCACCCAATGAGGATGACTTATCCTATTCATCCCGGACCCTTTTTCGGGGCAGCACCAAATTGGGGAAAGCCCACCAAACACTCTCTTCCTCAGAACTTTTTCGAAAAGGACAGACGTACTTACTGTCTGCTCCTTTCATAGCAGCAGCATCATGACACCATGAGGAAAGCCATCTAATTTATGGACCTCTTGAGTCTATTCTCTAAGACCAAGGGTTCCCAGTTGAATATTAGATGTGTTCAATCTGCCACACACAGGAACACCTTTAAGTCGCCTCCAATTTTGGCTATGTCCACTGCGACGCAATATAATCCGCTCAGACATCCAGCTACTTCATCCCTGGGCAACATTTTCCGGAGACATTCACGCTTCTCTCCCCAAACAACCAGGACCACACATCTATGGGGGACTACATCATTCCTGTCCTTAACCAGCAAACACGACCTTTGCTAACTTAGTAGCACTATATGGGTGGCCCGCCAAGCAGACGATTCCTTTGTCTGTTTTGGCGCGAAACCAGACAAAGGATTTTTGGACCTGAAATCTCGCCGTATCCAGAAGTGGTAAGGGGACGCGAAAGAGAGTTGGCTGGACAAAGGAGCTGGCAGGCAGTTGGCGACGGGACAACAGAGAGGCGAGTCAGCAGAAGAGTTGGCGTGGAACCACGGACAGATGCGGTCGACTCCGAAGACAGTAGCAGAGAAGGGTCCAGCGTTCAGCGAAGAAGATTGAGTCAAGATGTCGGCATTCCAGTTGCTTTGTGGAATTTTCGCTAGTAACCCACGCTAGCGTAAGTCCGCACATGCATGTAGTGTTGCATACTCTCCTTCTGCTCTGAGTTAACCCCAAGCATTGTTCGTGTTTGTTCGTCTGTTTTATTTTCTCCTGTCCCCCCCGATCGTATTCTTGTGGTGGCAAGAAATGTGCGTTACCCCCCTCGAACCACTAGTTGATCACCGGCCGGCCGAGAAGTGAAATGATAGAAGAGGATGTAAAGTGTGTGGGGGAGAGGGGGTATTATCACAATGGTGCCGTTGACCAGGAGAAAAGAAAACCTGATGAAAAAAAAATTGGAATTGATCGGGGAGCGAGGGAGTTTAGAGGCTGACAGACGAACGGAAAAAGAAGGGGAAAAAATGCCATAAGTACCTGCAACCAGCCTGACAGAGAGAAAAGAAAAAGAAAACGAAAGAGACAAAGAAAAAAAAAGTGGAAAAGAAAGAAATCTACAAAGGTAGGAATACACATTCCCCCCTCCCCCACTGCACTCGAATATAAGAACACAAAAAAAAGATTTTTTAGATTAAGGAAATTTTAAGATGTAGAAAAAAAACCCAAGTAATCTATTTCGTTTTTGTGTGTGTGTATATGTTTAACCCCTTAACTGCTGATAATTTGTTGTATTTTTGTTAGAAGGTAAGGGAAGGTCTTCTTCTTCCCTTACCCTCTTTTCACACTTAACTTGACTGGTAGAATTCAAATGTTTTTTTGTTTTTTTTTTCTTCTTCGTAGCTGTTTCACATAGTAATTTTTATACTTAAGCGTTAGGACCAGTGGCTTAAAAAAGAAAGTTAGTCCGTTCTGGGAAGTTTTATAGTATTTTTTTATGCTGGAAAGGTGATAAGTCACCGATTAAAAAAAAAAAAATTTTGCTGTAAGGTTCACTGAAAGAAAAAAATTGTGGTATTTTAAAACCCCAGAGAAAGGGAAGATGAAACGAAAAATAAGAGAGTGAGATCGCTAAGCTAGGTTAAAATCGACTGGTCAAAGTAGGATCGTCCGAGTGTAGAGGGTGGAGGAAAGCTTCTACCACAAAAACAAAAAAAAATGGAAAAAAAAGAAAATTTTAAATGGAAAATTTAAACGAGGAAAGAGAGATAAAAACAGATAAAGAAATGATAAAAAGAAAATATAAAATTGAAAAAATGGCGGAAAATTTGAACAAAGAAAGAGAAGGAAGAACAGATAAAGTCATGAAAAAGAAGAAAAGAAAAAAAAAGAAAGAAAAAGAGAGGGAACGAAAAGAGATAAAGAAAGAGAGATTGCTAGGGAATTTTTGTCACTGCATCCATGCCTGTCTCAGTTCTAAAAAGAATAAGTAAACTGTTGGATTTTAAAAAGAAAAGAAGGTTTTCGTTTTTCGTTTTTTTTTTTTTTGTCGATTTTAAAAAGAAAACGGTTGGAAGCAAATGCTGTCACCTCCAACCATCCATCCAACCCAGACCCCCCCCCTGGGAGAGGGAAGAAGTTAAGTGGACAGGAGAGAAGGAAAGAAAGAAGCAAAGAGAAATGGTGGATGCGTGACAGAGATTCTTTTGGCAATTGAAATTATTTTATTTTTATTTGTCTGTGAGTTGTTTATTATTAATTTTTTTTTGTTGTTAATTTGTGTGGACTTTATTTTTGCTATCCTTTGTTTTTTTGGTTTTTTTTGTTGTTTTTTGTTTGTTTGTTTGTTTTTTTGTTATACTTTACCTTGTTTTTTGTTAATTTTGGGGGATTGAGCCTGCCTTGTCATTTGCTTTGTTGTTTATTGTTATTTGTTTATTTTTTCTATTTTTATTTTTATTTTATTTTTTTTTTTTTTTTCTTCATGGATTTTCTGTTGTTGTTTTTTTGTAAGTTTAATTGCTCTTTGCACTTCTTCACTTCGTCTGATCGTGTTCCCCCTGGGGGATTGGTTGCACGGGACCCCCGTTTCGGGGACGGGTATCGAGGGGTAGTAAGTTATACAAATGATGATTTGGGAAAGCGAGTGGGCTGATTACGACGAATTGATGGATATGGTACCGAGGAAGCGGTTGACGATGGGTTGGGAGGACGATGCCTGGGCGCGGGGCGGTGTCCGGTTGCTCCCCCCTCTGGCTGGTCATGGCTGGACAATCTGGGAGATGGTGTCAATTGCTTTGTTTTTTTTTTATCTTGTGAAAATCCATGGAGATTGCTGGCAATGGGCTGGAATGGTGAAAAGTTCCTTGCTCAACTGTTACTAGGTTGGAATTACGAGGCCAGGGGCCACATATGCTGTGAACCCCCCCCATGAGGGTTTCTCCCGATGCAACACATAAACAACTGCTAAGATTGATGATGCTCACAATTGCAGGGAGCCCTCTGGGTATGAAGTATTGTTTGGAGTAGAACGCAAGATAGAGGTGTTTAAAAGTCCTCTGAGATAAAATGTAGCAGCAAGGTTGTGAGGGTCGGATATGTTTAGGTCCTGACATAGCATTTGGCTAACCACAGAGACCAGAATGCCCGTGACCCGTAAAGAGAAATGGTTAGCAGTCCTTTTCGACCAATTGGTTGAAAGTGGGGGGAGCGGAGGAGCATGCCATCCCAGCACATTGCAGTTTGTGGTAATTTTGTGGAGTAACCTCTATTGTGTGTGTTTTTGTGAAAGAAGTATGGAGGGCTCCGTTTGAATTGTGAAATTATGCTTGTATTATACCTTTATTTTGTTTGATTTCTGTGTTGTAATTTATTGTGAATAAATGACAAGGGTAAGAGGGGGAAGTATGTAACACTATATGGGTGGCCCGCCAAGCAGACGATTCCTTTGTCTGTTTTGGCGCGAAACCAGACAAAGGATTTTTGGACCTGAAATCTCGCCGTATCCAAAAGTGGTAAGGGGACGCGAAAGAGAGTTGGCTGGACAAAGGAGCTGGCAGGCAGTTGGCGACGGGACAACAGAGAGGCGAGTCAGCAGAAGAGTTGGCGTGGAACCACGGACAGATGCGGTCGACTCCGAAGACAGTAGCAGAGAAGGGTCCAGCGTTCAGCGAAGAAGATTGAGTCAAGATGTCGGCATTCCAGTTGCTTTGTGGAATTTTCGCTAGTAACCCACGCTAGCGTTAGTCCGCACATGCATGTAGTGTTGCATACTCTCCTTCTGCTCTGAGTTAACCCCAAGCATTGTTCGTGTTTGTTCGTCTGTTTTATTTTCTCCTGTCCCCCCGATCGTATTCTTGTGGTGGCAAGAAATGTGCGTTACCCCCCTCGAACCACTAGTTGATCACCGGCCGGCCGAGAAGTGAAATGATAGAAGAGGATGTAAAGTGTGTGGGGGAGAGGGGGTATTATCACAACCTAACGATGCACATTTCGCTCAGGCATTTAGCTGCTAAAACGCCTTCTCAACTCCATAACTCCTTCCTTCCTTTCTTCCTACGAGACTTGCAGCATAAACGTAAACCCTTTTCCACGCTGCCATTAAAAATCACCATAAAAAACTTTCGACATCTTCGTTAATCTTCCTTTATTTACCTTAAAACTTAGCGAGGAAACAACGTAACAACACGTAACATATTTACCGCAAAAATCTACATAAAAATATTTTTGCAGCTGTTTGTATCAAAACCAGATTTTATGTACATATGAGATGCTACCCAAAATGTCGAAGAATTTGAAAATTGATTAATGTATTCAAATTTCCAAGAATTTCCCATGACTTTCCAAGCATTATCCCCCCCTGAATTTTCCGTCATTTCTTATGTCAAATTTCGTTAACTTTTGGACGGACACCCCCCCCACATATATATATATATATATATATATATATATAAACTCCTTGAAAATTGATAAAAGGTCAGCACTGGAAAGGAACGATATTTGGGCATAACCAATTTATACTTTATCCCAAAAATATCACTTGTACGTACACAAAAAAAAACTAAATAAAAAGAATTCATGAGATACACTTTTTTGGTCATATTTAACAAAACGTGTATCAAATAAGTACTGCTGCCCATTTATAACCAAATTATGGCTCGATATATGCCAATGTATGAATTTACACAAACCCTCCATTTCGGGTAAGATGTTACACAAGGGCAATTTTTCTGCTGGTTTGAATTAAAAATTTTCCTTCTCCTTGACTGGTTGACTAACTAAGGCTAAAGAATCCAATTTGACCGACTATTCACCTTTATCTAGAGAAAACAGATGGATTCATACCTTTCCCAAGGGAATTAACACGAAATGGAAAGCCACCAGCCTCGCCCAAGATTTGAATTCGAGTCGCCGATTCCGTTTCCAACAATAACTATGCGCACCTAATATAACATGATATTGTAGGTCCAAGTTATAAAGAGAATGTGGGACTAATTTCTAGGGAAGGAAAGGGAGAGGGAAAAAAAACGAGAAGAAAAGAGGGTAGATACAAAGTCTACGGGAGCGGACAGCTGACCACTGAGGGACTTAGGACAAGGCACTTGTGGATCAGCCAGTCACAGGTGAGTGACTACGTTAATGAAAAATGAGTAGAAAAAAAAAAGAGGTCCCAAATATTCTGCACAGGAGTGGAACTACCGAAAACGGATATGGTTTTCCCTCTGATACCAGGTGAAAGTAAGAGGACGAATCAATTTGAAAGAGTTGGCTAGAACACTTGATGAGGTAAAGACAAACGTTAAGCACCAGCTAGAAAGATGTAAAAACAGACGAAAAATTACGGGCCCTCATACTGGGGTGAGCATCGAAAAGGGGTCTCACACCAGACGCGAACCGGTGAAGACAAAACTAGCGGGCAAGAATGTTAGAACTACAACAGAAAACCAGGAAGAAAATTCAAGGTCTGAGTCTGCTTTCTCTTTCTCCTCATGATATGTTGTTTCTCCTTGCCCAAATAACGCGGTCGACTCAGTTTTCATACTCTCTTTTATTCTCCCGGCGACTACTTACAAATTGAAGTAGTGAATAAACATTTGTTTAAGTGAACTAAGATAGAGTTTCCTGTGTTCGTTAACTTTTCCCACAGCGAACTCACAAGAGGGTCCGACTACTACTTAAAACGTAGCGATACAGCCATTTACATGTTCGAGCACGTGGAGGTACACTAATATATGCCCATGTATTATATTTTAAGAGTTGTGGTGCTTCATTAGTCAAATATATTCTTTAATGTGACGTCATACACTAAAATTTAAGAACCATGATCATGAAAATGTCTAAAATATAGAAATTTGAATACACTACAATATAAAGTATGTTTTTGCCCAACTCCTCTATTACGAACAAGATGCGACACTAGTTCAATTCTTAAGCGGAGTACAGCTGGTTTAAATTCAGAGTTTTCCTTCTCCAAGACAGATTGCCTTACCAAGATTAAAAATTCTAGTCTGCCTTACTATTTACTTATGAGTACTTATAGAGTCGGATTCATGCCTTTTCCAAGGACATTAACGCGAAAGGAAATACAAACAGCCCCGTCAAGAATTTGAACTCAGCTGGCTCCATTTCTTACAACAATAACCTTACACCACAGTATGAAGCTGTTTAATAGAAACAATAAGTAGTGAAATTTAAACTTACTGTCACGTGATCTCCAAAAGTGAAAGCGCTGTAGATTCCTGGATTTAAAATAAGTAGCAATTATGATTCATGCGCGTCTCACACATGAATCATAATTGGTATTTATTTTGAATCCAGGAATCTACGCCGATGACATAGCGTTACTAGCAAATACACCCAACCAAGCCGAAACACTACTGCATAGTTTGGAACGAGCCGCCACAGGAATTGGCCTCCATGTCAATGCACACAAAACTGAATACATGTGCTTTAATCAAGCAGGCGACATTTCCACACAAGACGGAACCTCTCTGAAACTGGTTGACGAATTCACCTACCTAGGAAGCAGTGTCTCATCAACCGAAAAAGACATCGACACGCAGCTAACGAAAGCATGGACAGCTATCGATAAGCTATCGGTCATATGGAAGTCAGACCTGACCGATAAAATAAAACGCAGTTTCTTCCAAGCAGCAGTCGCGTCGATACTGCTGTATGGATGCACCACTTGGACGCTGACAAAACGGCTGGAGAAGAAGCTGGACGGTAACTAAACAAGAATAGTACGAGCAATATGAAACAAGTCCTGGCGGCAACACCCTACAAAGCATCAACTATACGGCCACCTACCTCCCATCACGAAAACTATACAAGTTAGACGGGCTAGGCACGCAGGACACTGCTGGAGAAGCAGGGACGAGCTCATAAGTGATGTACTCCTATGGCCCCCCACATATGGACGAGCTAAAGCAGGACGACCAGCCAGAACATACATACAGCAGCTCTGTGAGGATACGGATGTAGCCCTGAAGACCTGCCGGAGGCGATGAACGATAGGGAGAAGTGACGAGAGAGGGTCAGGGATATCCGTGCTAGCGGCACGACATGATGATGATGATGATGATACATGCAAAAAAATGAAATCAACCTGATGATTTCGAAAAATATTTTTTCTTATCTATAAAGAACACATTTTTTTACTTACGTAACAAGCACCTGTATCGCCATAACCAACGCAAACCTGCTGATCAAGAACGTCAATATCCACTCGACCCCACATTGATTTACACTTTTTCTTGGGAATAATATCCACGCCAAGTTCATTGAGTCCATTTTGCTTGCCAGATCCTGAAATATACAATTGTAATCATTGTATTGGGTTGCTTGGAGGTAGGAAGGAGATTAAATCAAGTCCCCGCTCACCAGGGACCAATATTAGCATTAGTATATCCATGATACACTGACACTGAATAAACGGAAGGAAAAACATGTCCATTTACTCAAACAGAAACACTTAATATGTACATAATATATGTACAAGAAATATTGAAAAGAATACACATGTCTCAACAGATGACATATGCATATATTGTTCAATGAACAAACAGTACGTAAAAAGGAATACAAAATCGACAAAGAATCTTATTAGAGATAGATAATAGTAAAAACTATGATAACCCTGCAAGTTTTATTGTACGATCTGGTTAAGTAGAAGTCAACATCTTTACTAATTTAAAGAACAGAGGCAAAAGCAATCGAGAAAAGATTTTTTGGATTGTCATGTGACTGTTATGTGACTGTCCTATGTGATTGTTATGTGACTTTCTTATGTGACTGTTATGCGACTGTACAGTCTGATTGTTATGTGACTTTTAATGTGACTGTTATGTGTCTGTCCTATGTGATTGTTATGTGACTGTCCTATATGATTGTTATGTGACTTTTTATGTGACTGTTATGATACTGTCCTATGTGATTGTTATGTGACTGTTCTATGTGATTGTTATGTGACTTTTTTATGTGACTGTTATGAGACTGTCCTATGTGATTGTTATGTGACTGTTCTATGTGATTGTTATGTGACTTTTTATGTGACTGTTATGAGACTGTCCTATGTGATTGTTATGTGACTGTCCTATATGATTGTTATGTGACTTTTTATGTGACTGTTATGAGAGTGTCCTATGTGATTGTCATGTGACTGTTCTATGTGATTGTTATGTGACTTTTTTATGTGACTGTTATGAGACTGTCCTATGTGATTGTTATGTGACTGTCCTATATGATTGTTATGTGACTTTTTATGTGACTGTTATGAGAGTGTCCTATGTGATTGTCATGTGACTGTTCTATGTGATTGTTATGTGACTTTTTTATGTGACTGTTATGAGACTGTCCTATGTGATTGTTATGTGACTGTCCTATATGATTGTTATGTGACTTTTTATGTGACTGTTATGAGAGTGTCCTATGTGATTGTCATGTGACTGTTCTATGTGATTGTTATGTGACTTTTTTATGTGACTGTTATGAGACTGTCCTATGTGATTGTTATGTGACTGTTCTATGTGATTGTTATGTGACTTTCCTATGTCACTGTTCTGTGTGATTGTTATGTGACTGTCCCATGGGACTTTTATGAGACTGTCCTATGTGATTCTTCAAGGAAGACAAGTATTTATTGTCTGCTTAAACTTGTTTCATGAACTTCCTTCTCTCTCTCTCTCTCTCTATATATATATAAGTAAGTACCATTTTCCTCCTCCAACCATCACATCCGCCACACAATATATCCACACGCCTCCACCATTTTAACTTTTTACGAGCATTAAAAATAGGCCCCAACGCTCTACATTCACCTTACCTACCAAATTCACTGTAAACTTTTCTACAATAGTGTATTTACCACACATCAACAAAAAACATATAACAATTAAATAACAACCCCAACCTTTCAACTGCCACCCAAACCCGCCATTTAGTTCCTTAATGAATTTCTTTAATTTTTCAATGACGATATCCTACCCCTCCGTTATAATCATCTTCGTACACAAACACACTAACTATTATTTAACCTCTTTATTATTTTATTACGCACATACCACCTATGAGATCCACAGTATATAATATTTACTCAATATTTCATTTATTTATTATTATTATATTATTATTATTACAATAATACAATTTATTACCCAATAACTATTATTCAACACACTATTATTTAACCCCTTTATTATTTTATTACGCACATACCACCTATGAGATCCACAGTATATAATATTTACTCAATATTTCATTTATTTATTATTATAATATTATTATTATTACAATAATACAATTTATTACCCACATAACTATTATTCAACACACTATTATTTAACCCCTTTATTATTTTATTACGCACATACCACCTATGAGATCCACAGTATATAATATTTACTCAATATTTCATTTATTTATTATTATTATATTATTATTATTACAATAATACAATTTATTACCCACATAACTATTATTCAACACACTATTATTTAACCCCTTTATTATTTTATTACGCACATACCACCTATGAGATCCACAGTATATAATATTTACTCAATATTTCATTTATTTATTATTATTATTATATTATTATTATTACAATAATACAATTTATTACCCACGTAACTATTATTCAACACACTATTATTTAACCCCTTTATTATTTTATTACGCACATACCACCTATGAGATCCACAGTATATAATATTTACTCAATATTTCATTTATTTATTATTATTATATTATTATTATTACAATAATACAATTTATTACCCACATAACTATTATTCAACACACTATTATTTAACCCCTTTATTATTTTATTACGCACATACCACCTATGAGATCCACAGTATATAATATTTACTCAATATTTCATTTATTTATTATTATTATTATATTATTATTATTACAATAATACAATTTATTACCCACATAACTATTATTCAACACACTATTATTTAACCCCTTTATTATTTTATTACGCACATACCACCTATGAGATCCACAGTATATAATATTTACTCAATATTTCATTTATTTATTATTATTATATTATTATTATTACAATAATACAATTTATTACCCACATAACTATTATTCAACACACTATTATTTAACCCCTTTATTATTTTATTACGCACATACCACCTATGAGATCCACAGTATATAATATTTACTCAATATTTCATTTATTTATTATTATTATTATATTATTATTATTACAATAATACAATTTATTACCCACATAACTATTATTCAACACACTATTATTTAACCCCTTTATTATTTTATTACGCACATACCACCTATGAGATCCACAGTATATAATATTTACTCAATATTTCATTTATTTATTATTATTATATTATTATTATTACAATAATACAATTTATTACCCACATAACTATTATTCAACACACTATTATTTAACCCCTTTATTATTTTATTACGCACATACCACCTATGAGATCCACAGTATATAATATTTACTCAATATTTCATTTATTTATTATTATTATATTATTATTATTACAATAATACAATTTATTACCCACATAACTATTATTCAACACACTATTATTTAACCCCTTTATTATTTTATTACGCACATACCACCTATGAGATCCACAGTATATAATATTTACTCAATATTTCATTTATTTATTATTATTATATTATTATTATTACAATAATACAATTTATTACCCACATAACTATTATTCAACACACTATTATTTAACCCCTTTATTATTTTATTACGCACATACCACCTATGAGATCCACAGTATATAATATTTACTCAATATTTCATTTATTTATTATTATTATATTATTATTATTACAATAATACAATTTATTACCCACATAACTATTATTCAACACACTATTATTTAACCCCTTTATTATTTTATTACGCACATACCACCGATGAGATCCACAGTATATAATATTTACTCAATATTTCATTTATTTATTATTATTATTATATTATTATTATTACAATAATACAATTTATTACCCACATAACTATTATTCAACACACTATTATTTAACCCCTTTATTATTTTATTACGCACATACCACCTATGAGATCCACAGTATATAATATTTACTCAATATTTCATTTATTTATTATTATTATTATATTATTATTATTACAATAATACAATTTATTACCCACATAACTATTATTCAACACACTATTATTTAACCCCTTTATTATTTTATTACGCACATACCACCTATGAGATCCACAGTATATAATATTTACTCAATATTTCATTTATTTATTATTATTATATTATTATTATTACAATAATACAATTTATTACCCACATAACTATTATTCAACACACTATTATTTAACCCCTTTATTATTTTATTACGCACATACCACCTATGAGATCCACAGTATATAATATTTACTCAATATTTCATTTATTTATTATTATTATATTATTATTATTACAATAATACAATTTATTACCCACATAACTATTATTCAACACACTATTATTTAACCCCTTTATTATTTTATTACGCACATACCACCTATGAGATCCACAGTATATAATATTTACTCAATATTTCATTTATTTATTATTATTATATTATTATTATTACAATAATACAATTTATTACCCACATAACTATTATTCAACACACTATTATTTAACCCCTTTATTATTTTATTACGCACATACCACCTATGAGATCCACAGTATATAATATTTACTCAATATTTCATTTATTTATTATTATAATATTATTATTATTACAATAATACAATTTATTACCCACATAACTATTATTCAACACACTATTATTTAACCCCTTTATTATTTTATTACGCACATACCACCTATGAGATCCACAGTATATAATATTTACTCAATATTTCATTTATTTATTATTATTATATTATTATTATTACAATAATACAATTTATTACCCACATAACTATTATTCAACACACTATTATTTAACCCCTTTATTATTTTATTACGCACATACCACCTATGAGATCCACAGTATATAATATTTACTCAATATTTCATTTATTTATTATTATTATTATATTATTATTATTACAATAATACAATTTATTACCCACATAACTATTATTCAACACACTATTATTTAACCCCTTTATTATTTTATTACGCACATACCACCTATGAGATCCACAGTATATAATATTTACTCAATATTTCATTTATTTATTATTATTATATTATTATTATTACAATAATACAATTTATTACCCACATAACTATTATTCAACACACTATTATTTAACCCCTTTATTATTTTATTACGCACATACCACCTATGAGATCCACAGTATATAATATTTACTCAATATTTCATTTATTTATTATTATTATTATATTATTATTATTACAATAATACAATTTATTACCCACATAACTATTATTCAACACACTATTATTTAACCCCTTTATTATTTTATTACGCACATACCACCTATGAGATCCACAGTATATAATATTTACTCAATATTTCATTTATTTATTATTATTATATTATTATTATTACAATAATACAATTTATTACCCACATAACTATTATTCAACACACTATTATTTAACCCCTTTATTATTTTATTACGCACATACCACCTATGAGATCCACAGTATATAATATTTACTCAATATTTCATTTATTTATTATTATTATTATATTATTATTATTACAATAATACAATTTATTACCCACATAACTATTATTCAACACACTATTATTTAACCCCTTTATTATTTTATTACGCACATACCACCTATGAGATCCACAGTATATAATATTTACTCAATATTTCATTTATTTATTATTATTATTATATTATTATTATTACAATAATACAATTTATTACCCACATAACTATTATTCAACACACTATTATTTAACCCCTTTATTATTTTATTACGCACATACCACCGATGAGATCCATAGTATGTAATATTTACGTATTATTTCATTTATTTATTATAATTATGATACAATTCCCTCCACTAAATATTACACCAAAATATTACAATACAATATAACCTTACTTATACCCAATGTAATTCTAGTCTACCATAGCACAACAATTCATACACGCTTACAAATCAAATTCTTATTCATTCTCCCCGACATGCAGTGATGATGTTTTGTTCCATAGCTATAGTCACCTAAAGAAATAATGTAACGAATTAATATACACTTGAATCCATTTCCGCTAAGCCCAACGCTTTACGTTCCTGGCCTGACTTAACCTAAAAACACACATCCACACGTAACTATAACACATACACACATACGCACACACCCACATACACTAACACGCTTACAACCAAACACAAACCAAATCCTAATGGTTTGTTTTTTTGTATTTTGTCGTATTTTCGATTTTCAATTCATTTCATCTTCTTAACTGCCTGATGATTGTTGTTTTACAAAAAACTTCATGAATTCTTGGGTTGCAGAATATTTTCTATGGATTAAATATATATATATATATCTAATATATATTTATCTATTATATATATATATATATATATATATATATATATATATATAAACAATAAAATTAAAGAACATCGCTCAATGATAACAGCAATGAAAACTGTAATAATATATACAAAGAACATAAAATTTAGCGCGATCTTTTGAGGTAGCTTAAAAGAAAAATGTTTTTCTAAACTTCATTATATATTTTATGTTGAAAATAGTTTATCTTCCCGTAAAATCTCATAAATGTTTAAGCATTGAAATTAATGCTAATCCTTGAATAAACTGATCGAAATTAAAATCGTACAAATTAAATGATATTGATGTTAAATAGTGTACACAGAAAGAATGTAAAAACCAAAATTACTGTAAAAACGCGAATCTTTTATTAAATCTTTGAATATTTTTTTTTCTTGAGATAAAAGCATTGTTAATGAGAAAGACATTAATCTGCAAACATCGAAAGGTCATTTTTCACCTCACAAATACAAGAACGTCAACATTTTGGTTTAAAATGTCCGTTATGTCTTACTGAGACAAAACAAATAGATTTGACTTTCTATTGTGGTTTGTGGATTTAGCTGTGCCGATTTGAATTTGGCGGTAAAACTTTTAATACTATTTTTTTTTCAAGACTGTTTGACAATTGGAGTACAAAATCAGAATTGGTCATAACAATTGTATGCTTAAAACTATTTCTTGTAAACCACAGATAAAACAGGAAAAATGAAAATAACTCAGAGAAGAATTATAAAGTAATATATAAATAAAAAGTAACACAATTAATGTTTTATAATAAAAAGTAACACAATGTTTTATAATAATGTATACAATACATATTTACATACATATCAAAATAATACGTACAACACTTACATACATATCCCAAATAATGAATACAATATTAACTTGTATATATATATATATATATATATATATATATATATATATATATATATATATCTATTCCCCCCGAATATGATAAAAGTAATACGGGAATTCGAACGGATCCAGAAGAAAATATGTAGACATAAAATGTCTATTATGTTTAATGAAATTTGCATTAACGAAGAAATGCTACCTATATATATATATATATATATATATATATATATATATATATATATATGCGAATAATATGTACAATACATATTTACATATATAAAATTCGGTCAAATACATACAAAGAATTTTAAAGAAATAAGTAAAATTACCAAAGAGAATACACAGTCGTTTATAAGTTGATGAATAATATTTTTCGTCGAGGCAATTCCTTACTGCCTTCATTTTCTTCTTTGTTATATTGTACAACTTACATTTTAACTTTGTTATTTTCATCTTATGCCTTGATTTTCTAAATATATTATAAATATTATAAATTGCCACTTTGTCGTTGTTGTTTTTTAGTTCACTGTTTTTTTTTTTATTCAAAGAATACTCGGTGAATTCGAGTAAAGTTGTTTGGGATTTTTTCAAAGTAATGAAACTGTCCAAAAATTTCCCATGGTACCAGTAGTGGGTGGTAGAGTAAAGGATAACAGAGAAGGCGGTTTTAGGTGAGGGTGGTCAGAAAGCAGATGTGCTGTCGAACTTTGTTTTTCTGTTTTGTTTTCTTTGTTTTTTTGTTTTTTGTTGTTATTTTTTTTTTTTTTTTGTGGGGTTCGTCTTACATAAATATATAAATATCATTCCACTATTTTTCCGAGAAACATATACGAACGATTTGTATGAGCATATTGATATACAGACAAATAAAGTCACCCAAATGTGGTGTAGGAGCAGGTGGGTTTTATGGCACGTCAACTCTTGTTGGTTTATCTAATGCCGAAACCAGTTGTTTTTTTTTGCAAGCAATAATATGGTTTCAAGAAACTATTCCTGTTTAATAATACTAATAATTAACAAACAATTATAGTCTCAAGTGGATAGAGTGTTTGCTAATGGTCCGGGGGACCTGGGTTCAATCTCAGGTCGCGTCATACCAAAGACTTTAAAAATGGTACTTGATACCTCTTTGCTTAACACTCAGCAATATAATGCACGTATCAAGGGTAAAGTGGAGCAATCCAGGAAAGGAATAGCGCCCTACCCTACACTTCAGTGTAGTAGCTATTGAAAAGGGAGCCTTCTGGTCGCCCTCGACTAAAGGGAGACAACTTTACTTACTTATTTTATAGTCTCAAGTGACTTTTCTTAATACAAATAATTTGTAAACAGTTTCAAAGTCACTTTGTATTTGATTATATTGATTTGCTCATCTTGAATTGATTCATCCAAAAATTGATAATTTACAATCCTTTATATGGCATTGTAAAGTAAAGTTGGGCACCTTAATCGAGGGTGACCCGAAGACTCCCTTTCTGATAGCTACTACACCGAGGCGCTATTTCATTCCCTGGATTGCTCAACTTTGCCCTTGATCCTTACCTTATAATGCTGAGTGTTAAACAAGACGGTATCAAGTACCATTTTTTGAGTCTTTGGTATGACTCGACCTGGGATTGAACCGCAGTCTCCCGAACCATTGGCAAACGCTATCAGCTCATTGGCCAAACGGTTAGAGTGTTCGCCAATGGCCCGGGAGACCGGGATTCAATCCCAGGTCGAGTCATGCCAAAGACTCAAAAAGTGGTACTTGGTGCCTCCTTGTTTAACACTCACAGTGAGTATCGAATTCACTTGTAATGGATTTGTTAGTACTTTATGTAAAGTATACTAAGAAAACTAAGCACATGACATAAGGCCTCACGTATTAGGTACCTAGTTAGAATCGAATTCGCTATTTAATAGTAATTGATCTGTAAGAGTTAATTTGTAAGCCATCACACCATGACAAAGTGTCTAAAGAATTTACTGAGATGAGTTTAGTTTGAAGAATTGGAGTACTGAGCACACAGTGAGAACAGAATTCATAGGTAATGGTTTGTAAACCATGTTCATACAACAAGGGAAAAAAGTTGCATAACTAGGCGCAATTAAAAATGATTGTTTTATTGTCATATTGTTCGTACTTCTTGATAGTACTTGGTAAATACAAATATAATTAATATAGAAATAAAAACTATGTATTTAATCCCTAGTTTCACAGCCCTCCCCCATAACGAGTGTCCTGGATATGACACGAAACAATCTGATATGGGGGTGGCTACAGTAATTCCAGAGCTTTGGGGAATGCGGAGTACCCGTTCATTCCCATCGCTACCCAGTTTACTCTGGCCCGGAATAGTAGCACCTGATAGGGTCTGATCCGAGAGTAAATAGAATTTTTTGACATTGAAACTGTGTGCAAGCAAATGACTTATGATAAATTGAATTGTTAGAAATATAACTCTTTGTTACTTTAAATGTGTGTAAACAAATGACTGATGTTCAATTGAATTGTTACTGTTACATAGCAATACTTGAAACCATTTAACTGTGTGCAAACAAATAATTTATTATCAATAGAATTATTCGTGTTAGACAGCAATATTTAAAACCATTTAACAGTGTGTAGGAAAAATGCCCTGGCTCGCTTAAAAAATGTTATCAACAAAATGTATTTACAAATCATATATATCATAATATATTCATAAACAGCATTTGGCAGTAAATAACCTACAATGTCTGATATGCCAAACCAAACCTAGTGGGGGCCTCTTGGTCTGATAATTGCATTGGCGAGAAACTGACTGTCACCAAGCCTCATTGATTCTGTATCTATGCAATCTAAACCTAGACACACACACACACACACACACACACACACACTCTATATATATATATATATGTGTGTGTGTGTGTGTGTGTGTGTGTGTGTGTGTGTGTGTGTACATTCCACTCAATCGACCGACTTTATCTGTATTCGTCATCCAAACGTAAATCACTGACCATCTATAACATTTTACCCCTGTATTTCTGATGGAATAACAATCGATTTTTCAGGAGACAAGAAATTTGTACCACAACCAAATGATTAAAACTAAATGAAGAAGAAAATTCTCACCAACTTCGTCTCAATTTACAAAAACTAAAGAGAATCGACATCTTCAACATGGGAACAAAGAACAAGACAAAAGAAGAAACAGAAGAATTGGAAAGACGTTTTTGCTCTTATTGTAAATACTAAGATTCGAACAAATATTGAATGGAAGATAAACAGGAGATGATAAAAAGTTGTAAGATAAGAATTAAACCGCCAATTATATAATAAGTAAATCCATTAAAAGAATACAAAAATATACATGATTGGGTAGTAAAGATGGACAACTGGAAACTGTGCAAATCATTGAGATCTATGAAAAGAATTTCTATATACACAAACGAGAATCTATTTGATAGAATAAGAACACGTAAAATTCTTTGAAATTAAAATGAAACGCTAGCAATTTTTAAACATTTCAATATTGATGGGTACTGGTAGACAAGTTCACCTACCAAGGAAGCAGGGTCTTATCAACCGAAAAAGACATCGACACGCGGCTAACGAAAGCATGGACAGCTATCGATAAGCTATCGATCATATGGAAGTCAGACCTGACCGATAAAATGAAACGCAGTTTCTTCCAAGCAGCGGTCGTATCGATACTGCTATATGGATGCACTACTTGGACGCTAACAAAACGGCTGGAGAAGAAGCTAGACGGCAATTACACAAGAATGCAGCGAGCAATATTGAACAAGTCCTGGAGGTAACATCCCACAAGGCACCAAGAATACGGACACCTACCCCCCCCCATCACGAAAACTATCCAAGTTAGACGAACCAGACATGCAGGACACTGCTGGAGAAGCAGGGACTAGCTCATAAGTGATGTACTCCTATGGACCCCCACATATGGCCGAGGAAAAGCTGGACGGCCAGCTCGAACATACATACAGCAGCTCTGTGAGGATACGGGATGTAGCCCTGAAGACTTGCCAGAGGCGATGAACAATAGGGAGAAGTGGCGAGAGAGGGTCAGGGATATCCGTGCTGGCGGTACGACATGATGATGATGATGATGATGATATTTGTCTAGCTTTTCCCTTTTTAAAATTTTACTTTATGGATGTTGCCTTTCCAACAGAACTCAAATGTTTTTTTATTTACTTATTAATTAGATCTATTTATTTATTTATTCATTAGATCTATTTATTTATTTATTTATTTATTAGATCTATTTATTTATTTATTAATTAGATCTATTTATTTATTTATTAATTAGATCTATTTATTTATTTATTAATTAGATCTATTTATTTATTTATTAATTAGATCTATTTACTTATTAATTAGATCTATCTATTAATTTATTAATTAGATCTATTTATTTATTTATTTATTCATTAGATCTATTTATTTATTTATTTATTAGATCTATTTATTTATTAATTAGATCTATTTATTTATTTATTTATCTATTAGATCTAATCTGGTTTGGATTAGATAATTCGTTTGAATCTAATAGTCACAAAGAATTTTACTTTTTATTATTAAAAACAGCTGCTAGTTTAAGCCGAAACAACAGATTTGCATTTTAAAACACTAGTTCTTTATTCAGTTGTAATCTTTTCTCCTTCATCATTCTCTTTGTTGTTATTGTTGTTGTTGTTTCTGGTGGTAATACAGTGATATCTTTTTTCGAGTTAGGTCTGCCGGTTTGAGGCATAAATTTTATAATGAACTTTTATCTTATTTTATTATACAAGTCAGGAAACTGCATTCATTTAAACGGGAGAAATTGCCATGATTTGCGTCTATTTTGATTAATAGTAACCCCAGATTCAATTAAGGAGGAAAGACAAAGTGTAAGAGGATGTGAATGTATTTATGCTATTTATAAACCTCGACTATTTTACGTTGATTTTATGTATATCGAATAAGGTTGAATATTCCCCACACGTTTCATGTTTTAGTTTAGAATTAAGGTAGAATAAGCACATGGATAAAGATAGTGAATGAATAAAGCATATGCAACAAATGAGTAAAAGATATGAAACAAATAATGGTTGTAAAACGGCGTGGACAAAATGAACATTTAAAACAAGGCGACGAACAAAAACAAATTTATATATTAAAATAATAAAATTTACATTGATACCTAAAAGAAATTACTAACTCTACTAACAACATAATAGTATGCGTATATGTGTGAGCTCGTGTGTGTGTGTGTGTGTGTGTAACACAACTAAGCTACAAAAAGAATTGCAAATTTAAAATGTCCTTTTTCTATGGTTAGAAACAGGCAGTTTCTCAGAGACGGGAAAGCGTCTCATAGTCCTTGTATATGAATGTCTGCGAGGCCCATTCATGGTGTTGCTGCTGCGGAGAAATTTGGTCAAAGAGAAAGAGGGTCCTTGAAGACGACGTATTTATAGAAAATACGCGTCTTGTAAGTGGCTCAAAGACGCAGGACTTGAATTTACGCGCGCCGACGTAGTTGTAAGCATATCACGTGGTCCTCCTGGCCAATGGTTTCCCGAGACTGAATATTGAGCGTCCGCCATCTTTGTGGGAACAAGTGGCATACCGCCCAAACTAATTCATAGGAGTGTAAAGTCCTATAAAAGTACAACTGTTGTATTCTTATTTCACTCTTTACGAGTTTTTCCCACTAACCATAGCTGATGGTCTTTCACAAGAGTCTTAGTGACAGCAAGCCTCCACAGGTCACCAGGACTCTGCTCAGTATTCTAGCCGATCTTAACAACGTTGTAGTCTGGATGGTCTCTATATTTCCTCAGATTGCCAATTCCTCGGGTCTTTTTTCAAACCTTTTAAGACCGTTCCAAGTTGACCAACTACAATTGGTATCACCGTCACCCTCATGTTCTATTAGGTTTATTTTAGCTCTTCGGCAAGGTCCAAGTATTTGTCTTTCTTTTCGCTTTCTTTTATTTTTATTCTGTAGTCCATCAAAACGGTAAAATCTATTAGATTACAAGTTCTTTTTTTCTTTTTCGTTTTGATTAACTCAAAACCCGATCATCTGGCCGAGATTAAGAGATTCGTTTGTACCCGAAAATCCCAGAGAATTTTATGCCTCTCATTTTCTAGGACGGATTCTGGTTTGAATATATATCATTTGGTAATTATTATTATTATTATTATTAGAATTTTTCACATTAGTGTTAGCTGATGGTCTTTCACTGGATTTGGGGTGATAGCAAGTCTCCTCAAGTCTCCAGGACTCTTCTCAGTATTCTGGCCGTCTTCAATAATGCTGTTGTTTGGATGGTCTCCACTCGGTCGCCAACTTCCAAATCTTCCAGGCCCTTTCATAATCCTTTAGTTACCGTGCGAAAAGCACCAATCACAATTGGTATAATTGTCACCTTCATGTTCCATAGTTTTTTCAATTCTCTAGCAAGGTCGAGGTACTTATCTCTCTTTTCACATTCTTTTAGTTTTATTCTGTGGTCAGCCGGGACAACAAAGTTGACAATTTTGCAAATTTTCTTTTTTTTTTGTTGATTATTATTATTATTATTATTATTATTATTATTACTACTACTACTACTACAGTCAAACCAGAATCCTTTAATACCACAATTATAAGCTAAATCTCATCAAATCTCTGGTCCTTTTCTGAATATTATGACCGTTTGAAACGCTGTATGTTCTATTATTTTTGAGGGAATAGATTTTGTTCACGTGTTTCAGTGAAGATTTAAAGACAATTTAATTTCTATAATTGTCATCATCACCATCATCATCATTGTTGTTAACCAGCTTCTTTCAGTAAATGTTGAGCAACCGAAAAATTGACACCTCATTCAGAGAATACACACTGAAAAAAAAAACTTAATTCATGGACTGAGAGATCTATATGAAACTATTGTAATATTTCTCCAAAGAAAAAGTACTTTTACTTCCTCACTGATTTTAGACAGTTCTTTAACCCAGTTGGCTGGGGCTGTAGAATACACCGACCCCCCGCAACGAGTGTCCTGGATATATGTCATTAAACAATCTCATGGTTAGTCTCCAGTAATACTGAAGTTTGGAGAATGCAGAGAACCCCTTCGTTGCCATTGCTTCCAGGTCCACTCTGGCCTAGAGTGGTAGCACCTGATAGGGTCCTATCTATGGGTCAGCTAGAACTGTTTGACAATTAAACTGTGTACTTATTCTAAACTGAATTATTTGAAATAGAACTGTTTGATCCTTTAAATGAGCGTGAACAAATGACAGATGTTTTATTGAATTGTTAGTCATGCATAGTAATACTTAAAAACATTTAACTGTGTGGAAACAAATGATTAATAGTAAATAGAATTATTTGTATTAGATAGAAATAAGTGAAACCATTTTACTGTATGAAAAAAATGATCTCAGGCTCGTTTAAAAATGTTATCTACAATGTGTTTAGAAATAAGATATTTAATATATATGTATAAAAAAGATTTGGCATTAAATAACCTAAAACGGTTGGTACGCCATAAAACCATACATTCCCCGAGCAATGTTTTTTTTTTATTATTTATCTCAACAAACTTTTTGTTTCATCATTAGAATGTCGAAGAACTTTTTTCTTACCTCTTGTTTCTCCCCAACCACTGATCCAGCAGTTTCCGTGTCCAAACAATTTTGTATTTTCCGTAGGGGGCAAGCAGGCCATTCGAATATTGCGCCCATGAACATTTATTGGTTCGTTAAGTTGTAACATAGCAATATCGTTTGGAAAATTGCTGGCTCGCTTGTAACCTGGATGCTGTGGAAAGTTTAAAATTCAGAATTACAACGATATAAATGTTCAGTAAAGTTTCCAAAATTTTCACTACATTTTAATAATTTTTTCTTTTAGCATTTAAAATCACTGACAGGGGAAAAGAATGGAACCTTTGCTTTCCCCATGAGAAACAAATTCACGTTAAAACTTTGCCTTCGTCCAATAAATATACATAACAAATTTGTTAGTCCTACGTCAAACCACTCGGTTGTTAAGAAAAAAAAACTCTTCCCGATGATACATGTGTGTGTGTGTTTATATATATATATATATATATATATTATGGCTGCGACAGTTTGTTTGGGGAGACCATAGGTTAGAAGTATTTGCTTCATCTTCCCTCTGTGTATGGAGTTAAATGCCTTGGAGAAATCTACAAATAAGAGGGTTGCCTTGAGATTTCTTGCACGAACTCCTACTAAGATTCGACGGATTGTCAGAATCTGAGATGTGGTGCAACGGTTTCTCCAAAAACTATTTTGATTCTTCCAAAGAATTTTCTCAATTTCTGGTTCGATGCGTTGAGTAGCAGAGCATGGTAAATCTTAGCTGCCATGGAAGTTAGGGTTATACCCCGACAGTTCTTTGCAATTCTGAGGTCACTTTTCTTGAGAAAAGGGAAGGTGCAGCCTTTTGTCCATCCCTCTATAGTGTTCTGGTTATATACGGCGGTACTTCTGGTAGTATTTCATCAAGTCCTGCTGCTTTCCTGTTTTTAATTTTTCTGAGTACTACGTCGAGTTCTTCTTGAGTAAACAGTCCAAGTTTGATGTCAAGTTGATTATTATTATTGATTTTAGCGGTAGGTTTATCAGTAACTTACTGGACAATAGCATAATGGTTAGAGTGTTCACTAATGGCCCGGGAGACCTGGGTTCAATCCCAGGTCGAGTCATACAAAAGATTCAAAAAATGATACTTGGTACTACCTTGCTTAACACTCAGCATTATAAGGTAAGGATCAAGGGTAAAGTGGAGCAATCCAGGGAAAGGAGTAGTGCCCTCCCCTACACCTTGATGTAGTAGCTATTGAAAAGGGAGCCCTCGGGTGACCCTCGACTACGGTCGCCAACTTTACTTACTTTACTTATTAGTAACTTTCGGAGATTTTCCGAGCAGATTCTTGAAATATCCTTTCCACAAGTTTGATCGTTCTTCTTGACTGGTAGATTTTAGTTCATCCCTGGAAGCGCTCTTCTTTTTACTCACTTCATTTACTGTCTGCCACGCTATACGAGATTATCTATCTTCAACAGAATTTCTAGTTTTATTGATTTCACCTTGAATTCATTCAATTCGTTCTTTTTAGCATGCGTTAGTTCATTTTGTGCCTTCCTAAGTTTCTGAGCGTTGTTGCATTACTTTTATTACATAGAAATGCTGTTTTCATGTTATCTCGATTTTTCTGAACAACTAATGTTTCTCAGGCAACTCTATGTTTGACTCTTGGGTTGGTTGGTATGCATTCTGCTGCTGCTTCCATGTGGGCATTGATGAAGTTCACATATTCGTCATTCGGAATAAGTGTTTTAGAAATCTCTTGAAGAGCATCGAACTCGTTTCTTAGTGTTATCGTATATTTATCACTAATATCTTTATTGTTAAGCAAGGAGCAATCATAGTGTGTGGTTTAAGTTGTTTGCGCCATATTCCTGCATAGATTCAGACGTATCTTTTCTGTGAGAATTCGGTGGTCGGAAAACATACCTTCAAAAGAAGAATAAGCCTCAAAATTCAAAGCGCTATTAATCCATTTCTTATTCATGGGGATATAATCAATCTGTACTTTAGCATACATTTACATATGTGTAGGTCCCTAGTTTTCTTTTCCTTTTCTGGAATTTAGTATTAAAAACATGTTAGTCCATTTTCATGTGAGAAATCTGTTAGGTGTTCCCATTTCTATTTGACGCGTTGTGTAGGCTGAATTTGTTGTTTTCATTTTAACTATTTGAGCATTCATGTCTCGGCCAATGATAAGAATTTTGTGTTTTGGGAATGCTCCGAACAAAGGAGGATAGTTCATTATAGAAGGTGATGAGGTCTGTTTCATCACTCGCATTTGTAGGGTTGTAGCAGGATATGATCGTTGTACTGTGGTTGCCGTTAAATATAGCTACCATTATTCTGGCTTGTATTTTCTCTATAGCTACCATTATTCTGGCTTGTATTTTCTCTATTAAGTGATTTTAGAGCGCGATGACTGAGAAGCATTCCTACACCCACCTGTGACGGCATTGGCTGAATATTTCCATGCAGATGCGGAGATAAATGTCCATCCATTGCCAGAATCGTGGTATTTTATTTCTAATTCACTATGATGATATCTGTGTTCTTGTCTGCATACTATGTCGATATTATGCTCTACTGCAGACACTATCAGTTCCGGTAGTTGGCCTATCTTATCTAAAGTTCCAACGTTAAGTGTCACTATATGTACTGTGCTTTTACATTTAAGTAATTTTTGTTTGTTTTTGAGTTCTTTCGATGATTTTTCGAACACTGGGGCCAGAACTCCAACCTCCGCAGAACGCGCCCCTTATTTACTCGCGCGAAGGGCGATGCGATTTGGACATTTAACTTGAGTGAAAGTCATAGTAATCTATATAATTATACATAAAAACATAAATATATGAATATATGTGCATATATATATATATATATTTGTGTGTATATTTACATATGTGTGTGTATTTACACATATATATGAGTATATCTATACATATACATACATATCTATATATATATATATATGTGTGTGTGTGCCTCTCTCTCTCTCTATGTATATATACATATTTGAGTATATATATGTGTGTGTGTGTGTGTGTGTGTGTGTGTGTGTGTGTGTGTGTGTGTGTGTGTGTGTGTGTGTGTGTGTGTGCATATATATATATATAGGGACGCATATGTGTAAATTTGTAATTTTTACGGATTACTATAAATCTACAAGTCCGAAAAAGTTAAAATAGCTGTAAAAACACTGAAATTTGAATAGAGAGAAATTCGAAATCCAAGTGACCTCAAATTTAGACCTTCAATTGCAGGCTCATCATGCTCCACTAATAGACACAGCAAACTAATATATATTCAACTGCAACCATTCCTATATTAGATAAAAAGTAAACGCCATTTCTGATGTAGCGTTTTAATCTCCATACCACAAAAAACTAATCCTAATATACTCATGATGACATTTGACATCACTAATCTATATAGTAATATCTCCCATGAATTAGAAAAACAGGCTATCTAGTTTTAGATAAAAATTTCCAAGAAACATTACACCCAAGATTCAATGAAAACTTTATCATTGATAGTATATAATTCTGAAATAATAACTCATTCCAATTCGATGACAAAAATTACATCCAAACCCTAGGAACAGCTATGGGAACGAAAATGGTACCAACATACGCGACTCCAATCTTAGCATAATTAGATCAAAATCTATTTAACATTGGGGAAAAATATTGCAACAATATAAAAACAGATTTTATTTGATCATGGAAAAGATATCTAGATGACTGTTTCATGTTTTGGAAATGCTCATAGGGCAATATAAAGGGTTCACACAACTTATTTCAAAGTCTATACCCTAAGATAAAATTCAACATAGAACACAATTTTAAAGAACAGCCATATTCAACATCTTCATTAAAAGCTAAAATGGCTAAATCATCATAGATATTTACCAGACACCTGTTACATAGCCACAATTAACGCCATGTGCGAAATAGACATATAATGTTCATAACGATAGAACATATAAAGAACATAGGAATCTCGAAATTCGAAAACACGTAACGACTTCTTGTTCAGGTACGAAACCTTTTTATTAACTTTGAGTTAAAGGTTTCGACATAAGGAGGACAGACACAATCTTCTATGCTGTCTTATTCATTTTGTCCCCATCTCGAGCGGCCCCCATAGGGTGCAAGTTCGCCTCGCGTCTGCGAGCTCCAAAAGTCGATCCTCCTCGTTTGGCGTCTAGTTTTCAACTCTCTAACTTTCTTCAAATCTCCCACAAACCTCCGCGCGCTTCCGGTGCGTGACGTCACCCCGTTCCGTCATCTCGGGATATTGTGACATCTCTGAGTGGCACGTCCGCCCCGCACGCGCGTTACCACCTATATCAAGGTTCTCAGCCTAACTAAACTCAAAGGCATGAACTGAAATCCCTTGGCGATTACGTTACACACCCAGACACCCAACAATAAACATATTTCAAGAACAATCATCCCTAAAGCTACATAAAATCAATCCCGTACATCTCCGCACGTAGAATATAGAGAGGATATCCCGAAACACTACAAAATAAGGGATTCGAATTTGCACAAACAATACAACAAGAAGAATAACAAACTTCGAAAAAATACAGCTATGAACCAGTCTTTGTATATGTTTCACCATAAAACGAAAATAACCCAAAGCTATTTTAAAAAATATCAAATAATCTAGATAAACTTAAAAAGAATGATAGAATTAAAAATATATTAGACATAACAAAAATCATTAAAAACAAACAACAACCAAAAAAAACAACTTAAAACACGCTCTAAGTTCATCTAAATTTGAAAACACAACTCATGGAGTCAGAAAATTCAAAAATAAAAGATGTGAAATATGTAATATTATCATAGAAGGAAAATCCTATACCAGTGAAAACTCGAAAACAACATTCGGAATGAATTAAAAAATTAAGTTGCAATTCAAAAAATATAGTTGGCATAATCAAATGCACAAACTGCAACGAAATTT
The DNA here is from genome assembly GCA_963585895.1 of Sepioteuthis lessoniana. Taxonomy (NCBI): domain Eukaryota; kingdom Metazoa; phylum Mollusca; class Cephalopoda; order Myopsida; family Loliginidae; genus Sepioteuthis; species Sepioteuthis lessoniana. The sequence goes on from OY757910.1 coordinate 123,683,789, forward strand.
AAATAGGATGTATACATGCACTGCAAAATAGATCCTCTTTACATAAAAGCAACTTTTAATTAACAGAAAATCGAAAACTTTATACATCAAAACACATTTCTGCAGCAATGGATATTTTAAAATAATGCCAAAATACCAGACAGATGACCTATCACTACTCCAAATAAAAGTAAACTTTCATAGGTAGATTTAAATCGACATTAAACAGAGCGTAAATATGCATATAAACACACACACACACACACACACACATATATATATATATATATGAAGATTTTTGTTGGTCCAATAAGAGAAAAAAGTAAATACTTTAAAATAAAAAGGTCCACTGGGGGATTTGTTTTTGTTTTTAATGTGTATGTATATATATATATATATATATATATATATACACGCAGGCAAACATTATATATATATTTACATGCAGGCAAACATAATATACTTATATATACACATACATGCAGGCAAACATAATATATATACATGCAGGCAAACATAGATAGATAGATAGATAGATAGATAGATAGATAGATAGATAGATAGATAGATAAATTAATTCGCTATTAATGATGATTTTCGTAGGACTTTAAGATTTTAAGAAGTATACGCGGTTCTGTCTCTTCCTTATGTTGAGCAGAGTAACGAATAAAAAACAAGTTGTTTTTAATTCTAAATATCAAAACACACACACATATGCACACATGAACATAGAACAGACTGATCCTCCTGTTTTCGTGGGCAACCTGTCTAAGAGAATGACAACTCTGAAACAATTTAGATAATTCAGACATATTTATAAGATGAAAACTGATAAGTTTGGTATAAAGATTAAAAAGCAACTTACGCTGACAATCCTTGATAACTTTCGGTACACTTCACTTCCGCTGTTTGAATCTAAGTCACCTTCTGCCATAACTACACGCCAGTTCTTCAGGTTCCCGTAAAATGGCCTATAACAAAAGGTGATAGAGGTTAGCTTTCTTAAACTGTGAATATATTACGAATGTTATCTTTTTGTCAAACACAACAATAATAATAATACCTTGCCAAAGAACTAAGAAAGCTGTAGAATATGAGGGTGACGGTAACACCAATTGTAATTGGCGCACATGGAATGGTTACCAAGGGTTTGGAAAGAAGACTGGAAGAGTTGGAAATCAGAGGACGAATCGAGATCATCCAAACTGCAGCATCGTTGTGATTGGCCAGAATACTCGGGAGAGTCCTGGAGACTCAAGGAGACTTTTGTCACACATACTCAAGTAAAAAAAATAAAGCCACCAGAAAAAAGAAAAAAAACTTGCTGTCTTTTATTTTTACTTTTTTCGACGATCCACCGAGTAAAAATAAAAGAAAACGAAAAGACATACAAATTTTTGGACTTTATCAATTGCGAAAAAATGAGGGTGGTGGTGATACTAATTATAGATGGCGTACTTGGAACGGTCTCCAAAGGATTGAAAAAAAGGACTGGAGGAATTGAAAAACAGAGAAAGAATCGAGACCATCCAGACTACAACATTGTTGAGATCGACTAGAATACTGAGAAAAATCCTGGAGACCCGAGAACTCCTGTAAAAGACCACCAGCTTGACCTTACTTTAGATAGATGAGATATAGCTACCGAGGTATATGACCTGGTCAACTATTTTCAAGGGCTTACCATTTTAGGAAGAGATAACGTCATCAAGATTTCTGTTTTATCTGTCGCTTGCAGACTGCTCCAGGCTATGCTGCAGAGATTTGGCTTCAGCAGGTGTATTTGAAAAAAAACGCTTCATGACAACTGTATTGGTATTTTGAAATAATATATTTTTATAAATTTATTATATCATAATTTTTTTTGTATTTGTTTTATTTTATAACTTAAAATTTTTAACGACAATCTATTTCATTATTAAATTACAAAATGAACCCACTAAACCGAGAATATGAACTCTTTGGACAAATGCTAAATATCGGAGCAGAACATGAGATTTACGATCGATAGAAAAACTTTAAAATTGAAAAGAAAGCGATGAAGGTCAGACAAAGATTAAATGAATTGGAACAAAAACCGAAAAGAAACGATGAATATGGAAACAGATAAAACATGAAATAATAACGAGAAAAAGCTTGAAATGAATTAAAGAAAATGAAAAGAGGGAAATATCAGAAATATTAATTAAAATATTTTTGGATTGATTGGCTGATTTCAATGCTTAAAGATTAGTGAATTCTATTTATTATACATTTAGATAAGTGTTTTTCGTGTAGTGGTTCCTTTGTCTACAGTCATATGACATTAAATATTCCTATCTAATACAAATAATTTTCACATACCTATATGGTTTCAAGTATTCCTATCTAATATTAATTATTATATGATTTCAAGTAATTATTTCTATTTAATATTTATCTGTGTACATTTGTACAGTAACAAGTAATAATGCTAACTAAACAATTATAACTATTCTTATACAAATAATTTACAGTTCTATGGTATCAAGTATTCCAATCGAATATGAATGATTTTTAACGGATAGATTTGAACCAGATACAACGACCACCAGATACAACCACAGATACAACCACCCCGAGTCAGAGGGAACTTGGATTTAATGGTAATGAAGGCATGCTCCACATTCCCAGATTTTCAGATCTGGAGTTTCAACATCGGATGCAATTTGGTTGGGTTTGGTTTTATTCTATGGCATATCAACCACTGTATGTTATTTAATGCCAAATCCTCTTTATATATATATATATATATATATATATATATATATATATATATTAAATATGTAGGATTTAGTTTGGTTTAGTTTTATTTTGTGGCATATCAACCATTGTAGGTTAATTAATACCAAATCCTCTTTATATATATATATATATATATATATATATATATATATATATATATCAAATATGTAAGATTTGGTTTGGTTTGGTTTGGTTTGGTTTTATTCTATGGCATATCAACCACTGTAGGTTATTTAATGCCAAATCCACTTTATATATATATATATATATATATATATATATATATATATATATATATATTAAATATGTAGGATTTAGTTTGACTTGGTTTTATTTATGGCATATCAACAATTGTAGGTTATTTGATACCAAATCCTCTCTCTCTCTCTCTATATATATATATATATATATATATATGTGTGTGTGTGTGTGTGTGTGTGTGTGTGTGTGTGTGTGTAGGATTTGGTTTGGTTTGGTTTGGTTTTATTCTATGGCATATCAAACACTGTAGGTTATTTAAGCCAAATCCGCTTTATACACACACACACACACACACATATATATATATATACATATATATATATATATATATATATAAAGGATTTGGTTTGGTTTGGTTTTATTCTATGTCATATCAACCATTGTAGGTTATTTAATGCCAAATCCTCTTTATACATAAATATTAAATATATATGATTTGTTAAACATAAGTTAACGAAGTTGAATTGTTCCAAGTATCGCTGTTACACTATCATCAGTAATTTGTTTACACACAGTTAAATGATGAAACAGTTCTATTTCTAACAATTCTATTTTGCATAAGTCATTTGTTTGCACTCAATTTAAATGTCAAACGGTTCTATTTGACCAACAGATAGGACCCTTTCAAGTGCTACCACTCCGGGCCAGAGTTGAACTGGTTTGGTTTGAATTCATGGCATATCAACCATTCTTAGTAATTTAATGCCATTCCAGTTTTTACATGTACATTAAATATATGATATGTAAACACATTTCTTAGATACACACAGTTAAATGATCTAACAGTTCTATTTCTATCAATCCAAATTATCACAAGTCAAGAAAGTTACATGGTTCCAAGGATTGTTACGTATCACTAATAATTCAATTAAACAAGTCATTTGTTTACGCACACTTAAGTGATCAAACAGTTCTATTTCAAGCAATTCAATTTAGTGTAAGTCATTTGTTTGCACTCAGTTTAGATGTCAAACAGTTCTATTTTACCCATTAATAGGACCTTATCAGTTGCTACCAGTACGGGCCAGAGTCAACCTGGGATAGATTGCAATAAAAGGGTACTCCGCTTTCCCCAAAGCTCCAGCATTACTGGAGCCCACCATTAGATTGCTTTGTGTCATATACAGGATACTCGTTACGGGATGGTCTTACCCTTCTGCAGAGATGCAGTCGATGCATTTTACTGCCCAGCCAACTAGGCTGTGCAGGTTTGTGACATCCTCAGAACACTCAATGAAATATTCTAAATTAATTCAATATTTATCTGACTTCCGTATCTTCTAATTTACCAAGTTTTTCTTTGTCTAGAACACGTCTCAGATTGCTTATAGCACTTACTATTACTAAATAGTCACCCAGTTAAGTATTGAACAGGTTAATCACTGCTTAACTTCTTTGATCTGGCAAGAATAATATGTTTTCTGATTCAATTTAAATATCTACATGATGATCTAATTAAAAAATAAACTAAATGACATTATATATACGAGGATCATTAAATAATTTTCCAGACATTTTTTGTATGGGCACTTTTATTGATAGTACACATATGAAACTCTAGTCCCCTTCGAAGTAATCTCCTCCGGCTGCAATGCACTTGTTCTACCATTCCAACAACTTATGGAAGGCCCCATGGAAGTCCTCTTGTGTGAACGTGTCAATGTCCTTCATCACAGCCTCTTTCACCTTCTCCATTGTCTCATAACGACAGCCTCTGAGCTGAGGGAATAACCAAAAGTCACAAAGAGCAAGGTCTGGACAGTAGGGAGGGTAAGGAACTGTCTTGATGCCCATCTTGGTCAAATAGTCTGTGACAAGGATGGAGTTGTGGACTGGCACATTGTCCTGCTGGAAATGCCCCTGATCCGATTTGAAGAGTACTGGCCTCTTCCGACGGAATCTCTTCCTGAACTCCCTTAAAACCTCAACATAGTAACCCTAACCCTTTAGCCAATCAACTCTGGTGTATTGACTTCCTTACTCCTCCCACACCTCTCATCATCCCTCACAGACTCCCTGCCTTCCTTGAATCTCTTATGCCACTCAAAAACTGAGGGTCGATTCATGCAAGATGCTCCAAAAGCAGTCTGAAGCATTCCATACGTTTCTGCGGCCTTTTTTCCAAGTTTAAAACAGAATTTTATTGCATATCGTTCTTCTAAAGTGTCCCCACGTCCAGATTGCATTTTTGAAATTCTCCAGCTGTGACAATCAGGATTTAACAGGGTGTATTCCAATTCCTGCTGTAGCTGTTGATGTGAACCTGAAATCATAAAAATTGGTCTGTCATCTCATAAGACGTACAGCAATAACATAGTGAATTTTCAAGTGTCTTCGACAATTTTAAATGCCTGTACAAAAAAGTCTAGAACCTTATTGAATGCACCACGTATATATATATATATATATATATATATATATATATATATATATATATGTGTGTGTGTGTGTGTGTGTGTGTGTGTGTGTGTGTGTGTGTGTGTGTGTTCCTTTTAAATTTATATTCTCACCTTTTTTCTGCGTTAGTGGTAATGGTGCTTTGGCCCCGAAATCATGCCCGATCCCTGAGTCATGATTTGATAAAAGCTTTGTTGGCCGTACAGTTCGTTTTGCAGTAGCGTGTTTATGTAATATCCAAGAAAATGTATTTGTATTTTTATTTACAACAAATATGTGGATATAATATCATTATTTATTAATATATACTTATGTAATATTATAATTCCACAACATGTATATATAATATCATTATTTACAACTCTATCCTTTTCAAAATAAACAGACGTAACAAATTTCTGTAAGGCTAATAGGCGAAACAGACGTGTATTTTATTTTTGGTAATATGAACGATAATGAGAAATATTTTGTCTGATTTTTAACCTACAGATTTTTAACCTCCAGTCTTTGATTCAGTAACAGAATTCCCTTTTCACAATCTGACAATGAGGCTCTCAGTTCGCTTTTCTTTTCCTTTTTTTTTTTTTTTCTAACAGTGTCTCTTTTCAAGTCTCAAGAGTTAGTTTGTTTATCTTAGATATAAAAAAATGAAAGCATAACTCAGGATTACGAAAATATTATAAAATAAATAAAATAATTGTTCTTATTTTTCTTCTTTCCTTTTTTTTTCAAATCATATTGACACACTCCAACATCTAATTCATTGACCAAGAATCTGTCGCCATTTCTTCGAGGCTTCTTGCGACATGGAAATCAATGGTGAATCGATGTATGGCAGTACTTTTGATCAAGTCTTTGAGAAAAATCTATTCTCTCCAATGACAAGCAAGATCCCCACCGTTTGATCCATGCAAGGAAATTCTCTGTGAAAAATTAATCACATGATGTCAATGGCTTCTGCTTTATAAGTCAACATATTGTTACAACAGACAGCTGTCGCGCGCTTTTAGTCAAAAGGCGTATATGGATTATAAACCGCTTAATAAACAGATGAAGATGGAAAGATAAGAACTGAATCTATTTATTTAGGAACTTGTCTTATTTCTCAGTGCTACGCCAAAGAATATTTTTTGTTCATTTTCAGTTCTTGTGAAAATTCTTCATCATAAGATAATCTGAATTGAGAAAAGTTAAAATCATATCAGCCTTAACTGCTAAATAGAAATCTTCTATTGAAAGCAGTTGATCAACAATTATTTGCGTTTGAAAACAGATTAATCACACACACACAAACACACACACACACTCACACACACACACACACACGAAATAAAAGTAAATCGGAAAAGTATGTCAGAATCTTGACCAAGTTAATCCACGATTTTCTTTTCTTTAGACTTTTAATAAAAAATGATTTTAAAAGTTTTGTGAAAGTCTACGATATTCATTTTGTTGAAACATAAAAATATTCAATAAAATAAAAGGATCAGAATTTTTATACTGTCGTTTTCAATTTTTAAATAAAGTATTAACCTGGTTTCTTCTACATAACTCTCTCTCTCTCTCTCTCTCTCTCTCTCTCCCTCTCTCTCTCTCTCTCTCTCTCTCTCTCTTTCTCTCTCTCATATATATGCACATGTATACATACACATATAAAATTAGAATTTTTTAAAAATTAAACATTAAATTCTTTTTAATTTTAAATCAAAAATTTTAACTAAAGTCAAGTTTCATCATTAAGGGTTTTCGGACTATTGTCTTCATCTTTATTGTTATTTCCACAACGTTGCAGCCGATATGTCCTCCGGCCTTCTTCAGGTGTCCGGGGGACATATCGGCCGAAACGTTGGGGAAATAGCAATAAAGATGAAGACAATAGTCCGAAAACCCTTAATGATGAAAATCACCAAGCGTCGTCTCAGAAATTTAGACAACTAAAGTTAAGTTTGATATTAGTAATAGAATTTACCGCCACTTTTTTCTAAATAAAGGCATAAATAAATAAACAGACATAATTTTTCCTAAAATCAAATAATTCAACTAAGTGAAATGATCCTAGCGGCTGAATGTTCTGTGAATCTCGTTAAAAAATTCTTATCGATAAATAAAAATGTATGACACCAGACATGGACATCACACCCGGGTTTGGCAGCATGTCCTTTTGATTTGTCAAGATATTTCCTTTTTTTAACGAGTAAGAATTCCTTAAAAGAATATTTTTGTAATTTTTTTCTCTCCATTATGTTATGGCTATCGGAAGAAGTTGGTTTCTCTTATCGAGTGGCCAACTGAAATAAATTTAAACAGCCGAATGACGGTCTGTTGAGTTTTTATTTCAATTACATATATATATATATATATATATATTATGCAACCTGGTTTTTCTCACAAAATATTCATGAGGAATCGTTTAGTAATGTCATATGGAACATTACTCGACATCATTTCTTTTTTTTTTTTTTTTCAATATGACGTTTTAAATCCGTCTCTCTTGTTGCTATTACTTCGTGTCATTGTCTTTTTTTTCCAAGGACTTTTTCTTGTTTTTTTATTTATTTGTTTGTTTGTTTTGTTTTGCTTTTTGTTTTGTTTTTTGTTTGTTTGTTTTTTTGTTTGTTTGTTTGTTTTGGAGGGGTCGTCTGTTTTTTGCAACTCTTTTCTTTCAAAGCTTTTTTCTCCTTTTTTTTTTTGTTTGCTTTTATTTTCTTTCAAAGCATTTTTTTTTTGCCTCAAATAATTCGAAAGGATTTTAATCAATCGATGTTTCTATATTCTCAAGTTACCAAGAACTTTGTCATTGAATGCAAAGCTTTCCGCTCTCATCAGACGACGCTTTTTTCAGTACAAATAACACCTTTTTGAAAATGTCAACAAAGTTTTGTCTTTCGAGTGAGAAATAAAATCATACCAAACATTAGAAGCATAAACATGATCAGTACCATACAAAGTAATTTCTCACCATGAATCTCAAACCACTTATAAGAAAACAATCTAAGACAACTCATCAAAGAGGAAAACTCTTAAAACACAACAACTACACAACAACAAAAAAAAAACTACATATAAACGTACAATGTACACGACCCGCTAAACTCTAGGCATAAAATAAACCCTAAAAATTTGACATACCGTTAAAATCAATCATTAACAACTAAAATCATAATAGACTATGCTTTAAAAAGACCAGGCTTATATTTGTTCAATATTGGCGGATGAACAAAGTAAAAAAAATGTTTTATTTGGGTGAGCCATTGATAAACATTCACTTCTCGGCAAATTTCTTGCAAAACATGTCTAGAAAAAGAAAAGAAAATAGCTAATAAGAGTTTTCGCAATTCAAACTATTCTGGTCGCCCAAAGGTTAACCATCTCAAGTCAGGAAAAAGGGAAAGGCTTTGATTAATATAACTGTCTATAGACCTTTCTACAAGCTGGTAACATTTCATTATCTTTAGTCAAAGCCAAAATCCTGTTAAAAACGAGAATTACTGCTTCCAACATTTTGTATTATGTCAGTCTTTTCTGTTATGATGTTAGGCGTCAAACAGCCTGTTTTGTGGACGTGGCTTATTAAAAGGACAGAAAAATATACAAAGATCGCCTATTGATTTTTTTTTCTTATTTGCTCTCAGTTGAGTAATTACTATTTAATACAAATATTTTGCATAGGTGTATAGTTTCAGTTTTTATTTTTATTCAATAAAAGTCATTTGTTTGTAAATAGTTGTCAAGAAATTAATAATAATCCTTAGTAAACAATTGTAGCATCAAGTTACTTTTCTTAATACAAATAACTTCTTCTTAAATTTCATTAAATATCTATACTAATAATTTTCCATTTTATTTGGCCCATAGATGGGTCTCTAAAAGTCACTAACATTCTGAGTCAGAGTGAACCTGGGAGTAATGGTAATGAAAGAGTACTCTACATTCTCTAGATGGGTCCTTAAAAGGCACTAACATTCCAGGTCAAAGTGAACCTAGGAGTAATGGGAATGCAGGGGTACTGCACACTTTTTAGATGGGTCCCTAACAGACACTAACGAAGACATAGTGTCAACAGCGCTTAATGACTGTCAGTTTCTCGTCAATGAGATCATTAAACCAAGATCCGATATCAATAATATAGTTTGCAATATTTACAGAGTACTCAATATTGACGGTAAAGTTTATGTAGATCCAAGTTTGAAGCGATTAAATAAATACAGTCAAAATACTCTACCCGTTTCCTAGGAGCGGTATATTAATAATGTAGTCTGAAATATTCATAAAATAAATTATATATATATATATATATAGAGAGAGAGAGAGAGAGAGTAAGTAAAGTTGTCTCCCTTTAGTCGAGGGTGATCAGAAGGCTTCCTTTTCAATAGCTACTACACCGCGTTGTAGGGGAGGGTGCAACTCCTTTCCCTGGATTGCTTGGCTTTACCCTTGATACAGACCTTATATTGCTGAGAGTTAAACAAGGAAGTATCAAATACCATTTTTAAAGTCTTTGGTATGACGCCACCTGAGATTGAACCCAGGTCTCCCGGACAATTGGCGAACACTCTAACGGCATTGGTGGAGGAGTAACGGAAAATACTGGTTTCTAACATTGTGTGTAGCCTGCCTGACTAAGATGAAATATAAATTTAAATGAATAAGAAATAGATGTTTAAGAATGAAAGTAGCATTTTCTTCTCACTGAAAAAAAAATGGAAAGAAAAAAATGTCTCAGCAAGAAAGACTGATTTCCAAGAGTTTATTGGCCTACTGGGTAGAGTGTTTGCCTAATGGTCCGGGAGACCTGGGTTCAATCCCAGGTCGCGTCATACTTTTAAAATGGTACATGATACCTCCTTGCTTAACACTCAGCAATATAAGGTACATATCAAGGGTAAAGTGGAGCAATCCAGAGAAATGAGTAGGGCCCTCACCTACACCTCGGTGTAGTAGCTATTGAAAAGGGAGCCTTCTGGTCACCCTCGAAAATGTTCGCCAGCTTTACTTATTTTGAAAAGCCAAAAAATTAAATGAAGCAATTTTTTAAATAAATAGCCGTCACAAAAAAAAGTACTCACAATTTCGAGGGGGGAATTTTGTTTATTTATCTCATAGAAATTGAACTTAGATTAGATTGAATAAATTGAAATGAAAAACGTAACGTACAATTCTTTTCTGAAGTCGCTTATGAAAAGAGAACGGAATTAAAAACATCCTAACATCGGGTGGAAGATGTGGAAGTAAATGGCCGTCTCAGGAAAAAAAAGTGGGGTGGGGGACTCAGAATAATTTGCCCGACCGTCGAATTTTATTTGGTCGATTCTGGCTTCACGATAAATTCATGGTACGATAAGAATAATCATATTTACCCAACCCCTCCGCTTGGGCAGGATATGACACAAGGTCAATTTTTAAGCGGAGTTTAACAGGTTTGAATTCAGAGTTTTCCTTCTTCTAGACTAGTTGCCTCACCAAGGCTGAAGAACCTAGTCCGATAAGAATAATATAGATTGAAAAATGGTCTTTAGTACCAATTTGCAGCTTCCTCTGTGCAGCGGTTTCGGTTACACACATATAACAAACATAATCAATTGGCAAAATGATTTGAGTGTTCGCCAATGGTCCCGGAGATTTAAGTTCAATCCTAGGTCAAATCATAGCAAAAATTCAAAAATGGTACTTGATACCTCCTTGCTTAATAATCAGTATTATAAGGTATGGATCAAGGGTAAGTGGAGCAATCTTAGGAAAGAAGTAGCGCCCTCCCCTTCACTTTGGTGTAGTAGCTACTGAATAGGGAGCCTTCGAGCTGTCCTCGACGACGGTTGGCCAACTTAATTATATATGTATATATATATATCTGTATGTGTGTTTCTGAGAGAAAAGAACTATTTTAAAAGAATCAAGTGTCAATGAATTGTGGTTAAAGAAATAAATTTGTTCTTAAAATAATTCAACTTCTTTTTGTAAACACATCATATAAGATAGAAATTATGTGGTTAACTATTTTTATTATTGTCACTAAAAGCACCCTTCACTTACCTATCCGAGAAATATCTCTGATCCTCACCTCAGATTTGTTTTAATCGTGATAGACCTTGAAGATTTGAGGATAGAGGGATTTCCGCTTCAAATACCTTTCTGAACGGGTCATTTGAAATTTCGGCTTTGGGCCAAAAATATTTCTGGACACAAAGCCTTGAGATCAAATGGAAATGTAAACACAGAGAGAGAGAGAGAGAGAGAGAGAGAGAGAGAGAGAGAGAGAGAGAATCACAGGGTTAGAGGGACGGACAGAAAACAGAACATACCACCGGTGGGCTGAGTTAGGCTAGGGGTGAATATGGAATTTTGATGTCTCCCGTGATAAAAGAAGGAAGTATGAAAAAGACAAGAATAGATTTTTTTTTTCGGCCTTGAATGTCTCGCCGGGCAAACTTTCAAGAGGAAAATAGTAACACGGACAATTTTTTTTCGTAATCAAAATTCGGGGTCACGTTAAAAAAAAAGAAGTCGTTTAAAAGAACGGAATGGATTCATAAAAGGTAAAGACTCTATTACTGTAATCCTAAAAGCAAGTCATTTCCAGATCATATAAAATCCTTGAGAACTAAATTTGACCTCAATAGCAAACACCTATATCAAAAGACTGGAGAACAAATTAAAAAAGTTTATTACGAGCTTAGATTTTAGATTCTAGGTACAATCAATTCACTGAAAAAGAATATAACCTTCATTTCTTTCTGGTAGCTCTAGTTTTTAAGATAATGGACTTATCAATAAATGTTCACTGAACGCTAAATTTCCCATTTGTAGGTGATAACATTGCTACCTCATAAAAACTTTTTTTATAATCATCCAGTTTCTTTTTGCAACATCTTTGGAGAGTGCATTATCATGGAACAGAGAAAGTTTATATCCGATTCTGTGAAAATGACATACTTAAGCAATTTCAAAATAAACTTAGGAGACCAAGAAAAGACATGGACTCCATACAGTGGACTAATGGTAAGAAGAAATGCCTGAAGTTTGGCATACCTTTGGTCTGAAGAGAACAGAGGAACCATAGTGAAGACTGTTACTTCTCTCTTGTTAACATGAAGGGTATCAATTGAAGTATCCTGGTGTGAACTTGACAAAAGTACCTGTGACACAATCAGCTGAAATACCTAAACCATGATTCATTCATCTTGAAGATAAATCCTCTACTTCAGCTATAGACAGTACTTATGAGCAAAGTGACGGTGATTTTGAAGGAACCTCATCAGCTGCTCAAGTTTTTAGCCGTAGCTAAATGACCTCATAAGAGAAATAAAACTTTCGAATGAATCAGCAGAATTGTTGGTGTCAAGAGCAGCAGAAAATGATTTATTTCAACCGGAAACCAAATTCTCATTCTATTGCAAAATGAGAAATAGATTTACTGCTCTTCTTCTCAGAGGAAAGAAATTTTGTTTTTTTGCAACATTGTTCAAGGCTTACTGATGAAAATATGTACCAAACGAATGGTTCTTGTTCATAGTTCTAAGCGGAACTTAAAATGTATACTTCTACGCAATGATATCAATACAAATTAATCCTGATTGATTTCTTAACAAAGGTGACTAAAGAGTAAAAACAATTACCCTGGTCCTACAGAAAATATCATACCACAACCACCAGTGGTTAATCTGGATATATAGATGGTGAAATTTCTCCAGGGTCATTTAAGTGTATAAATCAAGAATCTCTGCTTTATTTGTCTTTGGTATTGTATATCTAAGGAGGAACACCAGATGAGAAAAAAGGCATCTGAAAGAAAACACGGTTAAAGTAGAAAATGATGTTATGACAGAAGCATTATTGCACATCAAAATAGGTTTAATGAAATAACTTGAACAAAGAAGGGGGCTATTTTGACTTCATATACAGTGTATAAAAAAACTTAAGGCAGTTATTTTTGACAGGCCATAAATCAAAGAACTTACGAAAGATCTACATTTCCAAGATTCAATGAACAATGCTGAGACAGATGCATATTTTACGTTCCCTCTGGTTGGGAGGAATTATCTTAGGAACTATAGAACAAATGGTTGGTTGGTTGGTTGGTTGGTGTTTTATGGCATATCAACCATTGTTGGTTATTTAATGCCAAATCCAGTTTTTGCACATATATCAAATATATGATTTGTAAACACATTTTATGGATACATTTCTAAATTAGCCTGAGCTCATTCTTTTGTACATGGTTAAGTGGTTTCAAGCATTTCAATCTAACACGTATATTTCTATTTACTATCAATCCTTTGTTTACACACAGTAAAATGGTTTCAAGTATTGCTATGTAATAGAACAATGTAACATTACAATTTGTTTGTACACATTTAAATGGATATACATGTATAATTTGCAAGTAAATCGTTTGTTGGTAATTCCATTTTTAAATGTTAGAACTAATTTGTTTGCACACAAGTATTGCTTGTTTGTACACATTTAAATGGTTTCAAATATTGCAATCTACCACTTAGAATTCTATTCAAAATTAATCATTTATTTGCACACAGTAAAGTGGTAACAAGTATTGCTATTTAACACTAATTATTGTATTCACTATTACTCATTCGTTTGCACACAGTTAGATGGTTCCAAGTATTGCTATGTATCACTAACACTTTAATTAAACATCAGTCATTTGTTTACATACAGTTAAATGATCGAACGGTTCTATTTCAAACAATTCAATTTTACATAAGTCATTTGTTTGCACACAGTTTAAATATCAAAGAGTTCTATTTGACCCAGAGATTGGACCCTGTCCGGCGCGACTACTCCAGGTCAGAGTGGACATGGGAGCTATGGTAATGAAGGGATATTCCCCATTCCCCAAAGTTCCAGCATTACTGGAGCCTTACCATCAGATTGTTTAGTGTTATATGCAGAACATTCGTGGGGCGGGATTACTCCTCTGCAGAGATGCAGTCGGTGTATATTTCAGTCCTATCTGACTGGCAGTTAATTGCTCTGAACAAGTGGATTGCATACTTTCCGTCAACTTGGCGGTAAAATGAACGTTAGAGTGCATTAGCACCACAGCTACTTGGATCGTTTCCTCGAAAACCTCGGAGATCTAGGTGTGGAACAGAGTGAACGATTCCACAAAGATTTAAGAACTATGGAAGAAAGAGACCAGGAACACTGGAATATTCACATACTGGTTGATAACTGCTGGTCTATCCAACGTGGTTGTTCTGAAAATTTTCAGCACAAGACTTTTGCTACATGTTTTGAATCTGGTTCTTTGGTTTAGATTGTATTCCAATTAAGATACATTTAAACGATTTACCAATTTAAACATTTTTGACGAATTACTTATTAATCTTAATAGTATGTGATTAAATGTGAATAATTATTTTAGTAAGAAAATAATTCGCCACAATTTTTTTTAGACATTGAAAATTTAAATTTTATGCGATTAGTTACATCTTGCTGTAACATGGCTTCTCGTTGAAAACACCTCTATTTCTCTACAAAGAACAAATTAAATGTTGATACTTTTCTGCTGATCCGATAAGTATGTACACCAAATTTGGTATCTCTTCATCAAATAGCTTGAACATCTAAAGAAAAATTCCCAGTTATGAACAGAGAAATCATTCATCACAGTAGAAAGCATGATTTTTAGTTGATATCGTCAACGATCATCTATTCTAAATTATTTATTTTAAGTGAATAAGACATTTGAGAGAAGCATCTCGACCAGTGTTTCGTTTGGTCTGTTTTGTCAATCTCAAGCATAGATAAAGGAAAAGGGTTAAACGCGGAGGTACCTCTAATTCTATTCCGGCCTCAAAGATCTAAATTGTTATTGCCTTCAAGAAGTGATATTGATGATAACGCCTGAGGTTATAAAAGCGTTCATGTTACAGGAATCCGTCTAACCACCGCTTATGCCACTACAATTTAACACCAAAGGAAGGAAGATCGCAGTCATCCACTGTTAACGTCAACACAGCTTAAGAAGAGATTAGATATTCATGGACTCCTACAATTCTTCTTCGATCATTTACCAAGGAGGAGAAGTCGTCAGAGAAAGTCCATTTACAAAGGAGGGAGACGATAACACTGACAAAGAGTTGAAAGTGTGAAAATATAAGAAGAGAACGTATGCATCCAACCCCTCCACCACAAGCAGAATATGACACAAGGTCAATTTTATAGTTGGTCAGAATTCAGAGTTTTCCTTCTCCTAGAGTGGTCGCAATATCAATTTACCCAAAGCTGGATTCATACCCTTCCCAAGAGTATTAGCGCTATGTGAAATGAAAACAGTCTCAGCGCCGTGTCCATTTCCGATGATGATAACCATTACACTACGAGTGTCTCTCTTGTCAAGAATAACTCCAGTAGGACATAAAGTAGTTTAAAACTTCTAATCCTCCAATAGTTCCAAGAAAATCCATAAAACTACTTGAATTTCGCCAGATAGATAAACGGAAAATCAGATTGACTATCTGGATAAATCGTCTGCTGAATTCCAAGGGAAGACGTTCAAAAAGGCCGCTTGCTCAGTTGTCCCCGTAAAGAAGGAAAGAAAGAAAACAAAAAATGGATCATTACTGTAACACGAACCTAGATACAAGAGATTGATTGATTGATTGATTTTAACATCCTATCAACCTGTCTAGGATTATTTTATGCCAAGAGGTCATAGAGTCACGTTCATTGTACGCCTATATTTATATTTTGAGTTAGCGGTTTCTGGAAACTTATTGAAGACACCACGTATACATATATATATATATATATATATATATATATATATATATATGTGTGTGTGTGTGTGTGTGTGTGTGTGTGTGTGTGTGTGTGGTTAAAAAGATTCTACGATCTTTCTTATAAAACAGTGATAAAATTAGAAGTGATATTAACTGTTAAAAAATATAAAAAGATTTATATTTTCTTATTAAGCAATATGTGATAAATAATTATTTCATTCGTTTCCATCAAGGTTCTGACCAGGATACTCGGGTCAGGAAACTGAGATTAGTCAAACAAGATTTCGTTGGAACAGATCATCTGCAGACCACATCGTTACTCTGCGCATCAATACTGAGCAAACTATTCAATGGTAATTCTCTCTCTCCGAAAAATTTGAAGATTTTAAGAAACTTTCTAATAGTATGGACAAAGAGAAGTTAATGTATGATTACAGGATTTCTCAGAAAGTCATCAGCATTGTCCAGGACTTTACCTGGAAGGCTTTTCACTCCAGGAAGTTAACCAGTCATTCTTCAGTGATAACTAGATAAAGATATCGATCTTCCTGATAGTCATCAACTGGACAATGAAATAAAAAATCATGGAAAATAACACAATCATCAAATAAGCAATACCAGACAATTTGGGGACATCAATTTTCCAGACGATGAAAATCAATTTTCTTCATTTATCACTAAGAACAGTAAAAGTTGGCATGACTCTTTTATGGGACAAGAAAGTCAAAATCAATACAAGGAAGTAATGTAAATCAACAAACAGGAACAAAAAAATACAGACCACTTCACATATCTTGGGAGCACAATCAGCAAAAATGGCGGTGCAGATTATGATGATACAAAGAACAAAAACAGAAAAACAGTGCATTCGATACCCTTCAAACTAATAATTTACAAAGCTTAGCTTAGTTGTAGCACACAACACATTTGGAACTACAAAGTATTGTTCCTTCAAAATAAGATCAGAATCTTCAACACCTACACGAACGCAATTCTACTGTACAGATCTGAGTCATGAACTGTGATAACCGAATTCCGGAACTACTAACATTTGTAGCTGGAAATTGTTGGTGCAACGGCTGACCTAGGCTCGGCCTTGAATAACTATTTAAACAAAGTTTGCATCTTTCATATTAGGCTAAAATTTATGTCATAGAAAGACGAATGATATGCCTGTCTATACGCTAATACTTTTATTAATAAGTTCCCAACTGTGATATTTACATGCATTCAAAATTCTGCGGCCTATTTGTATTTATTATTTATTAACAATAAGCTCTAGAATTTTGTCAACAGATGCCTACAACAATCTTAACATCAGGTGACCTGAGATATCCATCACTAACTTATATGGAAGTTGGCTAATCAGAACATCGGCACGGATATCCCTGACACTCTCTCGCCACCTCTCGCAATCGCTCATCGCTTCCGGCAGGTCCTCAGGGCTACACCCCGTACACTCACAGAGCTGTTGTATGTAGGTTCGAGCTGGTCACCCTGCTTTTGCTCGGCCATGTGAAGGGGTCCATTGAAGTACATCACTTATGAGCTCGTCCCTACTTCTCCAACAGTGTCCTGCATGTCTGGTTCGTCAAATTTGGATAGTTTTTTGTGATGGGTGGTAGGTGGACGTACACCTGCTGCTTTGTGGAGTGTTGTCTCCAGGACCTGTTCAATATTGCTCATAGATTTCTTGTGTAGTTGCCGTCAAGCTTTTTCTCCAGTCGTTTAGTTAGCGTCCATGTAGTGCATCCACATAGCAGTATCGAAATGATCGCTGCTTGGAAGAAACTGCGTTTTATTTTATCGGTCAGGTCTGACTTCCATATGACCGATAGTCTATCGTTAGCTGTCCATGCCTTTGTTAATCGCGTGTCGATGTCTGTCTCGGTCGATGAGACACTGCTTCCTAGGTAGGTGAACTTGTCAACTAGTTTCAGAGAGCTACCGCCTAGTGTGGAAATATCGCCTGTTTGATTAAAGCACATATATTCCGTTTTGTGTGCATTGATATGGAGGTCAATGCTTGCGGCAGCTCGTTCCAGACTATGCAGTAGGGTTTCGACTTGGGCGGGTGCATTTGCCAGACCACCCTAACCCTGCAATAAAACAATTGAAGGGAATAATTATAAGACCAAAAGAGAGACGGGGAATATCGGTCAAGTTGAAGTAAAGGCAACGGGATTAGCGTTGGTCAAGCCGACTGTTGGTTGATTGGTCAGCTTGTGTTTTTTGGCATATTAACCAAATCCAGTTATATATATATATATATATATATATATATATATATATATATATATATATATACATGGGTGAGGGGTAAACTTATTTCCCTTCAAAAGAAAATGTTAATTTTTATGCAAAAATAGGTTCGAGAAGCTGTAATTTTTATATCTGTATTTTTGCATTTATTAACCAAGCGACGAATTCCCGCTAGTTTTTGAATTTCAAGACACTTAGCAGACAACAATAATTGACTTGCCGCGAAAATTTTGAAAGATCAAAACCCAAAATGATTTTCGGAATATTTTCCCTTCAAAAAGATTAAAAGTAAAATTTTTTAGCCAATTAGATTCATAGATAAATCGTTAATTTTTTTTATTTAATTTAATTAAATTAAATAAATAATCGAAGAAATAAATATCTCTTCAGTAAGTATGGATTTGTCTATGATTACTCAAGTAACAATAGATATGGAATTAACAATTCTTTATCAAATACCTTTCGGTTTATTTCTTTTGGGTTAAAATCTTCATTATTTTCTCTCAAAAATGCAATTCATTTCAACTCGTTTCATTTTTTAAAAATTAAACGATTGTTGTTAACATTTATATTTTACGTCAAGATTATTCACCTGTCACCTGCTAAAATATAATATCAGCAGCAGTTCACTTATATATTCTTTAAGGCAGAAACGAATTTTCTCTCTCACATAGAGACATACTTACACAAAAGAATTATCACACACACACACACACACACACACAGATAATAAGTTGGCGATCGTAGTCGAGGGCAACCAGAAGGCTCCGTTTTCAATAGCTACAACATCGAGGTATAGAGGAGGGTGCTACTCCTTTCCCTGGATTCCTCCACTTTACTCTTGATACGTACCTTATATTGCTGAGTGTTAAGCAATGAGTTCACATATCTTCCGCTTTGTCGGGTCTAAAATCCTCCAACTGCATCCCAAAAAGAACGTATGAAGGCCAACAAGATTTACCCCAAAAGAACGTATGTAGGCTACAAGATCTATAAAAAAAACGTACGAGGTTCCTTCAATAAGTTTCCAGACATTTTGTACGGGCATTTAAAATTGTCGTAGACTCTTGAAAATTCACTATATTATTGCTATACATCTTATGAGATGACTGACCAATTTTTATGATTTCAGCTTGAAATGAAGAGCTACAGCAGCAATTGGAATATACCCAACTAAAGCCTGATTATCATAGCTGATGAATGTCAAAAATGCAATCTGGATGTGAGGACATTTTAGAAGAACGATATGCAATAAAATTGTGTTTTTAACTTGGAAAAAATGCCACAGAAACGTATGGAATGCTTCAGACTACTTTTGGAGCGTCTTGCATGAATCAAGCATCAGTTTTTGAGTGGCATAAGAGATTCAAGGAAGGCAGGGAGTCTGTGAGGGATGATGAAAGGTGTCGGAGGAGTAAGGAAGTCAGAACATCAGAGTTGATTGGCCAAATAAAGAATTTCATGGATAAGGACCGTCGTGTGTCGATAGAGACAATAAGTGCTCAGTTTGATGTCAGTGTGGGAACTGTACACACAATTATTCGCGAGGAACTGAAGATGCGGAAAATTTGCGCGAAGTTTATCCCAAGGGTGCTCAGAGAAGATCAGAAAGAAAGACGTTGTCATGGCAGCAGGGAGATGGTCGAGCTGATCAATTCAGATCCCGCAGTTCTTGATGCTCTAGTGACCTGCGATGAAAGCTGGATCTACTGCTATGACCCAGAGACCAAGAGACAGAGTTCCCAGTGGAAGCATGCAGGCTCTCCCAGGCCCAAGAAGGCCAGACAGAGCAAATCCACCCACAAACTTTTTATGATCACTTTTTTTAACAGCACTAGCATGATCTACATGCACTGGGTTTCCACTAGACTGACAGTCAACAAGGAATATTATGATGAGGTTTTAAGGGAGTTCAGGAAGAGATTCTGTCGGAAGAGGCCAGCACTCTTTAAATCGGGTCAGTGGCATTTCCAGCAGGACAATGCACCAGTCCACAACTCCATCCTTGTCACAGACTATTTGACCAAGATGGACATCAAGACAGTTCGTCACCCTCCCTATAGTCTAGACCTTGCTCCCTGTGACTTTTGCTTATTCCCTAAGCTCAGAGGCTGTCGTTATGAGACAATTGAGGAGAAGAAAGAGGCTGTGACGAAGGTCATTGACACGCTCACACGAGTACTTCCATGGGGCCTTCCATAAGTTGTTGGAACAGGTAGAACAAGTGCATTGCAGCCGAAGATTACTTGGAAGGGGACTAGAGTTTCATGTGTGTTCTATCAATAAAAGTGCCCATACGAAAAAAAGTCTACAATGTATGAAGGCCAACAAGATTTACCAAAAAGAACGTACTTAGGCCAACAAGACCTACCCAAAAAGAACGTATGTAGGCAAACAAAATTAATAAAAATTAGTAAAGCCTAAAAGAAAATGAAAGAGTTACAAAGTTATTTACATCCCTCTTTTGCTACCTTAACGTTTCTGCATGTTTCTTTTCTGGTCTTGTCTCTGAAAAATTTCGGTCACGCACCAACTTTTTATTGGTTTGTTAATTGCATGGCATTTGCATTTCTTTATGCAACATAGAAATCAAAAGAATAACCATCTAAAGAAGGCCGGAGACTGAACCGGCTAAAGCTTATCAAAAAACAAACCACAAAAAATTACTAGTAACAAGTGATCCCATAGCCAGATTAAGAGGAAACAAATTTTATTTTATTTTTTATCTTCAGATACCAACATGTCCAGGCACCTTATCCTGTGTCATTGGTTCAATTCATATTAATATTGACAGATAAAAGGACTCTCAATAATCTACCCACGTTACCTGAACGGGGATGTGTGCTAATCTAGTTTGCGAGACCAAGTAATAATAAAAGCAGAGAAAAGAGAACAAAAGCCGCTAGCATTGGGGGCGGGGGAAAATTGTGGGTAGTAGAACTTTAAGATTGCATCAAGGAATAGAAGTAATAAATAGCTTCCTTGTCTCTAATCTTTAAACTCATTGCGGAATGTAAAGCCCAAGGATAAAGAACCTTGAGATTTCTTTGACAACATAACAAATGTCTATTTGAGTTATGTTAATGTCCCTTGTGTCTCTTCTCTCGGTTGAGATATCGATTGGCATACAATTCATGGCAAATGATTGCTGATTTGGGTCAGTTGACCTAAATAAGGGTCAAAATCTCTGTAAATCATCCCACACACGAAGCTCTGACTCTATTCATGTTTTTGTATGGTAAGCAGATTCGTTTACATATCATATTCTAATTTTCCCCGTCACATATCACACAAGAATCTCCCTCTTTTCAAAAGAGCCCGTGACGTCACTCCCGCTTTTACGAAAGAGATACATTTATACAGATGTCTATCAACTATCTAAAATGGTGTTAAGCGAAGAAACAAATATTATTACTTCATATCGAAAAATATTTTCGCGTATTCTCATACCCCAAACAATCTTCTATGTTTGTCTCTCTCAATGTTGTGTGTAGTGAAAGCTTTTACAAACAGCATTGTACCTGATTATTTTGCCTCACACATTTTCTATCATATACTTCATATACGTATGAAGGCCAACAAGTTTTATCCAAGAGAACGTATGTAGGCCAACAAGACCTACATAAAAAGAACGTATGTAGGCCAATAAGATTTACCCCAAAAGAACGTATGGCATTAAGCGAAGAAACAAATATTATTACTTAAGTTAATAAAGTTGAATGCTTCCAAGTTTTCCTATGTATTGCGAACAATTCAATTAAACGTCAGTCATTCGCTTATACGCATTTAAAATAGCCTGATAACCTTCCCTAAGCCGTGGAGGTGCCCGTGGTGTAATTGTTATCGTCGTAGAAAATGGACATGGCGACACGAGTTCAAATCCTCGACGAGACTGATTGCATTTCATATAGCACTAATACCCTTGGGAAAGGTATGAATCCAATTATTCTCCCTCCAGCTATGGGTAAATAGTAGGGCAGACTAGGTTCTTCAGCCTTGGTAAGGCAACTAGTCTAGAAGAAGGAAAACTCTGAATTCAAGCCAGTTAAACTCCGCTTAAAAATTGACCTTGTGTCATATCCTACCCGAGCGGGGGGGGGTAAATATGATAACCTTCCCTAAACCTTGCCATCCCAAAATTAAAGGCATACTTTTCTGCCATTGAGTAAACGCAGTAATTTATATTTTTCAAACATACGCTTGCAGGTTGCATTTACTAACCTTAACTCAGCTTGACACAAGGCCATTAGTACGTGGCACAAAATGAAAAGCAAATTCACGATAATGAAATAATGATCTACTAGATTAGCTTGCTAATTCTTCTGCCATTTAGGGCAGGAAAGTGTGCTTAAAGAAACGGTTATCGTCGTGGGAAATGGAAATGGCTACTCAGGTTTAATGGCATATCAACCTTTGTGGGTTCCCAAAGGCATCTTTGTCGAAGAACAATAGTACTACTATTCAATCCATACCTGGAGGGGGGGATAAGGAGGTTCATACCCATCACAAGAGTATTTGTTCGAAAGTGAACGCAAAAGTGCGACTGCAGCTTGAACTCACAAACTTGTCACTCTCCAATTCTTTACCCACTACGCCACATGGACCATCCCCGCTGTGGAGTTAAATAAATACACATCTCCAGGAAAGATGGAGCAAATGCTTCTAATATTCAGTCTTCATAAAGAAACAATTACTGTTATAATGATGTTTTACAAAGACGCGAAGGCCGTAGCTTGTTCAAATGATGGTGACACTGATTACTTTGATATTGTCACTGGAGTTTTGCATGTTGATACCATGCTTAATGACATTATATTTTGAAGTTGGGTTGGGTTGGGTCGGGTTTTATGGCATATCAACCATTCTTGGTTATTTAATGCCAAATCCAGTTTTTGCATATATATTAAATATATGATTTGCAAACACATTTTGTAGATACACAGAGTTAAAAGATCAAAGAGTTCTATTTCTAACAATTCAATTTAGCATAAGTTAATCAAGTTAAATGCTTCCAAGTTTTGCTATGTATAGCGAACAATTCAATTAAACGTCAGTCGTTTGCTTATACACAGTTAAAGGATCAAACAGTTTTATTTCAAACAATTCAATTTAGCATAAGTCATTTGTTTGCACTCCGTTTAAATGTCAAACAGTTCTATATGTCCCATAGATAAGACCCTCTCAGATCTACCACTTTGGGGACCAGAGTGGACCTGGGAGTGATGTCAAGGATGGGGTACTCCTCATACCCCAAAGCTCTAATACTATCAATAATGCTATGTAATTATTTTACATCTCCAACTTTAAAAACTACTAATGTACAAATACTAATTAGGATTCAAATTCAAATATTTTTGTAAGACAAATAATTTGTTACTTTTTCATTAAATTTTGTTGGATCAATTATGTTTTGCAGCAATACAACTTCCAGCTGGTTATTGTTTGTTTTTAGAGATCTCCTCATAGTGAGTGGCCCCGTCGGCTAGGGCTGCAGAATACACTGACTGCATCTCTACAGAGGGACAAGACTCCTTCCCAACGAGTGTCCTGGATATGATATTAAACAGTCTGATAGTGAAGCCCTAGTAATGCTGGAACTTTGGAGAATGCGGAAAATCCCTTCATTGCTAATGCTCCCATATCCACTCTGGCTCAGAGTGGTAGTACCTGATATGATCCTCACTATGGGCCAAACTGAACTGTTTGACATTTAAACTGAGTAAAAACAAATGACTTATACTAAATTGAATTGTTAGAAATAGAACTGTTTGAGCATTTAACTGAGTGTAAACAAAATCTGAGTACTTATGCTTAATGGAATTGTTTGAAATAGAACTGTTTTTACATTTAACTGTGTAAACAAATGATTGATTTATCTACGAAATGTGTTTAGAAATAATATATATATATATATGGATGTGTCATTAAATAACCTATAATAGTGAGAGCTTCCCACCTTTTTTCTTTTGGAATAATCTTTTACGTTAAAACCTGGGAATCTAATAAGTATACATACCAAATTCAAGATTGTTTGATCGTCTATAATGGACGGACCAATTCAATACTGAAGAGTGATGGTCATCTTTTGTTGGCTGTTTTTCTCATAAATAACGCCACCCTTATAAAAGAGAAGGGGTAGTTTTCTACCTGGACTATTGCATCCTGGCCAATGACCTATGATTCACTTCTGCCCAGCATTAGGTGAAGCACTCCGTTGATCCGCTTTTTTATTCTTCTGTCTTGCTTCCTATCTACCATGCTACATCCCATGGTTTCCAGTGCTACTCACTTGTAAGGCACATATAACACCCTTCCCTTTCCCAGAATCTGATATCTAATGAAAAGCCGAGAAGGACTGAATGATTATGGAGGCAGCATGTTTTATGCTAACTTGAAGAATTACCAAGACCGATAGCCAATAGGGAGAGATGGCAAGAGAGAGAGAGAGAGTTAAGGAAATCCGTGCTGTTAACACACCTTGATGATGATGAATATCGCTGAAGATTCTTAGACAATAAAAGCGAAGTTCCAATTTAATCTAGACATAAAATAGCTTTCAAGCTCATCATGAACAACCGAATTAGAGTATTTGATGGCACATAATACACCTCAATTTGCATAAGTAAAAACCACCTACGCCCACTTGCCGATGACGTAAGGACAAATCAGTTTGTAGCGTAAACAGGTTATTACAAAATACCATTCAAGAAAAACATCTTAATTAAATCAAATTCAAATTTGTCGCTTGTTTATCCAACGGAGAATTCGTTGAAGCTGAACATGAAGGTAGAAAGTATTTTGTGTATTTTTTATTCCTTTTTTAAATGGCATATCATCCTGAATAGGTTATTTAATGCCAAATTTGTCGCTTGTTATCCAATATTTTGTCGCTTGTTTATCCAATGGAGAACTTGTTGAAGCTGAACATGAATGAAGAAATTATTTTGTGTGTTTTTTATTCCTCTTTCACTTTGCGCGTAAACTTTTGGGGTATGTGATTTGTTTCTTTCTTTTTTAATAGCATATCAACTTGCATTGATTATTTAATGCCAAAGACATCCTGTTAAACAGCAGTGGTACTGTTTAATCCATAGTTGGGGTGTAAGGGGATTCATACCATTCCCAAGAGTATTAGTCTATAGTAAAGTAAGAAAAGTTGACGACCATAGTCGATGGTGACCCGAAGGCTCCCTTTTCGATAGTTACTACACCAAGGTATAGGGGAGGGCGCTACTCCTTTCCCTGGATTTCTCCACTTTACCCTTGATCCGTACCTTATAATGCTGAGTGTTTAGCAATGAGGCATCAAGTACCATTTTCAAAGTCTTTGGTATGACTCGACCTAGGATTGAACCCCGGTCTCCCGGGCCATTGGCGAACACTCTAACAATTATGCCAATACCGGACATTAGTCTATAAGTGAACGTAATTGCACGACTGAAGTTTGAACTCACTTACTACGATGTCACTGTCTAACACCTTAGCCACTACACCACAGAGACTCCACTCAGAGTCATTTGGTATTATGGTTAAAACTCTCCTTCCTAAAATGACCCACCTTCAGACTTAGACGAACATGTTGACAGTTGCAAAGAAAAAAGAGAAGAAAAGAAAAACTGAGAGAAAGAAAGAAAGAAAGAAAGAAAGAAGACAAACCTGGTGACACAAACGAAACAAAGGCAATGAATAATGTTAAGTGTAAAAAGATGAAAGACAGCCAATCGCCTGATTCGATTCAAAAGAATCATACCTTTTTAACTTCAGAATGATTCACATTCCTCATGGTTGATTCCTAGACAAATGGAATTAGCAAAGAAAATTCCAAAACAAACTTTCCAAATTCAACGATCGAAACAGAGGAACGCGTACCATATCACTTTCCAACCAATATACTTATTCCTTCCTTGTTTTATTGTTCAGGTTTTGGAGGCTTTTTCTAGCACCGAATGACTTGCTATATTCTTTTAAAGGCTGCCACTGTTTTCATCGTTGATATGTGTTTTAGGATTTTCTTTTTCAGGGTCTCTAAGTTCAAACTGAGTGAAAAAAGACAAATTTAAACCACATCACAAGCAGACAAAACAGAGAAGTTTAGTGTTCAATAATAATTTAAAAAATTAAGTTTCGCCAAAACACAATGAATTTTATTGTTCTCAAGTTTAATTTACAACAAAAGGTATTTAAACAAAACGTCCCTTGTGCAGACGTCGAGAAATGACACAAAGATAACGTAAAAGACGTAAAAACGGATGAGAAATACGGAGTGAAAAAGCAAAGGGAGGAAAGAGCTATTTGACTTGGTTAATGATAAAAGCTTTCTATAGCAGAAGATATATATGAAATACAATGCCATTTTATATGAGGACGAGTAAGAAAAATATTTGCACTATTTTGATACGTACTACTTTACGACACGTATATCACATGACCAAACCGTGGAAAGGTATCCACTGTGATTGGTAGTATCGTAGTAGTTAATGCGTTGATACAGTGTGCATTATTTTACTCTGTGTGGGATTTAAAAGCCGCACAGATGAACGTGCAGCATAGTCTAATTCAGGGCCCCTCGGATGGTGTAATGGTTAGCAAGATAGACTAGCAAACCTTCACGGGTGAGTTCGAGTCTCATTGAGTGCCCCATTCATGCGGCCTCGTGATATATCTAAGCAAAAAGCTAAGTAAATTACAACATAGTCTAATTCAGGAAGTTGGAACTGATCCATAACACCTCAGAAACAACTAAAAACATTTGTTGTGCGAAAGGTGATGGCGTAATTAATCACAATGCAATAACTAGATCGCTCAAGAAATTTTGTTCGAGTTGCAAGAACCTCGACGATCAAAAAAGGTCAGGTAGGCCTGAAACAGTGGACTCCGAGGCCGAGCAGCAAGCCATACAGGCAAATCAAGCGAGTAGCAATTGAAGAGTTTAAGACGAGCTCGGCATCTAACTGTCAAGTGTTACCTTTACCACCTTGAAAAAAACATCCACAATTTCTGAATTGTGCTTCATTGACTACTAAAATATTGCAAAACATTTGAATCACCCTTGCAAAATCAAGTCCAATCTTAAGAGAACGAATTTTTTATCATAAATTTCCAACTCTAGAGATTTGATTATGATAAAAATTGCAATGAATATTCTTAAAAACTTGTTCTACATTGTGGTAAAGTTACATAAAAAAGAATCCATTATTAAAAAAAAGTTATAGAACAAAGCCTGTAATCCTTTCTCCAGTTAGAAAGTGTATATGGGTTTAGACTAATACCTCTATCACACGATTAGTATAGATAATCCTTTCTAGAATGCAATGTTTTACTGTTCTTTCTTTGGAAGAATAACTTTCATCTGGAAATACCTTTAAATCAATGACCATACCAGTAAGGAAAATCAATTGGAAAATTCATGGTGGAATTTCTTTAATATGGTCCATCAGAAGGCACCAACCACGACAGAAGACTTATTAACTGCCCTTAAGAAAAATTAGAACTTCCTTGCTTTAAATTAGTAAAAAAACCATATCTGAAAAAAAGTCATAAAAATTTGAGGAGGGACAACCAAATAATTATTCTATTTCTTTTCAATGAATTCCATAATTTGTTACTTAATATTTTCCTCTGTATGATTTGGACAAATTATACCAATAATTTAAATACTTTCATCTAGTTTATTTAAGGTATAATTTAAGAAGCAAGAATTTTCAGCTGTTTTATGAAAAAATGTTTTGCGTATTATCTGTTATTAGTTTATTTACTGCTAAATAAAAACACCTTAGTGAATATCCTCTAAATGCGTTGAATCCATAACTTTTACCTTTAAGAGTTGTTCGGATTACTGATCTCCTTTTTGTGATACGTGAGTCGTCATTGTCGTCATTTTTGTTCGTCATCAATTTTTGTCGAAAAAAGGCCCTTAGCATATAGAATCTACATCATAAGAGTTATGCCAGACTAACTGAGCACTCACCAATTGTTATCTAGTGCTAATCAAAGTAAATCTCATGCAGTGGACTTTTTCTAAAATTTAATATGAAAAATTTTCGTTTCGGCAATATTTTTATAGTTAGCTTGCAATTTAGCAAACTAGTACTTATTGCAAAACTTTTGTCTCTCCCTGATATTTCTCGCTTGAATCTACTTCAAAACACTAAAGCTGCCTAATAATCAATACGATTTGAGTGATATTTGAATTTTGTTATAGAAGAATTATGAGTTGAGGATGCCCAATCTCATGGTTAAAAGACCTGTGTATTTCACACCGGCTCTAAAGGTTGGTGTCAAGCCCAGGATTTCTAACGCTGATTTTCAAGGAAATTACATCTTCTGTCATAATTAAGTTTAAAGTAACACATTTTCCAACCTTTTTCTCCTTCCATTCGGCCTTGGGACTTTACCTAGTATTACATACCCTTAGTATTAGTGTGTACTAAAGTTTTCAGTGTTTTTAATTTAAAAGAAAATATGTTTTATATTTTGCATCCAATCTACAGTTTGTTTTTTGTTTTGTTTTTGTTTTATTTTTTATTTTTTGCTTGTTTTTATTTTTTTTCGTTTTGTTTAGTTTTTTAAGGTGCAGTTGCTTTTGTGGCAATGAAACCAACTATTCATTTATTTTAGTATTTTGCATAACTTATGACATTCAATTTGTTGATGATATAAGCAAACCTTTTTATTTGACCTAATGAGTAGTCCCAGTCCCAGTTCGAGTCATACCAAAGACTCAAAAAATGATACTAGATGCCGCCTTGCTTAACACTCAGCATTATAAGGTACGAATCAAGGGCAAAGTGGAGCAATCCAGGGAAAGGAGTGGTGCCCTCCACTAGACCCTCATTGAAAAGAGAGCCTTCGTGTCACCCTCGCCTGTTTTACTTACTTTACTATTATTTACTGCTGCCATTGTAATTCCCCTGTGTTTAAAACATCCAACTGTTGCTGAAGAAAGACAGTTCTATAATTTTCGATAAGAAGAGGGTCAGTCTTCTCTAAAACTAACGATTTGAAATCATTCATTTTACTTGTGGAAGAATTTCCGTTTAATTTTCTAAGGGAGTTAAGATTTTTATGTGGTTGGCGTACAAATCATTCATCATCAATATATTTTGGTTAAAAAAAACAACACTGATAATGATAAAAATGATGGCTTGTTTGCCAGATGCAGAAATCGGGCTAGTACAGATTTCAACACAGTTTAGTTTTCTTTATTTAGCAATGAAGGCGTTGGGGAACTCCCTTGTTGATAGCCTGGATACCAGTATAACGTACCTAACTTTGCTGGAGTAGATTGGCGAGGTTAATATATTAATGACGATATTTTACCTTTGAAAAAAAGAGGTTTTTCATTTTATGAAAGATTCAAATGATAAATTGAGAATGGATCAGCCGAAATATTCGGTCACCAACATCAAGTATACAAAGACGGTATTCAGTTGTCCGAACAATAATATCTGAAAGATAAATATTTAAAATATTATTGGATCCGTAATCTGGTAATTTCGGGTTGTATGCGATTTTGCTATGTATCTTAAAGCAGATATTTCGGGCTTAGAGAAATCGCGTCAAATACTTTCTTTTTCTGGATTAATGCGAAAATTTTAAACAAAGATACGCCTAAAGGTTTGAGTATGTTTTATACTCGATATTTTTTAGGTTTGGTTCGTTTCTTAGTGTAATGGTGTTATATAATCACGGAATGATTTTTTTATATTAATTATTTTTCGTTAATTATATTTTATAATTCAGTTTGATTGGGCTTTGAACTATTCGGCTCTTAGTTCAGGTGCATAGCATTGGGTACAGTTTACGCTCGCGTGCAAAGGATATGACAATAACAATTGTCATAATAAACCCCAGATAGGAAATAGGGCTGGAGTGTGAATGACTTCATGCTCAGAAGCGATGGTCCTGAGAATTTGAAGATTTTGAAAAAGAGGCAGTTTGGAGTTGACTGTGGGCCAGGCATTTGGAAGGTTGACTTTGGACAATGTAGGCAGAAAGTTGCGTTTTCTGCCATTTAGATAGACAGTTGAATTTGGGGTCCTTCCATGGTGTTGAGAAGTTGGGGTCCGACCAGACAATTGGGATTTTTGAGGTTGGACCATGGAAGACGATAGTTGAGTTCCTGCCATTGGGGCATAGAGTTAGATTTCGGCCATTGAAAGATGTTGTTAGCATTGTATGATACGAAAGACTTTTAAGAATTCTCTCTCTCTCCTCATGTCGAAGAAAGCCCAGAAGTTAATAAACGTTTCTACCTGAACAACGGAGTCGCCTGAGTATTTGTATCTGCATGCATTTGTTAATGCGTTGTATCAGAGTTGTGATTGAGATGTTTATGGCTATACAACAATGGCATATCTAACATCATGGGTTGTTTAATGTCAAAGTCATCCTTGTCGAAGAACAGCAGTGATACTGTTTAACACTATAGCTAGTGGTTAAGGGGAGGTTCACACTTTTCACTACATTATTAGTCCGAAAGCCACAGAGACTTATTCCTCCTCGATGAATTTAGGAATTTTGTAAGTTTTATAGGACAAGTGGCTAATTTTCTGTCAATGGAATGAGTAAATTATCCAGGATTTCAATGTACACATGTACATTGATTGTTGAAGTATTGATTGCATTCTTCTCATGTCCTTTATATGACATGCAAACCCATTTCATTAAATGAGTTGGGAAATATACTTCTTTGATCCTGGCGGACATCTTATTATATTTCATTTCAACAACACCAGACAAAACTTCCAGCATCATCACCTTAACTAATACAGATTTTTCCTTCATCACTGAATATCACTTTTATCTAAATGTCCACACACCATGATGCCGTTCAAACGTTATCAAAGAAAAATTATTTTGTTCAGCTTTGTCAGGTCTAAATATTTAGAAAACTTAGCTTAAGGTCTTTACTTGATATTGGCTTGGTTTGAATCAATTCAGTGGTGATAGTAGTGGATATTCTAAATCAGTTTATTAATGGAACAATCCATGAAAATATAATTGGTTTATGCTCCGCTGATAAAAATAATTAAAAGATCAGCTGATTCTGTCTTGTCACCATTATTTTCAGTTTACAAGTATTACCAAACAACAATGTATTGAGTTAACTAAAAATATTATTATGTCTTAGTTGTTAGAAGGAATTAGAAGCGAGTATTTTTTTTATTAATTTACTTAAAATGATAATCAGTTAATTTTTTAAAAAATGTCCCTAGAATTATATTAGAAAAAGGATATAATATTCCTTCAGGAAAGCACTAGACCACGTTTCTCTTTGGTGACCAGACAAAAATTGCAAAGACTTGGCTTGGAAATTTTATGAATCATAGTTTTTCTAACCTTTAGAGAAATAAAAACTTTATTGAAATAAAAATTCCCCAAAAGACTTGAAAGAGAACTTTCTTAATAATCTTTTGCACACTGTTATAGGATATCAAGTATTTCTATTAAATATAAATAATTTTCAAACGAATCTATTTGAACAATTTATGAAACCCTAATAGTTACCAACCATTCCGGGTCAGAGTGGATCTGAGTGTAATAGCAATGAATGAGTTCTCCACACTGTTGTATACAGGGAAGAACAATGAATAAAAATATAATCTGTTTCTTTTCTTCTTTTCTTTATTAACCACAATATACGTATGGGTAGATTAAGAAGCTAGTCGGAGATGGCTGAAATGCAAACACGGGGGTGACGGTTCGGTTTTCTGTGAAAATTCTCTGTCTTTCTGCTTCGTTCTGCCTGGGTCAAAATTCTTTACTGGTTTATATATTCTTTCGGACACCCGTTGAATCCCCGTTGCCACACCTCCCACCTACGCGCTGCACATGGACACGCTTCCTGTTTAGCATGCCACCCACGTAACCCACATGACACTTCCGCTGAAGAACACCTGCATCCTGTTTACCTTAGGAAATTAGTGGACATTCTGTTATGCCACCCACGCAACCCAAGCAATATTTCTGTAGGGAAATCGTCTTGTTTACCTTAGAAAACTTGCGAACATGCTGTCACGCCACCTACGCTACTTATGCAGTATGTCAAAGGAATCTTCCTGTTGCTATCCAACACACACTCCCCAGATCTAAAAAAAGAAAAATGAGCCTCACCACCTGATGCAGTTTAATTTCCTACCCAGGACAAACCCTTTTTTAGAGGATACAGTCAGCGTATCCAAAAATCCATCGACAGAGTGTTCTGAAATGATGGAATGAAGAAGTTCGCAGAAAGAGGATATTGAATAATGGAACAAAATGGTCACCATATTGTTCAATAAAATTTATATTGTAATTCTATTTTAAGAACACTCTGTATTTAAAAAAAAAACGAAAGGACTTTTTTTTATGTCAAGCAAACTATTTACTGTGTACTTACCCTTCAACACAATGTGCAGCTGTTACTATCCAAAGTGGGTGTACTAAGACCCCACCACATCTGTGCCAAGGTTGACCTGCAGATATAATTTGTAAAGATGCTTGCCAAGGCCATCGTCCAGGTAGGCCTGGTTGTCCTCCAATAATATAGGATGATGTTATAATTTCACCACAATAGCCTGCAAAAAAAGAATCGCGAAACATATATATATCAAATACAACTGACATTTTGAAAAGAAATTTTAAATACACTATATTTAATTAATTAAACCAAAAGTCTACTTATATATATATATATATATATATATATATATATATATATATATATATATATATGTGTGTGTGTGTGTGTGTGTGTGTGTGTGTGTGTGTGATTTATTTTTCGATTGATTGATTGTAATGTGTCAAACTATGAAGAGTTATTTTATGTCAACGGGTTAGGGAATTGCATTTATCGTACATTTATATCTATTATTTTTGTTTGCCCATATTTACAAAGTATCAGAAATCTAAAACATTTGTATAGTTTCGTGTATTCCTGTCAAATACTAATAATTACATAGTTTCCAGCAATTATTTCTTGTGAGTTAAAGTCATTTCTTTGTACACAGTTATATGGTTTTAAATAATAATAATCCATCGTAAACAATTATAGCTTCAAGTAGCTATTCTTAATACAAATAATTTACAGTTAGATAGCATTAAGTATTTTTATCTAATACAAATAATTTTAAACGGATCTATATGGTCCATAGATGGGACCCTAACACTACACCTTCGAGTCAGAATGAACCTGAAAGTAATGTCCATAAACGAGTACTTCACACTCCCCAGATCTCCAGAAATCGAGCCTCACCATAGAATGAAGATTAGTGCTATGTTCAGGACACACTTTTGGTTGGGGTCTTACCTCTTTACAGAGGGTAGAGTCAATACAGGAACATTAAACACGATTTAAGTATTTAACCACAAAAAATTGCATCACTATATCGATTTTTGTAACATCTAAATATCACAACTTTTATGAATTAAAAACTGCAGAAAACGGATTTTTAACCTGTTTTTTTTTATACAAATACAGGTATCAATCTCAGACGTCAAAGATCAGGGTTATATTCAGTTTTCCCTCGAAGATGATACAACAAAAACAAATACAGTGATTGTTTCTGCTAGTTTGTACTGAGAGACATATTTTTCTTTCCAAAATTGGTGGTTTTACTATGTAAGAAATTTGACACGATCAATGAGTTACGTCAGAGTAATTCTGTGTCAACTTCTATGGATCAACATGGAGAATTTTTTTCTAAATGTCCCAAATACCGTCAACAAAATACAAAGCTTTAAAGACGAAAATTCTTAAATAATAGAAAAAATGAATAAAAAAGGAAAAAAGCTGGAAGGTTACAGAGGGTTGAGTGTTCGCCAATGGCCCGGGAGATCGGGGTTCAATCCCAAGTCGAGTCATACCAAAGAATTAAAAAATGGTACTTAATGCCGTCTTGCTTAACACTCAGCATTTTAAGGAACGAATTAAGGGTAATGTGGAGCTCTCCAGGGAAAGTAGTAGCGCCCTTCCCTGCACCTTGGTGTAGTAGCAACTGAAAAGGGAGCCTTCATGTTGGCCTCGCCAACTTTTTTAATGTACGTATACAAAAAAACTTATAATCAAAGGCTGGCATTTGTATTCTCTGTATAGCCCTTTTATGATTCTTCGGTATATGTCTCTGGGATCAAAATGTAGTATCTGTACACGTGCAAATCTTAGTTATTTTTCAATATTAACTTATATATAACATGCTGAGTAATGTAGTTACTATTTACCTAAAATTATATAAATTAGTTCTTACATAAAATACGGAATAAGATTGGGTGTTTGCGTTTTATGGCATATCAACCTTTCTAGGTTATTTAATGCTATTCAGTTTAGTCAAACAGTTCTAATTCAAACAATTCAGTTTAGCATAAGTATTCAGTTTAGTTCTATTTAACCCATAGATAGGGCCTTTTTAGGTGCTACCATTCCGGGCAAGAGTGAACCTGGGAGCAATGGCAATGAAGGGGTACCCCACATTTGCCAAAGCCCCAGCATCACTGGAACTTCACCATCAGATTGTTTAGTGTCATATCCAGGACACTCATTTGGTGGGGGTCTTACCTCTCTGCAGAGGGGCAGTCAATGTATTCTACAGCCCCTGCCGACAGAGTTAAATGTCAAAAGAGTTTTATTTCAGATAATTCAGTTTAGCTTAGGTACACAGTTTAGATGTCAAAGTTCTATTTCAAGCAATTCAGTTTATCATATGTACGTAGTTTAAATGCAAAAAACAATAAAGTCAATAAACCACGGTTTAGTTCTATCTAACCCATAGATAGGACCCTTATCAGGTGCTACCAAGTTAGGATAGCGAACACATATAGTCAACGGTGCACGGTGACGGTCAGTTTCTCAACTATAAAATTGTATAGGCAAAAACTAACAGTTGTGCCAAATGACACAGACGAAAAACTGAATCAAAAACTGCCATCGACTAAGTCTACCCTATCCTAAAATCTATATATGCTTTATCACATATCTTGAGCACCCTTCATTTGTAAGTATACCAAATATATATATATATATATATATATATATATATATATATATTGGTTTATTTTGTTTTGGTTTTATGGCATATCAACCATTATAGGTTATTTAATGTCAAATCCATTCTTATACATATAAACAGTTGTATTTCAAACAATTCGGTTCAGCATAAGTACAGTTTTCTGTTTACACACTGTTAAATGTCAAAATAGTTCTATTTCAAACAATTCAGGTCAATCATAAGTATACAGTTTAGTTCTTTTAGTCCGATAGATAGAGTGGAAGAGAGCGATGGCAATAAAGGGGCACTTCGCATTTTTCAAAGCTCCGGCATTACTGGCGCCTCACCATCAGATTGGTTAGTGTTATATTCAGGACACTCGTTGAGGGAGTCATACCCCTCTGGAGAGATGCAGTCGGTGTATTCTGAAGCTCCAGCTGACTGGACCGTGTGTGTGTGTGTGTGTGTGTGTGTGTGTGTGTGTGTGTGTGTGTGTGTGTGTGTGTGTGTGTGATAGACAGACAGACAGACAGATAGAAATAGAAGTTTCGTAATAGAGTAAAGTAAATTTCCACGTCTATTGTCGAATCCTAACAGAAGTTACAGATGAAGGAATAAACAAACAAAAGAGCAATCGTACAGTTTGTCAATTGGGTTTTTACATGAAAGAAGTAAACATAAAAAAGAATGTTATATGTCATCATAAGAGAATTTCTCGATATTCGTCTCTGCTTCCCACCAGACTGAACGGCATAAGGTCAAATAATCCAGAGGTCAAATTATAGTTGGGATTAGGGGAGGGGAAGGTCGGGCACAGCCGAGGCTCAATGTCTGCTGGACTATGTTGGTCATCGGCCCACTTAGTGCAATGTGGGCCTGATGAGCCGAGCTGGACGTAGACCCAAACATGGGTCCAGGCACGGATGCCTGATTATAGCTTAAACTGGACAGCAAGGTCCAGTGCTATACTAAGATGTTAAAGGTGTCAATAATGCAGCTTGCCCATCCGAAGGTGGCCCAGCCAAAGCCAGGGGCTTACGGTCCCAAGTTTGCTATTGAACATTGACCGGATGCCTGACAGTCTGCTGAAAAAGCGCAGTGGCTGATCGAGTTCCCTCGCAGGAAGGAAATCATAAAAGAATTTCTTATCAATCGATAAAAAGACTAAGTCACACATACACACACATACACACACAAACACATACACACACACACACACATATATATATATATATATATATATATATATATCAGTTTGTAACGAGTGGAATGTCCAATTTTAGATTATATATTATGAATGAAATAACTTACGCCAATAGTAATATTCAATCATTAACATTAACATAGCTTCAAAAACACCATTCATTTGCCAACAAGCTTATAGATGCCATGCTTGTAAAATTCCTTAGAGTTTGGTGCAAAATATGAGACCGATTTGTGTTCAATCTCTTCTTTTCATGTCAAACTAAGACCCTTTAAATAATTTGAAATTGCTTGTTGAGTCATTGCTTCCATGACATTGTCAGCTTTCTTTTTTTAAACAAACTTGTTACAGGTAATGAGAAGTGTAGCCTTTATTATGACGTTAAACGCCGTCGTCAGTGGATCAGTCAAGGAAACAGACCTGCTTAGCAACCCAAAGGTGTACATCGTTTAAAGAAGATCATCTTCAGTGTATGATGGGATATTTATGGAATTTTCCATTACAAATTGTTTGACAATAATTAAAACAATTACCTTTAATCTTTATTGCACTCAATTTCTTCGTTTGAAAACAGCTTTGAACACAACACGTCAGTTCTTAGTCAACAGAAAGAGAGTCATCCTCTATCGCAATAATACCCGTCCTCACACAATTAACTAATGTTTTCTTAGAAGAGATCGGTTGGGTAAAATTGCTTCATCATCCATGTTCCCCTGACCTTTCTCCTTCTGATTATCACTTGCTTGAGAGATTACTGAATCATTTAAATGGTCTTAGGTTGACATCAAGAGGTTGAACACCTGTCGGTCTCATATTTTGCACCAAACCCTAAAGAATTTTACAAGCTTGCTGATGGAATGAGGTTTTAGGAAACAATGGCGGTTATGTTAATGATTAGATATTTCTATTGGCATACATTACTTTCGTTCCAACCTGATTTAAAGTGACGTGTTTTATATAATAATAAATTAGAATAAAGAATGAATGAAAGAATATTGATGAAGGAGTGAAAAAAAGAAACATAAAATAAATAGATAAATAAATAGATAAAGAAAGAAAGAAAGAACTGAATGATTATAAAAATGTATAAAAACTGTTTTTAATTTTTTTTAAAAATGAGAATTGAACGAACGAAAAAAATTAAACTTAACATTTTTCTTCTTTATTCTGTCTTAACATATTTACCCAACCCCTCCGCACAGGCAGGATATGACACAAGGTCAATTTTTAAGCGGAGTTTAACAGGTTTGAATTCAGAGTTTTCCTTCTCCTAGACTAGTTGCCTTACCAAGGCTGAAGAACCTAGTCTGCCCTACTATTTACCCATAGCTGGAGGGAGAATAATTGGATTCAGACCTTTCCCATGGGTATATGAAATGCAATCAGTCTCGTCCAGGATTTGAACTCGTGTCGCCGTGTTCATTTCCTACGACGATAACCATTACCCCACGGGCACTTCCACTTCCTTGTTCTGTCTTAACTATGTCTTACTACACACTTCCTGCGACGACTTTCAAACATTTAGCCACGTGGAAAGGAGTCACGTGAGAAAGAAAGCTAATCTGCAAATAAATATTGGTGTGTCATTTTATACTGTCTTATCCCAGAATGCACCGGTCAAAGATGACAAAATTACTAAAACCAATACAAAAACAGAATGTAACATTTTTTTAAGATAGTAGTTTCTTCAACACAGCCATGGTTTCTTTTTACATCCATTCTATGGACATTTCTTCTTCATATTGATTATTGCATGTTTTTTGCATGCAACTGGTAGGTAACTGTGAAGGCACTTGTGATGTAACCGTTTTGGTCGTAGGAAAAGGACTTAGCAACCCAAGTTCAAATCCTGAACAAGTCTATTTGTATTTCACATCGCGCTAATATTCCCGGGGGAAGGTATGAAGCCAACTATCCTCGCTCCCTTGAAGTAATAAGTAAAATAATTGGACAGACTTTTTAAATTTGGTATGGCAACCGGACCAGAAGGAAAACTCTGAATTCAAAAAAGTTGGGTTTACCACCAAGGCAAGCCACCTAATAGGAGGAATTTAACTGTGGTTACACGTAGAAAAGGATGGGCCAACCAAGCTATTTCTGCTCAAGGCTACGGTTCATGGAACCAGTGAGTGATGAACCGGTTATTGAAATTTTGATTTGATGAAAGACATCCTATGACATAAAAATAGTTGCCATTAAACAATATATCTATTTTTTTTGTTGAGGAAGGTCGTAAACATTCAAAGAATTATTCAAAAAACTAATCTTCTTGTTTTTGCGTCCACGGTATCTCAACAGCTAAATCTCCCGGTCTTCTTCTGGTGTAAAGCGAAACAAAAACGGTATAAAAAATTCTCAGATCTTTTCATAGACATTCATTTTGTATCTTAGTTGAAAAATGGAGGCCTCATCTGGAGAAGAAAAAGTGTGTACTATGCTCTTTAGGATCAGGTTAAAATCATATACAGAAAATGCAACGATAACGTGAGAAAAATCAAGGAAGTAGCTGTGTAGCAGAAAGAAAATTGTAATTCTTGTTTAGCGCGTAATTTAATTTGACCGTTAGAGTAGCCGAACATTTTCACCCAATCAAGATGACCTGTCCTATTCAGCCCGAATCATATTTCCTAGCAGCAGCAAAAATTGAAGGAAGCCCGCGAATCTCTCTCTCGGTCAGAAATCCCCAAAGGAACAGACGTCTATTCGTCTGTTCCCGAATAGTAGTAGCCTCATCATCCACTATGAGGAGAGACATCTAATTTATGGATCCCTTGGGTCTATTCTTCTAGACCAAGGGATTCTAGTTAAAAACAAATTAGATGATACACTCTAACAACTTCCTACCTTCTTTCTCTACTACGAGGCTCGCAGCATACCAGCGTAAACACCTTTACTTCATGCTGCCATTAAACCCTTGGTACAAAACCTAACGACGTCTTCGTTCTTCTCCACCACCTTTATTTTCCATCAACATTTAGCGAGGGGATAACAACCAACTAAATACCAACTCAACCAAAGTAATTCCAGCAAAACCAACTTAAACCTTAAATCAAAAACCCAATAATAATAATAATAATAATAATGTTACCCCCATCTCTATAAAATGGCAACCTTCCTACTTATGAGAACACGCAACCACATATAAAAACAAACTAAATATACGACTACAAAAATGAAAATTAAACCTAAAAACACAATATAACCTCCTACAGCAGATATCAAGATGATAGGAAATTGTATAAGTCAGTGGTTTCTACAGCTCAACAAAAACAGAGAGCATAAATGGATTTCTGTCAAAAGATCTGAGAACAATTCTGTGCGAAAAGATTTGTGGTAAAGTTTTTGTTTTGCGCTAA
This sequence comes from Sepioteuthis lessoniana, assembly GCA_963585895.1. NCBI lineage: Eukaryota > Metazoa > Mollusca > Cephalopoda > Myopsida > Loliginidae > Sepioteuthis > Sepioteuthis lessoniana. The sequence continues at coordinate 123,723,717 of OY757910.1, forward strand.
TACCTTTCTTGCGAAAATTATGAATGCATATTTTCTCCTCCTAGCTGTGGGTAAATAGTAGGACAGATTGGGTTCTTTAGTCTTAACTAGGAAACCAGTCTAGGAGAAGGAAATTTAAACCAGCTGTACTTCGCTTAAAATTGACCTTGTGTTACATAGCGGATGGATTGGATAAATACATACTTTATTGTAATCAAATCTTTGAAAATTTTAATATCTACATTTACTTTCATCTCAAAATAATTTGCATTAAAATGAAACCGAGTATTATGCGCCGAGTGTTTCTCTTTTCCTTGATCTTCAGTCCAATACACAATCCGTCAGAAATTAGAAACCACGTGACCCTTTTTATGTGGTTTACTGCGAATTCGTGATCTGTTTTTAAAGGATAGAATTTCCATTCATTGTTTCTTACCGGAAATCCTATTCATCTGACCAAGCGATCTCAGCTAGCCAGATCGAGTGAACAACGAAAAGAAAAGAAAAAAAAAACACTGATACATTTTCGCGCCAAACTAACTGGAAAAAGAAGCGAGCAACGTCTCGTGAGACCATGCGATATTGTAACCTGAGCAACCGACTCGCCTAACGACGTTGCTGTGAACAAGAATAATACACACCATATTGACGTGTTGTTCACATAATTCTCGCAGGATGGTCTAGAGATTCATTAACAACAACCTGTCTCCTACACGGACGATGCTGGTATAGTTTGTCACTGATAGAATAACAGAAAGGGAGTCGCGAGGTCTTCACTCCTGTTTGAAATATAACATGAAACAATCTTCTTTGTACAAAAGGTGACGTATTGTTTTTGCAAGAGCTGAATCGTCAGCAGTTAAGCAAAAAATCGGTTCAATTCATAATTTTATTAATTGCATTAGAAATTGACATAAGAGATATCGTTTTATGATATCTACTTCGAGAATGTACTCTAATACTAGACATAGTTAGTTTGCCGCACAAGGCTATGTATCAAGTACGTATCAAGTACGTAGCATAGCTTAGTAGTGGAATAAGGCCAAATGTATTAGGAACCAAATGTAACTCGAATTTAGTAGTAATTGTCTACTAACCAAACCAAATTATCATTAGACCGTGCGATCCACCCTAAAATACTAAGTCTAGCTTTAATTTTCCATAAGAATGTTTGGGACAAGTCATTCAATAAATATTGAATTTTTCTTTACGATTTTAAGATAATTTTTACAATAAATCAATTCTAGATAATACTGAGTTTTCATTTATGGAAAAAAAATCTTTAAAATTATTTTACTTTTTCAAAAATATTCCCTTATTTATTGAATGGCCGTCGTATATACAGTTTAACACGACTTTTTCTGTTTGTGTCTTTGTTTAAATTTTACTAGGATAAAAATTTAGCATATGTACGACCTCAGGCGAAAAATAAGAACTCTTCATTTTTTAGAACAGCCATTTTGTGATTCCATGAATTGTTCCTCTACCTAAAGTTGAAAAAAATTGTCGTATAGCAGAGGAAAACGACAACACAGATAAATGAAAATAAAATCTGCTTCTTTCCTTTTATCTTTATTACCCAAAATGTACGGATGGGTAGAGTACGGGAGAATCGAAGACGGCCGACCTGCACACGCACAAGGATCGAGATACGAATCTTCAGTGAACCCCTTTGACTTCCTTTTACGCCCACACAAATTCTCGTGGTCACACCTCCCCCAACCTGCCTTCTACACGTTGGATCTGGACACACATCCTTCTAGTATGCCATCTACGCAAATTCTCGTGGTCTCACAATCATATAATGGTTCACAAACGGGTCTTGCAAATTATTCATGCTGAATAAGGAATTCAATCTCTTCTGAGTGCTCTATTTTTGTAGCCTTGTGCCAAAACTAGACTACGGTTTGAGTGATTGATAGATTTTAATTGCATGTCAAACTGTTTATGCCTGGATGTTAGGGAATTGAGCTCACTTTATATTTATATTTTGTGCAGTTGCTTCTTTTGAGTTTTTGCAAGCAGTTATATTTCCTGTATTCTTATCTAATACGAATAATTTGCACAATGTTGTATGGTTTCAATTATTCTTATCTAATACTAATAATCATTTGGTTTTAAGTAATTATTTCAATTCAATTATAATTATTTGTTTGTACACAGTTATATGGTTTCAAATAACTAATTGTGACGCTGCATAAACATTTATCTCAGGACGAGAGTTCATTTTATGCGCATGTAACGTCAGGGGCAGTCTGGCACTTGACCCTCCGCAAAATAAGTCCGAGTCAAGACTCCTATTTCGGGTATATGGTAACTGGCAAATAATATGGGAGCTAATTTGGGGCTAGACTCATCTCCAATGCTGGCAAGGGGGTTTCCAATTCACTTTCACATACCCCACCAAGCCCTTCGTTTTCCTACCCCCTCGGATAACGGAAAGCATGGACTACTAGGTTAAAAGAAATATTATTTACTGTAGTCAAATTTCCAAAAATTCCCTTTTAATGTTTTAAGGTGAATAAGACATTTAGCGAGAATTAATGAAAGCGATACGAAGCTGAAAAAGATATGTGCAAAAGATGGCGATTAGATAAACAACATAACCAATAGATTTTAACACAAGGGAGCGTTTAAAATATAACAAAGTTTTAATAAGCTACGACCGAATAAAGAATTATAAGCTGTAGAAAAAAACAGTTTCTTTTTCTTTTCTCCTTTCCTTTTTAACTATCGGCTGTATTAAGCCAGCGAGCAGTGTCAAACACAAGTGTCTCTCTCAACAGTCCTTTTCTTCTTCCTCCTTTTTTTCTTTCTTTCTTTTATTTGAGAAAGTATCTAAGTCCATTCACTAATTCACGGTTTATGAAACAGAATCCTTTCAGTTTCTTTGTTTCCGTTTCTGAATACGTATAATTCCAATTTTTAAGAAGGGTAGAAGGAAAAACAGTTTAAGTTGTACTTATCTTTGATAGGGCATACTTCTCAGGTTCCTTTCTTTTATGGACGAGTGACATCCCTCCAGAATCGGCTGAATCAGCCTTCAGCTGATTTCTGTCCAACGATTCTGTTCTATGCTTTTTACAGGGCCTCCCCGGAGCTCTTGGCTGTAGACCGACGTCTTTATCCGCCGACTTCTGTCCCTAAAACTAAAGATTCCTTTCCGAATTTCCTCTGACACAAAGGTTTCATTTTGGCGCTAAAGACTCTACCAATCATTTGGCCTCTTCTTCTTCTTCCTCTGTTTCCTCCGGTCATGCTACTAGAATGACCTACATTCCCCTTCTCTGTCCAACCGATTACAGGTCATGGAGCGCAGGTAGCTTTGGCCTGTTGATTCAAACACTGTAGGGTAGGGAAATTGATCTCCCTTTCTCTCTCGGTAGCATACCACGTCACACTAATAATATTTTGTAATATGACAATATGAGGTATTTACTAGTGCTAAGAACTTATGGAAAGCATGCATTTTTTTATTCAGGAAAATCTAATTTTCCTTTTATAAAAATATGAAACAGACTTAATGACTTTGAAAAAAATTCAAATATCAATTTAAAAGGTCAGTGAGGGACTAGTACTAACCGAACTTACAAATTGTCAAAACAAAAAGTAAGCAGCTTTAGAATTTTATCGGTGCATTGATACATTTTAAATTATAGCGTCCAAAGCTGATACTAGTCTACCTGTTGGAATTAACACGTCAAATGTTTGGATTGATTAATCAAAACTTTGATTTTTGTTTTGGTTTATGTGAAAAAATCTTTTTTAAGATCTTTGTATTTGCTGGTTTTATACTCGTGGCTTTGATCCATTCAGCTTTCATATGGTATTGATAATTCTATCATGATGATTTTAAGGTTTGCCCTAGACAGAAGAACTATATCTGGTCGAATACCTTTGCTAGATATTGTTTTTAGGTAATCGTTACGTCATCCTGGTAGGTTGGCAGATACCTCCCAATCTCCACTTGATCGAAGAAGGTTTTGACAGAGAACAGTTCGATGCTTAATTGTTTGCTTAGAACCGGCGTATATTCTGCCCTTCTCTGAAACAAATTTCTGGGTTGAAATAGTTGGTTCAGATTTCATATACTTCTTTATAAATCTGACCAACCCATCCAATAGTCTGTTGTGCTTCCAGGTGTATCTCCCATTTCCAAGAGCTGTCTTACAGGAGCTGAGTACATGCTCACATGTTACATAGAAGACAGGTAGGATGGCTTTCTTTCTTCTATTTAAAAGATTGTTTTTTGAATAAAGCTGGTCGTACGTAGAACGTATTAGAAAACTCAACATGAGCGGAGCCATCTACCACATTGTATGTGTAAAGAGTGTTTTTTAAGACTTTGGGGGGGGTTATAACATTACAAAATTACGTAAACACAAAGTTGGATAAAACCGAGATGCTGATGACATCGAACGAACTTAAAAACAGAATACTATCAACGGAAATAGAATATTATCAAGAAAAATAGAACATACAAACAACCCCTGGTGATGGCCTATGAAAGGTCCGAAAGCACTCGGGACAATTTTGTTCAATTCATCCACTAATTCCTACCTGGAAACCAAGATGCATATCAAGAAACTTGAAAGGATCTTAATAAAATTATATAGACAAAATGTGTCTCTCATTTATTCAAACATGCTTAAATGAAAGACTGCTGCTCAACTACACACACACACACATACACGCAACAGTTACCATAGAATAAAATATTCATTTTCTCAAGCGAATCAATGCCCCCGCCAAGCGATTCGGCCACACACTGACCAATCAGCAGGCAGAGCGCATTGATTCCATCTGTCTTCAAAGGAACTATTTTTTCTTGCCCTTTTTGGAAATCACAGTCGGCCAACAGAGAGTACCCGGCAAGCAGAGAATAAAGACCTCTCTCCTCTCCCCATCTACTGGACGCTCCAGCATTGACGATATTCGCTGAAAATAACTGCTGCTACCTGCGACACCCAAAGAACTTTATTCTCACTCTGACATAGTCCTACTTTCTGTTGTAAAAATAAACCTTTTCGTTGTTGTTCTTAAAAGAGGTTTTGTTATTTTATTCCGTGCTACGTAAAGAACTACAAGTTAATTTATAGTGATGTAAACAAACATTCACTTAACACACACACACACACATATATATATATATATATATATTGGCAGCATTTCTTCATGAATACAAATTTCGTTGAACATAATAGACATTTTCTGTCTACATATTTTCTTGTTGATCCTTTCATATTGCCGTATTGATTTTATAATATTCGGCGGGAATAGATTGATGCATTTTCCATAATTGTTTATTTCCCAAGTACTTTCAGCCCGACATTGGGCCATCATCAGGGGAGGATGTATTACAAAAGTGATGTAACTTTTGTATGTACATTACTACTTTGTAAGAAGAAGAGCATCTGGGCCGTTGCAGTGTGTAGCGTTTACTTTTAAAATTATTCTATAAATAGTGTCAGTAGCTAAAGACATTTAAGTACATTAGCACCGGTTTGAAAATTAATTCTGTTAAGTTTGGGTTGCATGTTCCTAATATGTAGAGCTTCGAAAATCTGTATTTTGGGTTTGTTATTTTGATATTCTAATATTGTTGTGTTTTCGGTGAGAATTTTTCATAATTCTGTTGATTGGCATTAATGTATTTTTTTAAATTATTATTATGTTCTATATATTATATATATATATTATGTTCAACGAAATATATATATATATATATATAAACAGGATTTGGCATAAAATAACCTACAAGGATTGATACGCCATAAAACACCAACCACCCTACGAATAAGTTCACCACTACCAATTATTTCATTTTCTTCCCAATCAAAAATAGCAAGAAATTAATTATTTCTAGTGGAAGAAGAAAGAATCAAAACATTTATTATAAAGTATTATTCATGACCAAACCCTACAGCATGCTACTCTCACTGTACGCAGTTATTTTGAATATTCATTGTTTTTCTATTTTCCAATTGCGAACATTATATAAGTCTTTGGACAATAACATATTCGTATCCGCCCAGTCGGTTGGGGCTATAGATTATTCTGACTACACCTCTGCAGAGGGGTAAGACCCCTTCCCTAACGAGGTAACCTGTTGGTCATGGGTGACGACCTGCAATGCTTAAGAACGGGGACCTGGTGGCTGAGCAGTTCATGACCCGACAACCGAAATGGTCACATAAACTATAACTCTTCACTTTAGCCTATGCTAAGCTAGACAAGCGGTCAGAGAAGCTTAATGCAGTTAATCACGTGGACATGTCGAGTCCTAGTACCTATATGATTGTCCCGACTGTATTCTTCAAATTACTCTTATGGCAAACAAGTACCCTACCCTATTTTATTTTAAAAGTGCTAGAAGGCGGTGGTTGAGAGTAAATTGCTCTGAGAGAGCAATACTTGAAACCATTTGAAAGTGTGAAAACGATTAATACTAAATAGAATAACAAGTGTTAGCAATATTTCAAACCATTAAACTGTGTGCAAACAAATGAGCTCTAACTCATTTAAATAAAGTTTCCTACAAAATATTCGCTAAACCGGCTCATTGGTCTAGTGGGTAGAGTGTCACCAATGGTCCGGGAGACTGGGTGCAATCCCAGGTCACGTCATACCAAAGACTTTAAAAATGGTACTTGATACCTATTTGCTTAAAACTCAGGAATATAAGTTATAAAATACTAGTATCTTTGGTTCAGAAGAAAACTAATTGTTTATTTAAAACAAATGACAATAAGTACTTACTTATGGAGGATATATTTATGTGTATATATTTCGGACAATTTTCTTTAAAAATTAACCAAATTCAAACAATCTTTAAAAGAAGAAAAAAAAAAAAATTTTTAACTTTTAAAAAGAACCTTTTCTATGTTTGTTTAATTAAACATACTTTAGAAAACAAATTCTACCCCTATATAACTTATATTAATGAGAATTTGTGGCTTTAAGGTATTATTCTATAAGCTCTCAAACCCTGTATGTTGACTTAGAATGCGCTGACTGTATCCCCTGCACAAAGGTAAGCTCCACCCAAAAGGCATCCTAAAAATGTCCCTAAACTGCATTTGATGGTGAGGCTCAAGTTCTGAATTTCTGGGGAGTTTAGAGTACCCCTTATCGCCATTACTCCCTGGTTTACTCTGACAAGGAGTTAGGATCCCATCAATGGGTCTAAATATATCTGTTAAAAAAATTATTCGTATTCGATAGGATCATGTGCAATAAAACTTTCAAAAGTGAACAACGCAAAAATGTAAGTATGAAAGTACAATGAACGCCATTCCCTAACATCTTGGCATAAAATAACCTTAAATGGGTTGAGATGCTGTTAAAATCAATCATTTGAAAGTGAAAATATTTAATACCGGTTGGTATAATCTTCACAACATCCGAGCATAACTTTTAAAAGTTTTTAATCAAAATAATTTTAAAACACAAGGAAACAGATGCAAAAATCATTTTAAATTTCAAATATTGAAATGAAATATTTTCACTTTTCACAATTTCCTTTTCTCGCGTCTGTTTGGAAAAAAATAATTTATTCTATTAATCTTTTTCTCTTCTTTTTTTTTTTTTTTTGACAACAAAAGCTAAAACTTGGGACAATGTGGTCTAAAATTTTGAGAAATATTAGATTTCATTTAAACTTTTAATTAATAATCATATGACATTCACAAATTCAATTTAGCAAATGACTTGAACGAATTACATTTAACACGTTATGAAACTAATTAAAATTAAACTACATTTGAAAAATATTAAACAATTACTAAACAAATTTAACTCTATATAATAATAGAAAAAAATTACTCCACCACAGGCCGGATGTAATACAAGGTCAACTTTTTTAAAGTGGAGTAAAGCTGATTCTAATTCGAAGTTTTCCTTCTCTTAGCTAAAGCGCCTAATATATCCTACTATTTAGCCATAGTGAGGGTGAGGAAAGATGAATTCATGCCTTTCCGAAGGGTATTAGCGGGAAGTGAAGTGCAAATAGCTTCGCCTAGGATTTGAACTCGGGCCGTAGATTCCATTTCTTACGATGATTTCCGTTGTGCTGAGCGTGCTTCTATCACTATAAATATATACTTCCTAAAACGAAAAGGGTTGATGCTATCTGGAAGGAAACAAAGTATCTCCACCTATAAACATAGTGATCATAAATATGCAACAAGATCTGTGTAGTTAAGCAGTGATGAACCTATTCAATATTCATATGGGTGACCACTTAAGCGTCAAAAGGTACTGTGTTCCTTAGTAAATAACGAAGTTTAGTAAATAACCTGAGCTATGTGGAGCGCAGCTGTCGAAACAAACTTTGATTTCACTAGTAATCCTTGTGAACTCAGAAAAGAATACACCGATACCATTACAGAGCAGACACAAGCTTGCATAACACCCTGCTGATAAGCGGAATTTATAGACTAGTGGGGTTTCCTCCACACATGAAATCGACCGTCTGCCCGAAAGAGCTGGAAATGAGTCAACTGACTACTCGACCCGAGCCCAACCTTTCACGCCTCAATGGTGATATTCTCTGATTCAAAGCAATCATGAAGGTGTTCCAAGAATCTGCAAAAGATAACAGCATGTCACACTTACCAAGACAAACTTTGATTTCATTAGAGATCTTTGCTGACTACAACAGAATACTCCCAACTTCATTACGGAGCCACCACCATTGCACAATATCCGGCTGGTGTCATGGATTCATAGCCTCATGTGTTCTCCTCAATACACTTACTCATCTGTCCGAAAAAAACCTGGGAACAATGTATGTCTGATGAGCTTGCATAGTACTAGACAATCACAGTCCGCTGGCAACGTTTTCTGGCATAGCTGAGGTGCTATACCCGATGCTGTGGGGGTTAATAATGTTCCTTGTTGTCTGACGACTATGAAATGCATGGTGCATTGATTGATGGTTTGACTACAATGCCAGATTTTGTCAAATGCTAAACAAGCTGCAGCTTAGGACTCAGCAAGTCTATATCCGGCACTTGTTGAGTGGCTCCAGCATTGAATTAGAATGTTCGTTCGGTGGTTATCATCCTTGTCAGTCACCGATTGTCCCGTCCTTGTATTATCTAAGAGCTCCCGCATTATCACCAGTCGTTAATGTCTATGCAGAATTCATCAATTCTTGGCATAGCTATGCTGTTCTTGACTAATAAAAACCTAGAGATAGCGTGGAACATATTTCTGACTTCAACAATTAGTCCACTGTCAAGTAGTGTACAATCCTTCTCGCATCTCATCGCTGTTACATCTACACTGTTATAACTACACTACCTCTTTACATCAAAAACCTGGCTGAGAATCGGCAAATGTATCCAATATACTAGTGTTTTTAATTTTTGTAAGTTCAGTTTATATCGGGATTGCAGGTTCTTCTTTTACGCAGAATATGAGATTATGACATTCACATCATTCTGTAAAAAGTCCGTATAAATATCAAGTAATAAATGTATATATATATATATATATATTTACCTAACTCCTCCGCCAAGAGAAGGATGCGACACAAGGTCAGTTTTTAATCAGAGTACTGGTTTGATTTCAGACTTTTCCTTCTCCTACACTGGTTGCCTAACCACATCTAAAGAGCCCAATCTTCCCTACTATTTAACCTTATCTTGAGAGAGAATATTTAGATTCATATCTTTCCCAAGCTTATTAGCGCTATGTAAAATGCAAACAGACACGTCCAGAATTTGAACTCGTGTCGTCATGCCCATAACCAACAACGATAACTTACTCCACCAGCACCTGCCATTAAATGTCTACATACACTATGATATCACAGGTAAGATTGCTTTCGCAACTACATCTCCTCGTGATGGGTTGAGAGCCTATAACGTTAAGATAGAATACCCCAATGTTTCTATTTATTCTCAACCACGGTCGGTCCCATTCTTTTATCACCTGTTGATGCTCGGAGTTTTCATGTATCACAGAGAGTTTGCTTTCCAATCTCCTCCCTAAGTTGCATATAGCAGATTGTACTAGGTTAGCAGGTACCAGTAGTAAAAGATGATCCCTAACCTGACAATCTCCGTACCCTAACCAGACAATCGTTGGTAGGGATTTGAAATTCAGAGTTTTTACTTCCCTTAGACGGGTTTGTTTACCAACAAGACTAGAGAGTTACATCTGCCCTTCTATATACCCATAGCTGGTGAGAGAACAACATCTGTACTGTCAAATACAAAATAAAACTTAGTGAATATTGTTTTATAAGTCATGTTCAACAAGCTTGAAGACTTGTAAACAACATATAGATGGAAACGGTTAATACATCGTTTCCATCTACATAAGATTTCTTCTGTCGCTTTTCTTGTAAAAGAAATATTACATTACAAGAATGATGGAGTATGATTTACTCGTATCTGGTAAGTGCTACCATAACTAATATGATCAATCGTTGTTGAGAGGTTTTAATAATTATGATTGAATCTTTATTGCAAATAAATCATTGGCTGGATTTGTGACTAGTTGCTTTCTAAGAGTCAAAAATTGTCTTCAGTTTATGAATTGATGTGAGTTAATTTTTGTTATAATTCAACAAACTGCCGTAAATCAAACTTCAAAAAATTTCCTTTTTCAATGTGTCATTCACTCATGTTTGTCAAAAGGCTGCCGTGAAGAGGACTATTTCATCTCGAACAAAAACAAAACTACTATTTGTACAACTCTGTTTGGAGTAAATGGGAGCATCCTATTATTCATAAATCCTGGGGAACAAAACCAAGAGAAGAAAAGAAACAGAAAGAAAAACAGACTGACAACAAACCAACTGACTTACTGGAGTTGAATCATAGACCTGTTAGAGACCAAAACGTCTGACGCCGGACACCACTTCAGTCTTCATCACTCAACCAAGAAAGAAAACGGACACAAAATAAGAACACTATAGCCACCTTCGTTGTTGACTCACATCCTATTTAATAGATTTATTATTGAGAACAATTTTCATTCAACAAAATGTTCTTTCGAGAACATCATCAGCTCTTTTCTTCTTAACCTTGCACGGGGCAATTTTAGCTTCGTGAAAAGCCAGAAATTGTAGAAAAAACTAATCTATAGAGGAGTCGATAGACCTGGGCGATGCAATATTTTATATAATAAACAACCAGTGTGAGACTTGAAAAATCTACTAGTTGAATTATTGAAAAAGTGGCAGTCACACGGTAAACAAGCTCATTCACTTCCTAGGGCAGTGGCTCTTTAGTTTACTTCAGTGTATTGCCCTTACAATTCAAAGTAATTTCCAAGGGATTACCATCAGCTGCTTTGTCTTATTCTCCTTAATCTCACCTCCTGTGTTTCAGGAGAAAAATTAGAAGAAGTTAGAGGAGAGAAAATAAGAATGAAAAAGCGAGAAGGCAGTGAATGGTGAAAAGGGAGAGAAGAGAGAGGAGAATGAAAAGGAGGGGAGTAATAATTATGAAAAAGAGCAAAGACTGGGGAGAATAAAAAGGAGAAAAGATGTATGAAGATATGAGAGAATTACAAGATATAAGTTGTTGAAATGAAAAATATTCTTTGGAAGATATGTTCCAAAGAATAAATTGATTTAATCTGAAAAGGAAAAAAAAAAGATTGGGTTTGTTCGGTTTTATGGCATATCAACTCTTATTGGTTATTTAATGCCACAGTCCTCTTTATACTTACATCTTGAATATATATGATTTGTAACTGAATAGTTTGTAGGTAACGTTTTAAAAAAGATGGCGCTCATCTGTTTGAAATCAGTTAAATGATTGTAGGCTTTCTATCCAATACCAACAGTTTTAGTTACTCATTGTTAAAATACTTGGTATTTATAGCATATCAACCCTTGTAGGTAAATTAATGCCAAATCCTGTTCATAGTTTTTATGTTTTGAATATATATATATATGATTTGTTAGGTTATTTAATGGCATGTTAAACTTTGGTGATTATTTAATGCCAAAACTTTTTAATAGAGATTTTAAAAAGAGATTAAGCTCACCTGTTTGTCCACAGTTAAATTATTTTAAGTATTGTTGTTATTTATTATATCTTCTAGATTGAGGTTGGCAACTATGCGGTTAGTGTCACTCTCCATATTTTCTGTACAATAATGCTCAGGAAAACCCCTACAGAGATCCTATCTAGGGATTTTGGCTGATGGTAGTTTGAATGTGCTCCCTGGATTTTCATTGTTCACTTTGGTGTCAATATGTATTTTTCCAGGTTGGTCAATGGGAGCTTGTGGTTTTTGTTTTTGTAGTTCTAGCTTTTGGGAAGATAAGTTTATTAGACTATCTGTGATGGTTTTGTTTTGTTTTTTGTTTTTGTTTTTTGTGGGCGGATTGGGGACCTATGTAAGCTTTGTTTTCTTGAAGGAGATTTTATATCTTCAGGAAGAGGGGTTCGAGTTTGGGCGGCAGATTCTATGTGTGTTTTTCCCGGGATTACCTTATTGGATTTCTTTTTATTTTGACTTCTTTTTATTAAGGTTGTGATTGTTTTTGCTAAATTTCGGCTGAGCGTAGGTTTTTCAGGTGCCCCTAAAAATTAGGCCAATTATTTGGTTCCAGCTGGATCAGTTTTTTTCCACTAGAGCTCTATATTTATTTATTTATTTTTTTGGTTGCTTTGTCTGATTGGATCCACCCTCCGTGCAACAGAGGCGTAAGAGTTCTCTTCCACATAGGACCCTACTATTTCCCAAGCTTCCAAAAAGGTCACATTTCGCTAATATTTCTTTCCCCTTTTTTTATAAACGTCACGTGATCTAGTGGGCAGTTTCGACATTTAATTTCCTTTGAACAATCTTTCTCTGTAGGATTTGGGTCCTTTTCGCCGCACTTTGCATATGTCTGTGGTCCTCTGCAAGCTTCTATGTGATTTCGATATTTTTGACATTTGAAGCAACTCAGGGGTTCTGGGATATATTGTTCAACCCTCTCAAGATAATAACCGATTTTCACTTCTTCGAGAACTTTGGGCTGATTAAATGTCAGGATGTATGTGTTGGTCTAGATTTGCTCTCCGACCTTTCTAATAGTAATTCTTCTGGTGTTTTTCACTTCGTGTTTTCCCCGGGTTGCTGTAATCTCATCTGCTGTAGCAAAGGCCAACTTCAAACTTTTGACAATTTCTTTAGATGTGTTCAATCTTTCGTATGGATATGCTTTGCATTGGGTCATGTGAAAGGATTTCATCTTGAGGATATTTTCAACCTGCCTCCGGCTGTCTACCTCGACAAGCAAGTTTCTGTTCCGTGTTTTTTTACGGTTTTGCGGGTAGCGCTTGTTGCAATAATCTTTTCTATTAAGAAAGGGAAGAATTTATCCTGGTAGAAATTCCCCAAAGATTCGACAATAAATCTGAGGAAGTCTACTGCCTTAATCTCCGAATCTGATTTTGATAAATTTCTTTTGTTTTTTTGTTAGAAGATCCCATAAGTGATGTCTATTTTTTCGCTGGTCCTGTGCTCCACCACCCACCACGGAGTCTAACTTGAGTTAGGAATGTATCAAGGGGAAACCTATTCACCTTGGTTGAGACGGGGATACACTGCCAGTATACTTGAGCTAGGAGTAGGATTTTGAACCTTTGCTAATTGCAGGTTTTCAGCAAACGTTTCTAATTATCATGTAATTTAGTAGTGGTTAAATTCCTATTCTCTCAATGTAATTGACACTCAGTCGCCGTCTTCTAGCACCCAAAAGATAAGGGTTGGGAGTTTGCTGCAGGTGTAGATTTAAAAATACTGTCGGGACAAAATATATAGATGCTAGGGCTTGGCACGACCAGTCGATTGGTCGGATTGGGCTTATCCGACCGCAGCATGTCTAGCTCAGTAAGGGCCAAAGTGGTGTGTTGCAAGTTACTTGACCACTCAATTTCCGGACCAAGTACTGCTCAATCACCATGATCTTGTCCTTAGGCATCACGGATCACCACCAACGGTCAACAGGTGGTCTCGTAGTCGGAGTCTTAGACCCTCTGCGGAGGTGCAGTCAGCTTATTCTATAACACCAGCTAACAGGTCGGAGAAAAAAGAAAGAAAAAGAAAATAGCAAAGATAAGAATCTTTTTTCATGATCACCATCAGCAACCGCTGTACTCTCCTTAATCTAGCTCTCATTGTTTCAGTCGCAACTGGTGAAATCCAAGAGTCACAGACAGACCAAAGGCATGTGGTATTTTGCACAAAACCCTTGCATATGACGTAAGGAATCTAATAGTTTGATTATTGGTTCGGTTAGGTTAGGTTTGGTTTGGTTTGGTTTGATTTTATGATATATCAACCATTCAACTAAATCCTGTTCATACATACATATTAAATATTATTTGATTTGGTTGGGTTGGATTTTATAGCATATCAAACATTGTTGGTTATTTAACGCCTAACCCTGTTTATACATATATTAAAACTATGATTGTAAATGAATACTTAGTCGATAACATTTTAAACAAGTCAGAACTCATTTGTTTGCATACAATTAAATGTTTGGTTTGATTTAATGACATATCAACCATTGTTGGTTATTTAGTGCTAAATCTTGATTTTACATATGTATATATATTAAAAATTTGATTTGTAAACACATTTTGTTGATACACACTGTTAAATAAACAAACAGGTCTATTTTTAACATTTCAATTTAGCGAAAGTCATTTGTTTACTCTCAGTTTAAATGTCAAATAGTTCTATTTGACCCATTGATACGTCCCTATCAGGAGCCTCTACTCCGGGCCAGAGTGGAACCGGGAGTGATGACAATAAAGAGGTACTCCACACTCTCTAAAGCACAGCCATTACTGGAGCCTCACTATCAGATTATTTAGTGTCATATACAGGATATTCGTTGGGAGAGTCTTACTCCTCTACAGACATCCAGTCGGTGTACTATACGGCTCCAGCCGACTGGATCAAGTTTTATTGCTATGAGTGCAAGTTTTATACAGTCCGTAAACTCCCTCAATAGTGCCTGATTGCCGACTGAATAATCCTACGAGAAATCTTTTACACATCAACAGTAAGGTTTCTTTCTGATTAGTTTTTAAGGCTTTGCTGTCGATTCTGAAGATACTGATATATTCGTATACAAGTCGAAGGTTAATCACAATAAAATTAACTCAGAGAATTAATTTCGGAAGACAAGATTTGCTTTAATTTTGTTCCTTTGTGTTTAAATATCAACTTTATAAAATTGTTACACATATATAGGCTAGTGCTTTTTTTTTGCCTAAAAATGTCTTCTTCCAAATTCGACCTATACACAAGTATTCACAGTATTCAAATCGGTGTCAAAACAGTATCTGGAGTTGAGGCTCTTGTTTCGGTGTTCTGGAGAGTGTTACATATAGACCCTTGACCGAGCCGTCAATCAGAGATGCACCTGTGTAAATAACCGGAAGAGTGTCATGTGATCTAGTCGGAAGTGAGTGAACGTTATGAAATAATATATACAGATGTCCGCGGCAGTTGAGTCAGTTGGACACAG
Organism: Sepioteuthis lessoniana; assembly: GCA_963585895.1. Lineage (NCBI taxonomy): Eukaryota > Metazoa > Mollusca > Cephalopoda > Myopsida > Loliginidae > Sepioteuthis > Sepioteuthis lessoniana. Next base: position 123,739,195 of record OY757910.1, read on the forward strand.
TGAAGGCCAGAGTCAAAGCCAGTTTGTAGTCAGTGAGAGCACCCCGCTTGGGGCTGCTGTCACCAGTTGGATGGCCTCCAGTTGGGTCAGTTAGAGACAGTGAAGGCCAGAGTCAAGGCCAGCTTGCAGTCAGTGAGAGCGCCCGGCTTCAAACTCCGATTCCCAGTTGGGTGGCCTCCAGTTGAGTCAGTTGGGAACAGTGAAGGCCAGAATCAATGCCAGCTTGCAGTCAGTGAGAACTCCCTGTTAGGGGCTGTTGCTCTCAGCGGCCTCCGGTTAACCAAACCTGGCCGAGAAACAGAAATGCTAAGTGAGTCTTGAAGATAACACAGCGTGCTATGCTCAAGAGAAGAAGTTATGAGTCAATATGGGGCAATCTGTCCATGTCTCCCTCCTTCTACCTGTCTCACACAACACAGGAGCTTCAACCCCTTTCGAAAGAATAAAAAGACGGATACATTTTATAAAAAAGTGTTGTTCTTCTTTCTTCTCTCATTACTTCAGCCACAATAATACATGAGTATGGAGTATCCCCTAATTGTCATTACTTTCAAATCCACTCTGAACCGGAATGATAATACCCGTTAGGATCCTATCTATAGCTTAAATGCTTGAAAATTATAGGTATCGAATAGAAATGCCTTAAATCACTGAACTGCTTGCAACAAAATGATTTTTTAAATATGAATAGTTACTTAAGACCATAAAATTGTGAATAAATTATTTAGATAGGTTTTGTTTCTTTGTTTAATGGCATATCAACCTTTGTAGATTGTTTAATGCCAAAGCCATTCTCCTAGAAGAACAGTAGTGGTACTATTTAACCCATAGCTGGGAGGATAAGGGGGTTCATACCTTTTGCAAAGGTATTTGCCCGAAAGTGAACGTAATAGCGCGACTGGAGTACGAACTCGCTTACTACGCTTCCGCAGTCCTGCGCTTTAACCATTACATCACAAGGACACCTCCCTATTTAGATAGGAATGCTTCATACCATATAATTGCATACAAGTAATTTGTACTAGATGAGAATGGCTGATAGAATAACTGTTAGAAAAAAAGATTGCAGATAAATAAATAAAAAAAGTGCAATTTTTAAAAAATCTATGGAACATTGAAAATATAGTTATGATGACAATGATTAGGAAATGAATCAAATTTTGGCATTAAATAACTCATAAGAAGTTGATCTTCCGTTAAATAAATCAAACTATTAAAACGGTTCAATATGTTAAAATCGGAAAATGTACCAATTATTCTTCTTTCTTTAGACTTCCAGATGTTTGACAAAATAAAATAGATTTCATTAAAAACTCTAGAAAACATTGCAACTAAAAATAGATTCAGCTAACATCAAATATTGTTTCCTAATCTGCCATTGACTTAAAAAGGAAAAGACGTAAGAAAAGACTGTTAACAGTGTTCTCACTAAGTTATCCAAGACGGATTTACAGTTTGTCTTCTTTAGGCTTAAATCCCCAAAGATCACCTTTTTGATTCAAAAATCAAAAGACAAGTCAAAATTTAGACGAGAGTTTTATTACTCTTTCACACGAAGAAAGAACTCATTTTTTAGATAGATAGATAGATAGATAGATAGATAGATAGATAGATAGATAGATAGATAGATTATATTTAATACGACTCAAAATACATTTGAGAGATAGTAAATACAAATTTCAAATTCTATCTATCTATCTATCTATCTATCTATCTCAAGTCTTTTGTTTGAATTAGGCGTTGTAGGAAGCATATTTCAAATGTACAAATGTACAAATTATTTTTACTATTTAATTCCTTTTGGTCATGGACAGAACATTAGCATTCAATTTTAATCTACAGAATAAAGCAAATAAATTTAATTGCCCAGTCAGCTGGGGCTGCATCCCTGCAGAGGTGTACGCCCCTCCCCAAGTGTCCTGGATATGACACTAAACAATCTAATGGTAAGGTTCCAGTAATGCTGGAGCTTCTACTTGAGATAGATAGATAGATAGATAGATAGATAGATAGATAGATCTTCTTTTTTTTTTACCTTGTTAGTGGGGCTCTGAATACGATAACTGAATCACCTGCAGAAGGGTGAAAGCCTCCTAAAAATAGAGGTGTTCTGGGTATAACACTAAACTGCATCTGTTAATGAGAGTCTAGTTTTAGAGATCTCGAGAGTGTGGAGCATCCGTTAATTCCTATTATTCACAGGTTCATTCTAAACCTGAACAGTAGTATCTGTAAGAGTCTCATCAACGGGTCCAATAAATCTGCTAAAAATTATTCGTATTCGATTGAATAATGTGTCAAAAAAGTCTTAAGATACAACTAAACAACAATGTAAATATGATCGTACAATGAACGCAGTTCCTTAACCTCTTGGCTTAAAATAACCCTTGATGCGTTGAAATACCGTTAAACTCAATCAATTAATTTCTTTGTTTTTATTCTGAAAATATTTTTCTTTTTGTTTATAACCTTGTTTTGTTCTTGTTTTGTTTTTAGGGGATCGGGGTGGGGCTTTTTTCCTCTAGCTTTTTTTATGGTAATGAACAAGCGGTAAAGATTTGCTCCAACACATTTGTCTTTTAATGTTTGCCAATTGGCCAGTGACTTAATATCAAATAAAGTCTGAACCAGTCGGCCGGGGTTGTAGAATACACCGACTGCATCTCTACAGAAGAGTAAGACTCGCGCAACGAGTGTCCGGAATATGATACTAAGCAATCTGATGGTGAGGTCTTCAGTAATGCTGGAGCGTTGAGGAATGCGGAGTACACCTTTATTGCCGCTGCTCCCAGGTCCGCGCTGGTCTGGAATGGTAGCACCTGATAGGGTTCTATTTATGGGTCAAATAGAATTAAACTATATACTTATACTAAATTGAATTGTTTGAAATAGAACTGTTTTTACGTTTAACTGCATGTAAACAAAAAAACTATGAACTTATGCTAAATTGAATTGTTGGAAATAGAACTGTCTTACATTTAAAAACGACTGATGGCCTAATCGACAGGGGTTGTAGAATACACCAACTGAACTCTGCAGAGAGGTAAGACTCACCCCACGATTGTCCTGATATATGACGCTAAACAATCCGGTGAATGATGCTCCAGTAATGCTGGAGCTTTGGGGAATGCAGAGTACCCCTTTAATGTCATCACTCCCAAGTCCACTTTGGCCCCGAGTGGTAGCAACTGAGAGGGTCATATCTATGAGTCAAATGGAACTGTTTTAACATTTAAACTGTGTACTAATGCTAAACTGAATTGTTTTACATAGAACCTTTTTATTTATATAAAAATGGATTCGACATTAAATAACCTACAATGGTTGATATGCCATAAAATCAAGCTGAACCAAATTCTCTTATATATTCAGATATAGAAGTAGCTTACCTCAAATAAATCATCATCATCATCATCATCAAGTCTAGAGAGTATAACCTGTCCTACTATTTTACATTGATGACGAAGAAAAGATAGCGCAGTGTTTTTGCCAGTGTGGCCCAGTTGGATGGAACTGTAGAATACACCGACTGCATCTTTGCAGAGGGGTAAGACTCTCCCAACTAGTGTCCTGGGTATGACATTAAACAATCTGAGGATGAAGCTCTAGTAATGCTGGAGTTTGGGGGAATGCGAAGTACCCCTTCGTTGGCAATTCTCTCAGGTCCACTCTGACCCGGAGTGGTAGCACCTGATCAGGTTCAATCTATGGGTTAAATAGAACTGTTTGACATTTAAACTGTGTACTTTGAGATTTAAACTGAGGGCAAACAAATTACTTATGCTAAACTGAATTGGTTGAAATAGAACTGTTTAATTATCTGTGTGTAAACCAATGATTGATATTTAATTGAATTGATAGTGATACATAGCAATACTTGGAGCCATTTAACTTTGTTGGTATGATAAACTGAATTGTTTAAAATAGAACTGTTTTTACATTTAACTGTGTGCAAACAAATGACTGTTTAATTGAATTCTTAGTGTTAAATAGCAATACTTGAAAACATTAATGCAGACAAATGATTAATAGCAAATAGAATTATTCGTATTAGATAGAAATGAGTGGAACCATTTAACTGAGTGCCAAAAAATTGCTAGTGCTCATTTAAAAATGTTACTTACAAATTCTGTTTAGATATCATATATTTAATACATATGTATAAAAGGAATTGGCATTAAAAAACCCATAAGGGTTGATATGCCATAAAACCTAACCAAACCTTTCCCAGTGTCATAATACAAAGTGAACATAATCAGCTTCGGCCGAATTTTGTACTCGGCTTGCCAATTCCATTTTCCGTACCATTAACCATGACACTCCTTATAGCTCCACGAAGCACAAATAGATTTACAGAACGCATAATATAATTTTTAAAATTATATATAGATAAAAAAAAATCCACATACAGTAATAGTGTTTGGTTTCACAACTTGGAATCTAACGAAACTCTAGACTTGGTGGGCAAATAAAAGGATAACGCTAAATACAAAAAAAGAATCGGAGTTTCTTAGGTTCTACGGTCTTATCCCAACTCCTACGAGGACATTAGTGATCAACTATATCGACCCTAACAGGTGTCTCCCCATCGACCCTAACCATAACAGGTGTCTCCCCATCAAATGCAGTTTAGTGTCATACCCAGGACACATCTTTTAGTGTGGTCTTACCCTATGGACACGATACCGTCAGCGTATTCCAAGCTCTGCCTACAGAGCAAAAAAAAAGGAAAAAAATCTAATATTTAAAATAATCTAGTCGATGAAGTACATAAAAACTCCACAGTATCATTTTTACCGTTCAACATAGACTTACTTAACCTTTTTTTTAAATGTCTCTCGGCTTTCACATGTTTTCATTTTCATTAAAGTCAAGACGAGAAAAATGTTTATAAAAGTTACATTAAACGGAAATAATAAAAAGACAGTTATTTACTTTGACAATCCAATAAAATACAGTAAAAATAAGGTAAACTGGTGTTGGGAAAGGTGGGTTTAACACCGTGCCTGGTCCTTTGCCGATAACAATGGTCTCTTTTCAAAGAAGAGATCGGAAGTAGGCAGTAAAAAAGTGTCAAAAGGATTAACTTGAATCTAGAGGGAAAATATCTGTCATCAATAGCAAAGCCAATTTCTTTCATCCTTTTGTTAAACTCGGTATCGAAAAAACAAACCTAGAAAAAAAAAGATTTAGAAGATAAACCCAAATATTTCACAGTTTGTTTTTGGAGCTGAGAAACAAACACGGTGCTTTTCATTTGGCTATTCTTTCACCTTCTCCAGCAGGAATAGACTTTATTCAAAATTTTCAAGGCAAACAAGCTTCTTGAAAGTGTATTATTATTAGTCGAGTATCTATTTACCAACCCCTCTGCTACGAGCAGGATGTGACACAAGGTCATTTTTTTAGTGGAATAGAGCTGATTTGAATTCAGAGTTTTCCTTCTAAATTCAAAGATCATAGAGCTCAGTCTGCCCTACTATTTATCCATAGCTAGAGGAAGAATAGTTTGATTTATACCTTTCCCAAATGTATTAGTGTGCGATATGATATGCAAAAAAAAACTCATCAAGGATTTGAACTCGTGTCACTGTGTCCATAGCCAACAGCAAAAACCGTTACGCCACGAGCGCCTCGAATATTTATTAGCCCGATACCCGTCAAAAGTGGTGGGATTGTTTACACATGGATAAAAGCTTGTCTCGGATCACTGTGTAGAATCTCTGCACCCAAAGAAATGCGCCACATTCAATATATACACAGTGCGTTTTATATATGTGGATTATTAGTGTACTTACATAGAACCCGTAATAAACTACGAGGTAACATTTGTATAAACTGACATTTTGTCTGAGATCGAAATGTCGCTAAATGAACTTCGGGCTTGGATCCAAGTATTCTATCTACTCTTCCTTATCTGTATTCTAACGCAAGAACAGAACACGCCAATAACATTGGGCGATCCTGATCTGTGGCACTCCATTTCCAGTTACATTTTAAAAAGAAAGTCGGAGTAGTCTTCATGACACAGGTCACGTGCTGGTCAATTTAACGCGTTTGGCAATCCTACATTATTCTTACTGGGACAAATTTTGTTTTCATGCGAAGGCGAATTAAGTATCAAAGTTCTGCTGTTATTATCAAAAATATAAACAATAAAATATTCCGCTAGTGTCCACTAGTATATAAATTAAGCCTTGGTGTTTTAAAAACTTTAAACAAATTTTTTGTTTTCTCATAATCAAAAGTACTCAATTTGAGTTCAATCCTGTGCTACACTTAATGAAAAAGTTATCAGACCCGAACATACGAGCTGTTTTTTTTTAATTACTATCATTATCCAACAATGCACTATTATTCTGACTTATGGTTGGGGAGATACGAGGTGCATACGATAAGTTTCCAGACTTTTTTCGTATGGGCACTTTTATTGATAGTACACACATCAAACTCTAGTCCCCTTCGAAGTAATCTCCTCCGGCTGCAATGCACTTGTTGTACCGTTCTAACAACTTATGGAAGGCCCAATCGAAGTCCTCTTGTGTCAGCGTGTCAATAACCTTCGTCACAGCTTCTTTCATCACCTCACTTGTCTCATAACGACAGCCTCTGAGCTTAGGGAATAACCAAAAGTCACAGGGAGTAAGATCTGGACTATAGGGAGGCTGAGGAACTGTCTTGATGCCCATCTTGGTCAAATAGTCTGTGACAAGGATGGAGTTGTGGACTGATGCATTGTCCTGGTGGAAATGCCATTGGCCCGATTTGAAGAGTGCTGGCCTCTTCCGACGGAATCTCTTCCTGAACTCCCTTAAAACCTCAACATAGTAACTCTAACCCTAACCCTTTGGCCAATCAACTCTGGTGTATTGACTTCCTTACTCCTCCCACACCTCTCATCATCCCTCACAGACTCCAAGCCTTCCTTGAATCTCTTATGCCACTCAAAAACCGATGCTCGAATCATGCTTGAAATTCACCAGCTGTGACAATCAGGCTTTAGTAGGGTGTATTCCAATTGCTGCTGTAGCTGTTCATTTAAACCTGAAATCATAAAAATTTGTCATATGTATAGCAATAACATACTGAATTTTCAAGAGTCTACGACTATTTTAAATGCCTATACAAAAAAAGTCTGGAAACTTATCGTATGCACCGCGTACTCTTTTCACTTTGCACATAATCAGCTATACCTGACATTATAGTATATCCATAAATGAGGAATTTTTTAATGTTCTTTCAGCCTCATTTTTATTAGAATTCCCTTTATATTTCATTCAACAACTTTATAAAATCTTATGCAGAAACTTCTTAGGAACTTAACAGCTGAAGACTCGGTTCTAATAAGTTTGTTTTTTTTCCGACGAATTGAACTGCTTTTGAAAACTTCCCTAATATCGTATAGATAGAGGATCATCTCTGTTTTTCCGATATGCTGATAAAATAAAGGCGATAGACCGTGATTGTTTATTGACGTCTGTCAGCCTCAACCCTGTGTATTTCTGCTTATGGAAGTCAATGCTACGTTTGTTGGAGGGGTTGTTATTTTGATAATAGAGATGACTCCTCATTTTAGAAAAAAATATGGGTGTATGGATGTTTCCTATGACCTTTTAGAGCCTGTTGAAGAGCCATGATGAGAATTTAACATCTCTCAGGACAAAGAGGTTTACTTGGCAGTACCCATATCTTCTCACATAACCTAATGGTCACCAGGGTACATGTCTTGGGGAATCTCCGTAGCATAGTAGTTAACGTGTTAGATTGTGACATCGAAGTGAGCGAGTTCGAACTCCAGTAGTGTTATTGCGTTTACTTTTGGACAAATACCCTTGGGAAAGACATGAACCCCTGAAATACCAGCTAGGGGTCAAATGGTATTACTACTGTTCTTCTACAAGAATGGATTTAGCATTAAATAACCCACAAAGGGTTGTTATGTCATAAGACAAAAATAAAATCAAACTAATAGGCTTCTTGAATTAAGCGTGTTGTCAGAATGGAAACCATCCTTGAACAGCAAAGTTGTATTTGATGAAATTGAATTAAGTAATCAACTCAATGCCAAATTTTCGGCCATGTTACAAATTGTGTTAAGAGTGATATTTTATCACTTTCAAAGTCTATGCCTATAGTCTGAAATGAACTAGAAAATATTTGAAAATTGATTTGTACTTTTTACAGACAATTGTCGAACTAAATTCATCGAAGTGGATGGATAGATTGCGAGCTGGGTTGCAAAAATTAAGGTATCAGTAAGCTGATAGAGAGCGTAATGTTTTGGGGTGAAGAGAAGTTGATTGGAATTTGGCGTGTCTCAGATGGTGTAAAAATGACTCCCCAGAGACATTGAATTTCTGAAGAAAAGTTTTCATTCTTTGATTTGCATCAATTCTATCGACTCATATATAAAACTTTTCATGCAAGGCAACGCCCCTTTCTCCCAGTGCGCATACAACGGTCAATTAACTGACTAAAATGGGTTTTAGAAATGGTAGATTTCTAATCACCATTTTTTTCAGTTCTCAATCTAATTGATTGAAAACCTCAAATGCATCCTAAAAAGAACATATGAAGATAAGCAAAAATTTTCAAAAGTTGATCAGAGAGGCTTTGCGAGCAACAGGCCATTGAAAAGTGAATTCCTTGATGAATGATCTATACTAATGATGATTTGTGAATATATATATATATATATATATATATATAGAGAGAGAGAGAGAGAGAGAGAGCGTAGAGAGAACTGAGTCCTATAGTTTGGTCTGGTCTGGTCTCTTTGCTTAATGGCATATCAACATTCATGGGTAACTTAATGCCAAAGTTAGGCAGCGGTCACATCGATACTGCTATATGGATGCACTACATGGACGCTAACAAAACGGCTGGAGAAGAAACTAGATGGCAATTACACAAGAATGCTGCGTGCAATCCTGAACAAGTCCTGGCAGCAACACCCCACAAGACACCAACTGTACGGCCACCTGCCCCCTATCACGAAAACTATTCAAGTTAGACGAACCAGACATACAGGACACAGCTGGAGAAGCAGGGATGAACTCATAAGAGATGTACTCTTATGGATCCCCACACATGGCCGCGCAAAAGCAGGGCGACCAGCTCGAACGTACATTCAGCAGCTATGTGAGGATACAGGGTGTTGTCCTGAAGACCTACCTAGGGCGATGAACGATAGGGAGGAGTGGCGAGAGAGGGTCAGGGATATCCGTGCTACCAGCACGATATGATGATGATGATAACTATTTAACGCATAACAGGTGGGGGTTCAATAGTGGGCTGAGATATATATATATATATATATATATATAGTGCAATGGTTATCGCCGTAAGAAATGGACGTGGTGATCCGAGTTCAAACCCTAGACTGGGCTGTTTGCATTTCACATTGTGCTCTTATCCCTTAGGAAAGGTATACATCCAACTATCTCTCTCTCTCCAGCTATTTGTTAAATAGTAGGGCCGACTAGGGTCTTTAAATATAGTTGGGCAACCAGTTTCGGTGAAGGAAAACTCTGAATTCAAACCTGTCAAACTCCGCTTAAAAACAACCTAAATGTCGCATCCTGCTCGCAGAGAGGGGTTAGTAAATACACACACACACACACACACACACACACACACATATATATATATATATATATATATATTAATTTGGTGTATTTATAAATAAAGCGTGCTCAGTATCATAGACAGAGCGTATATATTTATGTTTGGATAGTGTAGACAGAGTGTAAACGGTGCTCGACTATGCGTTCATGTTGACCTGAAGATCATATAGATGAAAAAGTGAAAGTTGTCAAACACTGATGACACTGTGTTTACGCTATCCTAACTTTATATATATATATATATATATATATATATATATATATATATATATATATATAAATCATCAGCATTTTTCCTCTCTGTATGGAATCAAATACCTCAAATAGAGAAATCTACAAAAATACAGTTGGTTATATTTATAAAAGAGGAGTTCTCAGTATAGGTTGGGTTGGTTGGGTTGGGTTGGATTTTATGACATATCAACCATTTTGGTTATTTTATGCCAAATCTCATTTTTACATATATACGAAATAAGAAAAATAAGTGGACAAACCAAAACACTACCAGGTTCAGTAATATTTCGTTCTTTATTCAAAAAAGGACTTCTTCAGAAGTTCTCGTCAGATTTCCCTAAATCTATCATTTCTCCATATATACTAAACATATGATTTGTAAACACATTTTGTATATAAACACAGTTAATTGATCAAACAGTTTTATTTCTAATAATTCAATTTAGTATAAGCCAACAAAGTTAAATTGTTCCAAGTATTGCTATGTATCCCTAACAATTCAATTATATATCAGTCATTAGTTTACACAGTTAAATAATCAAACATTTCTATTGCTAACATCTTAATTTAGTATAAGTCATTCGTTTGCACTCAATTCAAATGTCAAACAGTTCTATTTGACCCATTGATAGGACTCTATCAGGTGCTACCACTCCGGGCCTAAATGAACGTGGGAGTGATGCCAATGAAGGGTTACTACGCATTCCCAATAGCTCCAGCATTTCTGGAGCCTCGCCATCAGATTGTTTAGCGTCATATTCCGGATACTCATTGGGGGAGTCTTGCTCTTCTGCAGAGATGCAGTCGGTGTATTCTACAACCCAACCGACTAGGCTCTCAATATTGGTGATAGAAAATATGTAGATCTAATTTAGTATTGCATAAAAACAATCAATAATCTATGGATCACATAGGTGAGAAACTGACCGTCATCAAGCAGCGTTTTCTCTATGTCTACGCTACGCTAACTTTATATATATATATATATATATATATATATATATATATATATATATATATATATATATATATAACAACCTCTCTGCTTGAGTAGGATATGACGTAGGTTTATCTTTTAAGAAAAAATATATAATGGATCATGTGACAAATTTAGAAGACCTAACTTTTTGGCAAAAAATAGCATTGAACTCAACGGGAGTAATAATTTTATAAGGTCGAAATTCAATCATGGAAAATACTAGGAGGAACACTTGACTTAAAAAATTAATTCCGTAAATAAATCGTTTCGTGACCATAAGTCAAGAGTCGACTTTCCACGAACATGTGGGTGTTATGTGGGTGTATAAAATGACTACAGAATTAAATAAGGTTGAAATTCAGTGATACTAGGGGGAACACTTGACTTAAAAAATTAATTCCGTAAATTAATGTTTTCGAATCGACTTATACACGAACATGTGGGTGTAAGGTGGGTGTATAAAATGACTACAGATTTTTTTTTACGAAAAAACAGATTTAAAGATTTTAATTGAAGCCAATAAAGTAACATTCGACCAACCAAATTTTGAGTCTGTAATGATAGAAGAAAGCAATTGCCGTTTTTATAAAAAAAAATGATTGAGTTAATTTCTGTGTTGATAATCCCTGATTGTTTGTGATTTCAGGGTCACCAATCGACCAATCCAGGGACGTTCCTTTGTTGCCTTTCATACAATTTCTTGCTGATTTGAAGAACGTGACTTTTTCGAAAAAAGATTATATTTTTCGTCTCATTCAAATTAATGAGGGAGTTCAAGGTGATCAAATAACGTTCATTGGTTTCCAATGTTGCGTTTTTTTTTTTTTGTTCCTCATAATTGAATTCCAGAGTTCCAGTTAAAAATGAAGGGATTATATACACATAGATCGATTATCTTATGATGGATCACTCACCGTGTTGTGTATGTACCCAATCATATTTACCCAACCCCTCCGTTCGGACAGGATATGACACAAGGTCAATTTTTTAGCGGGGTTTAATAGGTTTGAATTCAGAGTTTTCCTTCTCCAAGACTAGTTGCCTCACCAAGGCTGAAGAACCCAGTCTGCCCTACTATTTACCCATAGCTGGAGGGAGAATAATTGGATTCATACCTTTCCCAAGGGTATTAGTACTATGTGAAATGCAATCAGTCTCGTCTAGGGTTTGAACTCGTGTCGCCGTGTCCATTTCCTACGACGATAACCATTACACCACGGGCATGTGTATGTACCCAATCTTTGCTCAACTATGACGCTGAGGCTTAGAATACGCTGATTATATTCCCTGGAGAGAGGTAAGATCACTCCCAAAAAGGGGTGTTCTGGGTATGACACTAAACTTTTAACACACACACACACACAGAGTCTCTCTCTCTCTCTCTCTCTCTCTCTCTCTCTCTCTCTCTCTCTCTCTCTCTCTCTCTGTTATCCGTTTTGGCAAGTTCTCAAGGCGGTATCTAGTGGTCATCCAACACTGGTGTGTCCATGTGTAGGAGTCCATGGGAGATCATCACTTCTGAGTTCGTCCTAACTTCTCCAGCAGTGCCCAAATTGTATTACTCATCTTTTATGGATGGTTTGTGAGATGGGAAGTAAATGGCCGTACAATAGTTCTTTTGTAGGGTGCTGCTGACAGGATTTCTTTAAAACAATACGCAGCACTCTTCTGTTGTCTCAATGGTGCAACCATGCAATAGTATTGATACAGTAACAGCTCGAACAATTTCCGTTTTATTTTATCAGCGAGAACAGATCTCCCTATGGCCACCAACCTATCAATGCCTTACCTATGCGTACGTTGATTTTGTTTTCAGTCGATGAGATATTGCTACCGGGGTGGTCTACTAATTTCAATGGCTCGCCATTTAATGAGGAGATTCACCATCTTGATTAAAAGATATGAACCCAGTTTTATCTGAGTTCACGTAGAGACCGATGCCTCTTGCTGTCTGCTCCTGGCTATGCAGCAATTTGGCTTCAGCTGGTGTACAGACGCTGATAATGCGTCTTACAAATAAGATTTAATACTTCTAAAATAAAGACAGAATTTTAAAAAAACAGATATAAATATTTATTTTAATTTTTAGAATTCATTTTATTTTGAAATATAAATAATTCGATTTTTACGAGTACAGATTCCATTCATGAATCCTACGAAGGAGTGTAGAAGAGCGACACCATCATCTTAAACTAGGCGCACACATTCTACACACTCATCCAAACAGTAGTTACGCGGTTTATATATATATATATATATATATATATATATATTATTCTTACTAGTTTATATAAACAGTACATATATATATGTATATATATATATATATATTATTCTTACTAGTTTATATAAAGTGTATATATATATATATATATATATATATATATTATAAGCTCAGATAGACTACGTCCTTATAAACAAGAAATGGAAAAATAGTGCACTGAATTGCGAGGCATACTCCTCTTTTGAGGGTGTGTCCACCGATCACCGAATAGTCACGGCGAAAATACGGTTAAGCCTACGAAAAAACGCCAGACGAACAGCGACCACCAAACACTATGACTGGGCCCTATTAAACAAAAAAGATATAAGAGATAAATACGTATTAGAATTAAGAAACAGATTCGAAACACTACAAGAAAAGACGGAAAAAAGTACACCAAACGACGAATACGAAAATTTCGTCAATGCACACCTCGAGGCAGCAGCAAAATACATTCCAACAAAAATTAAAACTAAATATAGAGTCCCATGGGAAACTTTAGCGGTGAGAGAAAAACGTGCACTAGTGAAAACAGCCTCCAAAAACTATCGAAAAAACCCAACAAACACAAATGCCTTAAAACTAAAAACGGCACAATATCAATTAGCAGGCATATATATAAAGGAACAGACTGAATACATTCAAAATCAGATAGATAAGATTAGAGACTCGGTGGAAGATAGACAATCTAGAATAGCCTGGCAAACAATAAACGAAGTGAGCAGAAGAAAGAACACAGCCAAAGCAAAACTTAAAGCAGCAAACCAACAAGAAAGAATAAAACTGTGGAAACAGCACTTCGAAAACTTACTTGGAAACCCACCAAAAATAACACATGAACCAATCACCAGAATAATTAGCAAACAATTAGACATTAAACTAGGACCGTTCACACAAGAAGAACTCGACTCGGTTCTCAGAAAAATTAAAAATAGGAAAGCTGCAGGGCTGGACGAAATTCCCCCGGAAGTATGGAAGACCAGACAATTCGACGACATACTGCTCCGACACTGCAACGCAGTATACAATCAAAATCCGATAGATAGATGGATGAAGGGATGCATACTCCCCTTCCCTAAAAAGGGGGACCTCGGGTTAGCCAAAACCTACCGAGGCATAACACTTACATCCATAGCTGCCAAAATCTACAATGCCCTACTACGAAACCGAATAGAACCCAAAATCGACAACATACTTAGAAAAAACCAAAATGGCTTCCGAAGAAATAGATCCACGACCTCACAAATATTAACCATCCGCAGAATCCTTGAAGGTGTACGGGCAAAGAACCTACAAGCGACATTAATATTTGTCGACTTTACCAAGGCTTTCGACTCCATTCACAGAGGAAAGATGGAACAAATCCTACTAGCGTACGGCATACCTAAAGAAACCGTAGCGGCAATAACGATTCTCTATAGAAACACTAAAGTAAAAGTACGATCACCCGATGGAGACACAGAATACTTTGACATTGTAGCAGGAGTACTACAAGGGGACACGCTGGCCCCGTACCTCTTTATCATTTGTCTAGACTACGTACTTAGAACATCGATTGACAAAATCAAAGAGAATGGCTTCGAACTGACGAAGAAAAGAAGCAGAAGATACCCCGCAACAACAATTACCGATGCCGACTACGCCGATGACATAGCGATACGGAATATATGTGCTATAACCAAACGGGGGACATCTCCACTCAAGAAGGAACCCCACTTAAACTAGTAGACAAATTCACGTACCTAGGAAGCAGCGTCGAATCAACCGAAAAGGACATCGAAACGAGGTTAACGAAGGCATGGACAGCTATCAATAGGCTATCGATTATATGGAAATCAGACCTAACCGATAAAATGAAACGCAGTTTCTTCCAGGCAGCGGTCACATCGATACTGCTATATGGATGCACTACATGGACGCTAACAAAACGACTGGAGAAGAAGCTTGATGGCAATTACACAAGAATGCTGCGTGCAATCCTGAACAAGTCCTGGCAGCAACACCCCACAAGACACCAACTGTACGGCCACCTGCCCCCTATCACGAAAACTATTCAAGTTAGACGAACCAGACATGCAGGACACTGCTAGAGAAGCAGAGATGAACTCATAAGAGATGTACTCTTATGGATCCCCACACATGGCCGCGCAAAAGCAGGGCGACCAGCTCGAACGTACATTCAGCAGCTATGTGAGGATACAGGATGTTGTCCTGAAGACCTACCTAGGGCGATGAACGATAGGGAGGAGTGGCGAGAGAGGGTCAGGGATATCCGTGCTACCAGCGCGATATGATGATGATGATGATATATATTATTCTTACTAGTAAGAATAATCCATACTTGCACAATGTATTAATATTATTGTAAATAACATTTTTCAATTAAAAAATAACACTTAAGACAATTTCAACTTGAAAAAGATATTATAGTCGCAGAAAATAGATATTTTAGTGACATATAGACACAAGTAACAAAATAATTATATATTGCTATCGTAATGAAATGGATACATGTTGTTTGATTCTTGGTAGGGCTATATGCGTTTTAATTCACATTAATGCCTGTAAAAAAGGCATGAACCAATAATCTCTTTTCCACCGCCACCACGCAACACTGGGTTCTTTATCCTCGATACAGCAACTGGTCAAGAAGGAAAACTCAAAATTCAAACCAACTTTACTCCGATAAAAAAATGGACCTTGTGTCGCATCTTGCTCGTGACGGAGGGGATGGGTAAATACATAAAAGTGATGAAAAAATTTTTAAATTAAATTTTGGAATACAATCTCTCACAGTGAATTGATCATTTTTTGTTATTTTTGGAATTTCTTTTTAAAATTATTACTTTGATTAAAGTTTTCATCCAAAGATTTATAACTTGGACGCGTTCCAGTTCAATTCTACAGTTTTGACTCTGGCTCCAGTGCCATGAAAACTGTTAGATGCCCTATCGGTGAACAGTAATGGGTATGTCCTATTCCTCATAAATATTTTGGACACTATTGTGAGGGGGGTTAATACGCTAACTAAGTAGTCACTACTAGCGGTGGGTACCTTCTTCGCTCTGTTGGTGAGTATTGTATTTTGTTAATGTTATAAAGATTTCTCTTTCATTTCCAGCCTCCGTTTTCGTAATTTATCATTCAGTAACCTTTTGTTTGATTACAACAAAAACCTAATCAGAAAAATACGAATAGAATTTGTTAAACTTGTGGTTTTAAGAACAATTTTTGTATTATGGAATACAAAAATTTTACTCAGTTTAAAATTCTCAACAAAATTTTCTAGGTTTTATTAAAATTGTTTCTGCTTTATAAAAGTTATTATGAGATTAAAATTGTCGTTTAGTTATCTTTTTCATCACTCAAAAATATTTAAGGTACCGGACAACAGCGGGTGCGTGATACATTTTTAAAGTCATCTGATCAGATAATATACCGATCCTCTTATGGACTCTAAAGCCAAATTACCGCCGCATATTTTTCAGGTTCAATTATTTTCCTGTTTAATCATCTGATATAATTGTCATTTTCGTTAAGTCCAACAGGGGAAAAACTGATTTCTGTCCATTGACTAATCCAGAAGATTTGGCACCGAAGATCCGACACGGATTTCTTATTTTCTTCTTTGTCTTTCTTAAAATACTTTTTCGGACTTTCTATTAAGCCTTCTCTCTCACTCTCTCATTTCTTTTTTCTTATTTCTCTCAGTATTCCACTCTCGCTTTTTCTCTTTTTACACTCACTTTCTCTTATATATATATATATATATATATATATATATATATATATATATATCCTTTCTCATCACTTTCTGCTCATCTGTCTTCCTCCCTACTATCTCCTATAATTCCCCCCCTCTCTCTCTTTCTCTCTCTCTCATCACTTTTTCTTTCCTCTCCCAGTTTAGTCTTCTCCTTTTCACCTGTCTCTTCTCTATGTTTTCCCCACTCAATTTTTTATTATCTTACTATTTCTCTCTCTTCTACTTCCTCTCTCCTCATCTGTATTTCTCCTATCTTCTCTCACCTGGGCACCTCGGGTGGTGTAATGGTTAGCAAGGTAGACTAGCAAACCTACACGAGTGAGTTCGATTCTCATTGGGTGCCCAATTCATGCAGCCTTGTGCTACATCTAAGCAAAAAAGCTTAGTAAATTACCTCCTATCTTCTCTCACCTCTTTATCTTTTCTCTAATTGTCTTCATTTTTTATCTTTCTTCTCTCCCCATTTCTCTTTCCTCTCTCTCTCTTTCTCTTCTCTCACAGAATTTCTCTACCTCTCTATTCCTTTATTATCACTTTCTTCTCGCTCTCCATTTATCTATCTTTCTCTTTTCTATCTCCTCTCACCTCTCTTTTATCATTTCTCTCTTTCCTCTTCGCTTTTTCTCTTCTCTCTTTCCCCACTTTTTACCTCTCATCACCTCGTCTCTAGATCCTCTCCCTCTCCTCCCATCTCATCTCACCTCTCTCTTTATATATATATATATATATATATATGTGTGTGTGTGTGTGTGTGTGTGTGTGTGTGTGTGTGGTCTAATGAGTAGAGTGTTCTTCAATGGTCCCGGAGATCGGGCTTCAATACCGAGTCGAGTCATACCAAAGAGTTAAATAAGACTTTATAATTTTAAATTTGGCTTAATACAGCACATGATCACAGCCGTGTAGAACACAAAGAGGATCGAAATTATGACATTAATAATAGTCTTCCAGGTGAGATTGCTAACTATTGCTGAATAGCGATGTGTTTATTAATACCAAATTAATATTCTTTCTTTAATGTTCATAAGAAGATAATTGGACGACCCGCCTGACAACTTAAAACAAAAAAAGCTGAAGTAAATGTGCAATTTTTTTGGTTTGGTTATTCGGTTTAATGCCATACCAACCCTTGCGAGTTATTTAATGCTAAATCTTTTTGTGTATATGATTTGTGAGCAAATATTTTTTGGTAAATATTTTTGTTTATCAAGGAATTATTAGGACTCAAAAAAAAGTTTGTGGGGGATTTACTTTACAGACGTTTGATTTGTAAATGGTCTTGTTTCTATATATATATATATATATATATATATATATGTATCCATGACAACAACATCACCTCCTTTATCAGAAGGTGATATAACAATTTCGTTGTTTGAAGGCAATGTCTTTAAGGCTGCTAACTGTATTTACGAGAAAGTTATAACCCCTCGTATATCTAACGTTCTTAAACAATCCGATCACATATTTCTGGATTACCAAAGAATTTACTTCGAAACTTCAATTCAGAACTAAAAATTTTCCAAGGAGCAACCCTTTGAAAAAGCTAAATTACTTGACTTGAGCTTAGAAAGAAAAGCGCATATCCTACAATATTACTGAAAGACTAAGATTTTAGATATCCAAAATCAACTACGACAATATTTCTATACAAAAATTTAAATTACAATTTTTGTGCAATAGAAGTAGTGGGAAAAAATTGGGGAGAAATGATCTTGTCGTATACATTTTCAACGGCACACTCAGCACCTTGCAGACGTAAGCTTTTGGTTTGGGTTTTAAATTCGCGGCCGGTGTTAAAAACTATGATATAGGAAAACTTATTGATATTAATTACAGACATTACGATTTGGATTTTTACAAAGGTTTTGTTCTGGGTATAATCGCTGCTTCTACAAGTTGTTAATAAGATGAACACATCTTACCAAAGAGATAATTAGCAGCCTTAAAGACTGTCTTCAAACGAAAAAGCGGCTATGATAACTTGGCTTTTCCCGACTCAGCTGATGAAAATGAATACAAAATTAATATTTGAGTCTTAAACCTGGAATGATCGAGTTGTTCAATCTTTTCTATAGAGCGAGTGACTTTGTTTCATCTCTTTTGTTTTAATGACTGACCACCTTGATGGCGGGGGTTAGAATACGTTGACTAACCCCTTTATGTATGAATGGGTGAGATATGTGAGGCCAATGTGTTGTCGAGATAGTATTACTTTCTCTTTTCTTAATCTTCAAGGACTTTTTCTCCATTCTCCTCGGATCGGTTTGATAGAGCGAAGTTTATTATTTGTATTATTGTTCAAGCGTTTTTGCCATTCTTGTTGGATACAGTTGTTTATTCACTTTTTTAGGTCCGCATATGGAATCTTTAAAAAAAATTTCGGGGTTTGTTTAAGGGCAAATTTTTTAAACTATTGATGATAAATTCAATCTTTAGTATTTAAAAATAAAAGGAGGTAAAACGATTTGTTTCCAGTTCGAATCTCTCCTGTGGTAATTAAATTTTAATAGAGACTATTTGGTTTGGTTTGGTTTGGTTTTATGGCATATCAACCGTTGTAGGTTATTTAATGCCAAATCCATTTTTATACAAATAAACAGTTTCACTTTAAATAATCCAGTTTTGTATAAGTACAGTTTTTCGTTTACAGACAGTTAAATGTCAAAACAGTTCTATTTCAAACAATTCAGTTTAGCATAAGTACGGAGTTAAGTTCTATTTTACCCATAGGTAAGACCCTATTAGGTGCTACTTCTCCGGGCCGGAGTGAACCTGGGAGCAATAAAGGGGTGCTCCGTATTACTAGACCCTCACCATCATAAGGTTTAGTGTCATAACTAGGACACTCGTTGAGGGAGTCTTACCCCTCTGCAGCGATGCAATCAGAGTTCTCTTAAACCCCGGACGACTGGACCTAGACTAGTTGTGTTCCCTGCGTAATCATGTCCTTAAGAAAGGCATGAATCCATCTTTTCTCCCTGAATAGGTAAATAACAGAGTAAACTAAGCTGTCTACTGGCGTTGGTTAGTAATTATTCTATAATTGGATACTCTTGAAATACTCTTGGAAGAGGCATTAATCCACTCTTCATCCTAACTAAATAGCCAAAATGTTATCGTGGGGCTAACTTTATCCGGTGAAGTCTACTCGCTACCAAAATCACAGCAGTCTCACTGGAGTGAAGTGGTTACAACCCTATAATCCCCAATGAGTCTCCATGAATAAACAACAGGTCTAAAAAAACATTATTTTCAGAATGCGAGCTCAACGGCTAAAATATAAATCACCATTTTTATAATGACATTCTTCAAAATACTGAAAAGATATGATAAGAGGCACGCTTAGCGTAATCGTTATCATGATAGGAAATGGAAACGGTGACCCGAGTTCAAATCTTGGACGAGGCTGTTAGCATTTCACTCCCCGCTAAAGCTCTTTGGAAATGCATGAATCCTAAATAAATAATAAGGCAAACTGGAATCTTTATCCTTGATAAGGCAACCAGTCTTGGAAAAGGAAAACTGAGTTTAAAACCAGAGGAAGGGGGGAGTTCCAACCTGATTGCCTCTTCTTGCATTCGCTATCAGCAGATAGCTAAAGAAAAAAAAAATCTATCTATAAATGTTACAAAAACTATATAAAATAAGATAAAATTTAAATGATCATGTATATATTTACTGCAGACACTTAAAGAAGAAAAAATTATATATATATATATATATATATATATATATAATTTTTTTCTTCTTTAGGTGTCCGCAGTAAATATATATATATATATATATATACATATATATATATATAGTGTTGGCGTAGCATATGCATGGGTCTAATGAAGAATGTTGTCGGATAAACAACATAAAAGTAATATTCCTATTTGTCTTATCACTTTTGTTCATTATCTTCATATATATATATATATATATATAATTATATGTGTGTGTGTTTGTGTGTGTGTTTAAAAGCAGATAAACTGAAACATTGACAACAGATCCAAAAATGATGTTTCGTCTTTATTTCATAAAGACTTCAATTGAATGACGAGTTTTTCTAAAGTTCAGCATAGGAAGAAATAGAAAAATAAAAAGAAGAAGAAGAAGAAGAAGAAGAAGAAGAAGAAGAAGAAGAAGAAGAAGAAGAAGAGTACCGATTTGTGGACTGCTACATCTAATTTTGGTTCGTTGGTTGCATTTTATGATATATCAACCCTTGTAGTTTATTTTTATCCAATGACAAATCCTGTTTATATATAAATTATGGTCAACATTATTCATTCGTATGCACAGTAAAATGGTTTCAAGCACTGCTACGTCATACTAATAATTCACTTTAATATTTATCATTTGTTTGCACACAATTAAATGGCTTCAAATATAGAAAATGATTAAATAGTTTTATTTACCCATAGATGGGACCATGACAGATACTACCACTCTGGGTCAGTATGGACCTGGGAGTAATGACAATGAAGGGGTATTCCACATTCTCCAAAGCTCCAAAACTGGGCCTCACCATCAGATGCAGTTTAGTGTCATATCCAGGACACTCGTTGGTGGTGGTGGGGGGTATCTTATCCCTCTGCAGAGATACACTTGACGTATTCTACGGTCTCAGCCGATTGCGATTGTATTTTTAATTGCAGGGGTTTAATACGATAAATTTTGGTCTTAAAAATACAAAATGAAATCCGTTTTGATTGTATAATATTTCATATGATAATTCTGTAGAAACCAAACAATCACGAATGTATGACAAATAGTAAATGAAGTGAGCGGAAGAAAAACCTTATCGGAAGCAAAACTGAAAACTGCCTGCCAAGAAGAAAGATTTCTGACATGGAAAGAACATTTTAAGAATCGACGCGGAAGCCCTCCTGAAATCACCGAAAAACCTATCCAAAAAATCTATTAATGGCAAACTAGACATCAAACTAAGACAGTTACGAAGGAAGAACTTGACGCAATATTGAAGAAGAAAAAAACAGAGAAGTTACAGGCCTTAAAAACAAGAAAATTTGACGACATAATTCTTCGATTTTACAGCACCGTCTATAAAACTCAATAGAGAAATGTACGTAAGGTTGCATCCCTCCCTTCATCAAGAAAAGCGATCTCGGAATCCCAAAGAACTACAGAGTCGTAATTCTTCTATAGCTGCTAATGCTTATAATACCCTTCTTCTCAGTCGTACACAACCCGAAATCGGGAAAATTCAAAGCAAAAATAAGTATGAGTTTCGAAAGAATCCCTCTACAACGTCACAGATTCTGACTATCTAGCGAATCACCGAATGAGTTCGAGCAAAGAATCTCGAGGCAATGCTGTTGTTTGTAGACTTCTCCAAGGCATTAGATTCCATACACAGAAGAAAGATGGATCAAATACTACTTGCATCTGACTTCCCAAAGAAATCGTTACCGCTATAATGATGTTTTGCAAAAATACAAAAGCAGTAGTTCGCTCACTTGATTGAGATACTACCTTCTCTTACTTTGTCGCTATAGTCTTGCCAGGAGATACATTAGCACGTTGATTAGGTACTTGATTACGTACTTCGAATATCCATAAATCTACCTTGATTACGTACTTCGAATATCCATAAATCTACCTTGATTACGTACTTCGAATATCCATAAATCTACTTTGATTACGTACTTTGAATATCCATAAATCTAATAAAGGAAAATAGTTTCACATTGAAAAGAGTTAAAAGATATCCTACGCAGACAATGCCGATATCTTGCACATCTCACAAATACACTAGCTACAGCTGGATCCTTACTATATAGCTTAGAGCAACCAGCAGAATGCATTGACTTTAATGTGGATGCAAATAAAACAGAATACATGTGTTTTAAATCAAAGGAAGCCATATCCTCACCAAGCTTATAAAATTAGTAGACCAGTTCACATACCTCGGCAGCAATATCTCATCTACTGAAAATGATGTCAACATACGCCTAGCGAAGGTGTATAATGCTATTGACAGGCTATCAATCATATAGAAATCTAATCGATCCCATAAAATAAGACGAGATTTCTTCCAAGCTGTAGATGTGTTCATATTACAATATGGATGCACCACATGGACACTAACAAAAAGGATAGAGAAAAAGCTAGATGAGAACTACACAAGAATGATGTGTCCTGTCTTGAATGAATCCTAGAAGCAATACCCCACAAAACAGCAGCTGTATCGCTATCTGCCTCCCATCTCTCAAAACATTCAAGTAAGATGAACAAGATATGCGAAGCAGTGATGGGGAAGCTGGGATGAACTTATAAGCGACGCTCTCTTATGGACTCTTGTACATTGACGTTCCAGTTTTCGTCGACCAGCAAAGATTTACTCACATCAGCGCTGTACAGACACATGATGTAATCTAGAAGACCTGCCAGAAGCGATTAATTATAGGGATTGATGGTGAGAGAGAGTCAGGGCACTTCGTGTTGTCAGCGTGACTTGATGATACGAAATAATAAAAATCATGATATATTCAGCTTAAAAGAAAAAAATTCAATTCTCAAATGGTTACTTATTTATAAGCGATACTATTCAAATAAACAGATAATGATTTTATTTTATTTTATTCGTTTTTAAATCATTTAGATTTCTATGGATGATGATACTGCACTGATCCTTGATTGGAGAAGGAATAAATACAACGCTTGTATCCCTACCCTCTAATCTAAGGCAGAACACACAGGTACAACATTCTCATCATTGCAGAAGTTTCAGACAAACAAAAATAAACAAAAAAGTCACACTGGTCATTTCAATGATAAATGTATAAATATATTCGTTAGCACATTGAATTATATACTTCATTTAATTTGGATTTGTTTATTTTACTTCCATTTTACAATAACGTTCGGCGAAGTAGATGATAGCAAACGTGGACACTGTTCTAAAATGTAGACATTATTTGTTGATCTATCATTGTTATCCGGTCAATAGCATTCACGGTTACTGCTTGGCAAAACAATCACATTGGAATTGGCTAACAAAAGAGAAAGATTTATTTATCTCCAAACAAAATACTGGTCAGTGTTGATACAAGATTTCAGGAATGTGAGATACGCCATGCTAAAGATTACATTAATGACCCGGTTAATCTGTGAGCTCAGTCGAGCTTAAAAAATGACTTTCAGAGTAAAGACGAAATGATTATCAGATTATATAAAGTTTTAGTAATCTAATCCAAACTTATTCTGATTCTCTAAAAACTTTATTAGAGAACTGCATGGTGTAAAGAGACCAAATGTTTTAGGCTTGTTTAATGGTTGAGATAGTTGCGTTTTTAACACCAGTACCAGAGGTTAGTGTCAGAAACGAAGTGAAACCAAAATTACGAATACGGATTTTTAAAAGAAATAAAATCTCCCGACTCAGAAGACTGAATAGCGTCAAACTTTTTCTTCGATTTCCACCAATACGACTTCATCTTACTTATATTAAGCACTGCTTAGTAAATACTAAGAGAACAAGTATTGTTTAGTTACAGGTTTTCCTCCGTCTTATTGGCGGCATTTGCCGTGGTGTAATGGCTAAATTGTGAGTTCGAACTCCTGTAATATAATGGCCGAGGGATTTCGTTTCATGCCTTTGGGTTTAGTTAGGCTGAGAACCTTTCGGCTCAGCACATGGTTTAGTTATGTCCATTTCGCATATTCATGTATGGCTATGTAACATTCCTGTCACGCTATAATATTCACTTTCGGGCGAATACCCTTGGAAAAGGCATGAACTCTCACATCATACCCATCTATGAGTTAAATATCATCACTGCTGTTCTTCTACAAGGATGACTTTGGTATCAAATAACCCACGAAGATTGATATGCTATTAAACAAAGAAACCAAACCATCTAACTTATTAATGTTGCTTTTTATTCCAACACAATTGGCCAATAAACTCTTTATTTCATCTTATTTTTGTTGCTTTTTGTCACAATACTGTGGGTCGATACACTAACGATTAAAGAGTGTATCGACCAAGTGTTGATTTGATTTGATTTGGTTTGGTTTTATGGCATATCAACCAATTTTGATTATTTAATGCAAATCCTGTTTTTACACACATAGTAAATATATAAATTGTAAACACATTTTGTAAATGCACACGGTTAAATGATCAAACAGCTCTATTTCTGACCATTCAGTTCAGCAAAAGTCAACCAAGTTAAATATTTCCAAGTATTGCTATGTATAACTAACAATTCAACCAAACATCAGTCATCTGTTTATACATAGTTAAATGATCAAACAGTTCTATTTCAAACAATTCAATTGAGCATAAATCATTCGTTTGCACTCACTTTAAATGTCAAACACTTGTATTTGACCCGTTGATAGGACCTTATCAGGTACTACCTCACGGAGCCAAAGTGAACCGGGGAGCGATGGCAATGAAGGGGTACTCCACATTCTCCAAAGCTCCAGCATTTCTAAAACCTCATCATGAGCTTGTTTAATATCATATCCAGGACACTCATTAGGGGTGTTTTACCCCTTTGCAAAGAAACAGATGATGTATTCAACAGTCCTAGCCGACTGGGGTTGCCAGTCTTGAGTAAAATTAAGACCGCTACTATTATTGCTAATAATAATAATAATAATCTGGAGCCTCACCACCGAATGTACTTTAGTGCCATATCTATGACACCCTTTTTGAAGGTGTCTTATCCTCTGTAGAGGATACAGTCGGCTTACTCTACATCCCACAAACAGAGAGATACACTATTTTGAGATTGGTGATTAACTTTGAATAACTTCTTTTCACATAACAATATTACTACTGATAAAATCCATACAAGAGTATTTGTCCGTTCACAGAGAAATAGAAAACAGTAAATATTACTCTGTTATCAATACATCAACGACGAAACACTGAAAAATGAAGACTAGTTATAGTTATTTAAGATTTACATAGTTCCGACACAAGGCCGGGTGTATAGAGTATCCAGTGAGATTCAAACTTTCTTCTAATTGTTTGCTAGTCTAGCTAGCAAGCCATTACACTACCTGAGGTTCTGAAAGACTCCAGTTCACTCAAAACAAAACCATTTCCCATGTAAAGCAGAAATACGTATAATACAGGATAGGTATATTTCAAAATACCGGGACATTGGCCCAGCGGTTAGAGTGTTCGCCAATGGCCCGGGAGACCTGGGTTCAATCCCAGGCCGAGTCATACCAAAGACTTTAAAAATGGTACTTGATACCACCTTGCTTAACACTCAGCATTATAAGGTACGGTTCAAGGGTAAAGTGGAGCAATCCTGGGAATGGAGTAGCGCCCTCCCCAACACCTTGGTGTAGTAGCTATCGAAAAGGGAGCCTTCGGGTCACCCTCGACTATGGTCGCTAACTTTACTTTTTTATATTTTAAAAGGAGAACAAATAAGCGTATAAAAATAATTGTTGACGCACCTTTTTCATAATGTTTTGCTAATTTCAACAAAAATTAATGTTTTACTCCTTACTCCTAAACAATAGATTTTTGATTAAAAGATAAAAATAATCAACAAATATTTTGTTATAAAAGAAAAAGCGGCTATAATAACTTGGCTTTTCTCGACTCAGCTTATGAAAATGAATATAAAATTAATATTTGAGTCTTAAACCTGGAATGATCGAGTTGTTCAATCCTTTCTACAGAGCTAGTGACTTTGTCTCATATCTTATGTTCTAATAACTGACAACCCTAACGGTGGGGGCTAGAATACGTTGACTAGCCCCTGCAGAGGGATAAAAAAAAAAAAGAAGCACAATCCAAGATGTGACTCTAAAATTCATCTGTTGGTAAGGCACCAGTTCTGGACACTTTTGGAATGAGGAGTACTCCTTTTATTGCCAATACTCCAAAGTCCACCAAAACCCAGGGTTCCCTCTATGGATCAAATAAATGTTTTAAAATTATCCATATTCAATAGGACCGTGTGCAAAAAAGAAAACTTTAAAGAAAGAACTAAACAAAAAATGTGAATATGGATGAATAATAAACACGATTCCCTAACCTCTTGGTATAGAATAACCGTTGACGGGTCTACATGCCGTTAAAATCAGTTAATCTAATGAGTAGTCCAGAATTATAAACAGTAAATATCATTTTAATATCCTTGAGTGTGTTACAGTAAAAATTAATTCCGAACAGTTATTATCACTTTATTTCGATATAGATTATAACGTAAATATTGTCAAGAGAAAAGCTAGTCAGTATGCATTTAAACGGGTTAGCGTGCGCAAGAGTAACCTGGTCAAAAAAGGTTGAGTGTATCCTTGACGGCTTCATGTTCGTAATAATTCGTTTCAACAGGAATATCAGCAATTTTATTATAAACTGTCAAATGGTTATTTAATTATTTTCATGTGAGTATGAGATTAGAAAATAAAACAAACGACATATCAATAAGTATCTACTAATGGCTATGTTTGAAAGACAACACACCTAAACTTAAAAGAAAACAGCTGACATAGGTAGGCACTACAAGCTCTGTAGGAGAAACTTCAAATTTTGAAGGGCTGCCCTCTTAAACTTGTGCTCTTGGCTTTCTCTTTAATAGTGTAAGTTTCAAATCAAATTAATCCATGGCTGAATAGATTGTTTGTATTTCATGCTCAATCGTTCTTGATAATTCTCGGTACAATAAAGGTTTGTATTTACTCACAGATAGGGTGTGCCATAATGTCAGTTTTTAAGCAGAGTAAAGCTGGTTTGAAATCAGTTTTTCTTCTCCTAGACTGGTAGCCAAATAAATGCTAAAAAGCCTAGTCTGCGCTATAATTTAGTTATAGTTGGGTGGTGAAGTGAAACGCAGACAGTCTCACCCAGGATTTGAACTCGGGTTACCAATTCCATTCTTAACGACCATTAACGTTACGCTAAGTGCGAATACATAGAGTTTATTTAGATACGCTTATCTCCTCTTTAAGAAGTGAAAAGTTGCTATATGTTGCATGGTGTCTGCGATAGTGAACCATACCTGATCTCAATTATTTAAGGTACATTCAAGCTATTTCAAGAGTATTACTGCATTGTGAGTAAACTGCTTTAGCCAGGATTTGAACTCTGTCCGCAGATTCTATTTTCCGTACTTTTAGGCCAAATCTGCACTTCCAAATCATAATCTTTTCAAAATTTCTTATTTGGAATACTAGTGACTATTTTACACTCCCATGTATAGGAGGTACTCTTAGCGTAACGATTATTATTATAGGAAATGAAGTCGATGCCTCGTGTTCAAATGTTCAATTCCTGGACGAGTCTGTTTACGTGTCACTTTATGCTAATGCCATTGGGAAAGGTATTAATCCACCTATTCTCCGCGCCCTTCCTCAGCTACTAATAAATAATAGAACAGATTGGTTTATTTAGCTATGGTTAGACAACAAGTCAAGAAGGAAAACTCTGAATTCAAACCAGTTGTAGACCTGAATAGGGATTGGCTCCGTCAGATTATTTCTGCTCAAGACGCACAATATGAATACTCCCTATACACACACACCTGTGACCAAACCAGATGATGGGACCGGAGAGTGAGAGATTTAGAATTGTTAGTCCAAACCAAGCAATAAGTTATGCAATTATTTCACATCTTCAACTTTATGAAATGCCGATAAACTTAATCAGTTTAAGATTAACGTGAATGAAATAAATAATTAGTTATTTCTTTTCTTTTGAAATCTAGAAATTTAGCTTCTGTATGATTAGTTACATTTTGCTGCAACATGCTTTAAAAATTATTTTTTACTCTAAAAACACGTCGAAAATTATTTTACTATAAGCATTAGAAATTACTCTTACAAAAATAATGCGTTGGAAATGATTTTTACTATAAAAATGTATTGGAAATGATTTTTACTATAAAAATGCATCAGAAATGATTTTTACTATAAAAGTGCATAGGAAGTGATTTTTACTATGAAAATGCGTTGGGAATGATTTTTACTACAAAAATGCGTTGGAAATGATTTTTACAATAAAAATGCGTTGGAAATGATTTTTACAATAAAAATGCGTTGGAAATGATTTTTACTATAAAAGTGCATAGGAAATGATTTTTACTATAAAAGTGCATAGGAAATTATTTTTACAATAAAAATGCGTTGGGAATGATTTTTACTACAAAAATGCGTTGGAAATGATTTTTACAATAAAAATGCGTTGGAGATGATTTTTACTATGAAAATGCGTTGGGAATGATTTTTACAATAAAGATGCATAGCCAAATGTTTTTACCATACAAACGTATTGCAAATCATTTTACAACCAAAAAATGGAAATGACAACTTTAAAAATTCATTAGAAATAATTTTGCAATAAAAATGTATTGGAAATAATTTTTACTGTGAAAATGTTTCAGAAATTATTTTTACAGTAAAAATGCATTGCAAACTTGGTTTCTCTACCTCAAAACGTTTGGCCATTTTCTGAGAACAGACAAACAAACCCATTCCAATTATTTATACCAATTACCATCATGAAAGAAGAAAACGAATCAATAATTGTACTTGCCCATTTCATTCTTCGGATTGGTGGGAACTTTTCGGGTAGGTTTCGTTGTTTTTGTTGTTAATTTTGTGAACCATTTTTCTTTCTTCCACCATTTAAGTGTTTTTCTTTGCCACCATTTGGTCACGTGTTTATCATTTGTCCAGTACGGCGGGAACAACTTTCTTTTAAGTTTAAGTTGAATCTTTGTATATAGCGTTCGTTTTGTGGTCAGTAATGGCCTTACTGTTACTTTAGACGAAATTCCTTTTGTTGTCACATCTCCAGTACTGTTATTCACTGTTGTTTTTGTTTTTATCTCTCTCTTGTTTGTTATTAGTGGTTTTTCTTTACTTATCCTTCTTGTCCTGGTCATATCTGTTATTGTTGCAGTCACTTCTTTTGTCGTCGACGTTATTGCATTTTGTTTCCATATAGTTGGCTTTGTTTTCTGTATAATATTTCTTGTTGAGACAGGAGTTGTAAATATCGGGGAAATAGTTGAGGAAATACCAAGTTTTTCTTTGACAATCGGACAGTCATCTTTTCTAGAATTCTTCCATACACATACTTTGTGTTTTGACGAAAAGACGGTGCTGCCCGGACAAGTGAGCCTCCAAAATCTTCTACCAAAACAAATATAAAAAACCCTACAATCTAACAGGTCCCGGGTATAAACCTGAGTATACGAAAACCTGGGGCAATGTACGCTGGACTGTTGGGGGCTCGATATTGACCCACTGGATTCATATGAATTGATAAATAACAAGAGATATAAAAATATTATTTTCAATAAATTAGGAAGACCGTTTAACAGAACCTTGCACAGATTCATTTGACTTGAACTCATCATTTTCTTTAAATAGATATGTTTAAAATTATAAGATATGTTAAGTTAAAATCAAGGTAAAATAGAGATTTTTAAGGACTACATTAGAATATTTTTAGCTTCTGTTTTACACTACATTAAACGAAAGGTGTTTTTTATTGTTTGTTTGTTTCTTGATTTTTTTTTTTTTCGTCCTTTTTTCCTTAAATCTCACTGATAGTATGAATCTAAAGAGAAAAACAAATTAATTTCTTTCCGTCTTGTTAAGCTTCCCATGTTTATAAACAAACGGTACTTTTGCAAAATACGCTAACATTAGTCAATGAATCTCTTTAAATTCCATGATTGTTAATTACGAAGTAACGAACAAAAACTGACTACTTGCGCCGACGTTTGAAAGAATTAAAATAAATCTAAGATTTTATGAACAAAGTGTGTAATGCATGCAGTCTGTGAAGTTGGGAAAATATGAGTGTATTAAGTATGTGTGCGCACACCGGTGGTATTCACATCAGCTGAGAGGCTAAAACAAAACTAGCTTTGGGTAAACCCGCTCATCCAACCATCGATGTTCATTGTATACTTTGGGGACCTCGACACCTCCTTCTCCTGACCGGAAGAAAAGAATATCCTCCTCAGTACATATACGTTTCTCTCTCTCTCTCTCTCTCTCTCTCTCTCTCTCTTGTGTCTTCTGTTTATTTTTTCATCCTGAGTTTTTTTGTCTGTGTACGAGTGAGGAGTTGAGTGGGTAAGAAAAATACTTGATCACAATTATACAAAACTTATAATTTATCTTTGTGAACTATTTCAACATGCAACACTCACTCAGGTACAAATGAGTATCGTAATCATTTGTGTATAACCATACCCTAGTGTTAAGGAGGTGCCCGTGGTGTAATGGTTATCGTCGTAGGAAATGGACACGACGACACGAGTTCAAATCCTGGACGAGACTGATTGCATTTCATATTGCACTAATACCCTATGAATCCCACTATTCTCCCTCCAGCTATACTAGGTTCTTCAGCCTAGGTAAGGCAACTAGTCTAGGAGAAGGAAAACTCTGAATTCAAACCTGTTAAACTCTGCTTAAAAATTGACCTTGTGTCATATCCTGCCCGAGCGGTGGGGTTGATAAAAAACGCACCTCATCTTTGAATAGCTTAGTCGGCTGGGGATGTAGAATATACCAACTGCTTCTCTGCAGAGGGGTAAGATGACTGTCCTGAATGTGATACTAAACTATCTGATGGTGAGGCCCAAGAAATGCTGGAGGTTTGGGGAATGCAGAGTACCCCTTTTATTACAATCACTCCCAGGTCCACTCTGGCCAGGGGTAATAGCACTTGATAGGGTCGAGATTTATTGGCGATACTATGTAAATATATTAATAGAAGTATTTGACATTTAATGACTTATTAAAAACAGAACTGATTGATCATTTAAATGTGCGTAAATTCAGCTTTGCGTAAATATCACTGATGTTTAATTGAATTGTTAGTGATACATAAGAATACTTGAAACCATTTAACTTTAACTTATGCTAAACTGTATCTATAAAATTTTTTCACAAATCATATATTCAATATATGTATATGCAAAAGCAGGATTTGGCATCAAATAGCCCAAAATGGTTAATATGCTATAAAACCGAACCAAACCAACTTTGAACTGCGACATTCTGAAAAAAAAATATTTCTCGTGTATAATACAAACGTTTTCAAATTTTTAACAGATAAATTTAACCAAAATTTAGTATTGGTTCAATTGTTTATCGGTTCGTACCAACTAAAGATAAAAATTTATATAGTTTTCATTATGTCTAAAAACACAAAATTGAAATAATATTTAGAGCAAATATACAGACATATTCACACCAAAATGCATTGCCCAGTCGGTTGGGACTGTAGAATACGCTGAGGTCATACCCCCGCCCAATGAGTGTCCTGATATGACACTAAACAATCTGATGGTGAGGTTCCCGTAATGCTGGGGCTTTGGGGAATACAGAGCACCCCTTCATTGCCATTGCTCCCAGGTCCACTCTGGCCCAGCGTGGTAGCACCTGATATGGCCCTATCTATGGGTTAAATAGATCTAACGGCATACTTATGCTAAACTGAATTGTTAGATTAAACTGAATTGCTAGAAATAGAAATGTTTTTCACAATTAAGCCGTACTTACATTTAAACTGCGTACTTATGCAAAACTGAATTATTTTGACATTAAAACTGTATTTACACTAAACTGAACAGTTTAACATAGAACTGTTTTGACATTTCACTGTGTATAAACAAAAGCTGTACTTATACTAATAATTTTTTCTTTTTCTTTTCAAAAATGTATTCTCTGTCTGTCTGTCTGTCTGTCTGTCTGTCTCTCTCTCTCTCTCTCTCTCTTCTTTTTTGACAGTTTGATTTTTTTCTTCTGTCTTCATAAAATCCCCTTATTCTGTCTGTTTGTCTGTCTGTCTGTCTCTCTCTCTCCCTCTCTTTCTCTGCCACTCTCTTTTTTTTTTGTCAGTTTGATTTTTTCTTCTTTCTTCTTAAAATCCCCTTATTCTGTCTGTCTGTCTCTCTCTCTCTCTCTCTCTCTCTCTCTCTCTTCTTTTTTGTCAGTTTGATTTTTTCTTCTTTCTTCCTAAAATCCCCTGATTCTCTCCCTCACTCTCTCTCTCTCTCTCTCTCTCTCTCTTTCTCTCTCTCTTTCTCTTTCTCTCTCTCCTTTATTTCAGCATTCGTTTGATTTTTTCTTCTTTCTTCCAAAAATCCTCTGATTTTGTCTTCTGCTCTCTCTCTCTCTCTCTCTCTCTCTCTCTCTCTCTCTTCTTTTTTGTCAATTTGCTTTTTTTCTTCTTTCTTCCTAAAATCCCCTGATTCTGTCTGTCTGTCTGTCTGTCTGTCTCTGTCTCTGTGTCTCTCTCTCTCTTTCTCTTTTCTTCTTCTTCTTCTTTGTCAGTTTGATTTTTTCGTCTTTCTTTCTAAAATCCCATGATTCTCTCTCTCTCTCTCTCTCTCTCTCTCTCTCTCTGTGTTCTTTTCAGTCAGTTTGATTTATTCTTCCGTCTTCGTAAAATCCCCTAATTTTTTTCTCTCTCTCTCTCTCTCTCTCTCTCTCTCTCATTTTTTTACTTTTTCTCCTTGTGACCTTCCATCTCCGCTAACTATAACATACCAATTGTCAATAGGTCAAACAAACTTCTCACCAAAGAGCGCCAAATATTGACATACAGATTAAAGTCTTCTCAATCCTCAAATAGTTTCTCTTTCCGTTACAGCCAAAAATTCTTTTTACTTAGTTTAAACCGAAAAATCAAAATCATTCTCAACTGAGAAAATAGAAACATCAAAATCTTTTTTCAACCTTAAAATATTAGTAAACAAATTATTCTTAGACAATAAAACCGACAACTGTGTGTATTTTGTGGATTGTGATGAGCTTTCAAAAAAGGATCTGACCTTGGTGGATCCCACAATATTTAATCTTTCAATACATTAAATAAATATTGGCCAATTCTAAATATTCCAGTCTAGGCAAAATATTTGCAGAATATAACAATTTTGAAACGATAAAACAATAACTGTACTAGCTGAAGTATCCATTTACGTCGATAATCAAAAGGAAAGTTCTTGTTAAGGCAGCCATTTTGCAAAAACTACAAGACTCAGCTTCAATAAATAAAATCAACAACCCGTACATTTGCCACCAAAATGTGTTGACCCATCTTTAAATGGCTGACTCTGTTTTGAATTTTTCATCATCACGTCCATTTGAACTACATTCTCGATACTTTTAAAATACTCAATAACCTTGTTAAATATTTTTTTTTGTGTCCAAAAGTTTCAAGCGCTCTTTTTTAAAGCTAGAAATTAAAGACACCATCGAACGTCGGGTTTTCATTGGTAACTTTTACACATACCAAATAAATAGAAGGAATCACCGTGGTGTAGGGGATAACATGCTGAATTGTGACATCGTAGTACGCGAGTTCGAACTCCAGTAGCTCTATTAGGTTCACTTTCTAACTAATATCCTTGGAAAATGTATTAACTCCCTTACCACCACCACCCAACAATGAGTTAATTTGAATTACTGTTATTCATCTACAAGTATGTTTTAGGCATTAAATAACCCACGAAGGTTGACATGCTATTAAACAAAGAAATCAAACTCAACCCATTGAATTGTAATGCAGTTGTTCATAGTCTGAGGGTGAATTTACCGAACCCCTCTACCACGAGCAGGATGTGACTGACGGTTGCATTTTCTAAATGGGGTAAAGCTAATTTTCCAGCTCTGAGACCGGTTGTATAATCTAAGCTAAAGAAATCAGTCTGCCCTACTATTTACCCAACGGCTGGATTCATGCCTTTCTCCTGAGCATTAGCGTAAAAGGAAACGCAAACGGCTTTGTCCAAGGTTTGATAAAGCGATAATCGTTACCCTATGCTAAGTCAGAATAGTTTAAACAAAAAACAATTTTTTGTGTGTTATGTAGAAGTCTGGTTTGGTTAGAGTGTTTGCCAATGGTCTAGGAGGCTGGGGTTCAATCCCAGGTCGAGTCATACCAAAGACTTAAAAATGGTACTTGATGCCGCTTTGCTTAACATTCAGCATTATAAGGTAAGGATCAAGGGTAAAGTGGAGCAATCCAGGGAATTGAGCGGAGCCCACCCCTACATCTTAGTGTAGTAGCTATCGAAAAGGGAGCCTTCGGTCACCCTTGACTAAAGGGAGACAACTTTACTTATTCAGTTCAATGATATATCAACCCTTGTAAGTTTTGAAGTTTGTGTATTATAAATTGCTGTTATTACTTTAAAATTAGTTTTTACTTTAAAATGTGTTATTACACTTTGATTATCATTAATTATTGTTGTTACTTAAATAAATGTGAAAAATGAGAAATAATGAACAAAAGTCAATTATAGATTATTGTCCAACGTTTCTATACGATGATGTAATGATTGTATTTTAGTTTATTCGGGTTAACTTCCTGGTTTTTATCATATTTTTGGTGTCTTTCCTTGAATGTCTGTTGTATTTTGATAAATCAAACTTTGCTCTGAGGGGGTGCCTCCGCTAACCTACATTAAGGTAGTCCATCGATATCGACGGTGACATTCACATTTACTCAGGGGGAATTGTGAAATGTGCACGAATGAAAATATTAAAGTACAGGGTGGTTGCGTACACCTCTATTAACATTATCTTGAGGGTGTATGTATTTACCGGACCCCTCCACCCCGAACAAAGTACGATACAAGGTTAGTTTTAAGCGGAGTACTTCTGCTTTGAATTCAGAGTTTTTCCTTATCTAGGATTCGAAATCAGGTCGGCGATTCCATTTGCTAAGACGTGTTCACCGCTTCCATTTTCCATGCCGATATCCATTACGACATCTGCACCTTCTTCAATTCATATGACATCCGGGGTATTTCAGATTAACTTGGATTTAGTCAATAGTTATAAAGGATCGTAAATGATTTTTTCATGAAATTTTTTTACCAAAATTTAATGTGATGCAAATATCAAAGAAAATCACAGTGTTTGTTACAACGTAATTCCTGTAGAACTCTAGAAAAGAGCTTGCATTACGCAGACAAACAATAGAATACAAATTGGGTATCACTGTCATTGAGCGTTTCCTGCCAAAATACTAGGTGTAAAGCGTTTCCTCAAATCTATGTTTGTCTCTAAAGTTTTAAGGATATATAGTATGTCTCAATATACACGGGACCCATATGACAGCTAATAACTCTTCTGATAATTACATTGTGTTGTTTTTGTTTCAGATTTGAAAAAAAATATACTATAACAACTATTAATCCTTGATCACAATGCCTTGGACAAGAGGGGAAATATATTTTGCGTCACTACTTTTTTGGAGACAAAAATCATCCAAAACTGTCTCAAAATAGATGCAACCTATTTATATGTTAATGATTTATTGTTGAGACAAGAAACTCAAAAAAGGATTGAATGTCCTGGAAGCTGATATAATAACAATTTAAAAAAAAAAATATTGATTTTGTTTTTCTAGCTCAAAGGATCCATTTTTTTACATGATGTATTCCAAATGACCACTATTGCTCTTATCTCAGTTATAAATCATTATCATATTAATGGGTTGTGTCTATTTTGAGACATCCAGTACTCTGGTTAGTTCTTTAGCCCTATGCCAGGCAAGGTATTACCGCAGTAATCAAATCGGAAAGAATCTTTGATGGGAACCATAATTAATTTTTCTCTC
The DNA here is from genome assembly GCA_963585895.1 of Sepioteuthis lessoniana. Lineage (NCBI taxonomy): Eukaryota > Metazoa > Mollusca > Cephalopoda > Myopsida > Loliginidae > Sepioteuthis > Sepioteuthis lessoniana. The sequence continues at coordinate 123,775,645 of OY757910.1, forward strand.
ATCCTTTTATTTTAACGGCTCTCTCTCTCTCTCTCTCTCTCTCTCTCTCTCTCTCTCTCTCTCTCTCTCTCTCTCTCTCATATATATATATATATATATATATATATATAATAATAATAAACTTGAAATAATGATCTACTAAGTGTTGAACTGAGGCTGAATGTGTGGAATAGCATACGATTTATGGCTATAGAACATTCCTTTCTTGGTCGGATCAAGAACTTTTCAGAACCTCCTCATATGTGATATTAAAATTCTCATTCTGCTTGTTTCATTCACCGATCTGTCACTTTTTTATCACTAAATCACTGAGTATTTCTAATACTGGGATTAAGAAAACCTCTCAGAAACTATATTTGTGGTTCATTCCTCCACCTGGCAACTGCTCTCAGAGCTTAGTATCCATACTGGCAGCAGATTAAAAAGAAATCGAAGGAAAACCAGTTAAGCAATGAATAAATAAACATTTGATATTACTTGTTATAGACCCAGTGTCATTAGCAATAAAAATGTTTGCCAAGGATCACTGTTGAACACACGTGATCTTAAATGCCTCTTGTGTTCTGCCTATACAAATTACACTCCCTTTCATTAATCTCTCTTCTAGATTCTGAGCAATGCTTTCTTCTTCTTCTTCTTCTTCTTCTTCTTCTTCTTCTTCTTCTTCTTCTTCGCTGCCGCTGCTGCTGCTGCTGGTCTCATTATTATTATTATTATTATTATTATTATTATTATTATTATTGTCACCCTCTTTTTTTTCTTACCCTATTCCCTCATACTTCTAACTTGTCCTTTCCAACTTACAGACTCACATTTAATCTCTCTCTCTCTCTCTCTCTCTCTCTCTCTCTCTCTCTCTCTCTCTCTCTCTCTCTCTCTCTCTCTTTCATCACTTTCAGATTAGCGTCTCACTTGCCCTCCTCTTATTCTTCTTTGTTTTCTCCATCAGAAACTGCTCTCATCCACTGCACTCACTTACGCACCCCCACTTTCTATTTCTTCATTGCGTCTCACTTCATTCTTTCGTCCCTCCCCCTTGCTTCCCCTGTTGCAGCTTTATTTAACACTAAATAACAGTCTGATTACTTCGCTCGGCTAGAAAATAATGAACGGGGTCACATGATCCACTGGTCGATCAATTCAGCTTTGACCTTCCCATATCTGATTCCCACATCTACACACGTACCGCATACAGACAAACCTATTTATGCACACAAAACCATACGCATACCCCCCCTCTCTCTCTCTCTCTCAGAACAGATGACTCTGCAACCGCAAATAAATTCACTTGTGATAAGCATACACGTAGTCTTAAAATGGAACTGTTCGTGGGGAAATTTTTATCGTCGTAGGAAATGGACACAGAAAACCCGAGCTCAAATCCTGGATAAGGCCGTTTGAATTTCACAGAACGCTAATGTCTTTGGGAAAGGTATGAATTCAATTATTCACCCTCTAGGGAAATAGTAGGGCAGACTGTGTCTTTAAGTTTCGTTAGGCAACTAGTCTAGGAAAAGGAAAACTTTGAACTCAAACCTGTTAAACTCCGCATAAAATTGACCTTGTGTCACATCCTGCTTGTGTGGAAGAGTTGGTAAATATATATATATATATATATATATATACACTTCTAGTCCTAAGCAAAAAGATCACTGTGCACAACGCACCTGTGTATCGCCAATATTCACAATGCATTATATATATATAATCTATCTGAAGAAGGTCTCAACGACCTGAAATAAATTTAAAACGGAAACACTAAATTGAAGTTTTTCGCCAAATTTATTATATATATATATATATATATATATATACGCGCTTGGCACAAAGATCTTTTTGTTTGAAGACTATGTATATACTTATTACAAGTGAATTTATACGTATATATACATATGCACACACACACACACACATATAGAAAGAGAGAGTGAGAGAGTTGTTTTGTCTGATGGTCTATAGGCACTGTTGACTCAGTGTCGATGCTATCCTGACTTAAATAAATATGCTCTATCCCCAATATCGAGTACCCTTTTTTATAAGTATAGCAAACTGCATTCCTATATGAGTGTGTGTTTATGTGTGCTTATGCGTGTGTATAGAAGCGCTCATTGTGTAACGATTAATGCCCTGAGGAAAGGCATGAACCTATCTCTTATCTATCCAGTTACTGGTCAATTGTAAGTCAGACTTTATCTTTGCTAAGCAATCATCATCATCATCATCATCTTGTCGTGCCGCTAGCATGGATATCCCTGACCCTCTCTCGCCACTTCTCCCTATCGTTCTTTGCTTCTGGCAGGTCTTCAGGGCTACATCCCCAATCATCACAGAGCTGCTGTATGTAGGTTCGAGCCGGTCGCCCTGCTTTTGCTCGGCCATGTGGGGGGGGTCCATAGGAGTACATCACTTATGAGCTCGTCCCTGCTTCTCCAGCAGTGTCCTGCGTGTCTGGTTCGTCTAACTTTGATAGTTTTCGTGATGGGAGTTAGGTGGCCGTACAACTGCTGCTTTGTCGGGTGTTGCCTCCAGGACTTGTTCTAAATTGCTATCAGCATTCTTGTGTAGTTGCCGTCAAGCTTTTTCTCCATCCGTTCAGTCAGCGTCCATGTAGTGCATCCATATAGCAGTATCGACACGACTGCAGCTTGGAAGAAACTGCGTTTTATTTTATCGGTCAGGTCTGACTTCCATATGACCGAGAGTCTCTCGAAAGTTGCCCATGCCTTTGTTAGTCGCGTGTCGATGTCTTTTCGATTGATGAAACACTGTTTCCTTGGTAGGTGAATTTGTCAACTAGTTTCAGAGAGCTACCGCTTAGTGTGGAAATGTCGCCTGTTTGATTAAAGCACATGTATTCCGTTTTGTGAGCATTGACATGGAGGCCAATGCCAGCGGCGGCTCGTTCCAGACTATGCAGTAGGGTTTCGGCTTGGGCGGGTGCATTTGACAGAATCGCTATATCATCGGCGTAGTCGGCGTCGGTAAATGTTTTTGCGGGGTACCTT